>CM056207.1:23577690-24225190 GCA_029692085.1 Gymnothorax javanicus | reverse complement strand
GGAAGGTTTGAGGTGAGCGTGCTCAGGAGAGGGGAGGGTTTGAGGTGAGCGTGTTTGAGGGGTTTGAGGTGAGCGTGTGGGAGGGAAGGTTTGAGGTGAGCTCAGGGAGAGAGGAAGGTTTGAGGTGAGCGTGCTCAGGGAGAGGGGAAGGTTTGAGGTGAGCGTGCTCAGGGAGAGGGGAAGGTTTGAGGTGAGCGTGCTCAGGGAGAGGGGAAGGTTTGAGGTGAGCGTGCTCAGGGAGAGGGGAAGGTTTGAGGTGAGCGTGCTCAGGCAGAGGGGAAGGATTGAGGTGAGCGTGCTCAGGGAGAGAGGAAGGTTTGAGGTGAGCGTGCTCAGGGAGAGGGGAAGGTTTGAGGTGAGCGTGCTCAGGGAGAGAGGAGGGTTTGAGGTGAGCGTGCTCAGGGAGAGAGGAAGGTTTGAGGTGAGCGTGCTCAGGGAGAGGGGAAGGTTTGAGATGAGCGTGCTCAGGGAGAGCGGAAGGTTTGAGGTGAGCGTGCTCAGGGAGAGGGGAAGGTTTGAGGTGAGCGTGCTCAGGGAGAGGGGAAGGATTGAGGTGAGCGTGCTCAGGGAGAGGGAAGGTTTGAGGTGAGCGTGCTCAGGGAGAGGGGAAGGTTTGAGGTGAGCGTGCTCAGGGAGAGAGGAGGGTTTGAGGTGAGCGTGCTCAGGGAGAGGGAGGGTTTGAGGTGAGCGTGCTCAGGGAGAGAGGAGGGTTTGAGGTGAGCGTGCTCTGGGAGAGAGGAAAGTTTGAGGTGAGCGTGCTCAGGGAGAGAGGAGGGTTTGAGGTGAGCGTGCTCAGGGAGAGGGGAAGGTTTGAGGTGAGCGTGCTCAGGGAGAGAGGAAGCTTTTGAGGTGAGCGTGCTCAGGGAGAGAGGGGAGGGTTTGAGGTGAGCGTGCTCAGGAGAGGGGAGGGTTTGAGGTGAGCGTGCTCAGGGAGAGAGGAGGGTTTGAGGTGAGCGTGCTCAGGGAGAGAGGAGGGTTTGAGGTGAGCGTGCTCAGGGAGAGAGGAGGGTTTGAGGTGAGCGTGCTCAGGGAGAGAGGAGGGTTTGAGGTGAGAGTGCTCAGGGAGAGGGGAAGGTTTGAGGTGAGCGTGCTCAGGGAGAGAGGAGGGTTTGAGGTGAGCGTGCTCAGGGAGAGAGGAGGGTTTGAGGTGAGAGTGCTCAGGGAGAGGGGAAGGTTTGAGGTGAGCGTGCTCAGGGAGAGAGGAGCGTTTGAGGTGAGCGTGCTCAGGGAGAGGGGAGGGTTTGAGGTGAGAGTGCTCAGGGAGAGGGGAAGGTTTGAGGTGAGCGTGCTCAGGGAGAGAGGAAGGTTTGATGGAAACCACCCTCTGACCGGCCTGTAAATCCCGCCTCCCCAGCTGTGACATCGACTGGATCAAAGGCAAAGACGTAACGGTGAAGACCATCAAGAAGAAGCAGAAACACAAGGGGCGGGGCACTGTGAGGACCATCACCAAGCAAGTGCCTGCAGACTCCTTCTTCAACTTCTTCAACCCCATCAAAGGTGCGCTCAATAACAGTGACCCCTGTGCTACTTTACACATCTCAGTGTGTAGTCAGATACTCCTGGATGTTAGATGTTACGCTGTAATTTTAATGTCTTGCTATAACGCATCTTTCATATCACTATATTGACAACTGGTTTCATTTTTGTGAATCGATAGGATAATCTGCTCTGCATATAGAAATTAGGTGTTCGGCATATGCTTTCCATGAGCTATTTGCACAACTTGCATCTCATTAATTTCTTCAGCCAGTCTGATTATTACTGCCAATATTTACTGAAGCAATTCAGAATCTGCAGGGCACAAGAAAATGAAATCCTGTTTCACACTAATGTACAGCTCCCTAAACTGTTCAGTTTTCATCTCTGGGCTGTCTCCAGTGCTGGCTTCCAGCACCCATGCTATTGGTCAGTTGTGTCCGATCTCATCAGAAAAGGACTGGTGTGGGTGCAGGTGCTCCAACTGTACACCATTACTGCCGATTTAACTCCGTTACTAACTGTGGTCTTTAAAGTACTCATTGGTTTGTATAATCAGATGGATTTACGCTGGGCTAAAACAAACTGTTCTGGGGTGCATTTCCCAAAAGCGTAGTTGCTAACTAAGTTAGCAACTTACATAGTTCGTCCATTCATAGTCAATGGTCCCAACTACGTAAGTTAGCATGTGTGATTTCGGGAAACGCACCCCTGATCAGATGAGATTGGGCAGAGCTGCGGTGGATGTATGCCCAAATTCAACCAGCAGGTGGCAGCAATGACCCACAAGTTCAGTCTCTCTGATCATATGACTTGGTGTCCTTCATCATGAAGTCTTTTCTGCTTTTGTCAGGCACTTCAAGGAGCTGCTTTTATTTGATTTTGATTTGAAGTTTGTCCCCAAGACACAGCACATTCATTAATCTCAACCACGTCACGCTGACGTATAGTTTTCCACCGTAGAGTTTTCTGAAAAACAAGTGGTTTAATAAGTGCAGTGGTTTGCTGAGAACTGCAGGTTAATATCAGACAGACCGCTCCTAAAGCCTGAATGAGCGAGTGATGGTCATTCTTCCTTTAAATCCAGCGCTTGAGCTGCTTGGAAAAGTTACGGTGGCTGACGTTTTACAGCAAAACAACAGCTGCTTATGAGTCTCTCATTGATGGACAGCTTCATCAAGTTTAATTTAGCTGCTGTTCAGTCTAACCAACTAAGAAAAACTGAGGGATTTGCTAAATAGTTCATGGCTCAGTGGCACCATTAGATGGTTGCATGGCTTCAGCAGTGTGTGATCAGGACAGGAGGCTACATGAAGGATTAGACTAGGTCCATAAATCGGGATACAGACGGTGATAAGGAGAGGGAAACACAACCGTGGAATTCTGTTTCAGTGGTTCTATACAGGTGGGATAGACTAGTGTTGTATGGCCCGGTCCTGTACCCCAATGTGTGAAGCAGTTAGTGACTTCCAGCACCCAGGACTGTCACTATGGGCCATTCCTGCTCTTCACCTGCAGTCACTTGCATAATATTTAAAGGAAATCCATCCGGCTTCTGGAAGAGAAATGTGTGTCAGACCTTCTGATGTCATAAAATCATGAGATGGCAAATGGTGACATTCCCTCTCACCCCTCCCCCAAGCAACATTATTCTTCTATTCTTGCACCTCTATTTCAAATCTGGAAACACCTCATTGGCTAAAAGATAACTCTGAGCATGTGGGTTTTGTGAGGGTTTTATTGGCTGCTAAGAATGGAACCATAAAAGGCATCAGGTGAGGCTTTGCCGGTGCGCAGTGCCAGTTGTCATATTGAGTAATATTGCACACGCCCTGTTTGACTGACGCAGGAAATGTTTGACGAGGCCTTGTGCCTGCATTCCTGGACTCCGCTATGCATTAGCTGGGATAGGGCAGTGCAAGCCTGCATTAGACTGTATAGAGCTGTGCTAGACTGCGTTAGCAGGGTTAGAACAGAGCTAGCCTGTGTTTGCCAGTGTGGTATAGTGCTAGCCTGTGTTAGATGGGACGGAGCAGTGCTAGCCTGTATTAGCCGGGACGGAACAGTGCTAGCCTGTGTTAGATGGGACGGAGCAATGCTAGCCTGTGTTAGATGGGACGGAGCAGTGCTAGCCTGTATTAGCTGGAACGGAGTAGTGCTAGCCTGTGTTAGTGGGGATGGAGCAGTGCTAGCCTGTGTTAGCCGGGATGGAGCAGTGCTAGCCTGTATTAGCCGGGACGGAGTAGTGCTAGCCTGTGTTAGTGGGGACAGAGCAGTGCTAGCTTATGTTAGCCGGGATGGAGCAGTGCTAGCCTATGTATCAGCTGGGATGAAGCTGTGCTTGCTTGTGTTTGTTGGGGTTTAGCAGTACTGCCCTGTATTTGATGGTGTACAGCAGGACAAGGAGGGTCATGTCTAGATGGTAACTCTAGATTTGCAAAAGCCCAGCGATTTGTATCATGACTCCTCATAAGGGAGCATTGTCATGGTGACCAGAGAAGTTTCGCTTCTGCCTGGTACTTGGTACATTAATGTCACAGCGCACCATTTGAGAACCATACTGAATAATTTGCGTACGTAGTAGTCTAGCCTTCACGTAAGTGTTCTTCCACGACATTGTACTCACAAAGGTCTTGTCATCGCAACACATCCACCAGAGTATACTGAACTCCAATTACAAACCAAAGAAGGAGTGAATCTCTGCTGAATCAAGTGTGCATGTGCCAGACCTTCGCAAATCTGGGGTTTATATGTCGACGTGACTGACAGGGCGGAGTTCATTAATGATTTCATGAGAAAGGTTCTCAAAGACGTGCTCCGCTTTGAGACCATAGTGAATGACTGAGCAGGGCCCTGTGGAATGCAGCCCAGCCAGTTCTGTGATTGTGGGAAACTTAAACAGACGCCTCCGCCTCCACTAGGAGACTAAACCCCGAGCTCCTGCAGCTGCTGCTCTGTGTCCAGGATTCAGGGCCTGCTTGTTGGAGCAGGAAAAAAATGATTAGAATGACCTCATTACTGAATAAATCCAATCTACTGGACCTCCAATTTTTTCCAGTACTTGATACCTATGAACTAACTCGGTGTTTAATTACACCCTCTGTTCAACTGTGAAATTGAATAACCTGAAATATGAAATTCACGTTGATTGACCCTCGTATGTTAATATTTTGAAAGTCTTGTTGAATGTAAGCAAAGTTAATTATTATAATGGTGGTGTGTACTGTTGCTCTCCAGTGTGAGTGAGGACGAATGATTCAGTTTTGCCTTACAGTGGGCAGTAGGTCATCACTTTCAGTGCTGGCTTGAAATTAGCCATTCACTGTGAGAAATTCACTGTTGAATAATGCTGATGTTTCTCTCTTTCTGTTTCAGTTCCCCCTGATGGAGAGATGGTGAGTTACTTTAAACATCTAATAACACCAGAGAGAAACTCTTAGTGCTGGCAGTGTTGCATAGAAGGCGTTGGTCATTCATTTAGAATGCAGGGCCTTGGATCTGTCCTGAGACTCTGTCGTAAATAGCATTTTAATTTTGCCCTTTTACAGTCAGGAAGCTAGATGTTCCCTCCTGTTAGGATGCTGATAAATGGCATACTTGAGCTGTGTCCCAATATTTATATAAATATATCCTCTGTACTTGCCCTTTCCCCCCCATTAGTCCTCCGCAGGAAGGGACGAGTGGTTGCATTTCTTGAACACTTGGACCCATACAGTTGAGTAACATGGTTTGTGTTGTTTTAACTCCAGGATGAAGACTCCGAGTTCACCCTAGCCACTGATTTTGAGATCGGCCATTTCTTCCGTGAGCGGATAGTGCCGCGAGCAGTTCTCTACTTCACTGGAGAGGCCCTGGAGGATGACGAGAGTGTGCGTTCATATTATGCCATATTTATTATACTTGGCGCCATTAAAAATGCACTGGTGAGGTATGTACTGTATTTGTGGCAAATTGAAGAATCAATTGATTTTTATTGCTTTTCCAGTGAGGCACGAGAGGAAATAAAGAAAAGCGCGTGGTATTGTAATCCTGGCCACCACCACGTTACGCCGCTAAGCACTTCAGTTATAACAAACATTGAGCTGTTCGTGATGTGTACAGTGACACTTGACTTGTTCTTTTGGTGTGGTCAATAGCCTACATAAAGCCAACAAAAAAATCAAAAAATGCTACTGCATCAAGAAAATGGAATGGCTCGTGGCACGGGAGAGAGAAAAAGAGCCATTGGCATGTTACGGGCAGGTCTCAGCCGCCGAGAGGTGGTGCGTCATTTGCACTGTCACTGTTCAACAATCAGTCGGCTGTCGATACGATAATGGAACACAGGCACTGTCACTGACTGACCCCGCTTAGGGCAGCCACGAGTGACTATGGTAGCTCAAGAGCGCCACACAGCCTGTACGTGACAGATTCCGCACAGCAACCCAAACTGATCATGAGATGAGGGGTCCGAGACGATTGAGGGTGAGCGCAAGTACCGTTTGACGCCATCTATGTGAGCAACACATGCGTGCACACGGCCCCTACAGAAAACCCATTTTTTGCTATCAACAGGAGTAGGAACTCTTCACTTCTGACTGGGGGCATCTGCCTCTGTGTAATATTTTGGCACTTTATTTCCCTGTTTCTGTCTGAGAATGGAAAACAGGGACTGTCGCTGACTGACCCCACTAAGGGCAGCCATGCGTAAATGGGCAAAAACTGGGTTTTCTGTAGGGGCCGTGTGCACGCATGTGTTGCTCACATAGATGGCGTCGAACGGAATTTGTGCTCGCCCTTAGATGTCTCGAACCCCTCGTTTCATGATCAGTTTGGGTTGCTGTCCAGAATCTGTCACATACAGGCTGTAACCAGATGTAGCGCTCTTGAGCTACCATAGTCACTTGTGGCTGCCCTAAGCGGTGTCGGTCAGTGACAGCGCCTGTGTTCCATTGGATAGACAGCCGACTGATTGTTGAACAGTGACAGTGCAAATGACGCACCACCTCTCGGCGGCTGAGACCTGCCCGTAACATGCCAATGGCTCTTTTTCTCTCCCCCGTGCCACGAGCCATTCCATTTTCTTGATGCAGTAGCATTTTTTGTTTTTTTTTTATTGGCTTTATGTAGGCTATTGACCACACCAAAAGAACAAGTCAAGTGTCACTGTACACATCACAAGCAGCTCAATTTTTGTTATTACTGAAGTGCTTGGCGCGTGCACGTGGCACGCGTCAGGATTACAATACCACGCACTTTATTTTCACTCGTGCCTCACTGAAAAAGTAATAAAAATCAATCGATTCTTCAATTTGCCACAAATACAGTACATACCTCACTGTTGCATTTTTAATGGCGCTGAGTATATATTACATTGGTATTACGTGGCTATGTGGATTACAATGTACTGTACTTCCCTCTATGATATTACGGTGTTTATACAGATATTGTATGAGTATGTTGGGAATCTCAAATACTAGTCTTTTTACTAATGTTATTGTTAACATATGGGGCTTGTTTTGCTTCCATTATAAGTCATTCTATTGTTTGTTCCTGGTTATTAGTGCACTGTATTGACAACTGTATATAATATTCTACTTCCATTACATTAGTGTTATGATCGTCATTACAATTTATTGGACACTGTTTGCATTATTCTTTTTGAATAATACATGTTGCTTAATAATGTTTGATATAATTACTTTTTAAATTGGTAGATATGGCAGTCCAGCAAAGTCGAATCTTATGTTAATCTCTCCGCTACATCAAACTGTGTCATAGCCTGTGCAGTTTGTACAGACAGGTTTACCTGCTGTTTCTCAAAGTGTTTCTGCCCCTGATCAGCACTAAGCGGTCATTAGACTGAGCCATTGACTATTGTCCATTCAGAACCAGGTAGACGGGTGTTACAGGGTAATGCACGCACGCGCATTTGTGAGTGTGTGTCTGCGTTGGGTGTTCATGCGTGTCCCTCTCTCTCCCTGCAGTTTGAGGAAGAGGAGATGGAGGAGGGAGAGGAAGAGGTAAGCTCAGCATTCCTTTAACGCATGCTGAAGGTGTTGTTATGCAGCCAGGCCTGTAGGGGTGCTTGACAAAAATACTCATTTTATTTTGCTGTTCTGTTGACAGGACCACGAAGAAGATGCTGATGAAGATGAGGTAGATGATGAACCCAAGGTCAGTTCTCTTACCACAAAGTGGTAATACGATCCCTCAGTCTGCTCATGCCATAGTATGCTAGCTTATATTTCGCTTTACAAATCATGAAACGTTTAGTTTCGCTTGAGTCCATGCTCTGGACTTGGCTAGAGCACTGTGTTTTACCTGTTGTATTTTATTTAAACTATGATTGACATTTTTTCTCCCACCTTCCCCTCCCAATACAGGCATAATTCATTCCCTCCATGAATGTATAGGTAAGAGGGCAATGCTGATGCATCTCAGCTGAGCTACTTCCTGTCTTAAGCTTGTCCTGTCCTTTCGTCTCTCACTGGAGCTGATACATTTTTACACTGGGCTCATTCCAGTTTCTTTTCATAGCCTTCCTCCCTCTCCTTTGTTCTTAAAATCGAAATCAATGCCAGTCCGCCATCTCCAAGATTGCTCCAGCCCTTTAAATTAGTCAGGAATTAAGTATGTGAAGGATCCCAAGGACATTTTGTGCAAGGAAAGACTAGACCGGAATCTGAGACTGATGTTTTACCCGTGGACATACGTCTCTAAGCATGTGCCATTCCTGTAACTGACATCACTTCGAACTGATGTTTGAAGGGACAAAGACATTTCATTAGTATAATTTGCGATTCTTCGATTCCTCCGCCTTCACCTCCTTTTTCTCACTTTTCCCGGTCTCCCTGACATGTGGAGTTGGGAGTAAGTGAAGAGAGGAAGGCTGTATAAAGTAAGGGATTTGAATGAGCCCGCTGTGGAACTGGCTCAGAAGCAGGCTAATCTCCTGTAGGCTTGGTGGCATCTCTCAGATTTTCTGTTCTGCCTCTTATTGTTGCTCCTAGCTGAACCGTTCCTTAGCCCCGATTCTGGGGAGCCACTGAATTCCCTGCTTTTTTCCTTTTCACCTTACAGCTACCCAGCAAACCAGAGCAAACAGGTTAAGTCCTTTCAAATGAGTGTTTACTGAGAGCAATGGGCAGGAGCTGCTGCAATGTGGCCATCTGCTTCTCTGCTAGCTCATATTAGCCCAGTGCTAACTCTAACTCCCCCTCTATAGCAGACTCTGATGTGCTTCAGTCTGCTGTCTGCTAGCCCATATTAGCCCAGTGCTAACTCTCACTACCCCTCTGTGGCACATTCTGATGTGCTTCAGTCTGCCCTCGGCTAGCCCATATTAGCCCAGTGCTAACACTCTCTGCCCCTCTATAGCAGACCCTGAGCTGCTTCAGTCTGCCCTCAGCTAGTCCATATTAGCCCTGTGCTAACTCCTACTGCCCCTCTATAGCAGACCCTGAGCTGCTGCAGTCTGCCCTCAACTAGCCCACATTAGCCTCGTGCTAACTTTCACTGCCCGTCTACAGCAGAGACCCCTAATGGACACAACAGGATGTAACGGGTCACCAAGGTCTGCTGATTTGTCCTCTCTCCTTTTTCTCTCCTTAGTGGTGGAATGCACTCATCTATCAACCTAACACTCTTCACTCCTTCCCTCTCTCCCTCCATCCTCTCACCGTTGCTCTCCTCCCGTTTACCCACAGAAAGAGGAGCCCCAGCCAGCCGAGTGCAAACAGCAGTAGAGCGGAGATTCCGTTGCCATGACCACGGAGACTCCGCCCCCTCCCCTGTACTCATCCAATCGGAATACCTCGGGCCTGCCGTGCGAGGCCCAGTTAACTTCCACACGCAGACAAGGAAAAACGGCCTTCAAAATGCATGCCCTCATTTTGCTCCATTCATTCTGTAAAAGCATTATTAGGCCCAATAAGTCCAGTGCTGTAAAATTGCAAATGAGTTGCCAGATTTATCTGTATTATGGAGATTCACCCCCCCTCCTCTAGTTCATGGGAACTTCTCATCAGACTCTGCTTTTTTTTACTCAGGGTTTTTTAATGCCGTGGAAACAGCGTGTGGAAGTAATGCAGATCCTTCGTGGACTTCCGTGCGATACTAGGGTTGCCCATTTAACCTTTTTTTAAAGCTGGTTTCTCTTATTCAGAAGTTATTTATTAGTTTATTTTATTAAGCACAGGTTTGAAGTATACGTACCGGTTCTGTGTACAGTAGGTTTTTGGGAGCTGCTGTACCGTTCCTGTTGTGGGAACCACGATGCCCTTTTCCACAGCTCCCCCAGAGCTGTAGCCCTGGTACACAAAGCACTTGTTCAGTAAATCCAAAATGTGTTTATTGCCAAATGGAGTCTTATGACTGGAAAAGAAATTACACAAAATGGATGTGATACTGTTACTTTTCGTACATCCTGTCAAGGACATGGGACATGCATCGAAGTGGATCAGCCACAGCGATGGCATGCTTTCTCCGTTCCGTCGCTTTTGCTTTGAGGGAAAAAGTTATAATCGCACCCTTTCCACGTGAAGGGCAGCTGTTCGTCACTGCCAGATTTTGGTTTCAGAGACCTCCTGAGCTCATCTTGTGAGTCCAACACAACCATAGCCATGAAAGGAGGCCAAAGTGAATGTTTCTGATCAGACCTACCTTAAAGGTGACTGATCCAGAACGCTGCGTCAGATACTGCAATAAGAATACAAGTTTTAGCATCCAAAACACGGCTGCCTAACCCTACTCTGAACATCCACTATCCTGTAGGTTTTCACAATAACCATACTAAGCTTTTTTCCTTTAATAGCTATATATTGCGCACTATGTAGCTAAATGTTTGGACACTTCACTTAAACCTCATGGACATGCATAGAGAACGTGTTTAAATTCTAAATATGTGACATTTTCATTGAATTTGTAATGAGTTGGTTATCATGGCCTGATAGGACCGACATTCAGTTTCCATTTGGAGGTAATCCAATTCAAATCCATTTGTCAATGGATTTGGTAGCACTTTGCAAATAACTTTCCTGCCTGCCTTAGTGAAGGCTCCATTGAAACTAACTGGAGTTGTGAAGGGGCAGGCACATACAGAAAGAGCAATATTTTCCAGATTCTGTAGCACAACTGTATGAAAATACTGTCGACTGAAAGCTGAAAGTCTCTCCTGTCAACCCATACTGACCAATGAATTCTAAATTCAATCATATGTAGAATTTAAGAAATTTAGTGTTCTATGTATGTCAATGAGGTTTCAGTAAAGTGTCCACATACTTTTGGCTTTTTGGTATATCTCAATGTGCTTCTCATGAGGAGGGTTGGGTGTAACATATGAGGTTAAAATGAAAACCTGCAGGGTAGAGGTAGGTTTTAATGTGGATTTTGAAGGTGGGATTATGCTATGATCAGACTCGGTCAGCAGCCATGGTAGCCCTGGGGTTGACATGAGAGAGTAGCATTCAAATATACAATTTGTACGCAGTAGTTTGGATGTTCTATTAAAGGTTGTGCAAAATCAGCACCTGTCTCCTGTGGTTGTGCGTGTGCTCAAACTTGCACTATTACTCTGTGTCAAAGTTATATAAAGTGCATGCTGTTACTCATTTCCCAACTACCTCATGTCTACAGGAAGAATTCGAGATGGTCACAAAGTTGATTGTTAAAGCACAGCCTTGAAATTTGTATCCAAGTAACCATGCTATCGTACGAAGAAACAAGTCCAAAAAATATGCTTGCACTTGCTAGTTTCGAGCTCATCAGTCAAGTTTGCTACGTTCGGCATGCGGGGAATTTGGAATGCGAGGAATGAGATGTTGGTGGAGATCTCTCACCACACGTCTGTAGGGTGTTGAGACTGGCCCATACGGCACCCACCAGGATGCTTTCCTCAAGATGGCGGTAAAGGCGGAACATCAGCTGACAAGGATTCCCTGTCATGTTAAAACAAGTACGGCCATCTCCGTTTTTTCCACAGTGGTGATTGTGTTTGTAATAAAAGCAGAGGAAGTGGATTGATGCCTACGTTATACCTATGCGTTCTTGTGTGACTTCTGATCTTGCACCTTTTACCTTTCAGAGGTGGAGTGTCCTTTGATCTGAATGTAAATGCAAACACAAAACATTTTTGGCTGTCTCCGTGCTCTCGAACCAGAAAAATATTCTTTGTGACTGAAAATTCCAGCATAAGCCAAGTGGGTGTCAGCATACTGGACACATTTCGATTGTTTTCAAAACTTTTCCAAAAAGAAAAAGTGCTTTCAAGCATCTTAAAGCACCATCTCACAGGGCCTGGAACCCAGTGACGGCAGGTTTGGTTGTCAAACAATGAACATTGTTTAAATGTCATTCAAACATTCTTATGCGTGCTTATCGGCTGATGAAAAATGTCAAAATGCTGGCTTACATGAGCACAGGAAGGAGGAGTCTCAGGAAGAAGTTTCAGTCCTACTCTTGCTCATTAGATGATGCCAATGAGTGTTTAGTCAATTCAATTTTATAAGGTCGGCACTTATCACGAATGGACTATTACAGAGGCGAATCTCAGTTTATGGCTGCACCCATAATCACAGTAGTTATAGCCCCGAAATTGAATTTCGGGGATATATCATATTTTCTCCCCAAACGGCCTCGTCCGCCGCCGCAGAGATAGACGTTGACGCGATAACGGCAACATTTTATAAAATTGGTGATCCATTATTGGTAGGTAAGTAGTTAGGTATTGTAAAGAGGGAGAACGGATTCAATTTCGGCGAATTTCTGATAACGCAATTTGCCACCCGGGGATGCTTTAGGTGAAAATTTTACATTTTTTGTTGATATCTGCATTTTAAAGTTGATCATCCATTCTTGGCATGTAATCAGATCTCATACAGAGAAAGAACTGATTATATTTTAGTGAATTTCTGATCATTTACCACCAGTGTTACTTTGGGTGAAAATTTTACATCTTTTGCTGATGACAGTAGCAGTTTTTAAAGCTGGTTATCTGATTCTTGACAGGTAGTTGGATATCAATGAAAAGGAAGAACTGACTAAATTTTGGCAAATTTCTTGCAATGGAATTTGCCACTAGGGGCGCTTTGCTTAAAAATGTTACATTTTGGCCATAGCTGAAAAATTAGTCCGATTTACTAAGATTGGTGGCACAAGCTGACAGTGGCGCAGGGAATTGGGGCATTTTGGAAATATTCCTGTGCTGTCAGTGGTGACAGCATAGGCCTTGTTAATTTCAACTTTTAAAGCTGCATTTTACAGTAAAAACTTGTTTGTTGGTACTTTGAAGGGGTAGATGAGGATGGCTTTGGAACGGTAAACCGGCAAGTCTTAAGCCTCTATTTCAGCTGGAGTGGGGGGGGGTGTGTGTGTGTGGGGGGTTCTGCTTGTGATGTGGAGAGCCCTGGAGGAGAAAGCCCTGGTTCGGTTCCCTCACCATTATGGCAACTCTTATGAAGTTTTAAATGTACAGCCTAGCTGTGGGCATAGGTTGAGCTGGTATAAGAATCTCAAAAGGCAGAGGAATGTCAAATACTCAGATTTCAACAAATCTTCCATTCAGTGTTGTTACTATTGAAAACCAATGAATCATACTGCGTTTTGTGCTGAATATTGATGAAACTCTGCAATCAGAAGATTTTTTTTACAGCATTAAAGATATAAAGCATTTCTAATATTTCTGAGGGGCAGCGGAGCTCTGTTGGCTGTGTTTAGATGATTCACACAGTCAGGGTGTGTATTTAGAAGCACCCACTGTGGAAGCCGCGCTCATTATGTGTATGTGTGTGTGTGTGTGTGTGTGTGCGCGCATGTGTGGGGGATCAGGTTAGACCAGAGTGATTTCTACCAGAACAAGGTCACCCTGGGGGATGTGGGGAATTAGAGCACCCAAACAATGACCAAGAAAACCGTTTTAACGTTTTAAACTGGCATCCAGTTTTTCTGGGTTGATTTTATTTCATTGTTGAAATCATTAACACCTTTGTTTGTACCATTGTCTCATCTAGTGTGCTTTTTATTCATAGTCCTTTTGCCGTTTATTTATTTATTTATTGCTTACGTATCTTGGACATCATTTTACAAAATTATTTTTACGTTTTCTGCAAACCACTGTGGTACACACAACATGCTTGAATATCAATATGCAAATTAAGCAAAGGAAAAAATTAAAACTTCTACCCATTGCTAAACTGGTCTGGCATAGCCTGCCAAACCATGTCCAACCTTCCCTGCTCTGTTCCGGGTGTGGTGAAATGGGCGGGAGTGAGTGGCGAAGCGCTGAGACTGTGGTGGATTTTTGGCTGGCAGCTCGACACTGAGCCCACAGTCCTCACTCAACAACAGCCTTCTGCGTCTGCAGTGTCTGGACCCTGGGAGTCGGAAGTAATTATCCGGGCAGGGGTGTGTTTTGGCTACACGAGGCACTATATTTGTGTGAGATGGCACGGGGCTACTGACGTTGGATCAGTTTCTGCCCAGATAGGACAGACAGAGCGCAGCATGAATGGGGATACACACACGCACACAAACACGCACGCTGATGACACCATTGAGCACCACCTTCTAGCACAAACAAACTGCTCTGAGTATTTTTGATGGGTTTACCAATTGTACATTCAATACTTATAAATCCTCGACCTATCTCCCAACCTTGCCAAAAGCAAGGTCTCCGACTCACAATCTTTGAGGACTGAGAACTGCTGGTTTTCCGCCCTCCCTTTGCCTGGGAGTCAGAGGTGATGACAGTCTAGCAAATCAGTACCAATAATTGTTCACTTAATTGCCTGGAAGCAGAGAAAACCAGGACTGGTTTTGGACTCAAGGGCCAGATTTTGGCGCACACGTTGCAGTGTTGCACCCACTTAACTGCTTTAGTCATACATTTGAACTGATTGCTGGTAGCAGTGCTGATGACTGGGCATCTTTTGTATACTTTGAATGAGGCCTTCATCAGTGCTTTTGAAGTCACTCTGAACAGGGGCATCTGCTGAAAGCCAAATTGTAACATGATGTGAAAGCTTAGTCTTACCTGCGCTCTGTTGTGGAGGTCACATGGCTTGGCACCAGCACAATTCAACAGGCCGCCAGAACTGGTGTCCTATCCTGCTCTTTAAGTTTGAGTCAAAGATTTCTGTGAGAAGGATCACTGCCATGTTCCCATTTCCTCTCGGAGAAGATGAGCATTTTTTTAAACCCCATCCCCCTCCTCGAACAGCTAAGAGGAAATCGAGAAGGAACAAGGACGGTTTATGCCCGTGTGCGGCTGGAGATGGTGGCATAATAATGAGTCATACGTTATTTTAGCAACTCAGAAGGCGTCTTAAAGTTGATCACTACTGACAGATTTTCTTTTTACGCAATCAAAAAGGTGATAATTATGTATCTTGCTCAATACGTTTAGTCTGAGAGATTTCAGAAGAAACAAAAGACACTTGTAAGACGGCGTCAGCCTCAGATGTCTGTATCGCGTTCAAAGCCAGCAGCTGTGTTTTCATTAAAATGATCCCACTCGGCGATCGGCTCAATCTGACCCTGAGCCGCTATCGCAATGGACACCGGATGTGGGCTGGACCGCCAGGGCAAGGGAGGGATGTTTATCCAAGGTCAGTCCGAGGCGCTCCCAAACTTTGACTTGATCCCAGGGCTGCTGACAGAGACTCTGCCCTGCCTTAAGATATAAACGCACCATTGAAATGCAGAATCACATGTTCTCAACTGGGACAAAAAAAAACTAAATAAATAACCTTGATAACAGGAAGTGTCTCCTCCACTTTTTTGCCCATACAGCTTTCTGTTTTGAGAACATCACACTAAGATAAGCTATGATAAACCCATGGACATGATGGCTCTTCACCGGTCTCAGAATTGCACCGAGACATCCAGCTTTAGTTGTTGGTGTAATGCTTTTAAATCTGTTTTACTTTACTTTTTTTGTGGGGGCGGGGAGTCTACCCTTTCCCCCCTCACTGAACACAGCCAAGCTGTTTACTCCCCCACAGCACCCTCGTTTCTCATACACTATGCAGTGGCACCTCCAATCGCACACTGCCTATGCTGTCAGAGGATAACGGAGTCAGCGTACAATTTGCTAACATAGCAACACGTGCCTGGCTGACCAGGAGTGGGAGTTAGAGAGCGAGGAGACTGGCAAATTATGGCTGACTGAACTCCTACTGTCCGCAGCAAAGCTGAGCCAACTGTTGCCTCGCCCATGCGAACTTCCGGCCATAGCCTGTAATGTCACGGCTCGGATTCAAACAACTGACCACAGAGCTCCTAGACAAAAATCTTCACTGTGAGCCAGTCAGGAGCCCTTGTTAGTTATTTTTTTTTAATCTATTTATTTTACATAATCACAATTGAATTGATATAACATTTTCTCTCCTCAGGAACCACTGATGAAAATTTACTATGGAGCAAACTTCAGCGCATTAAGTGTGGCTGTATTGTTCCTGTTGAATAAAATAAGGAATTCAAGTACAGGTGAAGGCAAAAAGGCACAATTCTTAATTTATGGTCTGTGGGCTCTTGTCAGCTAGCAGACAGTCAGCAGATTTAAGCCATTCCTGGCTGCTCAGCTTAACCAGTCGAGGCATCTCTTTTTCTTTGAAAATGTCAGGCTTACATTTTTTTACATGATTTATCTGTGGCATACAGTTATCAGGCAAGAGACATGCAAGCACAACAGTAGAGGCGGAAGCTAAAATTCCAGTCTCTTATCTCAGCGCTCTGGAATACAAACCATTCTGCACATTTTATCGTATTTGCAGGGGAAGCGAAACTGTTCGGGTTTAAACAAGTCTCATATGTCACAATGATCTGTGGTCCTATGCCAACCGGAAACCAATGAAATTCAATGGTATGCTTGTGCCAAACCAGATAATCAAATTGTGGGACCAATGACTTTTTTTCTGAATCATAAATATGTTCACGAAATTAAGTGGTGAAATCTGTGATGAAACTATTATTGATTTCAAATCCCTTCCAGAGATCAGCTTCCTCTGCATCATGCAACACTTATAAACGACCCCAGAAAATCAATATTTGGCTCATGGCCTAAAAAAAAAATAAAAAAAAAAAATCGCTTCTATACACTTATTCAGAAATTGTTCTGTGCAAGGCCAGGGCAAGATCTGAGAAATTGCTCAGGCAGGTAAGACTTGAAGAGCAATGCCTATACTTTAACTATAACAGGCAGGTGGGGTTCCATGTCTGGAACCCTGGGGCAACCAGTGGTCAGAGCCTCTGATTGGCTGGAGGATTAGGCTCTATACTCACCCATCTCGTGACAGGATACGGTGGCCAAACGGTTGAGGCAGGGCCAAGTTAATGCTTTAAATGAGTTAGCATTTTCATAATCACCCTGTTGCTAAACGCCAGCTTTCTATTCTTCATTGAAGCACTTGCGTTTTCTTCCCACGGTGGCCTTTGCCAGGGCGGCATATCTGCGGCTTATCAGGACAATGTCTGGAATGACTTCAGCTGATCACCGCAAGCAAGATTTGTCTGGGGAATGTAAAGTGTATGTGTGTGTGCGTGTGTGTGCACATGCGCGTGCGTGTGTATGTGTATGTGAGTATTTGCCCGAATGCATGTGAGAGATGGAGAGCAAGCAAGAGTGTATGAATTTATATATAAGCAAACCTTCTTCTGTGCATGTGTGCATACATGAGTATAAGCATGTGAGTGCATGTAATTTTCACAGGTGTAAGCTGAGTGTGTGAGCACGTGTGCATATGTTTTGGTGAGAGGCCTAAAACTCTTTCACATGATGAGGACTGCAGAGAATCTGGAAAGCTGTTGACATTGGGAATAGCCACGCTGCAAAAAATGAAAGATAAAAATACTGGGTAAGATGAATTCACTTATTTTAAGACTTAAAGCACTTATCTCTATCGCCAATTTTCTTAGTAAGACAAAAAATTTGTCCTTGATTTGAGGTAATTTTAACCAGCTTGCCAATGGAATAAGAAAATTTCACTCATCAAGCAAATAGTAACTTAAAATAAGTAAAAAATTTTCACTTGTCAAGCAAATAATAACTTAAAATTAGTAAAAAATTTTCACTTGTCAAGCAAATAGCAACTTAAAATAAGTTACTATTTGCTTGACAGGTGAAAATTGACTTATTCCATTGGCAAGCTAGTCAAAATTACCTCAAATCAAGGACTTACTAAGTAAAATGGTGATAGAAATAAGTGTTTTAAGTCTTAAAATAATTAAATTCATCTTATCTAGTATTTTCATCTTTCATTTTTAGCAGTGCAGGCAGGAGGTGGGGGAAAAGTGACAAGTCAGGACCTGTGCCTATCACCTCTAAGTGCCCTAGTAGCTCAGAAGAATTTATCATTATATCATTTTTCACCTGCTTATCATAAACTATGCGCTGACATATAAATAGGCACATATTTAGAAAAGTTGTGGTATTCACAGAATGAGCACCGTGTGGTAATTTCATGCAGGCTGGTTGTTCAAGGACCCATCATAGCTTCCCTCAATAGCCATGAGAAAAAAGTGGTGCAACAAGAATGCAAAAAATCATAAGTAGGTTTGAATAAGGTCATTAACAATGCCTCTAATGACTGAAGGCCAAATTCCAATCAGTCTTCTTTCAGCTGTTAACAACCGCTGTAACAAAGGCAAAGGCTCAAAAATTAAAGCAGATTCTGTTTTTAAAATGAAGATCATTCTTAATGCTGGCAACATTTTTAGGGAAATTGGCATTACATATCCATTATTTTTTTGGACATGATCAATGAAAATAGTCCACTTGGAAACTGGGAGATTATATACAGCAGGGCTATTCAACCTTGTCCAGAAAGGGCCGGTGTGGGTGCAGGCTTTCATTCCAACCCAGCACTTACACACCTGACATCACTGATCAACCCCAAGAGTCTTTGCTAAAGAGCTTGATTTGTAGTATCAGGTGTGTAAGTGCTTGGTTGGAATGAAAGCCTGCACCCACACCAGCCCCTACAGGATAATGTTGAATAGCCCTGATATATAGGGTTCAGGCCTGGTAAAGATACTGTAAGTCATATTTTCTTCATTAAGCACAATTAACCATCATTTCCCCCAATTTTACTGAGGTTTTTAGCAAATTTATGTGCCCTTGTAACAGTGCAGGAAGCCAAAAATGACAAATCACAAGACCGAGTCATCCGGATCCACAACCACATGAATAATTATGACAAAGGCGCAAAACGAGCTCTTCAGCGGTGTGCTGGCTTCTTTACATGAAAAAATGAGTCATTACAGGTAGTGTTGACAGTTACAAGACAGCTGAACAGTCATGAATTATTTCGGTGAGAAAATTCCTTTGCAATTAACAAAGGCAAACTTGCCAACTATTACACTCTCACTGGTTAATGATTGTGAAAAGTTTAAAAATGCCATGGTGATCTTTATTTGACTCGGCTTATGTACCATTTACTTTAAAATACAGAAGGATACACACACTTGCCCACAGTCACACAACAAACTTCTCTCCCATTGTCTCAGTGTAAATTTCCATCTCATTTTACAATGTATTGTGAAAAAAAAATCTGGGTCTCTGCCAAGGGTTTTTATTCAAAAAGGTTGCATCACCTGGTCCATCAAAGTTGAGGCCACCTGGGTTACTCAGATGGCCGAGTCCGTGCCACTGTTTCGTGTAAATGGAGGGTGACTCATAAAAATTCATGAGGTACAGCAAGTATGATTCACAAAACAAATTGACAATGATGGCAGTTAAACTTAGAAAAAAAATGGTCGTAAAAATGCCCGAGCCAGGTTGGGCAGTTATGTCCCTGTCATTAAGGAAACACAGTTTTCCTTCATGATACAAAAATGGCAAGAGGTGAGGCAAGCGTGCAATCAGAGATTTAAATGGTGAAACTTTACTTGTCTTTCTCTTCCCCTCCTAAATATAAAATGGAGACACATGACACTATATACAAAATACCAATAAGTCTTTTGTCTTTACCCATTAGTTCACACTTCACTGGTCTCTCACACTCTACCTGACAACACCAACTAGTGCACACTGCACCTGTATAAAACTATACCTTTCGGCTCTTATCCCGCCAGTGAACACACACTCTATCTGTCCAATCTCCACCTGTCACTCCACACTATATGTCTACTCCAGCCACACTTCCCTTCTCATACTACACCGATCTCTCACACTACACTGCTTAGCTTATGCTATACCTGTGCGCCAATATACCTTTAAGCTCAAGGTGAGGTGATGGGACTTGAGAAAGAACACAAAAATGTCCTTAACTGGAAAATACCCATTTAAAAAGATGGCAGCTCACTGAAAAAGGAAACGATTATCATTTGCATTGTTTTGTAATGACTCGTCACTTAAACAAGTACGATTTTTATGCCCCAGACATATATGGCAGGGGCATACAGAGTTACTCTTGTCTGTCCGTATATCCATCCATCCATACGTATGGCATTGTGTAGGGGATGTTGTCTATCCACCTCTGCTCAAAAACTACAAGACACAATTCAACAGGCTTTGGTAAATACTTCCCAGACAGATCGAAGGTATGTATTTGATATTTCGTTTGACAAAATTGGATAATTTCACAATTTTAGGGGCTTCACAAACTCTCAGGGGCCTCTCTGTGTCCGAGGACACTAATTTTCTCCTTAACCCTTTGTTGCATGACTCTTTTCCTCTTTGCCTATGAAGGATGGTGGGTAGATGTTGTTACTTTAATAACCACTGTGCAACACAGGGTTAATAGAATGATTTGGGTGAACTTTTGACAGCCTTAATCTTTTTTTTTGAAAATATACTATGCAACGAAGGGTTAACAGAATAACTCATACAAACTTTTGATAGCCTAAAAACAATTATTTTCTTTGGAAATATACTGTACAAAAAAGGTTAGAATAATTCGGGTGAACTTTTGACAGCCTTGATCTTTTTTTTTTTTGGGAAATATACTATGCAATGAAGGGTTAACAGAATAACTCATACAAACTTTTGGTAGCCTAAAAGCAACTGTTTTTCTTTGGAAATATACTGTACAAAAAAAGTTAGAATAATTCGGGTGAACTTTTGACAGCCTTAATCTTTTTTTTTTTTTTTGGAAATATACTATGCAATGAAGGGTTAACAGAATAACTCATACAAACTTTTGATAGCCCAAAAGCAATTGTTTTTCTTTGGAAATATACTGTACGAAAAAAGGTTAGAATAATTTGGGTGAACATTTGACAAACTTAAAGCAACTGTTTTTTTTTTTTTTGAAATATCAGGGAAGATGCACATGCCCACATGGATGAATTAGCTATCCAGTTACTCAAGCTCAGCATGCTTAATCACTTTGCTAAATGCCAAAATGTTATTGTCTTGTAAAATATCATTTAAAAGTTCATAAAATAACAGACTTGAAAGATGAGATGTATTGACTGAATGAAAAGGCCGAGCTGAGAGCTGATTGGCCGCGCTGAAAGCCTGGTCTAACTCCGGGTTCAATGACTCGTGAAGTAGCCCCACCCTAAAAGCAAACGTCCCCATCTGTTGAGTCACAGCTCAAAAATGCAGTCTTTAGCACCACGTTTCCCCTGACGATGGTAAACACACCCAGCGTGGTCTAATGACACAGGCAGGCCTTACAAACAAAGACAGGCGCCAGAACCCACTCAGGGCTAACAGTCATCCAGGGTTACTTCATTACAACACAAACATACGCACAGGAACACACACTCACATGCGCAATCACACACACAAAACATTCTTGCATACACACATCACACATGCACACACTAAAAAGTTTGTGCAGCCATCCTTTTAAGGACATTGAACTGACTTCCATTCATTGTGGACAGCCTAACCCTAACTGTAACTAAATCATGCGTAACCATTGCCTAATCTCAATTCACACCTGACCCTTAACCAGGACCTCACAAATGACATTTTGCTTCATTAGGCCCAGGCTTTAGTCCCCATCAGGACTACTAGTCCCAACTAGGTCAGCGTTTATATTAGAAAAGGTCCCCAATAGGTTGGGGGTCCCCCTCCCAACATAAATGTGAACATGCACACACACACACACACACACACACACACACACACACACACTTCTACAGCAATCTATATTATGTTATATTATTATTATGTTATTTCATCATTCAAATGTACTAATTTGGACGGTTCAATGTCATGAAAAACACTGCTTCAAAGAATTTGTTTAATTTTCATTGATATATTCATCCAAATCAACAGTAAAATAGTATTGCCAACAGTTGGAAAAAATCTGATTCTTCATTCAACTAATTATCCAGGAATTATGATTAATTTGCAAGAAATATTTGATCTGACGTTTTGAGTTCGGGCAGCTCACAGGGTTGAATGACGACTGCATCCATGAATGTAATAAAATTTCTTTAAAAACTTAAGATCACTTAACCGGACTAGACCTGCCAGCTGCTATGTTGGGCTGCTGACCCCAGGACGAGCTAAGAGAAAGGCAAAAGTGAAATCTTTAGCATTGTAAAATTTACCAACCATTGCATCACCCTTCACCAGAGCTGCAACACACAATCCTCACTCTGAACACTGGCATCTGTTGGGCCAATGACTCTGAAGACTGTCAACTGTGTAAGTCACTGATCTCCATGCCACCACCATCTGTTAGAGCTCGTTTGCAGCTGTCACTGACATCAAGTTCAGTCCTCTTTTCTGTTCTCAAATCATCCATTTTTATACGAACGGCAATGAAAAGAACCCATTTCAGCTGTGGTAAATATTATATTGGCACCAGCACAACGGACTTAAGAAACACAGATTAATCAAGCGCTCTGGTTAGGACAGGGTACATAAGGTTGGCACGCCCCGAGCACTAGACGTATTCTGATTTTTAAATTTAACCGGAAATGCATCCTGTAATTTTTGGTGGCTTAATATTAGCCTTGTACATAGTTTACAGATATTTTTGGTTGTTTGCAGCACTATTTCTGGCTCAATAAATCCCCGAGAGAAGTAAATTAGTGGGTTGAATAAAACTGGGACAAAATTATTTTTACATTTGTGATGTTTACTTCATAATAATTGCCTCTCACAAATTGTAGCATCTCTGAGATATTCCAATCCCAGCTCTCTACCCTCCTCCCACAACACAATGATTCTGCAAGGTTAAATCTCAAGCCTTCTGTAATACCATCAGCTCATCTGTAGGCAAAAAAAAAAAACATGCATATTCATTGCTTTGTGTCTAATATTTGCGTCGGTGAGGTGATGCAATGTTCTAGAGTTGAAACTGAGTACGCAAAAGTGTGTGAGAGCAGGTGTGTGTTTGTGTGTGTGAGTGTGTGTGTGTAAGATCCTGAGATAATTTATAGCTGAGGTAGTTTGTATGTGTGCTCATGTACGTAATGCTCAGTAGCTGAAACTGAGTGTGTGAGTGGATCTATGGGCATGCATATCTGTGTGTTTGTGCGTGAGTACGGTCCTAGCAATATTCTATAGCTGAGGCTGTATGTGTACTGTAACGTCCCGTAATGGGGTTGATTTGTGAGGTCTTAAAATGTGTGAAGCTGAGGGAGTGAGTGTAATGCAATGTTCCGTAATAGGACTGATTTGTGAGCTTGTGTAATAGTCTATCGCAGTGCATGTAATATAATACTCCTTCATTGGATTGATATGCAAGGACCTATAATGTTTTGAGCTGAAATGATGTGAAGCCTCAGCCAGTGACGGTGCCAGAACTGGGAATAGGGGGTCACAGAACATCCCTTTAAAACAAGTATTAGACCAGACTTATTCTCTGTCATTTTCATAATTAACAATAGATTCACTCCGAGAGCACTCCACACTATCAGGTGCTGCTCGTTCTCCCCGTTTAGGTAAGACGACAGTCATTCATTTGGACGCGTATTTGGTGCGTTTAAATTAGCGTTATTCAAGATTACATACCTGTCAACTATCACGCATATGGCTTGTGTCTCATGCTTTTTATATTTAATTGCCGAGTCTCACTTTTAAATCAACCCACAGTGTACCGAGAGTGAAAGGCGACATTTCATTGGAACGCGGATCAGTCATTATTTAATCAACGCAAATTTAAGTGATTCTCACATGAAATTGAAGTCTTTACGCATGGAAGTTTTTCCATTTTGAAATGATGAATTTTAACGATCATGAAGTGCAAGTTAAATTGCCTGATGTGCGAAAAAGGTGGCGCGGAAGGATCAGAGCAGTTTGCCTTTCATAGAGCATTGGACTATTAGTAAGTAAACCGTTTTTCTGCGCTGAATTTAGCCCATTATTTCGTTGCTGTTAGATCGCATGGGGAAGAGAAGCCGTGTCTTCAATTGCCATTGGATTATTACTATAATTGGAAAACACATCAAAGAAGGAAAATGACTGAGAACTAGTCAGGACTAATTGTTGTAATAAAGGGATGTTCTGCACTGCCCCCCCCAGTTCCCAGTTCCCAGTTCTGGCGCCGCCGCTGAGCCTCACCCTAAGAATAGCGATATGGAAGCCTTGAGCTTGTAGTGGGTGCAGGGTCCCAGATTGTGTGTGTGTGCGTCTGTACATGTCTGAAAGAGTGGGAAACATCAACACTCAGGTCATAGTAAACCTCAGAAAGGTTGGCGTCACGACAATACTTACACCAACGCTGCCCGTCAACAAACACAAACACAAAAACACACACCCCTCTGGTCTTGGCGCCTGCACGGAGGAAGAGGTTTGGCCTCTGTAAACATGGACAGCTTTTATGCAACCCAGTGAGCGGGAAACAACCTTGAAATGATCTTGCTGTAAACAAGTGGAGCTGAGTCAGTTAAGAGGACTTACACATGGTCACTTTTCTTAGGAAGTCAGGATAGGAGCCAGGCTCGCAGCCCACGTCAGCCCTACTCGCAGTGATGTCAGCTCCTCTCTCGATGACATCACATCCACTCGCTGTGCTGATTAAAGTAAATTCAGCAGCGTGCCTAAAATCCCACAGGCAGTTCATGAAACAAGTGACTCAGTCCACTGGACCACCACGATCATGGGTAGAGCCAAGCTCTTGTGGACATCATCTCCCATTGCACTGACCACAGCTTCCAAATCTTCATCTGCAAACATCCTCAACTCACCCCCCTAGGCCTTCGCTTCCAGGAGAAGAGGAAGCCATCGTCCTTCACACTGTTTACAAGCTCGCTTGTGTTTAGTCTATCTTACTATACTAACGTGTTTACAATTTGATAAGACGTGGCCGCTCACACTCAACTAATCTATTGGAAAACCAAGCAACGAACTTCATTTTGCCTTTGTAAATTTCCCCATGGTTCAGCTAAATGCATGCTCAGCCATCATTAGCCTTTAGCCATGAGGGTAACTTTAAATCATTTAAATCCTAGTTTTTTAACCCCATGCCCGCAGTAGCATCTGACCGCCAGCACTTCTCGAACGCCAGCAGCAATCTTCATGAATTCCACTACAACACTAGGGGCTAATTACCTCAAAAGAGCTATGGCTCAATTGCAGGCCTGTGGGCGCCGACACAAGTTGCTACTCTTTGCACTAAGGCGAAGACTTGGCCAGGGTCTGGTTACAGACAGAATCCAAACAAAGTGAGAGATTGCTCACAGCAAGGCTCTGAAGGTTCTCAGACACAGAACAGGTCTAGGCCCAATCAGCATTCATACCAGAGGTGGGCATAAGTGATATGCAAGCATGCATGACAAAGATAAAATATGCTATTTTATTGAATTCAGATTGAAGAATGTATATTTAGGCACGCTCTTGCTCTTCATTAGATCACAAATTTATTTCAACTTGCTTTGTACAGCTGCTTTTATTGAAATACTGAGAAGACTATATAGATGACTATTGGAGAGAAAAACTGCAGTGCATTTATTTCTTTTTATTTTTTGAATGCATATTTGCATCCCTGCAATGTCAACCCTGGTTCAGATGTAGCAAAGGCTTGAAGGCCTTCACCGAGCACTGTGAGTGTTTTGACGTCACCACCCAAGCATAACGGGGCCAGCGAGTTAAACAACAAGCCAGATGAACCTCATGAATGAACTTGCGAACAGAATGACACCAAACGTCACTTGGAGAAGAGCATGAATGAACATGTCTCGTTGAGGCTGGAGACAAAAAAGAAATAAGGCCGCTGTGACCTTTTGAATAGAATAGAATAGAATAGGATAGACTTTATTGTCATTGTACAGAAGTACAACAAAATTACGGGTACTCTACCCACACAGTGCGCCAATAAAAAAAGAATAAACACAGTAAAAACACACAAGGCTATAAAACACAATGAGAGTGCAGAGATAAATAAGTGTGAATAAATATTAGTTAAGTTGCTTTTAGCATTTAGCGGCGCGATTCGCAGAATACACGCATGCCCTGACATTCGGAAGGTGTGTAGGATTCATTATTTTGAAGAATTCATATGAACCAATCAAAATGGCTTGATTATGCCTTCAAATTCCCTGACTCTGCGCTGAACAGGGGCCTGTTTCACAAAACAGGATCGCAGAGTAGACTGGACTAGCTTACTAACACCAAGAACCCTAACAAATCTGGAACATGAAATAAAAAATAAATTTAAAAAAGGAAGTTTACCCAGGTTTTATTCAATGCGACTATTCTGCTGACTAATGAATCCTCAATGATAAAGAGTCATGATCAGGATTGGGGTCAATTCCATTTTTATCAATTCCGACTCCAATTCCAAATAATTTATTCCGATTCAAATTCCAGCACTTATTTGTCAATTACATTTCCAATTCCAATTCTGAAATTGACCCCAACCCTGGTTATGGTCAATGCTTCCGAGACAAAGACAAAAACATACTAACTTTTTGCACCCCAAAGGCAGCAAAACAATGCTGTTAATCCTGATTTACAGAATGCTCATTTCTGCAGGTGAATTTCAAAGCTAGAAGTCTTGTTGCCAGGAGCCCATTTTCACTTCAACTGAAGCGTTTTGATGACTGCACAAATTTCAATGAGCCGTGAACAAACTTTCAACCTTCAGTCATCAAACCCTACATGCATTAGTTGTACAACCTGTCTTCAGTGACCTTTTTTGTTTAAGTTTCACACTGGATAAAAGAGAGGGCAATGTAACTCTACTCATTCTGAATAGAAGCACATCTGCAAAATTACTATACAATGAACCGGTACAATGAAAAATACTGAATGTGCAAAGACATCAAGAGGTGAATTTGAACAGTCCAGGAACATTCTTAAAAGTACGATTAAAAAAATACCCATTATCATCTAAAACTGAGCAATGGGATCATTTTTCTACAGGCCTCCCCATACTGAAACGCAAAAGTACCTCTCTTTGTTCATTGATTCACACCGGGACTAACCAATGGGTGGCAGCATTTTACGTCCATTGTCTCAGCAATATTTATGCGAGGCATGCCCATACATGTCTCTTCCACTAGTGCCTGTGACTTGCTTTTGAGATGAATTGTCTCATTTCATTATTCTGTCCAAACCAATCAAGAATTAATAGTGGACGTTTTATGACAGGTTAGGTCTTGTGATTGTGTGGGCCAATACAGAACAAAAGACATTTTCATGATTTTTTCAAATCCAAGTAAAAATAATTAATATCGTACATTTAAAGGAGAATGAGCATCCCAGTGGGATATCCCTCTTTACTCCAGAAATAGAACAGAGCCGCAGTAGAATGAAAACAAAGAACCACACGGAAAATAAAATTTCATTCCTCTAACTTACAGAATGTTGTATTTTAATATTATCCAAATTTTTCCAATCTAACTAGTGCAATACAGCACAATTATGCTCATGAACATCATCGCATAGATTACGCATTCGGTCACACATTTGTTGGCTATTATTTCTAATCTAAGTACATACTCAGAAATTGATTCCAGGCGACTAGGGTCAGGCGATCAGGTGCTCTGGTAAGGAGGGATCATATATTAAAAGAGACGGTAGAGATTGGAGTTACGTAGCAAAATGTCAACGATATAAACATTGAGAGATAAGTTCTGGTAAATATGAAATCAGCCTTTTTTCCAACCCTCTGGGAAGGCTACCCCTCCCATCCACCCACGCGGCGCTTCTAGCAAGTCAAATAATTGGTGATGCACTTCATTCGCAGTGACGTGGATGGGTGGGTTTAAGACAGCCTGTCTATAAAACCCGACTTAAGATCTGAATTTCATTCATATATCTGCTCGGAATTGCAAGCGTGCCTTAAGCCGCAAAACTCGGGGACAGTAGTGTGGTACAGCCGATCACGGTCGGTAAAATTGTCTACGACAAAAAAGGTCACAACCGACTTGGTTAAACCATGAAAATGTCAGCTACCGAGGTTTCCAAAGTTCTGAAAGAGGGGGAACTGGAAAAGAGAAGTGACAACCTTCTTCAATTCTGGAAGAGGAAGACGTGCGTGCTCACCGCGGACAGCCTAAATATCTATGCCGATAGCCAGAAGAAGTCCAAGTGCAAGGAGCTCAAACTACAGTCCATCAAGAAAGTGGACTGTGTGGAGCGGACCGGCAAGTTCGTGTACTTCACGATCGTCACCACGGACGATAAAGAGATTGACTTCAGATGTTCCGGCGAAGACAGCGGCTGGAATGCGGTCATCACGATGGCACTGATTGATTTCCAGAACAGAAAAGCCATTCAGGATTTCAAGACGCGACAGGAGACCGAGCGCACGTCACCCAGTCCACAGGAGAAGCGGTTAGCCAGAGCTCCATGAGCGGAATTTGCTCGAATCCGGCGAATGAAATTGGTGAGTCGCCGTGAAACTGTAAATGCTGTGTTGTTCCCCCAAATCTGTCAAAGAATAAAATGTCCAGTTATAATGACACCAGCAAGCTACTGGGATTTTCAGTTTCCTATCCTAAGACCATCAGCTTTGATCATTTAGATGCGTTTCGGTGCGATTTCCTGAGCGCGTTTTCACAGTACTGCAACACTCGTTCAAATTTTTAGCCGTATTATTATATTATTAGATTAATAAAATAATGAATGACTGAAATATGAATGCGTTAAATAGGAGTGTATTTCTGTGAATAGTTTAGATGTCGTTTCCATTGAAAAGACGTCATTTTCAGTCACTGTTCAAAATGATTTAAGGGTTTCAATAAAGTTTGCTTGACATAATTTAAGTCAGATATCTGCGATGTATTAAATATCTTATTTTTTTTTTTTCTTTTTTCAAACAGTTACGCATGAACCCTCCGTTAAAGTGGACCAAACAAAAACGCCAATGGGTCTGAAGATGAAGGATTGCACAGGACACGCGCGTCTTCTGTCAGCTTGCAGTTGCCTGTTTCGGAAAGCTTCGAAAGAGAGAGACTGAATCAAAAGGAACATGACAATGAATGACTGAATTCTACACTCCTTGAGCTTACATTCAAGTAGGCCTGCATATGGGGAAAAATGCCTAATGGACGACCGTAGAAATGTATTAATTTATTCTTTGCAGAAGTTTCCTTCTTGCTTTAAAAAGTATTAAGTTATTTTTTATTTCAATGTGTATTTATTGAATAAACATTATTTTGTAAATTGAATACATCTGGCAGTGTGTGCTTGAACTGGGATTAAATCTGATTCACCTGTTGCCTTACCAAGTTTTTTCTGAAGTGGTATATTCTGTCGAAAAGGAATTGGGAGAGAACTTATCTGGACTTTTGATTATTTAAAAAAAAAAATAATAAAATACAGCGTCATTCTTAAATATTGTGAACTCTCATAACTTAAACAGTCCTTGGTGGGGGAAAAAAATGATCAATTTTCCTTCTGCCTTTTGCAAATTTTTCTATTTGGGGCCAATTTGGAATCACTAGTCTTCCCACAGTATTATCACTTTGGACATAGTGGCCATTTCCCATGAGTACACTCCAGTGCTTATCAGAACTCGTTCCTTTGTTGTGTAACTCATTTGTGCCATGAGGGTGTTATCAGATAAGGGCTGCGGTTAACAAAGATTTGCAATACCTTTGAAAGTGTCATTATTTTGGGAGTGCCAACCACCTTCCGGCTCTACCTGATTACTCTGGATTGTCAGTTACAATGTTTAGGAAGCAATTAAAAAAAAAACTGCTCTGACGACAAAAGGTTTAGTGCAAAGGTAACTGTAAGAGTTCTCTTTAGATAAAAGGATGAGTCACTGGTGAACGCACAACTGTAAAACAGATTATTCAAAAAAACGCCATAAAGCGGCCTTCAAAGGATTGGCGGCTATATGAATCAAGGACCATTACATTATGTCTATCACTGTGGTACTGCAAACTAAATCACGCCCAAGTGAATGATCAGGCTGCAGTATTAATGCTTGAATGTTTTGTACCCCTGAAAATTAAGTGTCTCAGAGTTTAATCTCTCACACGTGAGGGTGGACTTTCTGCCTGAAAATAGGAGACAGGGTACATCTGACAGTACAGGTGGAATGAAATATTTAAGCGGTAAACTCATCTAAAAGGTACTCCTATTTATATGAGTGGCATGTGGCACACATCTCCCAAAATCTTATTTGAACTCAATACGACAAGTTACACACACACACCTACGCGCATCTGTATACTTGCGAGGACTTGCATTGACTTACATTCATTCTGAAATGCCTTTCCCGAACTCTAACTATATTCAAAACATGCCTAAACCCAAACTTAACCTAACCCTAACTGTAACAGTAATCTTAACTTTAACCAAAGAGCCGTAATCCTCTGTGAGGACCACCCAAAATGTCCTCAAAACCCCAAAGGTCTTCACAACATCTGTGCTTTCTTCAAGTTGGTTCACACAAGTATAGCTACACAAGCTCGCAAGTACAGAATTTCTCCAGGTAATGTCAGATTCAAAGTCAAATAAGGACATTGGCCTCTATCCAGTCAACAATGATCATTAACTGTGTTACAAATAAATATACAGGCAAATTTTTTTACAGATAATTTGGCAACTTTATCATGAAGATTGGGGAGATTACCAAAATTTACTTTAGAAGAAACAAATGCCTCAATGAATTTGCATCTCAAGGCAAAGAAATCATTTGAAGCAAGGCCATTGTCCTGAAGAAAATCACTAGTTTTTCTGGGTCTTTGTTGTTGGTAAGTGGCACTGTACCCCCTTTGCTAATCAAATGTATTCTGCTGCCAGTGTGAGGGATATCCTCCGGACTTGCAGGTGTGTTTTCTTTGTCTTTCATGTATAAAGAGCTGTTAAGGGGAGCCAGACTGCGACAGAGCCTCGGTGTGGGAATGTCGGGACGAGTCCGCTTTGAAGCAGGATCCGGATACGATGGGGATCAAAGTCTAAGGATCTGAGGAGCCGCGTATTCCAAGCCCTCGGGGGGTTAAATATACCCTTCTCTTCCACAGGGCCCAGCTTGAACCTGTCACTGTGTGATATACGCATGACCACAGGGCTAAATGAGCCAACAGCCCTGCAAAATGCATCCTGTTTTCAGAAAGTGATTCCAAAATATGACTTTTGACCTTAGACTTAAAGTGCCTTCATTTCCTCTCACTGGACTGGGTCTAGAACAGAGTGAACCTGCGGCGTATTGTTTCACTGAGTCTCTACAATGATTAACCTCAGTTCCAATACAGAGTAAGCTTTGGGAAGTAACTCAGGCAAGAATCAGTGCCAAAAGTGCTCAGTTTAGTACGGGTTCAGCATCTTGCACACATGCATATATGCACACGGACCCATAGACACACAAACGCATATGCTACCAGACAAACCTCTCCTCTCCATACACAGGTGAGGCAGAAGTTATTTTGGTGGTGGTGGGCTACATTGTCTAAAGATCATGGGACTTAGTCCTCATCTAAAACAGCAAAATATGACTGAAAATCGGAATCAAAGTAGAAGGAAGACAGTTGTTTCCGCATGCTCTAGGGCAGGGCTGCCCAAATCTGGCCCTCAAATCCAAATCCAGCCCTGGTTTTCTCTCTTTCCAGGCAGTTCTATGAACAATTATTGCCACTCACTGACCAGACTGTCATCACACCTGACTCCCGGGTAAAGGGAGGGTGGAAAAGCAGTAGTTCTCACCCCTCAAGGACTGTGATTTGAGGAGCCCTGAAAGAGGCCTGAGAAAGAGAGAGACTTCTGGGTAAAGACTGCACCAAAAAAAAAAAACCTTTTACATCACCTCTGCTGCCAACGCAACTCTGAGGAGACAGAGGGCTCATACCAAATACTTCAGTTTCACTTACTTCCTTCTTTCCTTCCTTTCCTACTATTAGGTTGTCTGCTCCAACTATTGAGTAGCCATTGGCAACTTTGTTACCTTATTGTGTAACGACACTTTCAGCAATTTTTCAGCCATCTCATGTCATCTGCCATACTCTTGTAAACGTGTTGGAAATTGAAGCACAAACCATTTATTTATACTAATGGACAATTTAGAGACTCCAGCTAACCTAGCATGCATGTCTTTGAACTGTTTGAGGAAAGGATAGTGCGTCAAGCGTCAGCTCAGTGTGACATCAATTACAGGTGAACATATCAATAATCTATATGGCACATGTCCTTGTGAAAAATACTTTTAGTGATGGTCTCTTTTGTGGTGCAGTCTGGGGGCTGGGGATGCAGGTTGAATTCAGAGCAAATGACCAAAAAATAAATAAATGAATAAAGAGACAGAAAAATGCATGTCCATGGAACACTTAAAAATATCGAAAACAAAACTGAGCACGAAGTCATACCATTTGTTAGAATTAAATTATTCTTTTTTCTCACCATGAAGACAGGTGGTTGAAACTTTTCCAGCGTGATCTTACAAAAACAAACAGAGCCCACTTGCTTATTATCATACCTTTACTAATTTAATGAGCCCAACGACCCATTTCTGACTCCATGGCCTTTGAGCCAAGTTATTTGCATTTTATGAATGACTGGGTTGGTGACTCTGGACGAGATCCAGTATGCAAAAGCCACACCCACTACGGTAATCAAGCCAATGGAATGAAAGAGAGAAGCCCTTCTGATTACCTCACTGGCTGGTTTTCAGTGGCCCCACCCTACAGAATGTGGCTGAGTGAGAGAAAATTCTGGGGGATTTCTACAGGTGTGTCTTCTGGGAATGAATGACATTACACAATTACACTTCTGTTCAGGCATTTATGTAGCATGCACCTGTAACCACGGTGATGAACAAGTCAGCGCATATACACTGTAGGCCGCAAGCATCTGCAGTGACACCGCATTAAAACTAATCTATTCCTATACGGTGCCCACTGTATACATACCCAGTTCAAAATTAAAGCCGACAACTTTTCAATCTAAAGTGCCCGTATTTTTTCATCACAGGCTGGTGTGAGGCCATTAGAATTTCACTGAGCTTGATTGTTAGCAAACAAAGAAGATTCCATTTTGAATGAAGTGGCCGCTGGGCCTGTATCCAACCACAAGCCAGCTATACTGAAATTGAAGGTCAAGGAGTGGAAATGTTTCTCAGCTCCTTATCAGCGTGATAAGACTCACCCACGCAGACCTGAGAACAGTCACCATAAGCCCCAGAGTTACTGTTTTTACTTTGGACTTCCTTCTGCGAGGTGAGCTCAAAAAATTCCAAACTGTCAGAGACCAGCACATGGATTTGCAAAGCCTCAGTAATTAAACAGTTCATGTTACTCGTGCATACCCTGATTTGATTACATTTGGAGTTGTACTCTGTTCCTACATGAAACCAGACAGTCGGTCACCTGTTGGTCGACATGTATCTCTGGTCCCCCTAAAGCAATTGCTCCCAAAATTTAAAGGCTTTGTGATCTTACCATACACATGGGCTACACCTAATATGAAATGAATCGGTTGAAATTTGTGGCCTGTAAAGCGCTGACAACAAATGTTAACAGACGCAGCGGCAGCAACGGATGCAGCATGACCATCGTTGATCCGTCGTATCCCCGACTCGTCGTCCGGGGATACAATTACTAAGCTATGCTGTGGGAACTGCACAGTTTATGCCAGTAAAATAGTTAAGGTGAGTGTTTGCACCTGACTGGGGGGCATACGTGAAAAATAAAAAAACAGGAAAAATTTAAGAGTTTGTTTCCAAAACGCAATACATCCATTTTACTCATTTTGAGTAAATCAATCTTTTCTGTATTGGTGCCTACAGCATTTTATAGAAAAACACAAACTTTGACCACAAAGAAATACACTATTAGTATGAATTTCTAAAAACGGATTTTTGCACTATGTGTAAGAAGCACAGGGCTATTGCACTATGGTATTATCTATATTTTTGTCATTTTGGCACTTATTGTACTTTGGAAACAAACTTCAATTTCACTCCACTGTGCGTATTATCCCACACAAGCTTCTTAATACACAGAACAGCTCAGTCAACATTACAAAAACCAAAAAGTCAATTTCAAGAAGTTTCGTCGTCCAAAAAAAACGTATTTCCCTTTTTTGCGCCAAATAAGAGTGAGATATTGCTGATTTCACCTCACAACAAGGTAGGCTGAATGACGTGATAATAAAAAAAAGGCAAACTAACATCCAAAATTAAGATTTTAAATATCATTACAATACCCAAAAAGACTTCAGGCAAATGTTTTTGATGTGGAGACAGAGACCAGTATTTGGGGTGACGAAGACAAGGCTTGAAGTGATCTCAAGATCAGGTTTTCACTATTTTATGTTCCCCACCTATAAGGTACCTCAAAAGTGATACATAACCGGAGCTCAGACAATATGAATCCCATCCTGAAAATCCGGTTTCTGTATGACAACGACCACAGTGACTTTTACTGTCCGCGCTCACCTGTTTCCAGGTGAAGGTTTGACTCAGCCGCATTCCTGAGCTCTTACCGCATTGGGATCTTTTGACAGGAAGGCCTCGCCCCTGAAGAAAGGGGCTCGTCCCTCAAGCAGTCAAGACTCTCAGACGCACACCGACAGAACATTCCGGGCTGTCAGAGTCAGATGAGCCCTCGCTGCTCGCAGACACAATGGACTAGACCTCCTAGGTAAAGAATGTGTTGAGAACTCTATTAACCCACACAACAGGCCTTCAGAGAAAAAGCCCTCCTTGGCTCATTTGTGGCAATCGTTTCTGGTTCATAAATGACCGGAAGGCTTCACTTCGCTGAATGATAAATAATGGCTTCCTTTTCCGTGGTTTTGCATTCCTCACTACTCAGTAAAAAATGAAAAATAAGACCATCTTACCAAGCATTTTAATCTCGCATTTATATTTGAAACATTTATGTCTCTAGCCTTTTTTCTCAGTAAGACAAAAAGTTTGCTGATGAGATGAGATAATTTTGATTCATTTCTAGATTTCCAAATGGGATAAAACATTTTCATTTGTCAAGCACACGGTGACTTCAAATTAGGTAATATATTCTACTTGAGAACAAGAAAAATAAAGAAGTCTCATTATAAGATGAAAAGACTAAAGACGGACACTTTTTGCAGGGTGAAAGGTTAAACCATAGACTGTAGGTTAAACTGGGTCAGCATGTCCAGCTTGCAAGCAAACAGCGGCCCCCAAGACGAGCCTGAAAATCTTGGCACAGCTGTTGGTCCACCCACAGCGATTCAGCTTCAGGCCCAGAATGAGCAAAACAGCGATTCCATTTTACTCGTGAGATATGAAACCGCTCTCTTCTCTGTGGTCATATGCCAATGACATGAGGGGAGGGGGAGGGGCCTTCTGTAGGGACATTCCAGACAAAGGCCATGGCAAAAAAAAAGATCCAAACGCAGAATAAGAATAAAGGAGTTGTCCCTTTTCGTAGATACGCTTTGGCAGTCTGCTGTTCATTAATCTTAAGTCAAACTCACTGGTGAAAAGGACCATCTATATTAGGCTACCAAGCATTTTTCAGGATTACTGCTGGGAGAAGGGGGTTGGGGCATTAAAATTAGTCACTTATATTCCCCGGAGATCATAAGGCACTCAGGGCTCGTGGGAGAAAGGGAGGGAGCAATTTCATGCCAAGTTCTCAACTCAGAGAAACTCAGACAGGGCAGGATACCAAAAGCTCCCATGCGCCATGGGAAACAATGTGACTGGACAGGCCAGACCTAGACAGGTGTGGGAATGCATATGAGACACTTTCTCTCATGCCCAGGCCACAAAACGTAAAAGGCTTGACGGCCTGAAGAGCCACTGTTTGGAAATTTACGTTACAAATAAGAGCATTTGACTGATTTTGAGCCTGGACGTAAGTGTGTCTCTGCAGACTGAACATTGACCAAAAACACTCCTGTAACAAAATACAGAAATATTCAAGCAAATAGTGACAATAAACAGTGATGCTTTGAGGAAATAATATTTAAAATGGCACCCAGCGTTCATGTCTGCATTGGCAGTATCCAGAGGGGCGAGAGAGGGAATTGCAATATGCAGAATTCCCAGATAGCTATAGGTCACTGGGACAAAATATAAAATTATCTCCAGGGCTGTACCACCATTAGCCAGGTAAGACATCTGTTGAAAATTGAGCCGAGACGGTTTTGAGCTGCTGACACAAGAATCATAATACAAATTCTGCTGTAAAAACATGTGAAAGCAAAAGCACAAAATTCAAATGAAATGTGCGAGATTATGATGACTAAAGTTGCGAAATGAGATTTTGCCAGGTAATGATCCCCCCAAACACAATCAGAGGTAAAATTGCAATTGTCTAGAGGATGAAGTGAATTCTTGCTTAAATTTCAGAGACAGAAATTAAAACATCCAGCAAACTGAGCAATTGCTCCCACGTATTTTAATCCATATGCCTTCCTGCATTGGTCTTTCATAACCCATATCTGCAGGGAGAGAGCCAGCATGTGGGCCAAAGGAACTGCTGTTAGTTTTGGAACCTGTATCAAACTGAATTCAGTCTCGACATTGCGGCAGTTAATCTTTAGATTAAATTATTTCTAAAAAGCAGGAAGTACATTTGACAGACAGCAGGGCAGCTGGTTTGCGATTACTTCATTACAGGAAGTCACTAAACCTCAGGAAATTATCGTGTAAACTGCTAATGGTCTATTTTAAGGTTGAATGGCAGTGAATGTATGCTTGGGAATTCTGTGGTTAAGGATGTATCATACATTCAGCACACGAGCAGGCTCCAATAATGGCAGCTGCTAAAGGCAGGTGAACGATTCTCAAGCTGATCCCAGGGTAGGTGGTCTTCTGAGAGGGGAGATCATGGAAATGCAAGGAGACGGAGTGGCAAAATCAAATACACACACATGCACGCACGCGCACATGCAGCCCCACAGACATGCACGGGCATGCTCGTCTCCCAATACACACTTACTTTGAAGACCATGAGAACAAAGTTGCTGAAGGACTTTTTAGAATCTTGCAGAAGTTGATCTGCACCGGCCATTTTGCTAAAAAGCTGACCATTTTTGTTGTTTCCTTTACTTAACAGAAAACAGAGAAATTCTCTGCTTTCCCACAGTGATGGCCAGGGAATCCAATGTCAGCCAGATGTAAAGAGTCCGCTTTTGTAGGATTTGAGCCAGAACACCGGGGTCCTTACTCTCTGAAAAGCTGCCCTGAGATCTTTAAAGGCCGCGGCGAGTCGACCTCAGCGTAAAGGTTGAAGACGGACACGGCACATTTGGGACGGACGGAGGCGGTAAAGTATCCTGTTGAGGAACTTCAGTAACAGCTGAGGAATTTCCTGAGGCTCGTCAGGGATGCTGGACCGCCGCTTTGGAGGGAAGTTAAACTGAGAAGACAGGCATTCGGAAGACTTCAGATCCAGCAGCTGGATTAAACACCGGAGTCGGAATTAAGGTGGTATTTCCGCAGATGAGTCATATTTTCTTCCCAGGCCTGCAGGTGCACTCTGGGGTGGGGGAGGAGGAATCAAGACATTGCAGCATCTGGTGATCTCATTATTTTATACAACTCATCACTGAAAAATAAATCAATTTGCTGCACAGGATTATGGGGGAAACCAAAGCTAGAAGGAAGAGGTCCTTCCTATATCTGTGCTTTGGCCCAATACTTTGTGGGACCAGCAGTTTTGGAAAAATTAGAAAGGGCATGACATGTCCTGATAGGATCAGCATGTCAGAGTTTAATGAAAATGTAAAATGCCAATGATGACATGGCGTGCAAAATGAATGCAGTCTAGTGCCATTTTATCCTTTTCTCTTCATATCCTTGTTTCCAATCTATAGGAGGAAAGCCTCTGGCATTTTCTCAGGATCAAACTTAAATTAAAGTTCCTCTCAGTTATCCCTATCAATCTGAGTAACAACAATCTAACCGTTCATGAAGACCTTCTCAATGACACTTAGATCACATTGCCTGCAGCCTTACATTATGTAGATACTGTATATGGTTTCACATCAAAGCCCACACTGTCAGATGCATTAGGCTTCAAAATTAGACACTCATTTGAAATCACTGCTAAACTGCATAAAATATTTGGGTGAAGTACCTTGCAGAAAAACAATCTTTTGTGTGTGTGTGTGTGTGTGCGCCTGTGAGTGCGTACAGAGATCAGAAAATAAACACAGAAAGGCAGAACTGCAGTGGCACAGAGGCAGGCACAGGTGTAGCCGTACTGTACAATATAACAGGGATTGTTACTGAGGATAGACACAGTAAGAGCCAAATCACCTTGCAAGGATCAAAAATAAAGCAATTTTGAAGTTGTGGTCAAAGTTGAAATTAAATTGCTTACAGTTGCGCAATATACTCCCTGGAGCATTTTCCTCACAATGGAAAAGTTTTTTTGTGCTTCCAAACTAGCTACGTGATGGGTGTGTTTTGTGAAGAACAAGGGTTGGACAGAACCAAAAGGGAGGAAGAATCGCTCAGGGCCTCTCAGATCGATATCTGCACTTTTATAAACAATGATCCAATTCTGAGGTTCAGGGCTTGATATCCTAGCCATGGTCTCAGGATAATAAGGACAATTTACATTCAGTCTTTACCGCAAGGTGACATTTGGTTGGACAAAATGAACACAGTCAAATTACCTTTAAAGGGACATTTTCTTAAAGTTTTTGAGACGTGAAGACATGTTGTCAATACACCAGTTTGTACTCATTTGCAAACTTTGCAGTTGGGTGCGTGTTTGGTTAATTTGTGCACTTGTCTGTTCATATTTGCGTTGGTGCATATAATGTGTGTGTATGTGCTTGTATCTGTAGGACCAGCACAAACAAGCCGCTAGTTCAAAGGAGACATTGCATTTTCCTGCGAGCGCTGCCGGGAGCTAGCTACAGTGGTGCCTGCAGATATGTTTTCTAAAACCACATTGTCTTTGTTAGCCTGTGTTCTCTGAAAGTAAATATGTTGAAACAGTGGTAAATACGTTGAAAATGACAATCTGAGTGTGTACACAGAGGGCCTGTTTCCTGTGTTTCTCATGAATCCGAAGGCAGTCGTGGCGGAGGGGTTTGTCTATGGATGGGGCAGTTTTGGGAGAATGCGCCATTATCTTAAAGAGGTTAAAAATAATGGAAAAATGAAGCATTTGTCCTCCTTGCTGTTCTCCGAAAGGTCAGGTCCACCACAATCCAGGCCCTCGTACATTAAGACGGGACAAAGAGCCAGTGTGCTGACCAGCACAAAGGCAGTCATATGGAAATAAGGACCAGAGTATATTTTGAGCTCCAGATTTCACGGTCCAGGCCGTTCTTCAGAGCCTTGCCATTTACATGTGATATGAGCAGCATGAGAACAAGCAAATCCTGCAGTCACAATGCTCGTGTGACAAACTCGATATTCCTACTATGGACTTTCAGAGAAAGTGGGCCATTATGTTCATTTAAAAACTGCCAATGCATGACATTTAACAAGACAAACAACTAAGAATGCAGCAAAGCTACTCTTAAGTTATTAATGCTAGGATACCAAGCATTTAAGTTAAGTCTGGCCATGTCCAGTTGTATCATTACCAAAATAAGCTGATTCTCCCTCAGTAGTCTCTGTTTGCGAGGGCGCACAATTTTTTTTTTTATGCTTCATGTCAGTCTCAATTGTGGTTATAAAAACATGACCTCAGGCCATTCTGATGACAAAAATACCACTCTGTGCGCAAATTTTTCAGCAGTCTTACACAATATGATACTCTCCTAAACATCAATTCAACTATTCAACTTGAGGCTCGTTTGCATGCTTGCAGTGTACACAGTCAAAAATGAGCACACATGCACACAGAAAAAGGGAGAAAGACCAACAGCACACATGAACATGACAGGCATGGCACGGTTGCACTGTACCTCAGTTATGTAAATGCACTGCAGTAGAGGCGCGGGGCGGGGGGGAGGTTTTGATGCCCTCGTGTCTTCACCATGGGGACTGGTAGCTTCAATAACAGCATCATGACTGAGTAATGGGGGACCATCTCAAGGCAGTCCCTTATACATAGTCAAGGAATTGGGCCTTAAAGGCTCAGCAGGACAGGGCCCTGGCCAGTAAAGTCCATTACTGTAACGAGCTGAGAGGCTGTACGGCCTACATGATAACACATCGGCTCAGACAGTGTCTGGTACTGAGTTTACAGTATGTCTCTGCTATGTCCACGTGTGTGAGTGGAGATGAGCATAAACAAGCATTTGTATTTATGTGTGTGTGACCTTGTATTGCTATACTTGTCAGAACTAACCATTAAGAAGCCGCAATGCCATGAGGGCATTTTGGGTGGTCCTAAAAGTGGACTAAGGAGGATTATAGCTAATTGGTTTAAGTTAGGGTAACAGTCACAGATAGGCATACCGTAATTTGCCGTCGTTAGGGTTCTGTGCAGAATGAAAGTAAGTCAGTACACAATCCTCACAAGTAGAGGTCTCTCTGTTATCAGTGTGTGTGTGTGTGGGGCCAGCAACATATCCTCAGACCACCAATTCAGCGTTCATTCCACAAGGGTATGTTTGGTGTGAAGCTTGAAAGATTCCATTGGTTTCAATAACAGCACTTCAAACACAGAGGCAGCACTATCTGCTCTCTCTGATGGAGAGAGCATTTACAGAATAAACATGTTTCACAGTGAAAACACTGTCCTTGGAGGGCCAATGGAGAGGGAAGGGTGGGGTGTAAACACTGCTTAGTCTGTGAGATACAAAAGAGACTCAGAATTGGACGAAAGCGTAGACCTCCGCCCGGAAACTAAGGGGACTGAAGGGAAGGGATTGCAGCCTTGAAGGAATAGGAGGAAGGGAGGGAGAGTGGGAGGATGGGATGTGGGGGAGGGAGGAAGCAGGTGGTTCCTTGTCTGTCTGGAGCACATGCGGATGCCCCCATAAACCCATCCTCTTCACACAACTCTGCCCTGGGGCTGTGGAAGTCTACTCTCCCTATGTTACATACAGACCTCTGACCTCTAACCTTTGAACTGAGGGTAAACCAGAGGCCCTAGGATGCAGGGGAAAACACCCTCTGCTTATTGCTGCGTTTCCACCGCGCGCACAACAAATTTTTTGTGCGGACAGATTACATTCAAAGTCAAAGCAAATACACAAATACACCTGAAAAGACACTAATTCCCACTCGGCGAGGCGAATCAGGCGGGAGACGCGGCACAACACAAATGGTGTGCGTGAATGGCGTAAATGCATGAAATTCGCATTTTGCTCCACCTCAAAATATTCATCTTGAAAAAAATAGTATCAGTGCTAATAGCAACATTGGCTAGCGAGGCTACCTAGCTACATATTCTAATTACAGATAGCTGCATTGCTTGAGATAATGGGAACGCCAATTCCCAAGCAGTTTTTCAATACTATGAAGGATTAAAGGAATAGAGTTCAAAGTATAGTGTATCAAGAATAATGATGCATGATCGCAGTATGAGAAAAGGGATATTGCGGATGCCAAGGGATATTGTTGAGAGTTTTACCAGGAGGTATATTTATTCTAGTGCTAGGATATTTTTCAGCGGATATTGAGATCGGGGATAATGAAGTACAAGACAAATTGCCAAAATTGAAAATGAAAAAAGCGACAGGTCCTAATGGCAAATACCCAAGAATGCTTCAGGAAGTAGGTGAGATCATCTTTAACCACAGACATATTTTCAGGTGGTCTTTGGGAACAGGAGAAACACCAGATGACTGAAAACAAGGCAGCATAATGCCAATATATAAAAATGGTGCCATGGGCACTGTGGCTCACTTGATTTACGTCAGGCTTTAGTGTTATGTAAGCTCGCAAGTGGTGGTAATTTATATCCTTGGGTCCAAAATGAAAACACCTCTTGTGATTTGTGTAGGAAAAGAACAAATTTCAAGCAAAATTCAGCATCATGGTTTGATGTTCATCATGTCATTTTTTTGCAGCTCGCTGCTCTTTTCACAGTGCAGATCCATTGAAATATCAAGCCTCAGACACCAGATCATTGTACCCAGCATTATATGCTGAAGAGCTAACCAGTTGGCGATTGGGCTTAAGTGTGTTGCTCAAGGAAGTAGTACTATAGCAAATTAAGAGCTTTAGCTTTTTTGTTTTTTTATGTCCTCAAAAGTATATGTGTACAAAGTTTCAGCATTCTAGCTGCTTTCAAACGCTCTCCAGCAAGCTATATTTTAAATATGGCCGTCGGCCATATTTAATGCCGGGTTTTGAGGCTTTGAACAAATTTTAATCTGTACTTTTATATGTACCTCCCAACCAAATTTCACATTGATCCCCTCAGTGGTTTGGCAGAAGAAGATCAAAGTTAACGCAGACGCCGCAGCGTGATCCCATAAGCTCTCTTTGGCCCGTTGAACCCAGTGAGCTGAAAAGGGAAACATACTGAGCCAGGAGACTAAAGTAAAATGTAAAACACTGGAATGTCATTAGAGACAAGTTGGACTTATTTCTCGAAAATAAAAACACGCCGAGAGATAGCCAACATGACTTTCACAAGGGAAGGTCATGCTCGAAGAACCATTTGGAATTTAGTGATGTGGCCGTCAGATGGCTAGAGCAGGTCATATAATATCATTTGCTTGGATTTTGCAAAAGCATTTGATGAGGTAGCACATAAGAAACTAGAAAGCACACAGAGCGCATACTTCGGCCAATAGCGCTATCAGTATTGACCAAACTTGAATCATCCGCAAAGCCACATATGCGATCCACTCATAGAATGCAAGCAGATCACCATTAATTCACGCCCTCTTTATCCTCTCCTGCTTGCCCCTGGGTCCTAATGCTATGCCGGCTACACATAAACCCAGGGTCACTACTAAAATGGGTCAACCTGATCTTGACCTTTGATGTACATGCACCAGAAGTTAATCAGTTTGTCCTTGACCCATACTTCATCCTTCCACCAAGTTTCATCCAAATCCACCCCCAAGTTTTTGAGTTATTCTGTTCACAAACTAACAAACGGAGATGAAAACATAACCACCGCTCCAACTTTGTTGGAAGCCGAGGTAACTAATTATTAAATTGAGGATCATAGGAGTTAAAGGAGGCATTTTGGAATAGAATTGGAGCAGGTTATGGGATAGAGCACAAAGAGGGATCAGGTCAGAACAGGTCAGAACAGAACAGGTCAGAGGGATCTCACCTGAGCTAGGTACTGTGGTCAGTATAGTCCCACATGGATCAAGACTGGGACTCCTGCCCTTTGCCATCAATATTAATGACCTTCATATAAGCACTGGAAGCTAATTGGACAGATGTGATGATACAAAATTCTAAATTTGGAGGTTTGGCAAACAATTTGGAATCTGCCAAGGTGAGTCAGGATGATGTAGATAGTATTCAGAGGTTGAGAGAAACTTAGCAAATAATATTTGATGTAACTAAATGGAAAGATCTAAATGTAGGAAATAAAAACATTACATAGGATTACTCAATGAAATGATCAAAACTGGATTGTGCTCTACTTGTCTTCAACAATTGTAATTAAGACCAAAGCCTAACAACAGGGGTGACAAACTGGTCCGTCAAAGGGTCGAGAGGATGCAGGTTTTCATTCCAATCCAGCAGAGGCACACTTGAAACAACTAGTCAACTGTACAGGCTGAGATCAGTTGATTAAATTAGTTGTATCAGGTGTGCTTCTGCTTGGTTGGATTGAAAACCTGCAGCCCCTCGGCCCTTTTACAGACCAGTTTGACACCCCTGCCTTACAGGTTCAAGCCAATGTGCAGTAGCAGTAGAACTAAAGGCCAACAAGAAGCAGGGATATATAGCCACAGGTATTAGGTACAAGTCAAAAGAAGTTAAACTTATCTTGCATAATACCTTTGTCAGTCCACAGATGAAGTACTCTGTGCAGTTCTGGGGACCGTACTGCAAGGAAGATATAGAGGTTCTAGAATAGGTATGTAGAAGAGACACAAAGTTAATTCCTGGTATGAAAGATCAAAGCTATGCGGAAAGACTGAATAATCTTAATCCCTTCAGCCTTCAGGGTGACATTATTGTTAATCCCTTTTACATTTAAGCAGTAGTGCTGAAATTGGGAAGTATTTTTTTTTGTCCACACAGAGAGTGGTCACAGTGAGGAATAGCTACTACATCATGTCATAGAGGCAGAGACTGGAAGTCTTGGTGACCTGTCTTGATAGAATGCTTGATACCATCTAATCCTTAAGTATCCTATGAATTAGGAACACTTTAGTAATGGGAAAGTGGCGAGTCTAAATGGGATAAGTGGTTTGTTCTCACCTCCAATGTCATGTTATGTCATGTCCCTGATTAAGGCAGCCACCATGAAAAGCAAGAGATGAAGCTCCAGGTGGCAACCAGGCGTTCAAGCTGTTTGGGATTTAAGTGAAATTAAATAGGTAGGAGAAAAAACACTACAAACCAGCAATTCTTTTGCGGTTTGGCTCACGCCATCAGGATTAGAAGACAAAAGAACCGAGGAACCAAGACTATACAGAGACAAAGACACTCATGCAAATATTCTTGCTCTCACAGTCATGATTTTTCAGCCCACAGACATTGAGAAATTTCCAGACCATAGCACCCTGTTAAATCATTAGGGAAAAAAAAATTTTGACACTGTTGCCAAAAACCATGAATGCTACTCATTCTGCAGTTGTGAACAACTGTAAAATATAATCCCCAGAAAAAATCCACAGAATCCAGTTACTTTGGACAACAATCCAGGACGTCTGGGGAGACAAACATGACAGACATTTATCAGACACACCCATCCTGAACAAATGCGGACATAAAAGTCTTGGCAACAAGCAGATATGACAAAGTCGGACAAAGACCAGTCGTCAGTAAACCATCATATCAGTACGCGCAATAAAACATTGCTGAAGGAGCCCAGATAGCGAGCACCTCCGCTCCGGATCTGCCCCGGCTCTGTGCCGACTCCAGCTGATCCGGCTCAGAGCCGGGGCAGATCCGGAGCGGAGGTGCTTGCTATCTGGGAGATAATATGAAGCCTGAAATAGCTGATAGATTTGACGTTTGTGTCAGAGGAATCATAGGAAAGCCTTTGGACCCACAAATCTATGAACACCCACGTTAGTTGAGTCGAGATGCGGCAACTAGGATGTTGCCACCGCAACAATCACCACCGGCAAAACAATCGGAAAGGTAATAAGCGTTGCTGAGAGATAGGAGGCCGGTATTGTGTGTGAAGTTGATAATCTGGAATATGCAACTGCGCTACATCTCCGAGCCCTGAGGGAGTGTGTACTTTCTCATGACAAGACCTGACAAAAGCTCCCTACCGCGCCGCTATTCCGGGTGGGACACACACCCTGGAGCTGCCACGCCTCCACAGGTAAATACTGTCGTCATGGAGACACGTGAAAGGAGTGGGCGGAAGCCAGACAAGCAGCCCGCAGTGAATATCTGATCCATACTGCTCAGGTGGTATACACACCTGGTGGGCTACTTTATAGCAATTGTCAGTCAAACCACCGCCTCCCTCCCTCCAGACACAGGGTTTCCAGACCACACAGGTGGGATTTTGCTTATAAGGAAGATGATTCATTGTCTCAAAAAGCTAAGCTATGGCTAAGGGAGGCTCTTCTTTTATGTCGCAGTTCCTCTCTTTTACCTTTACAGTTGGAAGAATGAGCAGCAGGAAGAGCACAGCCAGGTTAGTCTGGACTGGCTGCCAAGCATTTATGAATTTAAAATTTTTTTTTCAGGGAAGGAAGGGGGAGGGTGGTTGGTTTTAAGGTCCCCCATTTTATCACCAGGTGCACAGCCAATTAGCCAGTATAAGCCATTTCAATATCTTTTCGTGACATTATATGGGGAATCCAGATCATCCAGAGGCAAGAAAGACTGATCAACTTCAGTCAACCATTTAAAAATCAGTTTTGTTATAATTCTGGGTGATCACTCTGCTTTGTGATGTCACAGAGGACAGATTTTGAAATGGCCTGTAGTGGCTAATTGCCTGTGCACCTCGTGACATTAGGGGACCTTTAAATAAGTTGGACTGCATGCATTTCTGAATACAGCCCTACCGGTTTTTAGAAGACGCCGATTATTTCAATGAGATTCTATTTCTGAGGCCACAGAAGAAATGTGGAATACTGACACTTAAGGATGTGTTTGACTGTTTAAGGCGGAGATAAATGGAGATTGCCAGTTGGGATTTCGTACTGTCAGACATTGACCACTGCTTCTTAAATATTTTATGGCAGTGTTTTTATAAATAAAAGCAGATATACTAAGTTTACACATGAACTAAACTGCTTAAACTGCTTACAATGATATAAAATTCCAAGAGATTACGCGCACATCTAAGCACTACAACAGGTGCAGGACAAACAATAATGTCAACAACTGGAAAAGAGATGTCCGCACACTGTTAAATGAGCTCCCAAAAATTTTTTTATAGCGCAACAGTTTCGGCCGATACGGCCTTCGTCAGGTACAAACCGTTTGTACCTGAGGAAGGCCATATTGGCCGAAACTGTTGCGCTATAAAAAATTTTTGGAAGCTCATTTAACAGCGGACATCTCTTTTCCAGTTTTTAAATACAATGATATGCCATGTATCTTCAACTAAATATGCCACACACACACACACACACACACGCAAACACGCGTGCGCACCCTTACTCGTAGGCACACATACTCATCTGGCTACAGAACAAACGCATTGCGCTTCCTGGCCCTCAGATCAGACCGCAGCTGGGGGCTCTGCCTTTGACCCAGTGTAGAGCTGCAGAACAGAAGCCCAGTGTCCACACACACTCATACTGTCCCAGGTCCACTGAGGATGAGCCAAGCCTCACCCACCCCTTCCTCCCACAGACAAGTCACAGGCAGGTGGTCTTTAGAGTGAGATTACAGAGTGCTGGGGGGTTTCCGGGATTTTATTAATGGAGGAAGGGGGCCTCACACACTCACTAAACTGAATAGCTAACATTACACTGCAACTGCCAATGTACAGTACCCTTGTAGTCGCACCTCACCCCTAATTGATATGACATGATATTACTAGGCCTGTCACTGTGAGCTAGACTTGATATTCATGGCTATACATTGGTGATATTTTATAAAAATCACACAAGTCCAGTAACTGACCCAATATGCAATTATATATCATTTGGATGAAGGCAATTGACAAATAAATGTAATATGGATGTAATAGTGTTGACAAGGCTTACATAATAAAACTATGGCAGGGCCAATTTTATAACACAATTACACAAGTACAGTGCTCTCCACATTTATTGGCAAACTTAGTGAATATGAGCAAAACAGGTGTGAAAAAATGTTATGGTCATTTTCTTCTTGTTTGTTTACCCAAAATATTCACCAAAATCTCACAAAATCATTAACCCTCATCCAACCAAGGGTTTTTCTACTACAACCCCGACCCTGATTATTTCGAAATTAAGCGATAAACATCATCTTGTTTGGTATCAGTGTACAGCTACAGGTGTCCTCTCTTCAAATCAAGTTCAAATAAAACACATTTCAACATTATGACGTCATAGTGACGTCATAACTAACACCACATTAGGAAGAAACATCAAAATGACAAAAATCCATGTTTTTTTATATTTTTATTAGTTTTAGCTGAAAATAAGTAACTTTCTGTAACCTCTAGAACTACTGATATTACAATTAATATTTTAGTATTATTATAAATGTTATAAACTCATGAGTAACATAAATTTGACATTACTATGATGTCATAAATAACTAATTTTGGGAAAAACACACACAAAAGGAAAACAAAGAGTTTTCTGAACATTTTTCACATTTTCTTTAGTTTGTTTTTCCCTATGATAGAACACACTTGCATAAAAGGTTTATCTATGAATTATGAGAACGGCTTTATGAAGAATTCTATGAACTTGTATAATAGTAGGCCTATAGCACAGTATAAAAATAGGATACAGTACAGTAACCAGTCAAACACACAAGTAAAAGTATGTTGGTCATGCACTTCTAATATTATTAGGTGAAGATCACTTCAAGGTTACTGGTCACTGCTGGTCATTGTAATTCCAAGATTTACTAATACAAGGACAAGCTACATCAATAAATCAATAAGGATGACAATCAGTGTGATCTACAAAGTTCATTGAGCATGAAACATAATAGCATACTATTTGCAACTAATTTGCAAGCATATTTTGTATCAAAAACAGGCAAAAATTGACGCTGGTGGCAACCCCCCCTTCGATTTTGACGGCCTACCCTACCCCCGGGGGGTGAGGTACCCTCATTGTTTTTTCATGAAAATGAGCGCAAAGGATGAATAAACAATTACCTAGAAGCATTAGATCATATCTGTTAACGTTTTTGTGCGACAGGAAAAAATCCCCCCCTGGTTGGACAAGGGTTAAGCATTATTCAAAAAGAGACAAAGTTGACATTTAAATAAATATTTTTCTACCAAATGTGTACCACAATTATTGGCCCCCCAAGAGAATCTTGTGATTAAAGTTTAACTAAAGTTTATTTCCAGTCATATTATACATTTTTGAATTCACTTGTTTGATTGGACCTCTTACATGCTGAATTATGACTTCCTGTTTCACTGTTTGTTTTATAACAAGAATTAAAAATTTCTTTTAATTATGTTGCTGAACTTAAAGGTTATATTTTTGAATATTGTGAAAGAAAGGTCATGAGGATAAACAATAAAGACATTTTCTCCAGCTCGTCTTGCTCATTTTCACTATGGAGTGCCAATAATTCTGGAGGGCACCGTAGGCAAACAGTACACAGCTTGATTGGGCTTGGGCTCGCCCTGTCAGGCATTAAAGCACGAGGGGTAAGTTTCACTGACACTGATTAAGCTTCGTCCTGGATTAAATTGTGCTTTGTATGGAGTTGCTACTGTCCAATTTAAATTTATTTTTCAAAAGGAGCACATGAACACTCCACACTGAAAGGCCTCAGGCCAGATCTGAACCCACCACCCTATTCGATGTGAGGTGACAATGCTAATAGCAGGCTAGGGAGTTCAATGTCAATGGAGGAATGTCATGGAGGAAGTAATGATCTTAAAGACATGACTCGTGCACCAAGTAACCCTATCAGAGATCTCCACAATGTCTGCAGGGGAGAATGCGCGCATTCCATAAAACAGCATGCTATACAGTAATTGCCGAATACATACTGTAGATTCCTACAGGCAGTCAAGGCATTTCATGCACACTTAACAAATGACTTGTTAACACAATCATAGAAACAGTGAACGCCTTCTACAAAAGAACTCCGACAGTGAAAACCTTAAATGGGAACTCGTACAAGCAACCATTTATATGCGTTAATGCACATTTACATAAATAAACTCTGTGAGAGGCTGAGTACACTCCCTTCATGGCTAAAAGGTAGAGCAGCCTTCTTTAATGATAATTTGAACCTCACACATTCCTACCCAGTACACTCAAAGTGTCATCTTACCAACAAACATACTCCTATGGACACAAGGCACCTGCTTATTATACGTTCAGAGACACCAACACACCGGCATAGATGTCCTTACACGCAGCAACCACGCAACAATCATTCCTACTGTCAATTAACTACGCCAGCAATTCCAAATATGCAGGAAATATTTGACCAAGAATGGTGGTGTGATTGTACAAAGTAGATATGAAAGCAGAGCAAAATACCAATTGAAGCTTTTTTTTTTTTTTTTTTAATGAATGGAATTTTTTTGTGCTGTGCAGAGGGATTTGGCATGGACACAAAACACATGCTTCTGCTACTGTGAAATTTACATCAGATAAGCAGATTAATCAAGGACTGTTTGTGTTCATTCACAGACCATTAGGTTAGGTCTCTTGACAAAATCACTTGCAAATTCCTTGGCGGTCCCTCTAAAAAAAAATTCATCCTGACCACACACGAGGTCTGTGGCAGGGATTGGGGGGGGTCGGTCCCCGGTACACCTATGCCAACATTCCAGCACTGTACTCCTGCTTTAACCAAATCAAGTCACACATCCATCAGAGGAAAAACTAGCTCCATTGTAACAAACCAGGCAGGGAAATTAACCTTGTGGTCACACCACAGTTTCATTAAAGACCATGAAAGTACTCCATTATAGAAATGACAAGGGGTAGAAAAGCTAAATGGTGAGAGATATTTTACATCTGTGTGTGAATAAACCAAGTAGTTTAAGTTTGGTGCCAAGGAGCTGGTTTGTCTTGTGCTTCAAGTAGCCACTCCAGACATAATTGATTAATTAAACTACTTAAATTCAGTCGTTTGGCCTCACCTGAAGTCCAAGGGCTATATTGGCCCCTGACAAAAACCAACAGGCAGCAGAGGCTTAGCGATCAGATGCATTCCACAGCGGAGGTCCTCTTCCTGAGCCCTGGAGATCAACAAGAGGCTGCGGATAGCCTTTACTCGGGCCAATGAGCTTTTCACCTCCTGCTTGGAACTAAAATTTGCACATGCGCTGCATTGATAACCGAGCCTAAGCAAGAAAGATCGCTACACGGTAAATAAATAAATAAATAAAGGCAGTGGCTATATTTATGGCGCCGTAATCGGTGATTCGGGCCTATATTTACAGCAAGTCGGAGTGGGAATGCGTGGAGGCGTCTCCGGGCAAATCCAAGATGAAAGACTCGCGTTTGACATGCGTCTCCGGGCAAATCCAAGATGACGGGCTCGCGTTTGACAGTTGAAGGGAGCAATTTTAATGATTTAGCCACTGAAATTCAGTCAAGAAAATTTCGAGTTTAATTTCTTGTGCTGCTATACGTGGTAATCCATGTTATTGAGTGATGACACACCGAGTTGCTAGGGCACGCGCAGCATGCATTCGTGATATTAATATTCTAAAGCCTCTTCTCAATAATAAAATCCCCATAAACATATTGGCGCCTCCTTTTAAAATTGTACAGGCAAATAAAAAGCCAGAAAAAAAGCGGAGATTGGATACGGAATTCTTTCTAAGCAAGAGTTAACTACTCCTTTCGGTATATTTCCCCATTTAAAACTACCTATCGGCCTGAGTAAAAACAAAAAAACCGAGCCCATTTTTAGATTCGGTGCCTATCGGCCCGAGTAAATAACGAGTAATAATTACAGGCTGAGGAGCAGAGGATCACATCACCCTCCAGGACCACAGTTTGAGGGCAGCTGCTCGCCACAAAACCTGGGGAAATTTGAACCAGAGCCATGAAGAGAGAAGTATGTAAATGCCCTGCTGAAAATTCCAGCTTTAACCAGCCTGAACTGGTCAAGCTGGTTTAAGCTGTGTTTTGGACAGTTTTAGTTGGTCGACCCCCAGATAGCAAGCACCTCTGCTCCGGATCTGCGCCGGCTCTGTGCCGACTCCAGTTGATCCGGCACAGAGCTGGCGCAGATCCGGAGCGGAGGTGCTTGCTGTATGACTCCAGCTGACAATACCAGCTTAGACCACCTTCATCTAGCTATAGAGACCAGCTTTAAACATCTAGACCATCTATGACCAGCTCAGACCACGTTAAACCAGCATAGAACTCTAGCTGGTCTTAGCTGGAATTTTCAGCAGGGTGGATAACATAGTTAGCAACTTCGCCTTTAGGAAAAGTACCCTTGTGTTTATGAACGACATTAACTAGCTAATAAGACAGGGCTGCCAACTCTCACGCATTCGGCGTAAGATTTAGTGGCATATTCACATTCCCATGCTGTAGTCAGCAATGATTCAATCAACGCAATGTATGTGTCTCATGATCGTTCAAATTGTTTCCATGAAATAAGACCATTTGAAACGTTTTTATGCAATTCCATTGATAAACTGATAAACCTCCATGCAAAAGGACTTCAATTCCACCTGAGAATCTCTTACAAATGCGCTGATTGAATAATTGCTGACTACAGCACTGGAACGTGAATGCCACAAACTCAAGCCAAATGCATGAAAGTTGGCAACGCTGTTAATAAGACCAGTCCCAACAAAATGGGCAAATGACATTTGTTATCTTCAGTCATTATTGAGACACAAAAGTAAACGCCAACGCATTTCCAGAGAAAAAGGGTCCAAAATAAATTAACAGAACTAAGACCAACTAGAACCTAAATCCCAAAAGCTATTCAGCAGGTCCCCCTTCCTTTCGAGTGGTGGCAGCAGAGTAACTCGTCAGCAAGCCATGAGGAAGTATTTCTGGGCAAACAGTGCCATCTATTGGTGACAAGCAGCTAAATCAACTTAGAGTACACCTGATGAGGGGGAAAAACAACTATGGAGTCAAGGTTAATATGTAAAATGTTTTATTTTAGTGCTGTACAACAGAGTACAGAAATAACTTGAAACATAATATGGTTTCCTTTTTTCTGCCTCTCTCGTGATCACTCATGACCACACTGTAAATCATTACCTCTCTCAAAACCCTCGGGACACTTCACACCTCTCTGACCAAGAACAGACATTGGCTTTCTCCTATTGGACAATTTCTCCATTGTGCTTACCCCTCCTGAACACTGAGCTACCCATCAGCATACAACACAATTTCAGACTCGAAAACATTCCCCATTTTCAGACGAATATTCTCATTTCATACCTTCCAAACCAGTTTACGTTATTATTAAAAACTGACATTCATCATTAAATAAATACATAAAAAAACTAAAATGAGGAAAAAAAAATGACCTTGAAGTTAAAATATAGAGACAAACAAATGTACAATTTTCATACTAACCCAAAAATGATTGAGTACGTAATGTATCAACATTTCATCCACATAACTGGAGGGTCCATCCCACACACACAGGCATGGGAAATGTGACTTTGGGCCAGCTTGGCTTGAAGCAATCATTGTGTCAAAAAGTCTGCAGGGAGGTCAGTGGTGCAATAACTGGCTATGCAACAATCTTTCGCCCAGTTTTATTCCGCACGTGGATAAAAATGTGAAGAGTCTTAGTTTGAGCTGATAGTCTCTGGCAGGCTTTAGCCGTGTGCTCTGCGATCATTCGCTGTCCTCGTCGACACCAACCGCACCCACCCCATTTCTGGAGTGCTGGGGACCCAAAAATCTCACCTGAGGCCCCTGAACCTGTCCTGCATTCTGTTTTCCCGGGGAACCATTTCTAAGACACTAGGGGAAACTCAAATGACATTCCGAGCAGTGATTGTTCATTGTGACATCACTCTTCCATCACAAAAGGGATGACAACAGGTTGCGGCAGCAACCGCCTTCCATTCCTCACTCCCAGAGTTCCACGGAGCTCTCATCGTACCTCAGAACCACTCAGACTTGTAAACATGTACTCAGTCCTTGAAGGATAATAAATACTGTTTGGTAAGTCATAACAAAAGAGGAGACCTATTTCTATTTCTTATAGAAAACATACAATTGCACTACGGAAGCGTTATTCTTCATTCTTCCTTTTTTCTTCCCATTATTGTAGAATTATTTTGTTTTAATATTCTTATTTCTTTTTTTGGCTTCAGCATTAAGGCCCAAACGTATAAAGTCGGATGTGACAGAGGACAGAAACAGGGTATTTGTGGCCACCAGGAGGACCCTTAAACAAATAGAAAAACAGACACACGGTATTGCAGGATTATAAAAGTGCACATCCACTAGGAACAGTGACAGACCACAGAAGATTGCTCTGCTTTCTGTTTTGGAGATCGGAGTGTTTCGCTGAAATTCGTCCATCTTCCAACCCCTCCCTCCAAAGTGCTTGGTGCCCAGGTGTCAGGCTGTTCTACAGGCTTAATGTCGAAGCATGAGTGTGATGTGTGTACACGCATGTTTGTGCGTGCACTTGCGTGCCAGTCCGTGTTTGTGTTCGAGGGTGTGTATGTGTGTGCACCTGTGTGTGTACGTGTCTGTGTGTGTGGGGGCGTGCATGAGAATGTAAGCATGTGTACCAGTGTGTACACATGCATGTACGTGTGCGAGTGTACGTAACAGTGTACGCCGGTGTGTGCGTGCGTGTATGCGCGTGTGTGCCTGCGTGCATGTGACTGCATGGGTGTGTATGTATGTGACTGTTTGTGTGTGCATGTGACTGAGTGTGGATGTGACAGTGTGTGTGTGTGGGTGTGTGTGAGTATATAACTGTGAGGGTAAATGAGACTGTGCGCACGTGTGTGTGCGTGTGTATGTGTGTGTGACTGAGAGCTTATTGCTGAGGGTTATTGCTCATGTGTAAGTGTAGTTGATAAGCAGCTGGAAGAGCAGCAGGATGCAGAGGATCAGCCAATGACGACAGCTCAGGGACACGCCCTCATCTGCAGCCCGCCTCCGCAACATCTGCTGACTCAGAGCACACAGGTTCCTGTAACACAGGCAGAGAGTGAGACATTATATACATACACACACATATATACACACACAGTCACACACTCACTCACACACAAGTACGCACCCACTCACCCACACACACAGCAAATATACACACACCAAGTAAACATTACACAGGTAGCTGCAACACACACAGTGGGACACACTGCATACATACACACCCGGACACAGAGACAGACACCTGTGCGCGCGCGCACACACACACACACACACACACACACACACACACACCTCTGTATGTCCTGCTGCATCTTCTTTATTGACGCAATGGAGGCCTCCATTTCAGCGATGTCCTTCATCTCTTTGTTGCAGCGGGCACACTGCGCTACGAATGCTGTACAGGAGAAGAGGACAGAAACGCTGCATCAGCTGCACTGTGGAGACAGGACATAATGTAACAGCCCACTGCCCTCTCAGGGGAGAAAAAACTCACAGCAATATTCAACCTCAGCATGATGAGTGAATCACTTCAGTCTCCAATACCAATTCCCCATTATCTTTTCTCCCATCAAAAAACATGGCGTTCTTTCCAATCACTCATTTTACCTCCTTCTATCCTACCCTAGCTCCTTAGCCCCGCCCAAAAGGGGACACAAGGAAGGAGAACAAATACAGAAAAATATCTACTTTGGCAAATAAAACGTCCTTGTTCACTTAAACGCCAATTTGAAGCTATGTCAATCACACATGGAAAACAATGGATCAACGCGTTGATAATTCAAACCTGACGACTCCAAACAAGGTAAAGCTCTCCGCCTGCCATGGGTTGACGTACCCTAAAAGTTGAGGTTTGGCCCCCTCCCCCCACTTACAACTGACCTTACGTGACCTTGACCTTTGACCTGATGACCTCCAAAACCTAGTCAGTTCAGCTGCCCTCTGTGAGGAGATTGCATGTCTGATTAACAGAAAATCTTTCCACTCTTCCTCGCAATATAACATGGACAAGATACTCGTGACAGGCGGTGCGAGAGACCCATGCCAGCACGGACAGCTGGAAAACGGTATGCCTCCCACCCACTGTGTGAGGCAGGGCATGAGAGAAAACCTCTGAGAAGAGTGTGCTGGAGTCCTTTTGCTCAAGCATCCTTTTAGACTGGAATGAACCTCCGGTGTTTATTTGGATGTTCACACTCGCTGACCCCCTGACCCCTCTCACCTTCGTTGTCGGAGGACTCGTGTGGGGGCTCGGGTGTGGTGCTGCTGCTCTCAGTGTTCTGGCTACAGCTGGACGGCTGACTGCTGGTCTTCCTGTGTTTCCCCTGCGCCTGCGACACGCAGACATGCAATACCACACACGCGCACAGGCACAACACACACAGACACACACATACACACAGGCATAGCACACAGACACCCAAAAACGCGCACACACACACACACATACACACAGGCACAGCACGCACACAGACCCCACAAACACACACACATACAGCACACACAGACACCCGCAAACACACACACACACATACACAGGCACAACACACACACACACACACAAACAAACACACGCATAGACAAGCACGCAAACACGCGCGCGCAAACAGACAGGCGGACACACACAAACACACACATTGAGACAGAGAAGAAACTGTTCAGCTCAGCTCCTCCTGCATTCATTTCATCAGAAATCAGACAAAAGTTAGAGAATAACAGTCAGATGTGAGCAGCTGGTTCATTGTGCAGGGTGCGGCAGAGGACAAAGTATATAAAAAGGGCATCGCTGGAACTCACCTTGCGCTGCGCGGCCCAGCTCTGGCTGTAGGACATGTCGCTATGGTGACGTGGGCGTCGCTCCCGTGTTTGAATCACCCCGTCCTTCTCATACTGGGCCAGGCTGGAGTCCGGGTCCCAGGGCCTCGAGCTGCAGAGCACCAGGAAAGCAGAGAGAGGGAAGGGTTACCCACAAAATGGGTCTAATACAGCCATGCGTACGTATACAGCAAATACAGTAAAGACACAAGTTCAGTTATGAGACTCCCGCAGTAATGAGACTACCACGAGAATGACGCAGCCACAGCAAATGACAGTATAACAGTAACAACACAGCCACAGTCATGAAAGTCCTATAATAACAACACAGCTAGAGAAACAACTCGTCATCAATCATGATACAGCTGCGGTAATGTATTCCAACAATAATGGGACAGCTACAGTGCTGACGCTCCAACAATAACGACACCGCTATAGTAAAAACTCACCTACAATGATGACACAACTACAGAAATGACACTCCTATAATAATGAAACCGCAACCAAAATGAGACTTCTACAATAACAACACAGCTACAGTAATGACAAATGACACTTCTACAATAACGACACAGCTACAATAATGAGACTAACAATAACGGCACAGCTACAGAAATGACACTCCTACAATAATGTCAGAGCTACAGTAATGACAGTCCTACAATAATGGCAACCCTACAATCATGTCAAAGCAGCAGTAATGACACATCTACAATAACGAAACCATTACAATAATGAGACTCCTACAATAATAACACAGCTACAGTAATGACACTATAATGGCACAGCTACAGAAAAGACTCGCTTACAATAATAACACAGCTACAGTAATGACACCATAATGGCACAGCTACAGAAAAGACTCGCTTTTAATAATAACACAGCTACAGTAATGACACTATAACGGCACAGCTACAGAAAAGACTTGCTTACAATAATAACACAGCTGCAGTAATGACACTTTAATGGCACAGCTACAGAAAAGAGTCGCCCTTAATAATAACACAGCTGCAGTAATGATACTCCCACAGTAACAGCACAGCTAGAGTAATGAGACTCCCACAACAATGACACAGCAACAATGATGATAGTCCTACAGTAATGAAACATCTCAAATGACATTGCGGGTGCTTCACCCCCTCTTTGGATTGGAGCAGTTAATGGTTTATAGCCCTCTGTCAATTCACTGGATCAGTATGAACTGCACAGCTTCACCCCGTCTCCGTGTTGATGCAGTACATGCCCTGTAGCCCCACCCCATCATGTGATTGACACAACACATGCCCTATAGCCCCACCCTCTTGTTTGACTGGTGCAGTACATACTCGGCGAATTTGTAGCGCCACTCGTTAGAGGTAGGGTCCAGGGTGAAGAGGTGGGGCACCCAGGGCCTCTCGCCCCGCTCTCGCGCCTCCTTCCTCTGCGCCTCCTCCAGGACAAACTTCTCCTGTGTGGCGCGCTCCTGGTCCCGGCTCGCAATGGCACTGGTCACATGAGTCCACAGCCTGAGGAGTGTGTACAGCGCGGGGATTAGCACAGATGCAGCACACACACTGTATACACAACAGAAACAATATATACACACACCATATACACCACACACTTACACAAACATACTTACATGCGCACAACACATACACACACACAATGCAAAACACAAACAAGAAAGCATGTATGCACAGGCACAAGCACACACACACACACATCACACACACACCACTAATGCATATAAAGAGACACAGAACAAAGACACAAACAGTAACACTCACACAGATACACACTCTTTTACTTGCCGCACCTCTCAGACTCAAACTGTCCCTGCTGGTCGAGCTGCACCACTTGTCTCTTCAGTCTCTGTTTCCGCACTTCAGGACTCGGGTTCCACAGCACCTCCTGGTGGCCAGTCTTCTTCTCGTGGAGAAACACCTCGCCATCCTGCAAACACAAGAAAATTGGCAACACAATCCAGCATCATGAGGGAGACCGGCAGCTCAATCCTTTCTTATCAGGACAACTAGCAGCTGAATCCTGCCTTATTAGCAAGATTGGCAGCTCAATCCTGCGTTTTCAGGGAGACAGGCAGCTAAATCTCGCCTTATCGGGGGGAATGATAACTGAGCACCATCCAGTCATGGACACCATCACCTCAACAGAGCCAACTCAAGGTGACTGGCAGTTCAACATTGCTCACGGCAACTACCCATCACTTGACCTTGTGAGAGAAATCAAAAACCATCAAATTAAATTGCAAATGTCAGTAAAAAATTTGGCTCATTTTGTGGTTAATTAGCTACCTCTCTCAAGATTAATTTCGCAAACAAAGCCAACAAATCATATCTCAACTAACTATTACCACACGAAGCACCTTCAGCACTGGCACGGCTTTGGTTCCCAATGAAAAGCACAGATAATGCACAATGTCAGATACACATACTCAAAACCTCAAGATTAGCAACCTGAGTACAGATGCTAACAGTCTTATTCTGTATTTGCTGTTGCTCCAGCAGTGCTAAGCCAAATGAAAACACTGTCTTGTGTACTTTCTTGATTCTGTAAGTCACTACGGATAAGAGTTTCTGCTAGAGCAACAGTACTATAGTGCGAAGTTCTTTGTAATTAAACACACAATTAATGCTTTTAATTGGCCAGACTTGCTTCACAATGGACACAAATGTATTAGTGGGGTGCTCTTGGCCCTCATGAACCGTGATTTGATGATAAGATTGCTATTGCGTAATGAAAGTTGTATTACGTGGTGGGAGGGGAGGCAGGGTCGTACCCAGTGTCCGTCCACAGTCGCCAGCACATCCTCTCCCACACGGATCTTCCCTGAAATCTGATTCACACTGGAGGAGCTGCCCAGGAAGGGCTGTGGGACACAGGAATACATACAACCAGTGGGAGAAATATTTATTAAAACTGGGGAGCTGCTTTGTAAGGGTCCCTACCTTCACTGCAAAGACTCCATGGGTATGCTCCCATGGTGCTCCTATTATCATAACATTTTCCTTAGTATAGTAAGAACTTCTATCAAATGGCTTAAGAATGCTGTCACTTGTGCCGTGACCACCCCCCCTTTGAAATAATACCCACATTCATATTTCCAACCTATAAAAATATAAAACTCATTTCATTTTTCATGGAATCCATGTCACTGCTTTGAATATTAGTGTGCTATGACAAAAATATTTTTGCCCATTTTATGACAGATATGATATTTCTCAATAATTGACCCTAGTATAAATGGCCCAGTTTTATCTGTCAAACCAAAGCAACATCAACAACAAATATAAAAACTTTACAGTGTAACTTTTATACATGATGGAAATTATTAAATGAACACATACCTTCAATTTAAACTCCAGTTCTGCTACATACTTTGTTTTCTCACAGTCGATGGTGATCTTGCCACCAAGTTCTAATGTCATCGTACCATACAAAATACCTGAGTACATAACATCGCCTTGATTAGCCTTTGAAGGAGTGATGTCACAGATTTGTGATTACTTTGCTTTTAAATGAAAATTCTTATGCTACTGCAACAACAGGTGCTGGAAGCTGAATTTTTAGAACCATGTAGTAGCACAAAAACTCTTCACAGACGTAGAATTTTAAACATATAAAATGTACTTTATAATACTAATCTACTTTATTACATCCAGGGCTATTACGCCAGACAACACGATCGACAGATAATTAGAATAATAAAGCTACTGCTTTATCACAGCCCTTTACAGTGCCTGATGGGGGTTTCATTTCATGAAGCATTTCCCTGGCCTGTACCTTTGCAGTGAGCATACGGCATGGTGATGATGTACTCTTCATCGCGAGTGAGGAAGAGCAGTCTCGCTCGCCCATCCAAAATAGCGGACAGAGAATTACCTGCGGGCGGAAAACACAAGATCAAATCATAGTGTCACCCAGAGCTAGTGTGAATAGCAAGAAATCAAGGAATAAAACTATTCTGTCACATAGCAAATTGAAAACACACATTAAGCCACATATCATATCAGCACTAGCACACTTACCGATAATGATCAAAGATTCAACAAATGCTTAAGCACTTATTCGTACTGTTGTCCAAAATGCACATCCACAATACTCAAACTGGATAATCGGCAATTATAACTGGTACTCAGTTACTAAAAAAGGAAAATGATCCCATATGTTTGGCTGCATTTTGCACAACTGTTTGATTTCCTGCATCAAAAAGACAATCTTCAATCAATTAACAATTTTTGTGCGACCAGACACCTGATAAAAGCCAACGTTTGAAGAGGCTTACAAGAGAACATTCTTTGTAAGCATGAATAACGCCACTACATTAATGTAACTGAACGCGTACCATAGAACTTGGATTTGGCCAGAATGCTGCCGTGGATACAGAACCCATCCTTCCTGTTGGACACGTAAAAGGCGGAGATCGGAGGGTGATGCGACACCTGGAGGAGCATGGGAATGAGGCAGAAAAGTATTTAATGGACAATAATTTCACACACCCTCAGAAACTAGTGACTTTACGCAGTTATGAGGGATACAAAGGCCACAGCTCAGGCAAAAAACCTGGCCGACAAAATGTCCGCCAAAAATCACAATACAGCAGAAAAGGAGCAGGTAAATATGATTGAAAGGTCCAAAGTTAGAACACGTACAGTCACAGGCTGAGCGTTACCAAGCCAAATCTGAAATAGAATACTCATATCATCAGAATGCCGGTATAAAACAGAGAGGACCTCCATCAATCACACAGTTTGTTTCTGACCATCAATACAATAGCAGTGATTGGTGATGTTACTGATACTTGTGTGGTACCCACAAGGACCAGAAAATGAAAGACTGAACCATGATGTCACGAAAGGTCAAGCTGTTGACAGTAGAGAGCGGATAGGAACAGAACGAAGGGAATCATAAGCAAATGTAATTGCTAAATTTGCATTTTTTAAAAAATTTTATCCATTTACAAGCATCCAAATGCCATCAGTTTAAAGGACGAGCAAACTTGTAGCTGACAGGGCGCAGCAAGTGAGTAGTGAGCAAGTGCCCGTACATTATATGACAGAACATGCACTTAGTGCTAAACCCAGAAATACTGTCTATTTCTAAGTTAACCAGATAAACAGTGGACAAAGTACTGAAAAAACAAGCCGGCAAACATTTGCAAAGGTGCAAGTCATTATTTTCTCCACAAAACCTCAGGAAAGGTTTGATACAGAAGTAGGGAGGGCATCCAAACTGTCTGCACACAACTCATTTTTAATTCCTTCCCATCTATCAGCTCCCAAGGACAAACACTTCCTGGAAAATTGCTGAGGATAATGAATTTGTTCAGGTCAGTGTCCAATCCTTCATTATCTGGTCCTATGGATTGAGAGCAAGACTGTATACACAGCCAGAGACTGTGACTGAAACACTATTGATGCTGTTCAATTGGCTGTTCACTGAAAGGTGTTTGCTGAAACTCATCGCTGTCTTTTATACATGAACTGAAATATGTCATGACACAGGTGGTGGGTGGGGCCAGCTGACCTGCTCTGCTATGTAGAAGGTGCAGCTGTCAGTCTGGGGGTGGAGCCAGCAACACCGAAACATCTCGCCAAGGATGGGATTGTACGGCTTCTTCAGGCCCTGCAACACAAAAACGTACACACATGCACACACACAAACACACACAGGTATGTACATACTTAAACACAGCGTTGAAAATAATCGGCGGGGGAATAGGGCAAAACAGCCACTATTTTGCACATTTTTGCCGCATAGAATCCAGAGGAGGGGCAAAAGTGCCGTCAAGACGCTGCAGTCACTTCTAACTTTGATGGATCATTGTAAATAAATGACTATCGACATTCAGTTTGGCTTGATTTGCAACATTATCACCAAACATTATCACTAGGAATCATCTTCATGGCCCTAGTAATGACGTTACGTACGCTAAGATCATAGGGTTAATAACGCAAAATCGCTCACTGACACAATGAACCGCTATGTGCTACACAAGGCTTCAGCAGCAAATTCTAACAAAAGAAAATCTGCCACCACAGGTGCCAACTATCCCAGAACAACAGTAAAATGAGACAGCCAATCTACAACACAGAACTGGAAATTAGATTGGCTCGGCATTAAAAATGGTGATAAAGTTGCGAGGATTTTCTGCAAAGCTGGCAGACTTTCCCTCCCGAGGCAGTTGGAATGGGTTGAAAGTTTGTAAAGGGCAGTGAGAACATTAAAATGCATCCTGTTTCCAGGCACACCACGTCAAAGCAACATGCAAACGCTTTGAGAGAGTTACAGTTTTCCGTCATTGGTGACCAACTATGAATGGATTAAGGTTAACTAGAGCGGTTTAGCAATAGCTACCCGGCAAACTGATGTTCACTCGGCTGATCAGCACCAGAGATATGAGACGAGATGCGTCAAAAAAAACAAATACAGTGAATAATGGCAGAACAGCATTCAATAGCGCAAAAGTTCATGAATAAAACACCCAAGATGTTTACGCATACTATGGTCTTCTGCAATACAATGTTTCAGAACCATATATGGGTCATCTTAACCCAGCTTTACCAAGCAAGCTCAAGTATTTATGTCTTTTTCATGCCTGAAGATTGTGCATCATTTTTCACATCACACATCTGAGCAGACAAGTTTTTATGGATCAAGAAGAAAATATGAGAATTACACATCTTTAATCATTGCTATTCGGGTTTAACTTGTCCTTAATGAAGTTCCCAATTGACTCCCAATCACAGTTGCCAACATTCATTCCAGGGAGCATTACGGCTAACGCTACAATCTCAAATACAGTCTCTGCCAGAAACTGCTTTTCTCTAGATTTTCCTTTGTTTTGTGCATTCTCTGACATGCCCCCAATAAGTTTCAAAATGCCCTTGAAATTCAGTGAGTGCAGGAAAAAATTGCACCTTGATCACAATAATTATTTCCTACCCTGCATACACACATACAGAGATACACGCACATACAAGCACAGACAAACACACACACACACACACACACACACAAAAAGCACACTCAGACACACGCAAGACACGTGCGCACAAACACACGCTGCGTGTGACAGAGACACCATACTGTGTGCCTTCTTAAACTCACCTTGGGCTTCTTGTAAAAGCCAGACAGGTACCAGCGCAGTACCTGCTTCATCCGATAGTAGGGATTCTCCTCCAACGTTGCTCTAAGAGGGAGGAGAGACACAGAGAATGAAATAGAGAATACTGCTAAACAAACCAATGTATTTTAGTAAGGTTGGTTTTCCTGGCTGCTAAAAGGACTTTTCATGCATTTATTGCAGCCCATGGACACTGAACTGTACACAATGCATGCAGTAAGAAGGTACATGGTAGTAATGGTGGCAGTCAGTACGCAGGTATATGGAATATTCCCACTTCTATATCTTTCACTTTGCAGTATACCCACCAATCAGCCAAAAAGCTGCCATTGAAATACATAGGAAAGTATACCCACTTTCTCCTTAGTGATGACCCCATCTACCACATCGAGTACACCCCCTTCTTCAGAGACCACTACATCACTGGTGCCAGACATAGTCACTGCTGTTGTTACTCACTGTGAGAGGAGATCTGCGTGGTAGTAGTAGTCGGACAGTTTGTCCAGGAAGGATCGCGGCTCCAGAATGAAGGTGGGCAGCACCACTTTGGACAGGTCCATCCCGGGACGGAGCTGCTTTAGCAGCGTCCAGATCAGGCTCTTGTTCTCCTCCGAAACAGTTTCTACCTGAGACGCCCCTCCGGCCTGACAGACAGGGGAAAGCTCCAAACTTCAATTGCCTCTTATAAACATTTGTATTGAATATTTTGCCTTTGTGTGAACATTTCATATATTACGCAAGTAGTCTGCAATTGAGAAGAAACAATAAATATGAGGCCAGTTCTCAGACTGCCAGTTCAAATCTGAGGGTCATTCCACCCACAGTCAGGTGATATATGTCAGATTGGTAATCTCTTTTTATACACAGACCCGCATTTTAGGAGACTAAAACATGCCTCCATATGAGAGGATGAGAACCAGAGGCTACACTCTAGCATTTGGTGAAAATTGAGTAAAGTGTGTTCAGCTCCCTCAGACCACACAGACTAAATAATAAATATTTCACATCAGTTACAAGTTTTTTTAGCCAGAATATCAACAATCTGGCAAACATCTGAATTAACAGAAAGCATAAACTCTGAACCTGTTTTTCTTGGTTCTTTCAATTTGTAGTAGACTCTGGTTCTCATCCACTCATACGAGTGAGTGCATGCATTTGACAAATTGTTTGAATGTCTGTAGCAAACATTTGTCAACAGGCTTAAAAGACGGTACAGGCAGTAGAGAGCTCCGCCAATTACCTCTCCCATCTCCTCCAGACATTGCTCCACATAGGAAGTGGCTTGCAGGCAGGGGGAAAGGTCATCTGATTGGTCCATGTCGCTCTCCTCAGTCAACCTCCCCCCGTTCTCATTGGTCCCGTTATCAGACTCCTCGTGAGCCTCCTTTTCCGATTTGTCAGAGTAGCCGTCAGTCTCCATGTGGTTGCCTTCCAATATGGACTCATTCAACCTTTAAAAAAATAATAAAGTGAGTCAGGCACCCACTCAGAAATGAGAGCAGATACGAGCGTGAAATGAATGAGTGAAATCGATGAGTCATCCGAAGCGTTCCCGTCGCAACGTGCACCGCTGCCTAGTGTCACACAGCCTCTCCAGCGGCTTCATCGCCACAACAGAAAAAAACACTAGGGAATCAAGGGAAGTTATACTCCATTGTGTGCCTGGATGTCCATATATTTATTTTCACTAACGTATCAGCAACCATTTCAGGCTCAAAAAGCCATCAAATTGAGCCAGCTGCAAGCTAATTTTGAGCCAACTGTTTTACCAAATAAAATCGACTATCAGCTATTAATGATGTTGAAATTCCCCAAGGAGAAGAAAAGCATTCTCTTTAGACCGACAACAGAATACCAAGTCCTTGCTTTTTTGACTTTTATGACCTACAAGTCTTTGTTTTGGATAACATACAAATATTTCATTTTGAATTCTCAAGATTTCAGTAAAATTATTTTTCTAAAAATGGACTGATAACGTAAGAAAACGCTAGGAGTGTGATCAGGGTTTGGTGCCGAACATGAGCCCAGAGGAATTAGTTTGGCAGATCTGTCATTCTCCGAGCGGATGGGGAAGGTGCCATATGAGTGAAAGCAAGGCCCCAAAGGAACACAAAGTCACATGGTCCCACGAGCCACGTCGCCCTGGCAACCCGCCGCCATCCTCACCTTCCAGTGGGCTCGCGGAGCAATACCGCCGTTTCCAAGGTCGCATTCCAACAGAGATCAATGAAGCATCATGCAATCTCAAAAATGCACACACCTACACACACATAAATACACACGCTGATCAAACAAAGCCCTCCAAAAGCCAAGCCATGAAACAGCATCACCGCCAAGAACATCATAACGGTCAGAAAAAACGCTCAAAGCAGAACCCTTGGCATTGGCCATTGTACACGTGTAACCCTTGGATTGGACGATGAGAAAAGGCATCATGTCACCTGAATGGTCAGACCACACAAGGCTCCAGTGCTAACAAGGGCAGGAGTATCCACCCTCAGCCCCGATAAGCTGCTGCCTCCCCTGCAGTAGTATTCAGCAAAGACCCCGTGTGTCCTGATGCAGAACTACGGCGACGACAGCAGGGACAGACGAGTGACAGCAGATATTACTCCATACAAGCGGCAGGATACTGCAAGGATACGCATTCACAGCGTGCCTCACCAGCGTCATTATCCACAGTGATGAGACATCCGCGCTGTCTTACCTCTCAGGCAAAATATCTCCCTGAGGCACGTTCAAGAGAAAGAAAAAAAATAAAGAGGCCGTTTGTCACGGCAGGAATCTCTACATGTCTGTCCCGGCTCTAAATCACAGACGGATCCCTGACAGGAGGAGGGTCTGTTACCGAGCAGAACCGATTTTGAAGCCCTGTCGTCGCGTGCTGCTCCCGAACCCCTTTGTTGCTCTGTGTTGTGTAAGGTTTACACGCTGCTCTCTTCCTGCTCCAGTGCATCACATGGCCACTGAGAGCTACTCTGATTGGCTAGCAGTCAAAAGATGACAGAGCAACTGCAGGATGACAATGGGGAGGGGCAGTAGCTGCTTCTGTGGAGGAGCTGCACTGCATGTACACATATGCCCGTGCGGGTGCGCGCGCAGTCACACACACACAAACACACACACATACAAACACGTAAACGCATACACGCACACAAGGCAAGTACACATGCGTGCGCATACACATGCATGCACGTATTTACATGCACACACATGCATACACACGCTCATTAACACACATGTACACACACATCATTAACACAGTAAGACACATCTACGAAGGCACACAGGCTAAGACAAGAACACACAAATGATCACAGAAACGCACACACACACACACACGCACAGGAATATGCCGACACAAACAAACACAGACACACACACTGCACGACAACATGAAAACACACATAGACATCATGAACAAAGTAAGACACGTCTGCACACACAGACTAAGACACAAACACATGTACCTTCACACACATGAACACATACAAGCACGCACAGGAATACGCATGCACACACAATCACACACACACAACAAGCAGAAACATTCGCCAACGGAGACCAGCACAAAGACACTCACACACACACACACACACACACACACACACTACATTATTTCTTTTCTCTATGCTGAAACACAAGCCGCAATCACTGGGGGGCATTACACAAGATGACAGCTTATTAGAGCAGGGGTGAAGCTATGAATTACAAAATGCCTGCCAGTCTTTCCCTGTTGAGCAACTAAGGGCCAGCAACCAGAATCAGGCCAGCCATTTGGAGCCCACAAGAGCAAACTCATCCGCTCTCAATTAAAGGAATACAATGCAGGAGGTTTGTGATTAAAATATTCTGAAACATCTATGCTCAGTCATCCCAACTCCGATGCATTGCAAATCTCCCTCTTCATGTCCACGCCGATTTTGTGCTCCTTTGCCTGCGTTCTATTTGTCGAATGCATTTCTGGGTCGTTCATCTTTTTTCGTGCACGGGGGAGGGGCCAGCATGGCGACACTGCCAGCTCTGAAATGGCGGAGCTAAAGGGACAGAAATGCAGCAAACCGAAAAGGAAATTAAAATAGTTTATAAACAAATTCAGGAGTTTCTTTCCTTTAATGGCAACTGCTGAAGTCAACCAAAAAGATGAAAAACAAGTAAGTGTGTTTCCTGCTGGAGCTGTGATATGATATGACATTATGGGAGCTATCAGCTCTGCTCGAGGAATGTTTCTAACCTTCAGTGGAGGTGCTTGTGTTGGACTGAGCACAGAGGGGACTTTTTCATTTCAAATATGATAACAAGGCTAGCAAGAGCCATCAGGAGACGGCATACCGCTCTGTCCCGCGCAAAATTTAAAGCGTGACAAATTCCAAAATGGCAAAAGGCAGTGCTTCAGCACAAAGTTGACTTGTCTTTCAGACAGCCCAGATAATCTTGAAAAGTTTCATGATGATACATGATGGCTCAGAGAGTAGAAGGGATGGTGAGATGTGACTAGCTGATGGTGGCCATTTTGTAAACAAAATAACCTTGTACTAATAGATATCCATTGAACCCTTAGTTATGATGCAGTCAAGAAGCAACAGCAGACTGAACAGTGAAAGCCCGCTGGCGTGTTTATTCAAAGGATTAAGGGAACAGACGACAAAGACAATAAACACCAAAGCGCACTTAATAGATGAAGGAATTAATGACAAGAGCTTTGTGTGAATCTTCTCAGAATCAGATCCAGCGACCCAGCACAGGCAAGTCGAAAATGAAGGCTTAAATAGGGAACTAATGGTGCCAAACCAGGCAAAGTTAAAACACAGCACATGAAAGGCGCACAAAGTAATAAAACCAAAAAAAGCTTTTAATTGAACAAATGAAAGTACTAAACTAAGGGCAGATCGTCACAATGAAAACATGAGGATCATAACACCCTCGACCAACATGAAGTATCAAAAAATTTTAAAGTGCACCAATTAAGTTACTTTTCATTGGTCATTCTTGTATTCCTGAAGTCAACAAAAAAGGTTTAAATGCTTCATTGTCAAAAAAAAAAAACTTGAGTTTTCCCATGCTGGCCATTTCTGCAGTACCTGGTGTGAAACGCTCTGTTGAGGCCCTGGCCCCGCCCTCCTGAAAAACCTAGTGTGCTGTGACTGGTCAACTTGATTACTGACTTGTCATTGACAAACTGCTTTGCACGTCAGAAATGTCTAATTGGATTTCTGCTCTAGAGGGTAAATGGGCCTGACTTGCTTGATTCAAGGGCGTGCCAAACTATCTGCTTGGTGTGAAAATTCAATTGGTGACATCATCAATTGATGAGGAAAAAAATGGCTGGAAGCTATTGGGGCATTTCAGTCAGCCCTGTAGCAGTGTGTTTTGTGGCAGAGAGAGCCTCTTCTGCAGAGGACTTTGAGTTTTTTTCCAACGCAGTCCTTTTACATGCATATAAGAGCAATATGATTCACACAACGACATTAAAATTATGAAAAACCATAATAGCTAGACTTTAAGTTGATTGAGCAATTGGTCTTAGAGTTATGACTATTTGTTAGCTATTGTGCCACCCATGGATGAATTTACACCAAATAAGGCCTGTTTGAGTGCAGTAGCCTGTAGATGAGGAATCTAAAGTTTGGTGATGATCGGACATTGCATTCAAGAGTTAGAGCTCATTTTAGAATTAGAGGTCACGTCCACGAAATTCATTGACTTACTGCAACCACATCTTTTAACGCATCAATTTTGTGTAACTAGCATTAAAATATCTTCTTCTGAAGATCCTGAGTACCAAATTTTATGCAAATTGGTTGCATTGTGTATGAGGAGAAGGAGATTAAAATTTGATAAAATACTCATAACGGAAGAAAATCCCCACATCTGCAAATGGACAACAGCGATCAGCTAAAAAGCAAAGTTTGTTGGTACAGTGCTACCTTGTGGTCAATAATTATAAAAATTCCAAAATGGCAAAAGGCATTACTCCAGTACATGGTTGATCTGGGTATAAAATTTCATGAGAAAACCACTAAAATCAGGGCAGATCCAGGCACTCAAATAATTCAAAAGGAACAAGAACAAAAAACTTTTATTACCGCATGGCAACACTGTAGAAGACTACAACCTATTTTGACCAACATGCATTAGTCACATGCAAATATAGCTATGGTTCAGAAAAACCATATACCTCAGAAACTGAGGTTACAATGTAAAATCCATGAATTCATGATAAGCCAGGGTTTTGAGAAAAGAATAAAACACCCGGCTGGAAATGAGAATCAAACCGCGCTCGCCTGCTCAGTAGTCCATGACAATGTTGTCCCAATCATCCATCAGACAGTATTCTGGTAGAGTTCACTGCCGTATAACAAGGTCCTGCTTCACTATTATGTGGGTTTTATGAGAATGACAGCACACTACTTTTGGTCGTTGTAAATACGAACAGTGAATGCAGACAGCCTTGGAAAGTTGATGATCTCCGGTGGCGGATCAAGGATCCAGCAGGGGCGCACGGGGGCCCCCCCTCCCTCCCTATTTTCGCAGAGAAGTGAAAATAAATACTGTAGTGTGGTTCCTTGCCTAATGAGTAATAAATTGTAATTGACTCTTTCATTAGCTACGGTTCACTTCGTGATTTTGACCTGTTGCTTGGCGCTGACATGGGTTCAAGATTTATATACCACTTTTAATGGTTCAACTTCACTATTCCGATTGTCTAGCATCATGACCAATTTATTTGGATCCAATTGTATATATTTGCTTTATCCCATAGGAATGACCGAGAAACTCTTTTCTTGCAAATAAAAATGATTCATGGACTTAAGCTATGTACAATTTATTTAATTTTATTGTTTTCGTCCTAAAGTTTAAAAAGGCAGGCTTGCTGGGAAATTTGTTCGACCAATGGCCTTGCTTGTCCCCTGTTGCAGTGACAGTCTAAAAACGTGTTTCAGCTACAATGACTTCAGACGAAAATGTCAGAAGGAGAGGCGGAAAAGACATCTGAGGCTCAGCCTTTCAAATGCAAAAAAAAAAAAAAAAAAAAGGCCAGCTGTTTGGCCATGGTGACCCTCGTAGCAAGTAGTTTTCATTTGCAGGGGGACATGGAAGCGGTAAGACACGTTAAATTGAATAGGTTATCGCAAGTATGCGTTCGGTTAAAATTTGCTTAATCTTACAAAAGGACCCCACTGATGGACCAGTTGTTCATAGCCTACTATTTGATGTGTATTGACTTGTTGTTTTACGGTGCCAAATATAATTTGTCCTGGAATACCGGAAGACTTTCCAAATTTTCCATTCCAAAACCCCGTCCTGACGTTCAGAATCACCCGTCATTAAACTGGTAACCAGCGAGTACTGCGGTTCTGAAGCTAGTGAGCTACTGTATGCCCTTTAGAGTCTGTAAGTAAGATATGTAACATTATTTTAAAAAGGTCATGTGTGAGTCAATCCAATTAGTCCAATGGTCTTATTGAGAAATTCTAAACGGCCCTACAGTCACATTTCTTTTTCACATTCATTCATGTAAATATAATAATAATAATAATAATAATAACAACATTTCCGTAAATTCAATTTAACGGTGACTCGGATTATGTGTACGACAACACTTCCTACTCTCGCAACACTTGGGATTGTTTTGGAAGCATTAAAGCCTCATCTTTTAGAACCATTTTGAAAGAAGGCAATCACAGCATTGTAATAACTTTTTACAAGCTGTTGAGGGTGGTATCTTTTACTAAACCTGGTTTAGGGACTTGGGAGGGAGGGGGGATTTGGTGATCTGTTAATATCTGCTAAAATCACAGATGCATATAGCCACTGGGTTTGCATGTTAGATATACACTACAATTATTTTGTTGGAGGCTATTTGGTGTTATATAGACTCAAAAACTAATAATATCAATGTTTTATGGGAAATATGGTCAAACCCTTTTACTGTAGTGGTGTTTTTGTCAACATTTCTGAAACGTCAAACCCTTTGAAAATCAGTCAAACCATAGCACATTGCTATTCACTGGAAAGCTCTCATCAAGCACTTTCCAATGAATACCAACACAGTAGGGTTTGGATGATTTCGAAAGATTTTCTCCTCTTTGAAATTTTGACCAAGTCACCAACAGCAGTGAAAGGGTTTAGATCACGAACTTTGACAGTTAAGTGAAAGTCTTAGGTAAAGGTAAAAGTTGTCATTTAATGTAAAACTGTTTTATACCGGCACTTTGAAAGTTTTTTTAGCTTATTTTTTGGAACCTTGGGAGGAAAATCATTGAACAGATAGGCCAGATTTTTCTCCCAAGATACCGGGAAAATGTGTTTTCAGCACATTTTTCAAATTTTTCTGGGGGAGGTCCCGAAGACCCCTCCTTGCGCGCACCTTTGGTGCCCATGCTGGGCTGCAACCCCCTTTTCAGCAATTCCTGGATCCGCCCCTGATCTCTATGGGTGGACGTACACTGGGGTGAGGGCAGTGGGGCTGACCGGAGCACCAGAGCCCTCACGTACAGTAAGCACAGTGGGCTACAGTGAGCACGGGACAGGAAATATAATGTTTCAGGATAACTGCTCTCTGTTTGTGAATAAATTAGTGAGCAGAATGGAAAGTCACAATCATTTTTTTCTAGACCAGAGGCATTTCAGTGACTGATTCTCTGCCTCCTTCCACTCTCTCTCTCCCCTTCCCTCGCTCTCCACCTTTGCCCCATTCACCCTCTACAAAATAGTCATTCCTCCTCTCTCCCACTCCCTCCCTCCATTTCCCCCCCATTTCTCTCCCCCTCTCCAGAATAGCCTCTTATTCTCTCTCCCCGTACGGGAAACACACTCACTGGAAGAGCTCATGGTCGCTCAGCGCTGCCCTCTGCAGGAGGTGGAGGATGTGGGAAGACTCGGAGGAGCAGGTGACGTCTCCGTCGCGGCCGGCCTTCGAGGTCAGCTTGTACAGGCTGGAGCAGCTCAGAGCCAGCTCAAGGGCATCCATCCAGCAGCGGCCTGTAACGGACAGGAGAGGGACTTTATACCTCCATACATCCGTTATCATTCAGTGATCGTGTCCAGGTGGAGTTGCAGCCTATCCCAGCATGCAATGGGTGAGAGGCAGGGACACACCCAGGACTGCTCCTCAATCACTCACAGGCATCACACACCACTGAATGCATACTACGGCATAAAAAAAATGTCCAATCATGCAGGTGACCAACAATCTAAAAACCAAGAGAACATAAAAAAGAAATAAAATATCGCAAGGAACACAAATGTTTCATTGTTCAAATTCTGCATTAATCAATTTCTGCATCCATTTCTTAGAAAGACGGGCAAACTAGACTCTTGCACAGTACACACAGCATACTCACATGCAGTTTACTCTCCTATACAGACACTATCCACACAGAAGCACAAGTCTACAGTAAAGTCATGGTACAGCTTACAGTAGGGCTGGGCAATATGACCAAAATCCTTATTGTGACAAAATCATTTCATATTGGTCAATAAAGTTAACTATTGATATTTTTCTTGACTTGTTTAAAGGCACCATGCGGTCCTTTTAATAAAAGCAATGGGAGAAAAATGATTAATTTACTTGAACTACAAATTTTGAGAAATGTTCTGTCCTGGAATGATGTAACGAAGGTCAATGACGCCTGAGGGCAGCTTAAACCCAGCTTTTGCGACCGTACTACACGAAAGCATATCCTTGGCAATATGAAAGGCCTCTACCTGTCCTTAAATCGCCCGGACGTTTTGTCATACGGCGTCAACATTGGTCAGCTCACCATGGTTATCTACTTCAGAGATGCTTGAGCTGTTGCCGGGCTGTGACATGTCCAGTGTTTGATTGTGTGATTATGACTCAGTTGCAAAAACAGTTTTGTACCCAATCTTTGTGGGAACGACTTTCCCTCGTAAGAAAGCACAGTTGTGGGCAAACTGCTGGTCAGATTTTAAAACACAGATAAACTGCCACACTGGCGAACTCGCCCTGGCTTTTTTTGTTAATAATATCTCTCTGCACTCATCTCTCCATCAGCCATGTTTTGACTCGTGCCCAGGTGTGTGCACAGTGCAGCGAACCATTAGAGCTGCTAATCGATTGGCTGGCTGCCTGTCACTTCTACCTTCTGTTTTTCTTCTGTGACAGGATAGGCTCTTCAAGAGTCAGGAGAGGGAGTTTGTTTGTACAACTAAACATCTTTGAGTCATCATGTGACAGCTTTACGACGCTTAGCAGTTGAGTCTGCTGTATCAACTTTTCAAAATCGGTATTGAATGCTTTAATTACTGCTACATTGTTATTGTCACACTTGATATTCTCTTGCCCAGACCTACAACAACTTCCACAATGCACAGTGACTGACCGTCAGATTCGGATGCAGCCCTGAAGATCAGGTAGTTGCTGGGCAGGGGCTGGGTGATGGAGCCCACGTTCTCTCCTTTAGGGCCCTGAAGCACAGACAAAAACCAGCACATCAGTAACAAAGCTTCCGATTCATCTTTAACACCATTACCTCTGACTAACTCACAAAGCTACCAGTGCATCAGTAAAAAACTTCCGGTGTTTCAGGATCACAGCACCCTGTGCACCAGCAACACACCATCCTCTGCCTAACCAACACTGCTACCTTTCAATTATGAGCACAGTGTCCTGTGAATCATATATGCAACTTCTTATCTGTTATTAATGCAGTTTCAGGTGCGTCATTAACACAAATTTCAGTACATCACTAACACATCCTTCAACTACAAACAGGAGGAGGCCATTACGAGTGTGAACACAGGTGCAATGGCTCAAAAAAAAAAAAAAAAAAAAGCTCAGGCACACTAATTTGAGAGTAGACTGCACACAGGCACTTCAGTAATAACCTTCCTCACTGAGCTCTGACGGCTCAGGTCCCAGACTGGGAGGGCAAATGAGGATGTGGAATTCATGGTAACGCACAGAGGTTTAACCTCTACCTCCGCCGCTTATGTACTAGCATCACGGACAGATTTACAGGCATGATTTAGATTAAGATTATTTCCTGTTTCGCTGTGCTGAGCATTCAACAAAACGTATTTATGTCTCTGAACAAACGAATAACCACCATCACCGCCCCTATTTCAGTGAGATAAGGGTCCACATTCTAAGTGACTCGTTCAATTGCTGTTATTATTCTTCAGAGCCGAATAACAGTAAATCCAAGCAGATTCTCTTTAGTCTTCTCAGCACATAATGAAATTTCTCTATCGATTTTCTAACTTCATAATATCATCTGCCACACTGGCAAAGGCTGCTTTGATTCAGTTTTCATATTTCTCATAATGAGAGTTTATCTCGCACACCATGAAATTACGGGGCAAAACGATTCTGGGTGACACCCAGCCTCACAAAGCGCTCAGCCAAAATATTAATTACAGCATCATCACTCTGTTCGTGGGAAGTTCAGAATGAACAAAGCCATCAGACTAGAAAGTAATGAGGCAAAAGGACAAAATACAGTGATAAGCAACAGTGCTATAAGGCACACTGAATAGGTAAGCAGCTCTGCTATAAGACACACTGCAGAGGTAAGTAACTCTGTTATACCACACACTGAGTCGGTAAGTAACTTTTCTACAAGACACACTGCAGAGGTAAGTAACTCTGTTATATGACACACTGAGTAGGTGAGTAACTCTGCTATAAGACACACTGCAGAGGTAAGTAACTCTGTTATACCACACACTGAATCGGTAAGTGACTTTTCTATAAGACACGCTGCAGAGGTAAGTAACTCTGTTATATGACACACTGAGTAGGTGAGTAACTCTGCTATAAGACACACTGCAGAGGTAAGTAACTCTGTTATACCACACACTGAATCGGTAAGTGGCTTTTCTATAAGACACACTGCAGAGGTAAGTAGCTGTTATATGAAACACTGAGTTGGTAAGTAACTTTTCTATAAGACACACTGCAGAGGTAAGTAACTCTGTTATACCACACACTGAGTTGGTAAGTAACTTTTCTATAAGACACACTGCAGAGGTAAGTAACTCTGTTATACCACACACTGAGTTGGTAAGTGACTTTTCTATAAGGCACACTGCAGAGGTAAGTAACTCTGTTATATGACACACTGAGTAGGTGAGTAACTCTGCTATAAGACACATTGCAGAGGTAAGTAACTCTGTTATATGACACACTGAGTAGGTGAGTAACGCTGCTTTAAGACACACTGTAGGGGTAATTCACAGCATTATAAGACAAAATGAATAGGAAGTAACAGTGCTGCAACAAAAAACACCAGATGTGAGTAACAGTGCTCCAAGACACACTGAACAGGCAAGTAATTCTGCTATAAAACATGTTGCGGAGGTAACAGTGCTACAAGACACACTGAGAGGCTAAGAAATCGTGCAATAAGACACATTCAATAGGTCAGAAACTCTGCCATGACACACTGCAGAGGTAAGTAACTCTGCTATATGACACACTGTACATGTCAGTAACTCCAGTAGTAGACACACATTACAGGAAAGTAGCTCCACTATAACTCAATGAACAGGATAGTTTGTAATTCTGCAATAACACACTGATCAGGTTAGTAACCCCGCAATAAGACACACAGTCCCCTAGTGGATGACCTTCATGGCCCAGATGGACTTGTCCAGCGGGTGGTAGAGCTTGAAGCAGAAGCCATCCTTCTTGGAGGGTCTCTCGATGAGCTTGCAGGCGTTCAGCAGGATGGTGCCGACCCAGTGATCCACTTTTGGGGTCTTATAGATGAGGAGGACCCCTGGTTTCAGCACACACCACAGTTTTGTCCAGCCCTTAAGCGTGCCTCGGATCTGGGATAGAGGCGTCATGTTAGGGTCTCTCTTTTTCCCCCCCTCTCCCTCTCCCACATTCAAATTCATTCCTCTCCTTCCTCCCTTATATAAGGAAAAATGCTAACTCTCACATTAAACAACAATCTAACTGTATTCAATTAAATTTAGAAGAAGTGAGGATTTGGATCTATAAGTTACGTGTCACAAATTCAAAGCAATACTGCTCCAAAAAATAAGCTTGCTTTTACTTCTTCAAGAATAATTTAGCAAACTACAAGTCAATTGCTCCTAGATCCTTCCACGACCATTTATTAGGTTGTGACGTCACTAAAGACAGCGGGGCTCAGTTAACTTTCAGATCAGCCTTGGACTGACACAGACGGATAAAATAAGCAACTAGAAGGAGCCGTTCTCATCTTTCTCTGCCTCCCCCCCCCCCTCGCTCCCTCTCCCCCCCCCCATCTCCACCCCCACCACAGCACTCCTCCACACAATAATTCGTCACTGCGCAATCAACATCAGCCTCTCTAACTGAATTGCCAATATTCATTAACTCTAAGGAGGGGAACCAATTAACCAGCCATCAAAGTTATTTGACTCCCTTCCCCAACCGATCCATCCCATCCATAGAAAAAAATAAAAACAGACTTGCATATTTTAAATTATATAAGCAAAAGAGAAAAGAGTTTATAATGAACAATTGAGTGAAATGACAAGACACTGCAGGGGAAGATAGCTCACCTTCAGCCAGTTGGATATTATGATCACACTAGGGTCCTTCAAGGCGCTGGACAGTTCTTTAGCTGCCCTCTTCTTCTCCTGACGGTACGTTTTCTTCTGAAGCTACAGACCACAAAATAAGTAACGCATACTGTATTATTGCCATAAACAGTCTTGTCAATTTTTATTCCCCAAAAAGACACCAGGTGGCAGTGTAGTTCAAAATATGTCAGTCGTGGTCCAGACTGTTGCAAGCTACTTTGGCGCTCAAACAGCTGTTTGTTCTGCAACTATAGCTGAGCAGGCCGGTGACAAATTCAATTACCGTACGGAATCCTGAAAATCCAGACTAACTGCAGTATTTCACATTTCAAACACAACAAAACATATTTATGGCAAATAAGGGGGCAATAAAGAACTCATAATGTGTGAGTGCATGTGTGTTTGCATGGATGTGCACTCTAAGCGATGATAAATGTCAACACATCCTGTGACCGTTGCCGGCTGCTGTTGCCAAGACATCCTTTGTGTCATCACGTGTAGCTGGAGACAGCAAGCTACAGATTCTTTAGATCCAACAGATATTCTACTCTGTCCGTAACCACATATTCCATCCAACAACCATTCAAAGTACACCCCAACTGCAAAAAAAGTTGGCAAATTATGAAAAACGCAAATACTATCAAAAAGAAGTGATCTGAAAAGTCCATTCACCTTCTACAATATTGAAAACACTACAACACATTATTATATGCATTAAATTGTGATTTCGCTTATTTGTCAAAAATATTTGCTTATTTCAAATCAGATGACTGCAACAGACTCCTAAAACATTGGCTCTGGAGGAATTTTTGCAGTGCTACTGCGCATGCGCCAGTTTCATGACTCTGTTCCTTTAATTAGTGGGGCTGGACCAATCCTAAGGAGAATGACAGAGAGGGGCAGGGGTGATGGAGAGTGGGTGGGGTTTCCTCATTCACAGGGTGGGCGGGGCTTATGGTGAAACCAAGGCTCATTCCAATTTTTTATTTTTCAAATCTTTCCTTCCTTTTCTTACCTCTTACACAACTCCACCCAGCAAAGAAAAGAAAAGAAAGAAACGTAACTAAAGACGGGGGAATAGAGGAAATGCAAATTGAAGAAAAGGAACGTTCTTGTTCCTTCAAACCTGAGTTTGAACCCATGTCAGTTATAGGCTTGGAAAATCAGCTTGGCCGATGGGGAGAGATAGAGGAACAGGTCGATCAATTACACGTCAAGCATTCTGAAGCAATATGCCTACAAATGACACTCTTGGGTCTCCTTACTCTGAATATCTAAGGGAAACTCCTGACTCCTGTTGAAAGCCTTGACGGCCTATTTAATGCACTGGGATCTCCTTAATGATAGCTGTCAATTGCTCACAAGGCACAAGGAAAGGAAAGAGGAAGTGGAGTGATAGGCAACTGGAATGAGCCCAGGGTGAACAGTGCTTGAGAGGAAATAAGATGGGCGGGGCTAACCTTAAGAGACTCCTTACGGGCCAGCTTCTCTGTGGGGGAGGAGCTCTCCTTGTCACTGCCATTGAACATCCTGTACTCCAGCTTGGGGGGATGAGAGGGGGAGAATCACATCAACAGGAAACATTTTAAATAAGTCAAGCTCAACTGTACTAAAAACTCAACACAGAAGAAAATTTCCAAGACTCATTGCGCAGATCCTTGAGAATTTTTCTAACTAGGTAAGTTAACAACAACAGCAACAACAACCACAAAAACATGAAATCACTTGGTTTTGAACATTGAGAGGACGTACAGGTTTAAAAAAAGTAAATAAAAAAATTTCAGTAACCTGTGGGACTTTTTTGTGGTTTTAGGGTTTAAGTCCCAGGGAACCAAACTCACCAATTTGCATCTATCCATCTTTTTTGGACCTTGGGGGTATACAGTATACATACAACAAATGAGAAAAAGACTACTTTTCCCTGATTCGATGAACAAATCTTAAGATTTTCCTTTCCCAGTGGAGAGGCGTGAACAGATTGATCCCAAGGTGATATCACTCTGTACTTGAGCAGTCTACCTAATTTCATTGGCTAGGAGCTCAACCAATCACAAATTTAATATAAATTGCCCCCTCCCCTGAACCGTTCAATACAGCCACGCCTCTACAGTCTATGAAAAGCTCTGATGAGTCCGTTCAGCTATGTTTAAAACACATTTCATAATGTTGGTAATGTTATTTTTGTTTCATTCAAACTTTAGTGGATGCTAATTGTGAAATATAACATCAATTTTAAAGATAGATTCTGAACTTCCAGAAACTTAAAATACTTCAGAGCGGCATTCAGTATGGGGCCTGAAGCATGCACAATGAACCCTGGGCTGCAGAACACAGGCGACACCCTGCCAATCATTCATTCAAGGTCACACTCTGTTGAGTAACTTGCACAGTAAAAAGCAATTCCAAACCATCTCATATTCGAATGACTCTTGCCCTCTTATCTTGTGTTCTGCACTTTTTCAGCGGGTTTAGTACCTGCATAACTGTCCTCTATAATGCATTCCCCCCCTCCAATTACAACAACGCTACCTAGCTGCAACTATGCTACTTCAGTTCCTTCTACTTGACGACTGACTGGCCGACCGTGAACCATTTAACCTCAGACCCTGAGCCGGCCAGAGGAAATTGGGGTTCCTCTGGCTGCGTTCTGTTCCGGATGTTTCCCCCTGTTGGCCATCTGTGAGTTTCTGCCCTTGGAACTGTAGCCTGGGGCCTGCTGCTGAGTGAGGGCCAGGCCAGGGCTCTCTGTGAAGTGTGTTGCAACGATTTCTTTCTTTATGAAATGGGCTATATAAAAACAAAATTCAATTTTTGACTCCGCATACCTACTGTTCGGTTTGTGTGGGCCCGCTCCCAATCCTAACATCTATTAACCCTTGGACCGCTGAATACATTTCCGCGGAATTAAAAATGTAAATACCCTGAGCTGTTGAAAACCTATCATGTGGCAACTTGTTTAAAAGAGCTCCCCATGCAGGAGCTCTTTTAAACAAGGTGCCACATGATTGGTTTTCAACAGCATCTGATTTTGATATCCTACATCATCGGGCAACTATAGTTGCCTATAGCGCTCTAAGAGTTAATGCTTTTACTTACAGGCAAATGGAGGATAAGTGCTCTGAAATTATTCCAACTGTGAGACCAAAAAAAAAAGGGGGCGGGTAGGGCTGGGAATACGTTTCCATTTCATTCTCCATGTTGGTTCCAATAATAGCTGTTGTTAAGCAGTAAAAAAAAAAAAAAAAAAAAAAAAAAAAAAAGCCCACTCTGGTACAGTCAGTGACAGGGCAATTAAAATACTGCAGTCCTCCACAGAAGGGGATTGACCCAACTCATATTTAATCAATCTTCATTCGGACTGCCCACGCTTTGGAAACCTCCTTCATAATAACATCAGGATGCTCAAATATATGAAGGTCTCCTCTAAATTACCAGATACATTTTTTGAGCCACACAAATCCACGATCACATCTTCGAGTAAACCGAAATCTCTGAGCCTTACACCATGAATATCTCAAACCGTAAATCCTCAGTCAAGATCTGTTCTACATCCACCTTACATCTTTTAAGAAGAGTTTTATCTACAGTGAACAGCAAAGGAAGAGAACACCAGTGAATCCAGCTGATGTTGAATGCATGTCATACCCACACAGGTAAATGCAAGTACATGACTCATGCAATAAACCCTGCAAAACAAGCTTCCATCCATCTCTGTCTTTCCATTTACTTCTATAAGAAGAACTCATCCATCCAGGCTTCGCTTCTGTCAAATAAAGGACAGAAGGTGAGGGAGAGTGTGTGTGTGTGTGTGTGCGTGTGTGCGTGTGTGTACTTATGTGCATTTGTATACGAGAGTCTGAGTTGGCATTTGTGTGTGTTTTTGTGTTTGTACATTTACATGCGCATTAGCAAGGGAGTGCATGAGTGTGTGCCCATGCGCCCATGTGTGTACGTGGCTGTGTGTTTGTGCAAGTGCATATGTGAGTTTGAGAGGGCGATCGTGTTTTGTGTGTATACATTTACATGTCCATGTTTGTGGGGGCTTGCATGTGAGCCTTCGAGCCTGTGTGGGCGTGTATATGCTGGTGTGCATGACTGAGGGAAAATAACCCATTTTCTGAACCAGACCCTGCAGACGCACATTATAGAGCTGAAATCTCACAAGGCAAGGCCTTATCAACCCACACCAGTGGATCGGCGGCAGAGCTTAATTAAAACCACGTACGTCTGTTAAAAGTCCAGCACAGGGTGCGGACTGTTTGTTGAAACCGAATTCTGCAGTCGATACGCCCGATCGCATTTCTCTCCACTGATCTCGGCACGTTAGTCCTCGCCACGGCCGGAAACTCAGGAAAACTGACAGATGTTCTGGCGTGATAAGGCACCCCTGCTGAAATCACAAGGGTGGAGGCGCCCATGCTTGTGTCTGTTGAATGAACAGGAGAAAGACGCAGCGTTTTCCTGGGTACAAACAGCCCCTCGACCCCCACTATTGCTGATTTTCGCGCCAGCATAGTCAGCGACGGACAATTTATTTCATCACAGCAGGTCCCGCGGCAAGCCAATGCGGGGTGATGTGCTACAATGCAAAAATTTTTCAGCAGAATGGAGAACACTGTTTTCAGCTCCGATAGCAATCAGACCCTGGAGTGGTTTTCCCAAATTAAAGAAAATGGCACTTCCTGTGCCGTTGATCATCTGTGCACTTCACTCATACGTTCAGGGAAGACTCAAAAAGCTGCTTCCAAAAGAATTCAGATTATAATTTTAGGGCAGCATTAAAATGTCTTCACTGATCATTAAAGAGAGGGAACAGCATGTTCCGCTGTATTTATTGTCACGGTTTCTACGCAGGACTTTCCAGCTCTCCTGTTCCAGCATTTTACGTTTTGGCAAAGCTCACGAAGAAATCTCCAAATACACTGAAACAAGCTCTGTGAACAACAGACTCTTATTCTGAAGCCTGTGCCCGACAGAGAGAAGAGAGAGAGAGGAGGGAAAGAGAGAAGGAGGGTAGGGGTGAGCTGAAGGTGATACTGATTAGTCACCAAAGTCGTCTCGAGATCAGACACTTCAGTCAACAGACAGATAAATATCTCCGCCATCACTGCCAAAACAGGCTGTTACCATGGTGATCGCACAGATCGCAGACACATCACAGCAATCAGAACTGCAATGCCAGTACAGTGCGAACTGGAAAAAATAGGATTCATCTGCACGCCCGCGCAAGATAATCAGGTCAGTCAATTTTTTTAGACCGAAGGAGCCAGGACTGATTTTGATTGGCTGGTTTGCTCATCAGAGGAGGAGTTGTAATCAGTCATAAGTTATTGATGCGCAGTACAGTCACGACTCTGGAGAGTTTCGGATTGGTTCATTCGCCTGTCACTCAACTCTGGACCACAAACTCGCAAATAAACAGCAAAAAGTCTCAGTCTTAACAAGTGATTTAATCATATTATGAGACGTCTTACTCTTTTCTCTCACAAGAAAATATTGATTTATTTCAAGTTACCAGACGCTTGACAAGTGAAATTGTCTTACCCCTTGGACAAATGTAGAAATGAGGCAAAATGATCTCACACCAGTCGCATACTTGCTATTTTACTGAGAAAAAAAAATGCAATCGAATCGTGTTTTTAATCTAAATACAAGACTAAAATACCCAAGATTTTTTTTTTTTTCCCCCAATGAAGGAGGCGAGGCTTCCAGAACAGAACTATCTCTCAGGACAATATGGAAACATGACCTTCTCCAGCACGTCCACTGCTGCTATTTGAAGCGAGTCGACCTTTCTACCAGGATCCAGAAAGGACATTAATAACTGAAAAAAGACATTCCACAATGCATTACTCACAGTGCACTCCATAAGTATTTGAAGAGTGACACATTAATTGAGTATCTGCAGAAGCAGGGACAGTCATCATTATTTGTGGGCATTTACACCCCGTTACATGAACCATGGAAGAATTACAGCCTATTTAATGCAGCCGCATCCAAATACTTACGGACTGCACTGTGCTACGTGAAAGTGTATTATATTCTATAGCGGATTTTAAATCTCACGGTTCACCCTTTCCCCCCTGGGCCTGTCACCTGGAGGAAGCCATTTAAGGATCGGGCTAATAGCACAGTCCACCGACACGCTTCTGACCCCACAACCTGCTTCCCAGAACTAACCACAAACTACTTTACCCTGCAGTTCAGAAAGATCTGGAACAGTCTTGATTTTCATGACTGATTTTCTCTTCTGTATTTGTAAGTTAAGCACTTAAGCAGTGGACAGCCACAGTGCAGCACCCCGGGACCAGCTCCAGTTCGACAGCCTCGCACAGGGGTAAGGGCAGCAGTGTCCCTACAGTGCATGGTTTTCAAGGAGTTGGAAATTGGAGTACTCGGCCAGGAAAGACCTAAGCGAACATGAGGAGTACATGGGTCATTCCATGTCAAATCAACCAAATTTTAGGAACTTCCCCACCAAAAAAAATTAATTTTTATTATATTCCCCACAGTGGAAGTTTCATATATCTGGTGTGAAATGGTAAAATAATTAAGCTCAATTATTGCCAGACCCTGAGATTTAGCTTCTTTTAGGGAGGGGGGGGTCAGTTTTAAGAAAATCGCCATAATTTTGGAGTAAGTTTGAGGGCCTGAGATATGCATTTGCAGAGCAAACAGAGCCGTAAGTTTAATTTTGTTATCAGAATAGTTGCTGAACTCTTGGCTTAAGATACTTTTCTTTACTCAGTGTGTTTAGTTTACCTGTACCGTGGCCTGGGAAAAGCAAAAAACACCAATCATACTAATTTTCTCCAGATTTAATGCATTTATTATTCTGTAACTAATTAAGATAGAGCCCTGAGACTTGGTATGCAAACTGTCGGTCAACTTTCTGAAGACCACAAAAAATACCAAAGTCACAACAGTCGTATTAAATGTTTTAATAACCTTGGAAGTTTGCTTCACCATGAAAAGTGCATATTTTGGGTCATTATATCTCAAAAGGGACACAAGTGATCAATGTCATATTTTTAGTGCTTGAAGGCATGGGTCTTGGGACTAACATATTAAAAAACTGGAGATGTAAAACTCTTCCTTTAGACTGTACAGCATGCCAATCATATTAGGTGATTATCATTGGCTGATGTAGGGTATTGTTGCATTCCACCGCCAGGTGGCAGCAAAACCCAAAAGCACGGCCCATTGGAAAGACTTGAAATCTCTGCCAGCATAGCTGGATTTAAACTTTGGCCTATATCTCAGCTGTACTTTGGCCTAGATATGCCCAAATTTAAGCACTTGTTCCTCTTGTGCTATTTTAAGATCCAGCAAAGTTTGGTTAAAATCTATGCGGCCATTTTTGAGATATCCTGCTAACAGACAGACGGACAGACAGACAGACAACCAAACAAACTAACCAACTAAGGCCAGCGAAAACATGCACCTCCTTGGCGGAGGTGAACAAGTGTATGTGTCACATTCATCTTTTCACTTACACCATGGCTAAGGTGCCCCGAAAAGTAAGTTAGACACCTAATATGATTGGCATGCTGTACAGCCTAAAGGAAGCGTTTTACATCTCCAGTTTTTTAATATGTTAGACCCAAGACCCATGCCTTCAAGCACTAAAAATATGACATTGATCACTTGTGTCCCTTTCGAGATATAATGACCCAAAATATGCACTTTTCATGGCGAAGCAAACTTCCAAGGTTATTAAAACATTTAATACAACTGTTGTGACTTTGGTATTTTTTGTGGTCTTCAGAAAGTTGACCGACAGTTTGCATACCAAGTCTCAGGGCTCTATCTTAATTAGTTACAGTATAATAAATGCATTAAATTTTGAAAAAATTAGTATGATTGGTGTTTTTTGCTTTTTCCAGGCCACAGTACAGATAAAATAAACACATTGAGTAAAGAAAAGTAGCTTAAGCCAAGAGTTCAGCAACTATCCTGAAGACAAAATGAAACTTGTGGGTCTGTCAGCTCTGAAAATCCATTTCTGAGGCCCTCGAACTCCCTCCAAAATTAAGGCGATTTTGTTAAGATTGACCCCCCTTCCCTAAAATAGGCTAAATTTCAGGAACTAGCAATAATTGAGCTGAAATATTTGACCTCAGTACTGCCATTGCATATCTCTTGAAATGTGCAAAGTTTTATCAAAATCAAAATTTTGATGTGGGGGGCTCTGGTTGAGTTGACACGGAATGACCCACATGCAAACTCCACACAGAGGCTCTGGCCACCCGGGACTTTAACCCTCCTTATTGCAAGGTAACGGCTTTAACCACTGCTGTTGATCACATGACAGGGAGGGTATGGGTAAGGGTTGGGCTGAGGTGAGAGTCACAGAGGCAACTCCTGACATAACAGTGGCTCTTTCCCTCTCTCTCGCTCTCTCTCTCCATCTCTCCCGCTCTCTCTCTCCATCTCTCCTGCTCTCTCTCTCTCGCCTAAGGACTCGGTGAGCAGGGGGATCACGTTCTGGTGTCAGGGTAGCAGAATGAGCGAGGGTGGGGGGGGGGTAACAGAACAGGATCGGTGAGACAGACATACTCTCACCTTGCTGGTGGGGGACTGAGCTGGGCTGATGTCGTCCGGCATCTGAGACAGACCATTCCTGTCCACTTCACCACCTGCAGTACATACATGTGTTATGTGTTACATGTATACCCCACGCGTGCACGTACACACTTGTATCAAAGATCTATCTCACCAACACACACACAGATGTGCTCACACATGAACACAGACAAATGCCCACATTCGTACACATGCACAAATGCTCACACACACACACACACACACACACACACACACGCACGCACGCACGCATGCACGCACATACACGCACACAGGCTAAAACAGTCAGAGCCCTGCCACAAGGCTGTGCCCCAGCGGGGAGAGGAGGGGGAGGGCTGCAGACAGATTGGGAGGGCGAAATGAGCAGCGGGTCGTGGGCGAGCCGGAGTCCGCAGGGGAATTCCTGCCCGCCCTTCAGCACAGGCCTGTTTCACAGTCACAGCTCTCAGCTCTCCGCTCTGTACGGCTCTCTACAGTACAGGAGAGGGGGGGCTGAGTGTGTGTCGCTCTCTATCACTCCATTTTTATCCTTCCCTCCATCTCTCTCCATCCCTCTTCACCTCTAACCATCCTCCACACTTTCTACTTCTACCACTCCATCTTTGTCCTTCCCTCTGTCCCTCTCCATCCTTCTACACCTCTAACTGCCCTCCCAAACCTTCTCTCCATCACTCCATGTTTATCCTTCCCTGTGTCTCTCTCTATCCTTCTCCACCTTTATCCTTGCCTCCCACCCTTTCTCTCTCCCTATCACTCCATCTTTATCCCTCTCTCTCCATCTTTCTCCACATTTCTCCCCATGCCACACCATTTTCCTCCATCACTGCATTGTGATCCTTCCCTCCCTCTCTCTCATTCTTCTCCATCTCCTCTCCTGCTGCCTATACCTTCACTCTCCATCACTCCATCTTTATCCCTGTCTGTTCTTCCATTTTGCCCTCTCACCCTTTTCCTTCACCCCTCCCTCCTTCTCTCTCTCCCTCTATTACTCCCCCCGTATCTGCTTCTCCCACCCTCTTTCCTCTACCCCTCCTTCAACATCCCTATCACTCCATCTTCCCCTCCCTTCATCTCCCTCCATCCTTTTCTACCTCTCATCTCCACTCTTTCACACCCCACCCACTTTCAATCACTTCATCTCTCACTCACTGTCTCTATCTATCACTCCGCGACCTCTCCTCTCAACCTCTGACCCCATTTCATCCACCTCTCTCATCCTCACAATCACTCCATCTCTCCCTCCCTGCACCTCCCTCTCAGCAGAGCCACAGAACTGCAGAGTCCTGAGCTGTAATAAGTAATGGATTAAAGAGCACAGGTTAACCTTGGGTAAATTAAACAAACTGAAGTGAAGACGTGGTTTATAAGGTCACCTGGGAGATCAGCCGATTGGCTCCCCCTTGAGCACTGAACGGTGCACATCCTGGTAACCATTAATGAAACGGGATAAAATCGCTTTTCATGTCAATATTTTTCTTGTTAATCGCTGATAAGCTTAGATAGCATCTATTCCCTTGCTTTTCCAGCCCTGAGCAGAACAGCTGATATTACCGTATCATCTAACCTGATCTAATCTGGACTGTATGAGATTTAAAAAAGCAATTGCCTTCTTATGACATTGCCGAATTTCATTAAGATACATATACAGCAATGTATACACTTAAGAGTATAACAGTCAGACCTCAAATACGTATAGGTGGTGACTGTGCTGTCGGCTTGCAACAACCATCCAAAAGGCTCTTGGCTCAAGACACGAAAAGCTGCACAATCAGATAACGAAGCTCTCATGATTTCTGGAGGAGCGGGTTTTGTTAAAGCAGGGGGATGATTAGATTAGATGTGCATCAGTTTGGAGGGGTGGGGTTTGAGAAAGCAGACTAGCGATTGTATGTGAATCAGTTCAGAAGGGGCGGAATTTGAAACAGCAAACCAGTGATTGGGTGCGAATCATTTCTGAAGGGGTGGACGGTGGAAGAGCAGACCATTGATTGGATGTGGATCAGTTCAGAGGGGGTGGGTTTGATCGAGCAGACCCAGTGATTGGATGTGGATTGGTTTTGAGGAGATAGGCTTGAGAAAGTAGAGGGATGATTGGTCGGAGATTAGGAGGGGCGGGGCTTTTTGGTCACCTGGGCTGAGAGGATAGAGGTCGTTGTCGCCCGCGTAGGAGAGGTTTCGTGTGAGAGAGCGAGGGTCCAGTTTGTGCGGCGTGGAGGTGGAGGTGGGGCAAAGGGAAAACCGCCGGCGATATAAAGTCTCCTCCTTCATCCTGTCTGTGGTCCACCCCTTCTACAGAGAGAGAGAGAGAGAGACAGAGAGAGAGAGAGAGAGAGAGAGAGAGAGAGAGAGAGAGCGAGCGAAGTAATATTAATACCACAGTTACATCTCATCTTTACGTATTATATATTATATAACCATTATTATATTCTATAATTATATTCCGTTATATTTTAATCTTAGCCTGTGACTTTGGAAGAAAGATTTCACAAAGATGCTGTCGTGCTGCCACAGCAAACCTGAATCTAAGAGACAGTGAACGCGATGGAGAAAACGAGAGGCAGAGTTTGAGACTGAGAGATGAGAAGAAAGAGATGGAGTGGGAGAGAGAGATGGCGAGAGAGAGCGTGCTGGTTTAACCACGCCTTGAACATAACCAGGCCCTGAGAGAAGAGAGAGATGCAGAGTGACCTTGAGTTGCTGTGGTAGGAAGCAGCAGATATTTTGGTACGGTCCCAACAGGGGCCCCTAGCAGTCCTGCTGAACCCACACACAGACGTGTGGGGCTGTTACAGAGGCTCTGTGCACCCTGCTCAGGTGAAGCCCGGGGGCAGAGGGAACATTCTTCTGCCTCTCACTCCATCCCACAGGACCTGGGCTTTAGTAATACCCTTCAGCATTTGTCCCCTTCCCAACCTCATTTTGCCATCCTCTGTCCTTTAATTTCTTCCCCCTTGCATCTCTCCTTTTTTCTCTCTCCTATCACTCCCTTTCAAACTCCCTCCTTGCATCACTGCTTTATTCTCTCCTCCCATCTCCTCTTTTCATTCTCTCTCCTTCCATCTCTCCATTTGCTGTCCTTCCGCATTTGTATAAATCCCAGTTCCTCATGCACAGTCCATGAGGTCTGAGAAATGCTGGTTTTCAACCCTCCCTTTGCCTGGGAGTCAGGTGTGAAGCCAGTCTGGCCAATCAGCAGTGCCAACTGTTCAGTTACCGTGGAGGGAAGAAAACCAGGGCTGGATTTGGATTTGATGTCCAGATTTGAGGATCCCCAGTATAAATGATGTAACTGCGCATATGCAGCTGTCTTAGCTATAGGACCCTCTTGAAAAAGAGACCTTAAATTTCAATATGACCATCCAAGCAAAATAAAGGTTAAATAAAATAAATAAAAATCTCTCTCCATCATTCTCACTCCTTCAGCTCCATTTTTCTCTCTTCTTCACATCCTGTTTCCTCCTTTGATCCCTCCCCTTATCAGTCTCTTCTACCCCCCCCCCTTCTCTGTCCCCCTGTGCAACCTGTGCAGGACTGCTGGACCGTAGTGAGTGCATGACCAGATGATCTGGGCATGTGCAAAGCCTGAGATATAGATCAATCGATGGCTGTGCACAACAGAATGCTGACAACAGCCTCCTCCATCATTCACCGTCTCCCACATCATCTGGAGCAGAGTGGCACCCCGCAGTTAGCTAACCCTGCTCCCAAGCTCCGCCCCTGGCCTCTCCTTGCACAGAAAGCCCTTTATCCTCCGTCTGTATGTGGACTTATCCAGCAACCTACAACCTTACCGAATTCCAAAAACCATAACACATTCCAAAATATCCACATTTCAACGCATAAAATACATTAAAAAAAATTGATGCTACTTTTATGTTGGAAAAGGATAAAAAGCTAGAAAAAAAACATTGATTTTATATTGTTAACCTTTTAGGTAACATCACATTTCACTCGCCGGATGCCTGGTTCAGAGGGAGTTTCACAACTCGCATTCCTTTACACAATCCACTTTACAGGATATTTACTGAAGCAATCGCGCTTAAGTACCTTGTCCAAGGTTACGACGGTGCAATCTCGCCTGAGAATCAAACGCGGAACCCCCGAGGTACGAGGCACGCTCTGGAGCCATTAAACGCAGCCGTTTCATCATGTAAACAAGATTAGATCAGTGGAGATGAATAGGAGTCATAAACAGATTGAGCTCCCTGGCTCAGGTGAAGGACAGTGGTGAACACCAGCTGTGTTCTCCGTTTAGCTCAGTGCATGTTGTGGTGGAAAGTACAGATTTTGTCTTGAGACTGAAATGAGAAGCCGCCCCCCCCCCCAAAACCACCATCAGACAGACCCCACACATCGGTGCCGTCACCAGAGCGATGGTCTCACGGCAACAGCGGTAGAGGAACGATGGGTTATAGGGTTACAGGTGTTCTGGGGAAAAACTGGGAGCTGCTGGACTGGTACATTCCTGGCCCTCACCACACCAGACACTCAGAGAGACTGTTTCTCAAACCCCTACATGCCTCATGATCTTTTCTCCTCCATCTCCCATGCCCCTTTCCCAAAATAACCTCTACTGAGCCGCAGACACTGGGGATTTCGTGACCTGGAAGCCACCCAAACCAGTTACAGCTGGTTCCCCTCCAATCATTTCTCCGTCCCCCACCAGATGCCCTGCCCCCAAAGTCAAATCATGAGTGGGGGATTTTGGTCACCCATACATTATATACAATCGGTTTTCACTCTGTTGTTTGTGAGTACTAATCAATAGGGCCAGTCATTATCTGTTTACAGCAGGTAGACCATGATTTAACTCTTTTCCCCATAGACTCCCCCCTCCCTTTCCCCAGAGTGGCTACAAATGACAACAAATGGGGAAGCAAGGGAAAGGTCCATTGATATACATGTAGGCGTCATGTGTAGTCATTATGGGGAAAGGAGTTAAGCCACCAATATTCCACCTGTTTACAGTGGGCAGCAAGTGATTTCAGTAACTTACATACTGCCTGTTTACAGTGGGCAGTAGGTGATTTCAGTAACTTACATGCTGCCTGTTTACAGTGGGCAGCAGGTGATTTCAGTAACTTACATACTGCCTGTTTACAGTGGGTAGCAGGTGATTTCAGTAACTTACATGCTGCCTGTTTACAGTGGGCAGCAGGTGATTTCAGTAACTTACATACTGCCTGTTTACAGTGGGCAGCAGGTGATTTCAGTAACTTACATGCTGCCTGTTTACAGTGGGTAGCAGGTGATTTCAGTAACTTACATGCTACCTGTTTACAGTGGGCAGCAGGTGATTTCAGTAACTTACATAGTGCCTGTTTACAGTGGGCAGCAGGTGATTTCAGTAACTTACATACTGCCTGTTTGCAGTGGGCAGCAGGTGATTTCAGTAACTTACATACTGCCTGTTTACAGTGGGCAGCAGGTGATTTCAGTAACTTACATACTGCCTGTTTACAGTGGGTAGCAGGTGATTTCAGTAACTTACATGCTGCCTGTTTACAGTGGGCAGCAGGTGATTTCAGTAACTTACATACTGACTGTTTACAGTGGGCAGCAGGTGATTTCAGTAACTTACATACTGCCTGTTTACAGTGGGTAGCAGGTGATTTCAGTAACTTACATGCCACCTGTTTACAGTGGGCAGCAGGTGATTTCAGTAACTTACATACTGCCTGTTTACAGTGGGTAGCAGGTGATTTCAGTAACTTACATACTGCCCGTTTACAATGGGCAGCAGGTGATTTCAGTAACTTACATACTGCCTGTTTACAGTGGGCAGCAGGTGATTTCAGTAACTTACATACTGCCTGTTTACAGTGGGCAGCAGGTGATTTCAGTAACTTACATACTGCCTGTTTGCAGGGGGTAGCAGGTGATTTCAGTAACTTACATGCCACCTGTTTACAGTGGGCAGCAGGTGATTTCAGTAACTTACATACTGCCCGTTTACAATGGGCAGCAGGTGATTTCAGTAACTTACATACTGCCTGTTTACAGTGGGCAGCAGGTGATTTCAGTAACTTACATAGTGCCTGTTTGCAGGGGGTAGCAGGTGATTTCAGTAACTTACATACTGCCTGTTTACAGTGGGTAGCAGGTGATTTCAGTAACTTACATACTGCCTGTTTACAGTGGGCAGCAGGTGATTTCAGTAACTTACATACTGCCTGTTTACAGTGGGTAGCAGGTGATTTCAGTAACTTACATACTGCCCGTTTACAATGGGCAGCAGGTGATTTCAGTAACTTACATACTGCCTGTTTACAGTGGGCAGCAGGTGATTTCAGTAACTTACATACTGCCTGTTTGCAGGGGGTAGCAGGTGATTTCAGTAACTTACATACTGCCTGTTTACAGTGGGTAGCAGGTGATTTCAGTAACTTACATACTGCCTGTTTGCAGTGGGCAGCAGGTGATTTCAGCAACTTACATACTGCCTGTTTACAGTGGGCAGCAGGTGATTTCAGTAACTTACATACTGCCTGTTTAAAGTGGGCAGCAGGTAATTTCAGTAACTTACATGCTGCCTGCTTACAGTGGGCAGCAGGTGATTTCAGTAACTTACATACTGCCTGTTTACAGTGGACAGCAGGTGATTTCAGTAACTTACATACTGCCTGTTTGCAGGGGGTAGCAGGTGATTTCAGTAACTTGCATGCTGCCTGTTTACGGTGGGCAGCAGGTGATTTCAGTAACTTACATACTGCCTGTTTACAGTGGGTAGCAGGTGATTTCAGTAACTTACATACTGCCTGTTTGCAGTGGGCAGCAGGTGATTTCAGCAACTTACATACTGCCTGTTTACAGTGGGCAGCAGGTGATTTCAGTAACTTACATACTGCCTGTTTAAAGTGGGCAGCAGGTAATTTCAGTAGCTTACATGCTGCCTGCTTACAGTGGGCAGCAGGTGATTTCAGTAACTTACATACTGCCTGTTTACAGTGGGCAGCAGGTGATTTCAGTAACTTACATACTGCCTGTTTGCAGGGGGTAGCAGGTGATTTCAGTAACTTACATACTGCCTGTTTACAGTGGGTAGCAGGTGATTTCAGTAACTTACATACTGCCTGTTTACAGTGGGTAGCAGGTGATTTCAGTAACTTACATACTGCCTGTTTGCAGTGGGCAGCAGGTGATTTCAGCAACTTACATACTGCCTGTTTACAGTGGGCAGCAGGTGATTTCAGTAACTTACATACTGCCTGTTTACAGTGGGTAACAGGTGATTTCAGTAACTTACATACTGCCTGTTTAAAGTGGGCAGCAGGTAATTTCAGTAACTTACATGCTGCCTGCTTACAGTGGGCAGCAGGTGATTTCAGTAACTTACATGCTGCATGTTTACAGTGGACAGCAGGTGATTTCAGTAACTTACATACTGCCTGTTTACAGTGGGCAGCAGGTGATTTCAGTAACTTACATACTGCCTGTTTACAGTGGGTAGCAGGTGATTTCAGTAACTTACATACTGCCTGTTTACAGTGGGCAGCAGGTGATTTCAGTAACTTACATGCTGCCTGTTTACAGTGGGTAGCAGGTGATTTCAGTAACTTACATACTGCCTGTTTACAGTGGGCAGCAGGTGATTTCAGTAACTTACATGCTGCCTGTTTACAGTGGGTAGCAGGTGATTTCAGTAACTTACATACTGCCTGTTTACAGTGGGTAGCAGGTGATTTCAGTAACTTACATGCTGCCTGTTTACAGTGGGCAGCAGGTCATTTCAGTAACTTGCATGCTGCCTGTTTACGGTGGGCAGCAGGTCATTTCAGTAACTTACATGCTGCCCGTTTACAGTGGGCAGCAGGTGATTTCAGTAACTTGCATGCTGCCTGTTTACGGTGGGCAGCAGGTCATTTCAGTAACTTACATGCTGCCCGTTTACAGTGGGTAGCAGGTGATTTCAGTCACCCGTATGTAGCCGGTTTCTAAAGGGTAGCAGGTAATTTCAGTTGCCCACGCTGTAAGTGGGTAAAAGGTGATTTTAGTCATCCATATTGGGTCTGCCAACAGTGGGTAACAGATGATTTTAGTCATTCCTATTCAATTTGTGTACAGCACAGATTCTAGCCACTGAAGGGTACTATGCCGTCTACAGTGCGTTTTGGCCTTGGACTAATAGAAGGTACGTGGAGTTCACAGACTAGCCATGGTGTCAACACAAACACCAGTCAGATGCACCGAAAAAATATTGGCTGTGACAGAACAAATTAAAAGAGACAGGGCACAGTGGACTTCGGTTGAGGTTCACGGATAAAACAGGGCTGTCACTGTGTTAAGCCACACCTCCTCGCCTACACCGACAGGGCACAGACTCCGGGTCAGTGAAAAAGAGACAGTACTCGCGTCAGTGCTGGGGGGTGGGCTGAGGGGGGCTGGGATCACACTGGAATGTGATGTGCGCACTGATGTCATACAGCACAGGGTCTGGGGGGACAGAGACACACTGCATGTATAGCAGACAGGAAGGAGCGATGGGATTTCCATTACGCACAATGTCCCCTCTCTACCCTCTAACCTCTGAGGTTAAGGTCAGATTTAATGCAATATATCAAATAGTGTGAGCATGTGTGTTTGTGTGTCTGAGTGTGTGTGTGTGTGTGTGTGTGTTTGAGAGTGAAAAATCACTCAACACTCCAAAAAAAAAAAAAAAAAATGCTGTACAGGCACACATACACTTAATATCAATGTGCTAACATCAAATTGACTTAAATTAATTCTTTGCGAATCTCAACAACCTTTCCATGATCTTACCCAGTACCAACGCATTCCTAACCAAAACCCTTAAGCCACTTTCACACCAGACACGAAACGAATTTACATTAAAAGTCAATGCAAAGATGTGAATACACACATTTCGCATGTATTCGCATTTTTGCGTTGACTTTGAATGTAATCAGTCGTGCGAAAAATTTGTTTCGCGTCCTGTGTGAAAGCAGCTTTATCCTAACCTTGACCTTAACCTCATTAAGTCACAATTTGCCTTTCGCCAAAATGTCCTCTTTTTCCAAAAATGTTCCCATAGGTAAAAAATGAGTTCTGGTCCTCACTATGTAACAAGTACACTTACACACAGACGCACACATACATACACACACACACACACACACTCTAGCCCTACGTACATAATATTCCTGCTCACAGATCCAGTTTAATCCAGTCAGCCTCATCTAAATGCCATGAGTGCTATAGAGCCTGTGATGTAGAGCACATTAAACACTCCCAGCCCTGCTCTTACACACACTTAGAGGCACAGTGCGATCCCCTCCGAGTAAGAATCAGCATCTCATATCATAAGCATTCGCTCGGAGATCAAATCACGACCAGCAGCATCACATGACTTATATGTGGCTTATATGTGTTCTTATGACAGAACATGCAGATTTAAATCATCACAGGGGATCAGATCACGCAGGGACCTCTTCTGTCTCTCAGCCCACCTTTTAGCACTAATACTGCCCTAGATTACGTATGGAGATCAGCGCTGGATGATAAGAGCTTTCACCTCAGTGTGTTAGAGAACCTGTGTGCGCATGTGTGAGTAATGGCCAGCCTGTGTGTCGACATGCGTGTGATCGGGCGCATGCATGATTTCTGCATGGTTGCTTATGTGTTCATGTGTGTGACAGAGCATACGCGTGTGCACGTACTTCACTCTAGATAAGAACATCTCCACTGTGAATGTAAAATATCGTGAATGTAGCCTGCGTATGAGACAGGCCTGTAAATATGCAAATATGCGCAAGTGTGCTCATGCGTGTGTTTAAGTGTGCGCATGCGTGGATATGTGGGTATGTGTGTGTGTGTGTATAAGTGTATCATTGTTGCGTGTGTGTAAATGCGTGAGCGCATGTAAGTGAGTGCATGTGTGTGAGTGTGTGTATACTCACTTACATGCACTCACTCACACATTTACAAACACATATAAAAATGTGTATCATCACGATCAGCTGGTGAATCATATTTGACTAGCGAAACCACTGCTTCATATGCTAACGCTACTGAGCTATATGCCCGTTGCCAGGGGAACCGGGCAGAGTGCTGGGGTATGCGGCTTGGCCTGGATGTGCTGCAAGCATCTGGGAGGCTGTGAAACGAACCAGCACCCCCCACCCCCCACCCCCCACACATACACAGCCGAAAAGCCCCCACATTCTCAGGACATTGAATTTGTGATTCCATTACACAGTTTACTCTTTCGAAATCAAGTGTGAGGAGAAAGCATTTTGTCCAAAAAAGCCTTCCTGGTCAATCAATACTGTTCATTAAATGACATTAACGTGGTCCAGCCAGAGGCCACTGCCAGCACCATTACTGTGGCTTCTAGGGAGGAGAGTGTGCGACTGTTCTTATGCGTGTGTGTCCATGTGTGCGTGTGTGTGTTTGTATGTGTGTGTGTGTGTGGGGGGGGGGGGATAAGTCAGCATTCCCACTTCGCCATCATAATCTACATCAACTCAGGACACAAAGCCTTTCCACAGTAGGGAAACAAATGACAAATGTTGTGAAAGAAATTCTCAGGCGCAACATGGGAGCACCTGTGATTCACTGTGTCTGGGGGGCGGGGCAGAACAGGAGTGTGAGCTGTGTGTGTCTGCGAGTGTGAGTTTGTGTGTGTGTGTGTGTCAGGACAGGAGTGTGAGCTGACAAGCCCATCAGCTGCACCCCCAACAGCGAGGGGGGTTTATCCGCAAAGGTTCAGTGTATTATATTTCAAAATGCCTCATCAGCACTAAAAGCAGTTTTTATGAATATTGGATAACCCCCCCCTCCTGTCCTCTTATGCAGGGGCAGAATTTGGATTCCCTTACACCTCTCTCTCTCCGTCCCCCACTCTCTCTCTCTTCAGGAAGCTGCTATAAATAGATTCCGCAGTAACAGCGGCTGTCGGCAAAGATTCCCACAACATGACAGGACTCAGTATGCGGTTTCTTATGACTCTCGCATCTCTCCATACACAACACCATTACACAACAGGATCTCCCGTGTCCCCCAACTGGCCCAATGGCACCACCAGCCTAGCCTAGGTGGGGGGGGCAGGAGATCAACCTGATGTCCTGGTATTGGAGGGTCACAATCGCATGCTAACGCCCCCCCTCCCCAACCTCTGGAGCTCGGGTGGACATGAAGGATTAATGTCCGTGTTAAACCCACATCTGGACACTCAGACACACGCCGGGATTAGGTGGGCTCAGACCATCTATGGCTTGGATCCAGGCCACAGAGGTGATTAGGCCACATTATCACCCAAAAACGGGGGGGGGGCAACGCCCAACAAATAGAGAAATGTAGCAATCGGTTTCATACATTACTCAATCTGAAATGAGAAATACAGAGGTCTTCGATCGCCTCTTCTCTTTATATTTCTCATATTAAATTCTTCTTCTTTCTTTCCACCATGACTGAAATAGCTGATCTGCATATTAATGCAAATCAGCACAAAAAAAAAAATGCACTGATAGACAGAAAGTCAACTGTTCACAAAACGCCCTCAGCCAAGAAGCTCTTTTTCACGCTCACAAACTCCATTTTCTGAAGTGCTTTTCGAATGCGAAAGACACCTCACCTCAGATGTCTGAGTCACATTCCGGATGTCTGCAGCAGTGTTTGCTCATTTGATTTGCTTTTATTAGAGGCCCACATTTTCCTCAAGCCATTAATTTAGCCTGGAGAAGGATTGCAGCCTGGCTGAAGGGGGACAAGCACAGGGGTGGGGGGAGGCATGTATGGTGTCTGCTTTCTCTCGGGGAAGAAATCACACTCCGTTCCCAGAGTCGCCGCAGAGAGTTTTAATGAGCCCTCATGGGCGACACTAGTCACACCTAACAGAGTTCCACCATAACACTGGAACGCACTGCAAAAACAGCTGTGATTCAGCATTAAAACTGTGATGAACAACTACAGCTGTGATTCTCAATTAAAACAGATTCACAAGCTCAGCTGTGATTGTTGACTACAACAAAGATTCACAACTCCAATCACGAATGCCAACTCCAAACCCGAATCCCGATTCCCACCAGGAATCCCAACTCCAATCAGGAATCCCAACTCCAACCACAAATCCCAACTTCAACCATAAATTCAATTAACAACATTGAATCATAACCACAGCTGCGTTTTTCTCCACTATAACCGTGATTCACAACTACTGCTGTGATTCTCCACATAGCAGCTCTCTCTGAAACATGGGGTAAAGCCAGCTGTGATTCTCAATTAAAACAGAGATTCAGAACCTCAGCTGTGATTGTTGACTACAACAAAGATTCACAACTCCAACCACGAATCCCAATTCCCACCACGAATCCCAACTCCAACCACGAATCCAACTCCAACCACGAATCCCAACACCAACCACGAATCCCAACTCCAACCACGAATCCCACCTCAAAGCACGAATGCCAACTCAAACCACGAATCCCAACTCCAACCACGAATCCCACCTCAAAGCACGAATGCCAACTCAAACCACGAATCCCAACTCAAACCACGAATGCCAACTCAAACCACGAATCCCAATTCCCACCACGAATCCCAACTCCAATCACGAATCCCAACTCAAACCACGAATCCCAACTCCAACCATAAATTTAATCAACAACCTTGAATCACAACCACAGCTGTGTTTCTCTCCACTACAACCATGATTCACAACTACTGCTGTGACTCTCCACATAGCAGCTCTCTCTGAGAAAAAGTAAAGCCAGAGAAACCCCAACAGTCAAAAACACAAATCAGCCAGAGATCTCAGGGGAAGAAGGTACCAGGATTATGCACAAGCTTCAGACTTATAACTCTGTCCAGCATTACATCTGAGCAGCGTTCGCATTCCAGCTGCCTACCAGAGGAGCCAGAGTCATCAGTAAGGGCAGAGCGTATTCTAAAATGGCCCCTCGTGTTTACGCAAATCTACAATACATCTTATTCATTCATCATTTTATAATACATATCATGTGGAAAATGTTTGGCGCGCCAGCAAAATTCTCTAAACAGAGATATTTTAATGATACTGCCATCGTGGGAAAGAAGAACAGCAGCCAAAATCATGGCTGTACTCCTAACCTAGAACTGTTTGTAGCCCAAAAATCGACATTACATTTATTTATCAAACACTTTCATCCAAAGCAACAAACGGTTAATGAGACCAAGAAGGGGCCAATCTAACCACAAGAAATGGAGGGTTAAGGGCCTTGCTCAAGGGCCCAAGAGCAGCACTGATCTTCTTATGGTTCCACTAAGGCTTGAGCCACTAGCCATCTGTATCCAAGACAAACACTGAAGCCACAAGAGCACAGACTACCCATCATGCACATTAAGTATATAAAGTAACAAATTAAATATTCTAAGGCATTAAACAAACAAGGTGAGTGTTAGCAGTGGGTTGTAGGCAATAAGTTTTTCCACCTTATTCAAATAAGCAGAAAGTGGGGGGAGGGGTATGGCATTTTATGTAACATTTTAAAATGCAATCATCATATTTGACACAGAGAATTCACTTCAGTGACTGAGCTGAATGGTCACCAAAGTTAGCCAAAGGCAAATTTTCATGCGTAGTCCCTGTAGCGTCAAAACCCACCGCTTGAAAGATAATAAGAAGCACGGCACCACCCGCCACCCAGAAATGGAACCAGAAGATAAATCCAGCATTGCCATGATCACGCACTTAGAGCCGAATGTCTTCCCAGAAACATAGCTCTGTGTTTCTGTCTCTCGGCCTGGACAATCAGGCACTCCAATCAAGAGATGGTTCCGCCATTATTCCTCTCTGAAGAGAGATGGTTTTTACAGAGCAAACTGACAGATTTGAACCAGAACTGTAACCCTGCCCAGCAGCTAAGTTGTGGTTGATGGGCGGAGCCACACAGGAAGGGGTGGGGTTTAAGTGGGCAGAAAGAACCCGCTCACTTTCTTCCCTGGAAACAGTGTGGATTAACCCCTAGCGCAGAACACCGCCAGACCGATAACCTACATGCTGCCAATCATCCATCGTCAGCCAATGACGTGATGTTGATCACGGCCAATGCTGCGCTGTCCCATGCTTTCTTGCGCCTGGCCCTCAATGTCACAAACGCTCAAACTACCCTTTTCACTCCAACCGCAACCACTGGACCACTTCTTCTTTGTGGCATTTGATTGTGATAGTGAGGCTATTGTAGTTTTTGTATTGCCAGTAAACTGAAACACAGTGTGCAGAGAGCTGTACAAGGAGGAAGTGAGCCAACAATACAGGAAGTAACCAAGTAACAACCTGGTCACATGACCTGAAGCCAGTCTTGAGAAATTTCTTTGTGCACAGCTAGTGCAGAACACTGCAGCTGTAAGTTTGTGACTCTGAGCTCAAACACTCACCCTCTTCCCTTATCACAATACTTTACCTTCTTCTCAAACCCCATCTCTTCTAAATGAGCCATCTCTCTGTTGATTTGCATAACGTACGCCAAATCTTTGTTTCAACGTGCTTTGTTAACGTGCTGATTTCTATAATTATCACGTCTATCATATTTCAGCTCTTTCACAGTCTCAGTCAGCTGCTCTGAGAGGCCCACCCCCCCACTGTCACTCGTCCAGAACGTTCCATAAAGAGACGGAATGTTGATCCAAGGCCAGAGGGGAGCAGGAGGTGACAGCAGTTTGGTTTTCTTAGGGACCTCCCTCATGGGAAAACATAAAAAAGCCTGGGGGGGGGGCATGAATCCAATTCCAATCCGCCTACCCCTCCCCCAACCTCACACAAGCTCCATCTTACCACGCCCGTCCCCTATTCCAAGCCTATGATGGAAATGGCCTCCTCTCATGCGACCAGAGCCCTCTAAAACGTGACGAGTGATTGACGATGTCCCCTTCTCGTAATCCCCGTCAACACAAACTAAAGTAGCCAATCAGGGCGCTCTATGAATCACCACACCCCCACGCACTAAAAGGCGCTGTTATCACCACTTCAGCTTCGAAAGGGCCATCTAAAGCTTGATTGGGGCTGTTAAGAGATTCACGAGTTCCCTCAACTGCATTTAAAAGGGGCTTTCTGCTGACACCTCAAACACACACAAACACACACACACACATATACATAAAAACACACAAAAACACACACACACACACACACACACACACACACACTTACTTCCTGTTGAGCTCACAGACACCATCCCAGAATCCATTAGACCATGAGGACCAGACCAGAGACTTTTACAGGAGGAATCTTGAACAGGAATCCCGCCCTGAATTGAATCTGATGCGTTTCGTGCCTTATGAGGAAGGACCTTCACAAAGACCGTTTATAGAGAAGCAGAAATGTTGGCACCCGGCCGAAAACCTCCAAATAGCAGTTGAGGTTACTAAAAATACCGGTAAGGAAATAGGTCTCAAACAGTGGTGAAAAAACCCAATTCGTAAGAAATCACATGGACACTGTATTGCCATACTCTCGTGCCCACTCTCCACTGGCCAGGGATGTGAAACACAACAGGATTCTTCACTCTTTCCTTTATTAACTTGACAGATGGACAGTGCTCAATTATGAGTATTGATATCATCACTTTCATGTTCTGTGTCATACTTAATTTTGGCTCGTTTTCACTGGCCGAGAAAGTGGATGTAATATTTGCCACCATGTGCACTTGTGCTGCATAACACTGGAGAAGAATCCCCACCAGGCTCACTGTACTGCCAATAAAGTTTTGCAGAGCCTGCCAGTCATGGCAAAATGCTTTCAATGGTCTTGAATAAATTTGTATATAGAGCCCAGTTCTGAAGGCCTCTTTGTGGTACACGCTCATAGAAAAATCTGGCTGGAGAAGTACCCAGCAGTAACCTGACTGGTGAAAGATTGAGTACTGCAGGAGGGTTATGCAGAAAACTGGAGGCTTGAGTAGAGATGAGGAGGGTTGAGAAGACAGCAGGAGGTTTGAGTAAAGATGCAGAGGTTTGAGTAGAGATGAGGGATGAGTATTGTACGTAGGGTTGAGCAGAGATGAGGAGGGTTCAGTAAAGATGACCATAGTTGAGTAGAGATGAGGGATGAGTATTCTATGTAGGTTTGAGTAGAGATGAGGAGGGTTCAGTAAAGATGATCACAGTTGATTAGAGACATGCAGGATTGAGCAGAGATCCGGAGATTTGAGGAGAGCTGAGGTGTTTTGAGCCGAGAGGAGGGTTGAGCAGAGATGTTGAGGGTTAAGTAGAGATAGGGAGGATTGAGTAGAGAAATTGTGGGTTAAGTAGATATTGAGGTTTGAGCAGAGATGAGGTTTGGGTAGAGAGGAGGAAGTTTGAGTACAGAGGAGGGTTGAGTCGAGATGTGGACGTTTCAGTTGAGCTGAGGTAGTTTGAGTTGAGAGGACGGTTGAGCAGAGACGTTGAGGGTTGAGTAGAGATACTGAGGTTTGAGCAGATATGTGGAGGTTTGAGCAGGAAGCAGGAGGTTTGGGTAGAGTGGAGGAAATTTGAGTACAGCAGAGGGTTGAGTAGAGATGTAGAGGTTTCAGTAGAGCTGAGGTGGTTTGAGTTGAGAGGACGGTTGTGCAGAGACGTTGAGGGTTGAGTAGAGATGTGGAGGTTTTAGAAGGAATGCAGAGGGTTCAGTAGAGATGGGAGGGTAGGTTTTCTCCATGAGTCACAGAGGAACAGCAGAGGAGCAGTGCGGTGGTTCAGTTGTCTATTCAGTCACGGCACACCCATCATCAGGGATTACACACATCAGGGCTCGGCCTACAACACAGCCAACCTCTCCAAAATTCCCTCCTCCCTGGGACTGTACCCACAAAGCCCACCATTGCTCCCCTCCCTCGCTCTTTCCTGCTCTCCGTCAGTCTCTCTTGCATCCTCCCTCCCTCTCTCTGCGCCTATCCTCCCTCCTTCCCTCTCAGCACACTCTGTCCCTCCTTCTCACTCCCTCCCTCCCCCCTCTCTCGCCCCCATCTCCTTCCCCGGTCTCTCTTCCTCTCCTGTTCTGGCCCAGTTCCCAGAGCTCAATCTTAGAGACGAAGACCTCCGGCTATTTCCAGAAACTTGGTCACTCAGACTCAAAAACTCAGTCCCTTCAGTGGGTTCAGTTTTATCTGCAATGCCTCAGTTAGGCAGCCAGAACGAGTTCTCTTCGTGAATTTAAAATCACCAGCAGATCTCCAAGAACTGTTAACGAAGATTGCATGTCAAATTAGAAACTGAAATATACCCTCAGAAAAGGGCTTTGTGCCAATGTTTTTGAACAGACGGTTCTTTAAAATATTCCAGAAGTCTGGCCATTTTAAAGGGTCATAAGGTTATAATGTTTAAAACACAGGACACTCCCTGGAATCACCTGACCACAACTCAAGAATATTCCTCCAGCCAGACCACACTCAGTGTAACTGAGGTATGTAGGCAAAGACTATTACAGAGATGAGTCCAGTATGCATGAGCGAAAACAGTCGATTTAATAAAATCTGGTGCACCAGGACTGGGCTGATGGTTTATAGAGAGACAGACAGCGCGCTCTGCACGACAGGACCGTTATGTTACGTTACATGAAGGTTCAGAGTGAGCTCTTGAGCAGACAACAGTCTCGCCACAGCTTTAGATCACTTCAGCCGCTTAATGCATCTCCTGATCAAAGAAGAGAGAACATGATGGAAGAAGGAACACATAAAGCCCATAAATACAGGCCTGCAAAATACACCCTTCTACTTTTAGCAGAGAGACGATCCTGATTAAAGGCCACGCCAAAGTGCCTGAGCCTTCTGCATGTGTGCGTGTGTGTGTGTGTGTGTGTGTGTGTGTGTGTGTGGAGGAAGGGCGAGGAGGAGTCCATGCAAGTTGCACCCTTGAGACAGGCCTATCTCAGTTCCAAAAATTTACCGAAATAAATTTAATCCTTACGGAGTTCAAAATTCTTTTTCATCGGAAGATAACATACGACTGCTCGTATTTTGGTACAAATGAATGACGTCTCGCTGCATTGCCTTTTCCTTCAAAAAAAAATAATAAAACTCAAATTTACACAAATGTTATGAGGTGTTCCAATATCATTCCAGCTGGTAACCTCATTCAATATATTAAAGCATATTCCAAGTGGGATTGTGAATTAACATTAATGAATAAACATTAATTTCAACTTCAAAACCTAATTAGGATTGTCTGGAAGAAATTCCAGCACACTTAATTACTAAGAAGCACAATGTGCCGAAAGAGATTAAAGCAGAACCGCTATGGGTGGAGCCCTAATGATAGCAGTCAGTGTCCCACCCCGCCTGTCTGTTCCAATGGAGCCGCACACATTGCACACTGCACAGTTAATTGGAGGGAAGTCATCGTTGCCTTCTACTTTCCTGATGCGGTAACTTCATGCTTCAAGATTTCCAAATCTGGGTCCAACTATCATTGTGACAGCGCTGCTCAAATGACAGGGTCCTCTGCAAAATATATCAGCCTTTAGCGAGTGTTTGAGACTGAAATTGAGACTTACAATCTTAAACTTTTCCCCAACTCAAAAATAATATGTTCAAGTTACTTTTTGTGTAGCGGTGAAGCTTTCGCACCCCATTGGCTAATCTTGAAAATGTAATTTTCCAACTCATTGGCAATATTTTTAACTGAGCAACAAATGAGCATAAACAAAACAAAAAACTTATAGACTCTTGTTTTTTGTGCTTTTGTCTGAAAACCCAGGGTTCTGCCGATGGTGGTCGGGGCTGACCAGCACTCGGAATGCACCGACCACCACTCAGCTTTTCCCGACCGTCAATATTTTTTCAAAAATCAGTTAAAATGAGCGCATCCAGCGTCCAATAAAACCGCTAGAAACAATGCATACATGACCCCAAATATGCTCCCCCCTTCTATTATTGTCAGAATAGTGAACTTTCCTTTTCGACCCGCGCCCTGGCTAGTTCTCAATCATTTTCCTTTATTGACGCGTTTTCAAATGCGATCTAGCAGCGCTGAAATAATGGGCTGAATTCAGAACAGAGACATAATTTACTTAGTAATAGGCCTATGCTTTACGAAAGACAAACTGCTCTGAAACTTCCGCGCTACCTTTTCCGCACTTCAGGCGATTTAGCTTGCGCTTCGTGATCGTTTAAATTCTTAGTTTAAAAACCGAAAAACTTACATGCATAGAGATTTCAATTCCACGTGAGAATCTCTAAAATACGCATGACTGAATAATGACTGACCCGCGTTCCAATGAATAATCGCCTCACACTCTCGGTACAGCGAGGGTTGATATAAAAAGTGGGACTCAGTAATGAAGTACAAAAAGCGTGAGACTCAAGCCATATGCGTGCAAGTTGACTGATATGCAATTTTGAAGAACGCTAATTTAAATGCATCAAATAAGCGTCCAGATAAATGATTGTCATCTTACCTAAACGGGGTAAACTAGCAAAAATTTTTCCAGCTCATGCTCACATTGCATGTCACCACCAACTCTCAGATTAAACCTACGCCCCTCTCTGACAAGATCATTTGTGAATAATGTGTATTATGCTTTGTAGCTCGTGGAAGGCGGATTGTCAGGTTAGGAGACGGCAGAAATTTAGCGTCCTGGGCAGAACCCTGAAAGGACTAGTGAAACACGGTAGCCAGTCTGTCAGAGGCTTTTTCAGGCAGACTACTTTAACCAGCCTCTCAGCAACACAAAACAGTCTCACAATGTTGTCAAAATGTCTTGTCGTTGCCATAACATTGCCACAAAAGTGCAGCAACATGGCGAGTGCATTGTGCCGCTTGCTGGGATGGAGAGTCTAACAGGCCTGCATCCCACCAGCTCTGCCACGCTCGCCAGCCAAGATGCAGCTCATGTGATGGCACCAAGAGAGCCAGCGACCACCAAAAAGTGAGCGCCGCAGTTGCAGCCCACAGGAGTGACCTAACACAGCAATACCCTTTTTCTCTCTGTCCATTTCAGGAGACAAGAGCAAGGAACAACCCGACAAGCTGGGAACTCTGGGCCAGCTCTTTACCGGCTCGGCTAGCTGGCACAGAGTAGCCCGTTATCCAAGACGCTAACTTAGCCTACCTTAGCCGTACAGCACTTCAGCACTAGCACTAGCATGAGACCCTAGCGAAGGAGGTGGGAAAAGTCTTGGGCAGCAGAGACCCCAATAGTTTATGACGCCACATAAATATGCCAGGCGGGGGAAAGGGAAGCCCCTGGCAACTAGCCAGCTTTCACACACACAAAGAAGACCCTCCCTAACCCCATCCCCAAACACACAGCTCTCTCCTGCCCCCCCTCCTTCCTCGCACACGCAGCCCTGGAAACTTCTAGAACAGGGGCTTCACAGCTAACACAGCAAGACTGCAGGTCTGAGAAGCTTACAGTCATTACACTGCACTGCAGCACTTAAATCGATTAAACGAAGCTTGTCGACCCGATTCTCACACTTCAATTTTTATTTCTGAGGGGGTTTAAGGTGGGAAAATAGCCAGCAGATTCAGCAGGTCTCCCCCAGAGACCAGGATTTAGAGCCTCTGCTGTAAAGAATGGCAGATGAAGAGAGAGAGGGAGAGGGAGAGGGAGAGGGAGAGGGAGAGGGAGAGGGAGAGGGAGAGAGAGAGAGAGAGAGAGAGAGAGAGAGAGAGAGAGAGAGAGAGAGAGAGAGAGAGGCAAAATTGTGCCAGCATGTTCTTCATTAGCTCAAAGCAGCGCACCGTGACTGGATTTCTGAGAGCAGACAGCAGAGTCCAACTAGCTAAACATCCCCCAACCCCCCCATACCTGCACGGCTGCAGATCAAAGATGGGACAGGGACAGGGGACAGAGAAAGATGAGGGCCGGCGGTTTTTAATTGAGTCACTGTCCAATTACTTTCGCTTGTCATGTGTAATGAAGGCCAGGGGACAGGTGGTGTGGGCCTGAGCTCTGGAGATAGAGGGGAGGGGGGAGGGGAAGGGGGAGGGGGGGCTAAAAGAATAAAAACAATACCGCAAAGTGCCGGATCTCCCGTGGCCTGCTTGTGGGAGGGCGCCACAGGTGTCCTGAGATCACCTGGCCCTGTCCTCATTTGAGTTAATTTCGCGGAGCGATAATGAGCGAGGGCGCGAGAGCAAGGGAGGGGGCAGGAGGGAGGACGGGCATGACTGTCTGGGGAGGGGGGGTGAGATGATGACACTGGTGCCACCGAGGAAAGATTAGACCCGGCCGCCGCCACATCAATAACCCCACCCCATCATCTGCAATCAGATTATGTCCTGTATTAATCTGTGCAGCAGGGAAATATTATCATCTTGATTTCTTAATTAATTTCCCCCTCCATGGCTGGCAGGAGGTCATATTTGTTGTCGAGCCGCGGAACAGGAAGGAAGCCGTGATCATATCCCTGCGATCGCCCCCTCCTTCGTGCCGCACACAGTTTGATTTGATTTTAAAAGCTCAAAGCTTTTAAAAGTTTGAAAACGGCTTTAAAAAAAAAAAAAAAAAAGAAAAAGAAAACGGCCTGGACCGTCCACAATGCAGTCGCCATCGCCCCCGCTTCCATCACCCGCCGCGGATTCGCTTTGAAGGCAGCGTTTCAGCGAGGACAGAAATAGCTCCCAGTCCACTCTCCCGCTGCTCCATGCCCTTTCCTCAGGTCATTCCGCCTGAATGAAAGTTTGACATTTTCTCCCACAAAGCATCCGCGCGGGGGCTAATGGCGAATACTCGGGCGCCGGCGACTGCTCTGAGGGAGGGGCTGCTGCACATTTCATCTCAGATAATTTAGCCCTAATGAAAAATTAAAAAGTGTTATTAAGGGTGACAGCCACTTATTTTCAAAAAGCCACTGGGCCATTCTTTAAGTATTTAAGATGTAAACCTTGAATCTAACCGAACACTTTGAACTCCCAGTAGGCCAGTGCAACACTTTTAGTTAGTTGCAGTTCCAAGCAACAGTGAAATCAGAGAGTATGAGAACAGCGAAACAACTTAACAGGGTTGTGACACAAATACAGTTCACCCTTTATAGTGCATTTCTTTTTTGAGCAAATTTCCTCCCGAACTAAAATGCTTACATTCCTTGAACCTTTTGGACTACAGGCATAATCGTGGTCTTGGTTGAAAGGCGACACGAAGTAGATTGCACTCAAATAGTCGGAATTGTTGAGACTATTACCCTAATTGAGTAACAACACTGGAAATATGAGTTTTAGTCTGACAGAAGGAGATTCTATGTGTTCTTCTGCTCTGTGGTACTGTGACCACGCCTCATCAGCCGAAAAAAAATGATACAGCCACAGCCAGACGCCGAAACAACTGCAGGTTCAAATACTATGATGCTGTAGCCAAAAATGAATATTTAACAGATTTTTTTTTTCTTGGTTATATTCATGCGTGTTTCAACAAACAATTATGGAGAGTCCAATTTTCCCTGTGTTCATAGTAACAGTTGCATTTACTTTGACTACAGTTTTACAATTTCATTCTTTTGTGCCTTTTCCCCCATATGTAGCCATTTTTCCCACCAAATCACCCTTCCAATTCCCTGCACTGGTGAGCGATCGTATGTGCATAATAAAGTCGCTTCTAAAACTCCTTTGCTTCGTTGACAAAATCTCCCCTTTGTCAGAAACCACTGAAACAATTCCTCCTGGTAAAAATTAATCCCGTGGCTACCATACGCATCGTCTTTTGGACATTTCAGACCACCGGCTGTCTATGTAAACTAAAAGAATTTGATTTTCCTTGGAGTGAAGGCTAACAGGCTAAAACAGACACTGTTCCACTAGATCAGTACATCATAGCCGGTGGGGGCACTTATTTGTCCAACCTACAGAACTGCATCAAAAGTAAAAAAAAAAAAAAAAAAAAAGCTAACTATAGTGAAATTCACAAAGAAGCACAGCTACCACCTCTATATCAAAGTCAATTTAGTGACGTTTGTTCAAACTAGCTTGTTTTGCAGATTGAAAACTGACAGGTTTTTATCTCTGGACCGCTACCAAGGTAAGAACATCGATTTCAATATACTTTTACACATCTTAACAATGCTATACAATTGAACCTATGGGACTGCATCGTTAGGCTGAGGGTTGTTATGACATAATTTTAAAAACTATTTTCGCTATCGCATTTGCATCATAAAATGGCTTCCGCAGTCAGAATGCAGAGTCCTCAAACTTTTGAAAGATAAATAGTTCAACAACATAGAGCAATATGTGATGGAATAAAAACGCAACTTTGCCAAGCAGCCCGCCCTCAGACAGATGCTCGCAACCTGTAGTACTGTGGATGTAAAACCCTCAAATGTGAAGTGCAAACACTTTGCTTCAACCCGAGAGTGTAAAAACCCAAAACAGGTGAACAGAGTAGAACAAGTTGCTGTATACAGCAACTACGGAGAGAAAAATTAACAGAGTGCAGAATGAGGCCGCCGGAAATATCGCAGCAGGGGCGGCTGTCCAGACACGCCACCTGATCCCAGTCTTCTAACCATACCTGCCACTATAAACGCCTCTCATTTTCCCTGCCTGAGGTACGAAAAAGAGTAAAACACAAACTTTCTCCCAAAAGCTCTGCATCAGGCCTTTCTCCAAGCGGCTCTGAATTATTCATAGCAGTGTGTGGAGGCTCACAAAGAATTTTCAGTTAAAACACAGTCTCAAAAACGCTGGCGAAATCAACACCCCCCATCCCCGCCTGATACCCTGCAGCTCAACTCACTACACGGCTACAAGGTACAGAAACCCAAAACCGCCAACCTCTCACGCACTGCAGAGGAGAGAGGCTGCAGACTCGGTAACGGAGCGAGGGATGCAGGAATGAGCGTGAGAAAACTGCCCTCAGGCTCAGTGCATCTACCTCTCTACCTCTCTCTCACTTTCATGTGCTTCTCATCACCTCCCTCTCTCCCCTTTACCCTCCGTCTTCCCCTCCATCTCCCTCCTGACTTCCCTATCCCACCCACTCTCCCCTTTTCTCATCCTCACCCCTTCCCTCCCTCTCCCTTCTGCAGTCTTCCTCTTTTTCTCTCCATCCCTCCCTCCCCTTCTTCGTTTTCCTCTTTCCCTTTTCTGCTTTTCTCTCAGCCTTTGCCCTCTTTTTATCTACTTCCCTCCTCTCCCTCTACCCTTTCATCCTTTCCTCTGCCCTTCATCTGTATTTCTCACTTTCCATCCACCACATTCTTACTCTCCCCCTCTCCCGCTCCCTCCCCCTCTCTCTCTCTGATCAGAAACAGAAAATTCTCCCAGTATAAATGAAGGACCTCAGCACCATCTATCAAATCCATCTCTGATGCATCTATACCCAAACTACCCCCCCTCCCATTATCTGTCATTATTTCTGCCAGACACTGTGGGCAACAGCTAACCCTGAAAGCACTTCGCTAATTCCATCATATTAATGCATGTACACATCCTGTCCATCGACAGCCTACACTTCTCCCATTGCACTCAACAGATGTAAATGGATATTAGAGCCAAACCCAGCTCTTATTTAACAGAACCTTTTTTTTTCTTTTTTTTTTTAAGGACAAAGCGCAGTCCGAAAGAATTTGGGTAACATCACAATTTTTGTAGTTTTGGCTTTGTTATGCCACGCTGGACTCCAAGTGAAACTGCAAACATTCGCACCCCACGCAGACAGTCAGCTTTCAGGGAATTAACATGCATATCAGGTGACCCCTCCCAGAAATCACAAGCTTTTAAATACTTTGTAGGGGTACTTTTAGACCATTTCACATAAAGAGGACAGGGGAAAGAAACTATAAATAAACATCACTCACTAAATGTATTTATGACCTGTACTATACAAAATAGGCCGCATGGATCCGTGCGATTATAAGTAAAATAGCACATTGATTAAAGGTCCCGTGTTTGTCAGGGCTGGGAGCCAGTTCGCTCACAAGCTCAGATGGCACCGGGCCAAGAAGCGTTCCTCAGCCTCGTTAGGGGCCAAGGCCTCGTTAGGGGCCTTAATGTTAATGCCTCAGACACCAGATGTTCTGTCGTCACCCAGTCACCACAGTAACAGACCTTCCTTTCATGGGCTAATACGGCGCCTGCCAACACTAAACAACCTCCACCAGGAAGGCCAGCATTACCAATGCCAAGTGCTAAAGCCTTGTGACATCACAGACACTTTTATCCAATCAGGTTCAGCTTCAAGGCACTGAGATAGAACCGGTCTATTTCCGGAAAATTCCAGAACAGTCCTCCATTAAAATAGATGCCCCCCTAGGGTGGAGGGGAAGAATGGATCGATTGGCCGACTAGTGACCCTTAACCCCCACATCTGTTCCCCCTGCCCCAGACATACTGGCGTATCGTGGGGGGGTAGAACTAGGCCAGGGGGCCGGGCTAATTAGTTCAAGACCGCGTGACACTTCATCGATAAACCACACTCCAAGCCAACCGTGAACTGTGGCCCAGTAAAACCATGCTTTTAGACACCAGCAGAATTTCCACTAATTATTCCCTTATTCATCTCCCATCGCTGCTGCTCAGGAAAGCCCTTCTCGGATGTCATTTAGACAGTTAGCACACGAAGCAACTGAAAAAATACACAAAAAAGATTTGTAAACAGCGCAGAGTCAACAGCAGCTGTTTTCAGAGTCATAACAGGCAGCAGTAAATGCATGATGTTAACAACCAGAAGTTCACTGCCACAGGGCAGTAAAAATCCTGCTCCCCACCTGGCCTGAACAAGGGATTATAAATATGCTGGTAAAACCAGACCGTGAACTGCGGTCACCGTATTTACACTGCGTGCATGAACCTCCGCTTTCACTGGTAACCTGATTCTGCCCCTCCGCTCTGCTCAGTGGCTTAACCCGGTAGACAAGTTACTGAAGCCACTATATGGCCCAATGGGGAGAGAAACCCAAATAAGAAATCCTTACTAAAGCTCAATAAAACATAAAAATGAAATAGAAACCGGTGGGTAATCACACAAGCCAAGCTCAGTTTACCACCATCTCTCTCCACAAAAAAGCTAAACATAAAATGGTTTGGGCACCATGTACAACCTACTTTAAGCCTAATAATAATTTAAATGATGGCATAAAATAAAAGAAAGAGAGTGGTGAGAACAGGCCATGTAGCTCAATAAGAACTGAAATAAGAATAAGAACACTATCCATTAAACACCTTTTACAGTTGACCAATCTATCGCAGGGATCACGCACCATTTTCTCATAAACTCATGAGTCATTTAGAGCCTCAAAGTAGCTTGACAAGCATGTCTTTGGACATTTGGCCCCAAAAAATGACAACCATGCGGTGAGGGGACAGCACAACCATGCTGCTCATAATAATTAAGTTGTTGTTATTATTATTATTATTTATTATTATTATTATTATTATTATTATTACGTGATTTTTCATGACAACCAGAAAATATCATTTCTTGAATGAGTGACAGAGAATGGTATCACTTACCCCAATCCAAACAATGTCATCTTACAGATCGAGATAGCCATGAAAAGCTACGTTAAAAAAAAAAAGAAAAAAAAAGCTGTGATAAAGCTTTCTTGATGTGCAAAACCTCTGCTTTTATCATTTAAACAACCACGCACAGGGCTTTCTCTAGACAGGAGCGGATGGTTCCGTTCTCTCAAGGTCTAGCTTTACGAGCTGACCTATCTGAATTTAATTACCAGAATCATTCCATAATCAATAACACTATCAGCGTCCCGATGACTCATTCACCGTCCTGCTAATGGTAACTGACAGCAAAATAAAAAAATAAATAAATACTATTAGTGACTCTGCTGGAGTGACCAACTGAACAGTGAGCAATGGAATCAACTCATCCCGAGGCTCAAGAACACTGCGAGGATGGAGTGGAGTTCCAGTTGCGACATGAGGGTTCCAGAAAAATCTGGTTATGGAGCCGTTTTGCTTCCATGGCGTTATCAGGCACATTCTCAAAGTGAATGAGTATTTTTCCACGTTTTCATTTGTCCGAACATTTTCCCTTCCTATGCTTGGCAAAACCATTGCTAGCTGATTTATTACTTCTACCCCAAAATTAATACGTTCCCCATCTGAGAAAAGAACTAAAAACAATTTTAACGATTTCCATTGTGCGCAATGGCTCGGGTTTGCACAGGGGTTGGGAAGGACACGCACCATGCGCAAATGGCGCATGAATTAAAAATATGGCGCATTATAAAGCCACTAAGCGGGCCAAGAGTGCGCACGTCTCAATTAAGTCTAAATTTTTTTTTTCCTATTATACAATACCAAAATTCTTCGAATGACCTCTACTGATCGCAGTTGATCGAGTACGTTCTGATGCTCGATCAATTCGAGTCCCAGGTCCACGCACGGCCCATCACCATTGCGAGGCTGTGAAAATCTCCATCGCATGAAAGACTGATTTGGAGTTTATTTTCTCAGCGGAATGAGTTCGTGAGAAAGTTCTCTGATATCACTTCGCGTTTATATCAATATGCAGTATCGAATAACAGTCTCGGAACAGGGCGTTGTAATAGCCTACTAATTGGGTATGTATTCAAAAACTACTTCTTAATTGTTTTCCAAGTCATAGATGGTTTACTTTGTTGTCAAATTTACAGTTGTTGACGGAAAAGGTTCAGGGTTCACTTTCAATCATCATGTACGGTTTTCTGACAGAAGAAAGTAGGTCAGATTCATTCTGGATCGAACAAACGAACAGTAATCTTTTATTTAGAAAAACCACGAGGGCTGTCCACATGTAGGCTAGTGGTCTGGTCGATTGTTCGATTGATGCGCTTTTGTTTTGGCAGAGCAATCGCAAATAACACGATAGAATTATCCATTCGGGACGCGGCGGGTATTGCCGTGACAGTCCTTCATTCTCAGCCCTGGCCTGTGTTTACTCTGAATAATTTATCTTTTAATTAAATTACTCTGAATTAATAATTATTTATTACGAAATTGAAATTAATTAGGTAATATTGATGTGTACAATTCATCTGAACTAATAAACGCAACATTTCATAGTCAGCCTAATTGTGTGTGTGTGTGTGTGTGTGTGTGTGTGTGTGTGTGTGTGTGTGTATATTTTATATATATATATATATATATATATATATATATATATATACACACACACACAGTGTTTCTCTAAATTTTTTTTTTCAGCAAAATTTGCAGGCTCGTCGGGGAGCCATGGTGGCGTAAACAAATGACACTTGACTCCAGATTTTACTTTTACAACCTATTTATTGAATGGCCAGTTGAAAATAGCATTTTAAAGGCTGAATGTAAAAATAATAAATAAATAAAATTAAATATTGATCATTGCTCTTACAATGGAAATACACCGAATTTATTTATTATTTTATTTTTTATTTATTTAACAGAAATATTGACATGTATATTATGCAAAAAAAAAAAAATAAGAAAGGAAAAAAAGGGTCATCAACACTCACCATTCTCAGTGTGGTAGAGCCATGAGTGGAACCGGCTATTTTTTTCAACCCATTTAGGGTCCCAGCCTGATAGCCTGTGCTTCCCTTTAGGTTTTTCTCCTCTACTCTCTTCTCTCTCTCCTGCACCATCACTCTGCTCTCCTTCACTTTGTTCCACTGCTCCTCCCTGTCTAATGTTACTTGTCTTATACGATTACAGAAAACATTAACGTTGGATAATTTACACTCACATCACATCTGATTACAAAGAGAAATATTTGAACAAGCTCATCTGAAAATGCAGTCAGCAGTTACATCACGGCGTGTAGATATTAGCTTAATGCCAGTGACGGTCCGTCGGCAGAAACACAGAGCCAGCAATAACCTCACCTTTCACCTCTTAATGACAGACACCTCTACAGTTTACCTCCCGATTAGAAACAGTTGCTCAGACTCATTGGAGGAACCGGATGAGAATCTAATTTATTTTTGAAAGCCTTGTTATACATTGCGCTGAGAAATTATCTGGCGTTTACTTCCGCACATCAATGACTACGGAAAATATCAATAGCCTACCTCTTTATAATTTCTGGATTTGCGTAAATTAGTTCGCGAGGTTCATTGAGCAATAAGCCGTGAGAATTCGTTCTATAGTCTGAATGTAGTGACAGCTAAGCGAAAGTTTCGGATTTTTTGCACATTGTCATCCTTGTGGAGTCACATCAGTTATATCAACATAGCCAATAGGTAATCGCTTTGTCATTAGCATTTCTTAATCATTACGTGTCACGCATTGGTGGTGGCTGTTCAGTTAATTAACTGTTTGATTGTTAATCAGGCAAACCTGATCGCAAACAGTTTAAGAGCAATTATGCGGGAAAGGGTGATGTTTCTGAAGGCCTTCCTGACATCTGACGGCACGCCACTGCTAATGCTGTCAATTAGCTTACTCACGTTAGCGACACTGAGCTGGAACCGGGCCCAATTAACTCAAGCTACCGATATGTTACGTAACGTTATCTGGCCATCAATATTTTGCGAATGTCTAACTTGTAAAATCTATTATGAGTTATCTTAAGCTAATAAGTCTACCTTTTCTCCGGTACGTCGCTGCCCTATTTTCCAGGAGGACACTCTCTGACCTGGTGCCTGGGTGGGTGACGTGATGTCACTTTCAAGGCCGCGCTCTCGTGAGTAATTAAAGTCGTATTAACTCCCCCACCCCAGAGTAGATAATAAGCAAGATAGTTATCTGTAGTTTACCTTAGTTCTCGCGAGTACCCGACCCAGTGCAGGACTCTGCTGTGAAGGTGGAGACATGCTTGGCGATGATGTATTTCTGACGATTAAAAAAAAAAAAAAAAAAAAAAAGAAAAGGAAAGCGGGCTGGGATTTAGGAAAGGCGGCCCGTCACTCCTAAATGGATGTAGAGGAAACACTGATATATATATAAAAAAAACTAAGGTGTAACAGCTCTCATAGCCACATTATGCCCTTCTTAAGTATGCACACAAATGTACATTTTAATTGTGGCTTGAGGTTTGTTTTAAGCAACAGTTAAGATTAGTGATATAGGCATAGGCCTAATTTAATTGCTCATTTCGATATAGCCTTGAAACAGAATGTTAAATAGAAAAAAAGCTTGCAGCATTTCTTTTTTCAGTCGCAACTATCAAATAAAACTGGAATTATTTTGCAAGCAAAGTTTCGCTTACCCAGTTAAACAACAAACATGACAGGCTACAATTGAAAACGGCAGATCAGCGAGTTTACTGAATATTATTTCCGCGCATTAATGCGTTTTATGCCCTTGATCGGATCGGTGAACATTAAGACTGAGTTAGCTATAATAATGCGAACCACGTTATTTATAGGCTACTCAATTTCAAACTGTATTTACAGGTGTATGCATCTCCATTATATCGCGAGCAGTCCAAATGCAACTTGAAGTTTACAACCATCGTAAAAATAGCCACTGTCTTAACGCGAACTTAGAGCTGAAGCCCGCTGGTGTTATGCGGAATTCAGCCTTAAAAGCGCGGTTACAAATGCTGGTCGCTGCAGTCTGACTAGCCGAATCCATTACATAAATTTAGAGCCAATTAACAAAATAAAACTTCCATCATTCACATGGAGGCTATCATTTATTTGTATAATGCGATGACACCATTTAAAACTTCATGTAGTGGAACATTCACCAGGCAGGTAGGCAGCATTTTTAGCGCAATTTAATTGTTCATTAATGTGGCAACGCTTTAAAACGGTAGGTGGCCGCGTAGGGTACGGTTTTATGATAGGGACCCATTTATGTTCACTCAGGATTACAATTAATTTGGGATTTGAGGTATTATGCGTGAATTTCCTTTATCGTACTTATTTCTTTGGTAATTTCTTTGTTATTCATAACATATTGCGTCATTCCATATAAAATCTACAAGTGCTTCCCATCTGACCCCTCAGAATCAGCTGATTTTTCTAATAACTTAAATATATTTAATGAATCCTCCTCAACAAATATTACCTTGATCTTGTGAAGATTTTTTGAGCTACAGGCACTAAAAGTACATGGGAGTAGGTCGCAATTTTGTGCTTTCATTTTTTTTGTGCTTTCTATCTCGCGTCATTTTTTTCTAGCATTTTTGAGTCCTCATAACTTCATTTGTATTAAAGATGGCTAAATGTAATTTTCAGAGCTGAAAGACATATCAAAGCCCTGTTAAAAACTGCAATTGTATCAATTGTATGCCAATTCTAAGTGTCACAATCCTGAGACAAAGTCTATATTTTCTTCAACAAGATTTGTTCTGAAACCAACTTCAAGCTTCAATATCATGGGAAGTATGGAGGTTTTAATAGCAACACTGCACCAATTTAATAACGATGATATACAAATAAGTACTGGAACCATGGATGTGTCGTGTCTTTTCTGGTAATTCACCAGAGAAAACTTGAAAAATGTGTGTTAGGAAAACTTCACGGGGTCGTATCACCATGTTGGATAGGCTCATCCTCTAGCCATGATTACTCTTGTGTCAAAAAAATTCACACTTGTCAATGTCGAAGAGCTGCAGCCAGTGCTGCTACAAGATTTCAGTGAACTGTGAGGATAAAGTAAAAAACTATCAACTTAAAGTTACTAACTAGTGTATCGGCAGACTAATGCCGCAGCCAGTAGTTTTACTGAACAACTGAACCCGAAACGGCCGATTTCTCTCTTGTGTATTTGAGTACATAATCTTGTCTTATGTATTAAGTAACGATTCCTTTTGTTTTAAGCAATATTCTAACGCTGAACATTAAAGCAAAATGTATGTATCCGTATGTTTTTAGCATTAAACATACAAAGCGAAATGTATGTGTATATGTAGTATACATTTTGTTTAAAAGTACGTTATGGTTAAAATTATTGGCGCATTGAATTTTGGGAATGGCCCATACATTTTGAAAATGGCCCATTGATTTTCCATGACACAGGCCATTGGCCCATGGGCCTTGCTGTCCTTCCCAACCCCTGTTTGCACGATGGAAACAAAATGGCTCCTATTCTTGAGTTGAAGCAACTATCTTGGGAATCTTGTATCGACTGTACTGACGGATTGTGGGACGCTATGGACTCTGCTGAGCCCAGGAAACTTTTTATGGGGCCATTGTTACAGAAGACAGCACAATGGAAGCCTTTTCCCCTCATTAGCCAAACCAGGGCAGTGCGTTTCTCCCGGTGACAGTAACGAGGCTGACCCAATCCTCACGTCCTCAGGGAGCCGTGGCCACTGAAAGCAGCCTGTATTAACGCACGGGAGGAGAGAATGCCGTGGTGTTGTTGTACCATAATGTCCCCAAGTTACATAACGGCATGTACTGTACACACTCCAGTCTGCACAGAGCCGGGTACGCCGAGAACAAGGGAAGTTCACACCCATTACCCAGCGTGCATGTGCGTATTGGTTTTATAGTGAGTATCCTGCAAGTGACGGAATCCGATAACTCAGACCAAAACTGTTATGAGCCTAAAATACCAAGGAAAATTAGCAAGCCTCTAAACCCCAAGTGGCCAAAAATTCAATATGCACAGGCATAATTACAGTTATTATAAAACACATATATTTCCAGAGAACACTGTTGCAGTTTAAATCTCTCCACGACTAAAAGCAGCACCACAAAATACATATTTCCTAAAATAAGAGCAAAATGGTGGGAGGTGAACTCAATCTTAGCAGTGTTCTTACTGTAATTCTGCAGTCCATGACAGTTTCAGGAAAATGTCCATTAAGGGAGATATGGTGACCGTATCTGCGTCTCCCTCTCGACAGAATGATGGCCATGCCTGACGGCACTTTCTGAAAGCTGATCTAACTAACCGTGAATAAGGAGACACACACTTTCCACAGCGCAGCACCGCCACTGGAGCACTGGAACTCGCCCACAGGATCTCATCCCTGGTCTTCGCATTCAACAACTCCGTTTGACATATTCCACGATAGTACAATGAATGACAATCAATACTCTATTGTCAAACTGTAATACTGACAGTAACGGTGACAATCCATCTTAATACTGCAATATTCTATTGTCACACTGCAATAATGAACTGTAAATCCACTGTGATGTTGTAATATTCTTTCATCATTCTGTGAATCCACTGAAACAGTAATAATCTACAGTGATACTGCAATATTCTACTGTCATACTGAGTCGGAGGGATTGACAAAACAATCTGAGAGAAACAGTATGAGAGAAAGACGAGGGGATAAAAAAAGAGCAACATAGGAGGGAATGAGAGAGACAACAGGAAAGAAAATAAGCTCGCTGGAGACTGCTAAAAATACTGCTAAATATATAAAGAAAGCAATGCAAAAAAGCACAGCCTGGGAGCCCTGAAGCAGACAGAACAACCATTTCTCTCTGCCCAATCAGAAAGGCTGGGGTGGAGGTCCAAGTGACCTGAACAGCACAAGGGAATCCCACAGCAGCTCAATTCTTTCCCAAACAGAAAAAAAAATTCATAAAACACAGCTCCACCAAAAACCACCAGCCTTACAGGGTTCTACATTCTCTTGGAGAGGGAACTGGGTTGACTACTGAAACCTGGCGTCTAGCTGTGGAAGACAGCGCAAAGGACACAGCCAATGGTACGCAAGCACTACCCACCACCTTTCAATGTCATTGACATGTCCTCTCACTGTCCACTTCCATCTCATCTACCATAAACTAAAAAAATTATTTCCAACTTTTCCTTTCTTAAGCAACCTGTTCTCATTATATTCGCTGTGGCTCTACTCCCAGCAGTGCTATAGGCAATGAGCTTTGCTAAAAATGAAAACCGGGTATGACTGAATAAGAGTAAACGAGCGGGACTAGGACAAAAAAATGTAACATTTCACTGCAGGAATGCCAGTCTAAAATAAGCATCATTTTTCATATGGGTCTGCATTGCAGACAAATAGAACTTGAATTGGTTCAGACAGTGTTTTTTCTTTGGGGGAGGTTCCAACTCACCTGACAACCAGCCCCTGCTTCTTTTACATTGTGCAGTCACACATCCAATCAAAGACTGCCTATGCCATAGGAGGATAACACAGTCAAAATACAATTTGCTTAAACAGCTATACCAGGCTGACCTGGAGTGGTCGCAAGAGCCAATTGTTGCCTCGCCCACGTGGATTTCATCATATTGAAATGCACAAAGATTCACACTGAAGCACAAACAGACCCGTACAAACATGCTGCTCTTGCAGGTTAGAGATCTTCCATCACCAGGCATCTACAAACTGCAGCCAGTCAGGCAGATCCAGAGGGGATGCCCATATCGCACTGCAGCCAAAGCGAACGGCACAGATCCAAACCCACCTCACAGATGCCAACCCTCAGGGCCATCTCTTCAGTACCAGCAGTTCCTTTGAAATCCGAGCGAATGCGTTAAACCAAAATCTTTTCCTGCAGGACAAAAGCTCCTTGGCTGCACATCTGATAAACCTTCATACACAATGCAAGCATTTGGAGAGTGATCGTTTTTTTGGCTATTAGCCATGTACTCCAGCAGATGTTTTTCTAAAAACAATGCATGTGTGGTTAGCATGGAGACTTATCCATTTGCAGGCGTACACACCTGTGATATGTGCAGGAATTGCAGCCATTTTTATTCAGTATCACTGCCCGAATACATGAGAACTGCACACTGCATCAGTATTTTTCATGAGTACAATATATGTAAAACGAATTAAGAATACAGTCAACAATAATGTCTGTCGTGGGCTCATTCTCAGCCTTTAACTTCAGCTGAAATGGACAAGCAGCCAACCCTGCAGCCAGAGCTAACATGACCCCATTAAAAGCGCAACAGCAGTCAGTAAAAAGGTTTCAGTTAATGTGTAAAGTGTCATGTGGCCGCTCTCCGCCCTCCTTCCTGAGAAAGAGGCAGAGAAAACAGCAACAAATCAGTGACGTCGACACACGCAGGTCTTCTCTCCGGGGGCTCGTCCTGGGAGCTTATCACAGTTCATTTTTCCACTCTCACTCTTCACACCTGAGGAATCGCACACAAACAGGGCATCTCCTGGAGACCCAAAAGTCACCCTCAGACCCAAGGGCACAAGTCTGCGGGACACTAACAGGCACCACAACATCTCCGGTCCCCCCCAGGACAAAACTACAACTGCTGGAAGGACCAGACTGCCAACTTTACTCATGTTATTTATTCGTAGTTAAATCTGTTGGCAAGTGCATGACTGAAGTTTGCGCAGTCAAAAGCACACTGTAAATAAAATTACGACACTGTCTCCATAATAACAAGCTAACAGCTGGTGTGAGTGACTCCTTCTCAGAAATCACAGGAAGAACTTCGCAGCTGTAGAGATGACAGTAAGGATCTAGCAGATGTTATGAAACTTCACAGATTATGCAATATGCATTCTGAGTGAAAACACTCTGAAAACTCTCACTTATGAACTGCAGACTCCTGGACATGACCTGGCTTTTACCAGCAAAAGCAAGTGCACACCAGCAGGGTTCAACAGTCCTACTTCTGTCCTTTCAAAAGTAAATATTCCAAGGGCTACTTAGTTTAATTAAGCCGTTTCCGCACTCAACAGAACTCATAACACAAAATTCTACATATATAAATCCGTTACAGAACGTAGGTCAAGAGAATTGGGGCGGCATGAAAAAAAAAAAACTCAAACCAGGCAGCAACACAAAAAGTCTGTCTAAAGTGTTATAATCGTTAGGTCTCAAGCAAAAATTATTACCTCATTATCAAGTACTTTTTGCTTTAGAAGTGACATAGCTTTACCCCACACATATTAGAAAGAATAAAACTGTCAGCTCATTGCAAATCTTTCTTTTACTGAAAAAAAAAGTAGAAAGGTTTTAAGGATAAATATAGTACTTAAATACTTTGTAATTTTTTTTTTTAGAGTAGAAGTCTTAGTTATCACTCGAACATGATTGCCACCCACTTCAAAAAACAGAGCCATTAACTGTACTGTACAGGGAAGGATTATGCTTTTATATTGAAATTAATGGCGCTACAGCTCTTACTCTCAGAGCATGTTGAACAGTAAAAAACAAAAGCCAATTGTGTTTTTGTTCAGTGAAGCCAGCTAATGTGTAATCAAATATAACCACTCAATGTCTTCTCTTAATCAAAAACAGAGCTGGCAACAATATCTTGAAGCTTCATCGCACAGACATTACTTTGCCAAACAAGTATGAATGTCCATTCTGGTAACTGGCTTATTTGTATGGACCCAGAGGTACCACTGCAAGGTATTTCGGTGTTCTTACCTCCTTATATTAGAAACTAAGCAAGAGAATTCATTAAAGAAGTGATAAAAGTAACTTTCTACAAAAGCATTTTCAAAAGTGTCTGAAATGGCACCCATATGGCCAGTACCGGTATCTAATGCTCAGAAAAAAATTGCACGAAAATCTAAGAATAATTCAGATGAATAAAAACCTGCTTCTAGTTACAAAGGATCAAAACAATTTGATAAAAATTGCAGAGAGAAACAAGCAGGTAAGATTTATAATCACAATCTTCCTCAAAGCACATCAAAGACAAAACAAACGTACCGACATGAGAGGATGGTTTTCGTTTAGCGAGACGCAGATTTTTCACTACATCCTTAAAAGATTATTTATTGGTGCAAGATCAGCACCAGGTTTCTTTTTCATGGAAAAAGATTAATGGTGGGTGCTTTTCAGAGGCTTACCTTTTCACAATAGGTAATGAGCAAAGCGCATCCAGACTCTGCTTGTCTGGAGAAAGCAGTGGAGCACCACTGCACGCTAGCCGTAGCCACGCCCAGGGACGGGCAGCCAATGATTACTCCAGAGGAGTCCGTCTTAATCGCGGTCGTGAGAGTCATTTAAGGCAAACATGCCCGCCCATTGTGAAGCACAAAGCCAGGACAAAAAGGAGATTTCCAAGGACCAGGTCCAGGAGGTGAAGCGCACTTCAATTATTAAAGGCCAGTAAACACAGAAAATACGTCTATGGGCCTATCTTTTGATTTATCATCCTATTTCCTCTCAAGATCGCTTATTATTTTCCTTTGAAAGACAGGCTGCTGTATTTCAATACCCATAAATGCACAGGAAGGGACTGTACCTGGTTTTACATCCTCTAACAGACAAAAATGGGGAGATTTCAAAATTTCCATGGAGTGGGCATGCAACAGCCATTAAGCCTAAGCATTATTTTCAGACTAAAAAAAAAAGCTATTTTCTCCACCACTATCTGGTTTAAATACACACAGAATAGGGGTCCCTGTGCCTTTAAATACCACAGTAATACCAGCACAAGTGCAGTAACTCATGAGGAAATTTAACCTGAATAAGAAGTGAACTGAAAATGATTCCTTAATCTAACGGGAAAAGGAAGAAGAGAGGCAGAGAGAGGGAGATATGAGAGACAAGAAAGAGAAGAGAGGGGAGAAAGCAAGAAAGAGAGAGAGAAACCATGGCAGAAGCATCATCTCACTCTCGGGAAATGACAGCCTTGCAAGTAACCATCATCACCGCCCCAAAACACTCAGTACAAAAGCCTCCATAGCAACAGGCTAACAATATTTCCCAAACGCAGGCCAGACTCTGGGTGGGAAAAATCCTCATAACACTGAAAACTCAGCAGTTGACGTACCCAGAGAGGACAACTCAGATGGTGCTCAGCTGATGAGGGTTTCCATGGTGAAAGTCTCAACCCAGGAATCACTCCATTGGGTGACGTGGCTAACCTAGAAACTCTGTCACTCACAGAACTGGCCAACAATAAACGCGACGTAGCATGTAAAATACCAACAGAACCTTTATAGAGAGAACAGAGTCACGTTCCCGTCCAGTAAATCAACTAATGCACTTTTTACGCCATTTTGAAATTACAAGATTGTACACAAATACTCGGCTGCTTGGCTAGGCGAGTTTAGAGGTCACTTTCTGTTTTTCCGCAAGTAGCAGGAATGAAATGCATCCAACCATCTACTCACTCACACATCCAAATATTGACACACATGTCATAAAGGCCACACCCACTACACAAGCCAGGCCACTGGGTTTGGTGATAAGCCCAGTTACGGTTGCTAAAGTAAACAAGAAGACAGCGAAAGGCAGTTAGCACCTGTCCTCATCCCTGATGTTCAATTAGCACTCGCACCTCTGTCAAAATCTCAAGGGGCTGGGGGGGGGATCACTGAGACAAGCATCCCCAAGTGGGACCTCAGAGAGAACCTATATAACCATGTTAGAGCTCCTATGATGTGTCTTACACAGGGGATTCTGACTGACGAAAGGATAGGGGTGGTGACAAGCAAGACAACAAGTACAGTGGGCAAGGCCCCATAGCCATCGTCAACTTGACTGTATTGACAATTCCCCTTAAATGTGACAAAAATTTACCAACAACTGGAATTTGAGGTCCTGTACAATCTTTGAGAGGCGATGACCAATGTAAGCTATAAAAAACAAGCATCGACAATATGGTGTGACCAATCCGGTGAGGAGGAAGGAATGCCTATGTCAGGTCGGTGAGTGGGTGAATCACGCAGGGCTGGTGAGCACGATGTGAGTTTTCACCATGACCAATTACGCTACCGAAGTAGGCCAATTGAGCCCCTCAGAGCAATAGTGGTCTAACTCCGATTTTCTAATTTTCCGAGTCAGACCCATATTTTTCATGATGAAGGTGAAATCTATTCATGCAATAATGGGCCAGAAGATTGTTAGTTCCACCTCTGAAATTTAGATAGTAGTGCAAGAGTGGTCTAACTCCAAATTCTTAGTTTTTAAGCGAAACATGCAAAAATAACAAAAATCGTCAATGTTGACGACAAAATACTTTCTGACCATGAAATCGAAGACTCCAAGGATGTCACTTCAAGGCAGGTCTAAATACTTACTGGCATGCTGAATTTGACAACGTCGAAACTTTGGAAGCTGTTTTCTAAAAATGATAAAAAATGGAGTTAGACCACTATTGTTCTGAGGGGCTCAATTTTCAGAGTACACCTCTGCTGATTTAACTGTGGGTTATACCACAATTAGATTGCGACTTAGGACAGGCAATGATGTCGCTATTTTTCAGTCAAACATTTCCATAATGGAGGACAGAAATGTAAATTATCATTTGCAAGCATGTTTTTCCTCACTCTGATGGTTTCGGTCTCAAATTTTTTTTATTTTTTTTTAAATAAGGTTTTGTGTTCCTATGGTTTTTTCCAGCTATAAATGTATGTGATGTGTTTGTTTACCAACCCAGTTTGGTTCCCTACACCGGCTCTCCTCAAGAGAGCAAAAACTGGGTCAATAACTGATGATGTGGTGGTCTAAACCACTCTATGTGATATTGGGCAATACAAATAAACTTAACTTGACTTGACAACAAGCAGATGCTTCAAGTCGGGATACAGAAGCGGTTTTCAACAGTCACAGTAGAGCCTATAAGCTTATGAACAGTTCTCACTTGCACTTTGGCATTTAGCACAGGCTCGTACAAAGAATGGCTCGCTAAGCAGAACAGAATCGTGAGTAAACATTCAACAATGGCCGGAACAAATCATTAACTTACAAGTGTGATGAAAACATGGCATGAAGGAATGAGAACTGAGGGTGGGGAATACATGATAGAACACATATTATACAGGCTGGTACAATACAAATGTAGAGCATGCCATTTAAGGATTTAGCAACAGTGCAGTAAAAATGAGCATTCACATGTGTTCAATACACTGAAGAGAGTGAGCACCTCAAAAGGTTAGGACCCACAGAAGCAAAAGCACAGGTATCCAATCACTGCCATCAAAAAAGGGGGCCAATTAGTGAGTCCTTTGTTTAAGCGCAGCACGAAGACACTTCACCACCACAGATATCAAGGTCTTCATTAATTAGGCTAGGTGAAAAAGGTCTCATACTGCAGGGCCAGGTACCCACAATAGGGCTCTGTATCACAACGCAGGTAAATGGAGTTTGCTGGATAACGAAAAAAAGTTAAACCCGGAACAGCTCCTAACTTCAATCTGTGTCTCCAATTCTGGAGGATCCAGGATTTTACGTATCAAAGTTATCCAGCTAATTCAGTAATTTGATGTCCCGATGCAGTCTCGAGTCAGAGAAAAATGGGACACCAGTGATGTAAATCCCTTCATCCTTCCATTCAACAAACAAATAAACACAAGAAAAATTATCCATTGTTCTTCCTTTAGCATGACAGCTTTGACACATTTATTTCTCTGATGAATTCACCAAATGTTGTTTGCAAAGAAATAAAAACCATAAAACTACTCAGTTCAGCCCAGGACACTGACCGAATCCACATCTGTTTTGTTGGTTTTTTTTTTTCCCCCCCGATGGCTTTTTTCAGCTTTTTGTCTTTATTCACACTATACAACTGGCAAGAATGCACTAGCAGCACTAAATAAGTATGTCTTCTCCACTTGTTACACCAATCAGAACACACCACTTCTCTGCCACAACCAGCCAATCCCATTCAGTGATGCCAAGCACTACTTTTTCATTGGTATAAAAAGGTGGTAGCACTTGTGTGACCCCCGCCAACACCTTGGAAAAAAAAATGTTTCTTTTACATGAAGCAGTGGGAGCACAGAAGATGTGAATTCGTCCCAGAGGTCACATGGGCTGGTACTTATCAGAACAAATATAAACACAGTGGCACGTGGAGGTTTCTTTGGCCGTCGGTCACTTTTTTCCCCACAAGGGGTGGCCCCTGCGCCCCACTGTGGCGCAGGGTGTTCAATCAGCAATGACTATCACTGATGGCAAGGACAGGAAATAGCAAGCGAGTCTTTCAAGTGCCGCTGGCAAAAATAGGAATGAATGGCTAAGGTTTGCGTATTGCATTACAGTACACTGTAGGGGTGAGAACAAATTGCTAATGAGAGATTTTTACTCACAAAAGTGTTGGGTAATGTTTCAAACCTTTTGCTTCAACTGAACCCCCCATACCCGCACCCACCAACCAGTAAGGACCAAACCAGCGCGTCAGTGACTTTTTCATTACGCCCTCCATAAATTTATGTTCAGCCGAGACTTCCCAATTTAGCTCCACAAACATAATTAGGAGAGAGGCCCTGGCAGTTAATTTCAGGCCTCTTTTTTGGTGATAAATTAGGCTCTTAACAAACACCTCAGAGAGGGAATTAAGCTGTCACAAGATAAGCAAGCGTTGTTTCACTTGAAGAGAACGGGAAGCTTATTTATTCCTCATGCGCATCTTAGTTATTCGCAAAGACGACCAGTTTCAGCTCATCTCTTTAAAAAAGGAAGCTTGGCATAAATAATTTATGTGGTGCCGGTTCCTCTGAACAGGGCTATGAAGGCCAACTGTGGCATCATAAACTGAACTACATCTCAAATGCAAGTTGGGGAAGAACTGTACAGAGACACTTTCTGGCGCTCCCATTACTCTGTCGGTGATGAAGGGAGGAGACAGGAGCAGTGGATTTCAGATGCATATTTGAGTAGACAGGAGCAGTAGATGTCAGAACTACTCAGATAAAAATTCAACAGAGAGTAAAAGTGGGTCACGACAACTTGCGAGAGAGCTACGCGAAGGAAAGTGCTTCTCTGCTAAAATGGAATGCCTTTGAGAGTAAAATGGATAATGCAGCAGATTTACATCAGTAATGAGAGGAAAAAGATGACGTTAATAAAGAAAACTTTGGACGAGACAAATGCTGTTGGCGGATCACAGCAGGGTATATCCCTAGAACTGTAGCACATTACCCACATATGCCAAATTCATAGTTTGGCCTAGTGGTGGTCCAACAAGAAGGGGAATAAAATTTGGAAAATCAACAGGGAACTACTCTAAACTCCAAAAAGGTCAACAAAAAATTTCACCCAATTCAGATAAGAAAAGTTATTGCCATTTTGAAAAGTTAAGTTTAGACTAAAGCTGCTTTCACACCGGATGCAAAACGAATTTTTCACGCGACAGACTACATTCAAGTCAATGCAAAAACGCGAATACACGCATTTCGGGTGTATTCGTGTCTTTGCGTTGACTTTGAATGTAATCTGTTGTGCGAAAAATTTGTTTCACGTCCGGTGTGAAAGCAGCTTAAGGGTGGTGCTACAAGAACAATCATAGTGTCCCCAGAACAATAGGGTTGCACTTTTATGCACCAAGACATTCACAGCCAGTTTATCTGAATCCACAGTATTTAGTAATCTAGTTCTACCCGATGGTGTTACTGCAGTAAAAGTAATGGGGCCACAAAAAAGCAATAAGGGTATGTCATCTATGCACCAGGAATGAACACGAGAAGTTACATGTGATTCCCATAAAAATGTTCTAGTTATTGCGCCAACACAAAGGATCTACGGCGGTAGGAGCATCCGAGGTGAATGCATACTATCCCTGAAAACTCAGGGGAAACAATTATGGTTTCTGCACACCCCTGCAGCACTAAACAGCTCTGACATCAGTAGGTTATCTGGGTGGTTTCAGCACAGAAGTGCTAAATTTTCATCACTGATGGAGCTACAGTCCACACACCTGTCACAAAATCCCACAGCCCTGTTCCCTCAATTCAGAGTCACTGACATCAAACGACATGTTCTGGCAGAAGTAGCAGACAAGCGTTATTAAATCATTTTTATCTAATCACACAAATTTCAAATCTGATGTGATACAAAATACCTAACAGGACAGTCTGAACCAGATGTTTAGAGTTGATTCAACTCCAATTGAGTTTGTATGACCGTAAAAAAGATCATACGTACTGTACTTTATCAGGACAAAATGTACCCTGTGTACTCGGAGCTAAATCTAAAGCTGTTGAAAGAAACAGCCTGGTCTGTCCTGCCCTCCTTATGTGTCTCGGCTTAACTGGCCACATTTACATGCAGCACTTCTAATCTAAACGTCCACATGTAAACATATTAATCTGAATAAAATACCCCAATCTGACTAAAAATCTAAGTCAATCAAAAGAGGAGGTGAAGTCCATTTGATGATCGGTTTAATGGCCATGTAAACACTGCATCGGATAGTCTCTGCACATGGACCCTACTGTGCATGTTCGATGGGCCCACGCGCAGTGATGGCGCCATAATGTTTCATTCGCGCATGCTGACAAACATGCCGGCATCTATCAAAAACTGGTCAGGGACCAGGACTAAATTTCTTTAAGTGTTCAAAAAATTGAAAATAGCAGAACCATCAATCTGACTTGTTCTCATCCAGATGAGAAACCAGTTAAAACAACAACAAGTTAAACCACCACAACATTGGCTACACCAAAATGCTGAGAGCAGGACAATGTGCATGCACCAACAGATCTATTCAGATTGTAGTGCACACGTAAACATGCACAATCATCTGCTCGTTTTCATGAGAACCCGATTTTGAGATTTGTCCATCAGAGTAATTTCAAATGGTAAGAAAAAAGTGTGTGCGTGTATACGGTAGCTACTATTTATTTACTCTACTACCCCTCTCCAGGCACAGGCATGGTCTCGTGTTACTCTCTCTCTCTCTCACACACACACACACACACACACACACACACACACACATACACCCTGGAAACTGCTGATGGGCAGAAATCTGAGGTGATCCCTCCCGGAACATCATCAATCAAAGCCAGGGGGGGTTTTCCTTGGGGTAATCTGGCTCTGACTCAATGGCTCCCACTTTTGCAAATGATAGCATGTTTGCAGGGACACAGTTTGTTCGTCTCAGGGCAGTGCTTCCCATATCCTCCATATGCTTTCTGCAGTGCAAGATCACCATCATTTTCGCCCCCCATTTCTCTGTCTTTCGGTCTTATTTCTGTCCTGCTGCAAGCCTCTTTCTCTGTCACAACCTCTGTTTGGAGAGCCATCTCATTCACTCGCTCAATGCTGTTCTCGCTCTCCTTTCCCCCCCTCGTCTCCCTAAACAGTTCTTCTAAAGACTGTATCCCCATCCCAATCTGCCTAGGCAATAAATTTGCCCCCAGTGTGGGGTACCGCGATGAGGGTAGTCTGCAGATACAGCCCCCCTCAACTCAGCACCCAACTCTTTAAATCTTTCATCCAGGATGCATGAGCTCAGACCAAAGCAGGTACAATAAGGACAGAGCGCTTCACCAACCCATGAGTGCGTCCCAACGCTTTCACACACTTTAACAAGCTAAGCAGCGGTGCAGGTATATTTACGATGCCAATGCACATAAAGCAATTACAGTGAACTAGGGTACTGAATGGCTCAATATGCCAACTCAAGATGTCATACTCTTCAGTGCTGCCCTTACCTTATGCATCCAGGTTGTCGCACGCAGCAATAAGGAAGTGTTTTGTAGTTTGGTGAATTTCAATTTAATCTTTCACTGTACAAAATTATGTTGCACGTATATAGAAGACAGTCGTATTCAGATTGACATAATACATTTTGTGTGCGTTTTTTTCTTTTTTTTTAAACTAAGCAGCCACTACAACGCTACAATTTCCTGATCAAAAACGTAATTAAGCAATTCAGTTGATGGAACAATTCACCCAAAAAAAAAATTCTGTCATAATCTACCCACCTCCATTCCAGTTGAAGCACAGGTGAAGTTTGGTTATACAAAAAAAAAAAAAAAATTGTGAGTATACCTGAAAAACTCTCGAGCAGTTTTCTCCAAAACAGCTGAAGTCAATGGGGATCCGGATTAGAGCCCAAAAAAAAAAAAAAAAAGCCAAAAATTACAACAGAATTACTCCATACAGCTCATGCAACATAATGCAAGACTCCTGAAGCCAAACAGTCACATTTTGACTTGAAAAGACCCGTATTACACCATTATTTAGCGTAAATTTTTAATGCAGCCATTTTATTTTTGGGTGTGTGCAACAACCTCGCCTTCGTTCATTTATACTCTGCCTGACATGAACTCCCAAGCCCTTCCTTATTTACCCAACTACGCATAGGCAGAGCAGGTGCACACAGTAATGAAATTTTCTTTAAATATAACTTCTGCGATAAAAATGTATGCTCAATAATGGTGTAATACAGGTTTTTTCTTGACACAATGCTATCGTTTGGCTTCAAGAGACTTGGATTGTGCTGCACAAGCAGTATGGAGTAATTTCGTGCTCATTTTTGGCTATTTTTGGACTCCAAGTAACGCTAATGACCGAGTTTCCATTGACTGCAGTTGTTTTGGAGAAAGCAGCTATGGAGTTGTGCTGGTGTACTCCAAATCTGTTTTATGGATTAACAAACTTCACCCATGTTTCAAATGGCATTGAGGCGAGCAGATCAAGACAGAATTTTTGGGTGAACTATGCCTTTAAGTGCCATTTGCTCAAGACCAAAACTGCAGTGTGTTGTCAGTTGTGTCCTGTCTGGAAATCAACCCTGATACCCCCAATTCAATGCTAAATATGATAACAAACAGCCACCCCGTTATGTTCAAACATTTTTGAGCAGTTTCCAAAACTAGAAACTGGCAGAACAAATACACCTTCACCCAACAGACAGACAAATCTGCTCTGCAGCAAATAAACCAACAGAAAATAAATCAATGACCTAGAGTCTGAAGGCCCAGTATGCTAACCGCAAGGCTAATATTTATCCACAAGCCAAATGTTGGACCAATTTAAGTAGATGGCACAGTTTCTCTCTCATATTTTCAATACATCTTCCCACACTCATACTGAAGCTAATTGGGACCAGTTTCACAAAATGACAAGCCTGTGCTCTTTTTTCACACATCAATGCTTTGTCTGCCGCCTCAGCCTACTTTTCGCTCCCCTGTAAAAAACGTAATAAATACCAAATTGCATTAATCTTTTAAAACAAGGTTTGAGGATTAGCACAGTATTCTGAGAAAAATATTTCTCTGCCCACCCAAGTTACTGCAGATCAACCTTCCTGACTGGACACAACCATGGAGAGTAACATGTAGAGTCCAGTACATCTTCAGTGTCGGATGACAATCTTGTACATGACATTTTGGCCAGTTTGAGATTTTCCATATAAGTAGATGCAGAAATAACCACTGCAACTACGGTGAAAATCTTGTAACAATTGACCAATGGAAGAAGAGAAAAATGTCATGTGATATAAGCTCAAATCTGGATGAAACTTTCTCAGGAAAACCTCATACGTGATATTATTTCTTGATAAAAAAAATAAAAAACAGTTGTCCAAAAAATGACAACCTTTCTTTCTTACATTTCTCAAAAAAATGATAAGTGCCCCTAATATGTTCAAAATAAGAAAGTTTTTTTTTCTCTTGCAAAAAGACAAAAAAAAAAAAAAAAACTTGCAAAATCTGTACAGGAGGTTTTAATCCAAAACCGACAATACAGGTACAGTATGCAGTACACAAGTACATGGTTCACGACCATAGTTCCTCACTGGTCAGAGAGGAGCTGGTATGTCCTTTCAGGATGTCTTGCGGCTGAGAAGTAAAAGATCTTCAGGACTCTGATAATGGGTGGAATGGGAGGATTGTACACGGAGCTCAAACACCCACCCCTGCAAGCGTACACGTCCTCTGTGAGAAACAGTCTGTTGAGATATCAGGGAGATTTAACAGGCTTAATCGGAATAAGACAAACCACTCCTTATCCCGCAGACAAAATGGGCCATTATATTTTATGGCCCCATAATGTCTTAAGCGGTCTTTGTGTCAGAAGAATGGAGCGTGTAATTTCAGAGCTTGGCTTCCGCCTCTGACCTCAACAAGTAAAGCAGCTGCACATTTCCCCTCACGACACGCCGAGGATTTTGCCTTTTTTCATCCTCCGACAATCAATACGAGATCCAGACTGACCCATAAATATGCCAGTCACCCCAGGGGGACCACTGTAATAGCCAGCCATCTTTCAGGCAGATGGACACGGTTAGTGTTCCTAGTGGAATTCTGAACCACAGGTTCCAACTGCAGGTGACAATATTCCATCAATCACCTTCAATGTCCCATCAATCTGCTTTCTTAACCTGACTGGTAATTCAGAATAGAGGAAACATGTTGGTTGGAGGCCCTACGGATTTTCAGAGCTGTTTAGTTGGACAGGACCCAAATGATTGCAAGCGGACTTGCCATAAAAAAAAAAAAAAAAAAGTTCTTCCCGTTTGAGCAAATGTGGCGTTATTTGTGTTTAGGCCTCACACTACAACTGCACATGCCCAGAAATTAGAGGATTTTGCTTTCCAAATGAGACCTCATACATGCATTCTGGCCGTGCACTTCGTCTGTGAAAAGCCTTTCATTTAGGAACATCAAAAAAAAACCATAATTAAAAAAAAAAAAAAAGGTGGCTTTTAAAGGGTTAAAGTTTTCTATTCGGACAGTGATGTGCATCACCTAAAAGAATGCAACGGCTGTTGCCCAGAAATCTCGAAAGCTCCACTGGGATTCAGAAAAGACTGGAGAGCATCCCAAATCTCCCAGGAGCGGAAGAATTCAAAATTTCGGGGCAAAATTGGAAAATCCAACAAAGTGCTGGAGACCTTGATACAGTGACCTATTAGCAATGACCATGAGTTAGTGCAACCCCACTGTACATGGCCTTCAGCATTTTAGCTGAAACAACTCTGGGCATTACTGTAGAGACAAGCAAGAAGTCAACGCCCTGTGTACATGGAGGCGTTAACCACAAGGGGACAGTCTCTCACACCTTTGGTCTCACCCCTGGCCCGCCATTCCACCTGATGTCCTAATACTCCTGTTCACACACACCCACGCACACATGCACACACGGAAACATAAGCCACCACATTTCAACTCCCCAGCAGCCTCGATAATTAGCTCTCTGTTGTAAATAAAAAGATAAAAACATTAATTTCCCATTTAACAGCCAGAGAGACGAGCGTTGGAGCACAAAGAAAGATGTCATTCCATCATATAACTGCAACTTCAGTACTGGGCACCAATAATGCCATCTAGCTCAAAACACACTGTTGTCTTCTTGTTCAGTGGTTGGACCAAAATCTACAGAGCTGTAAAAAAACAGACAAAACACCCAGTCAGATGAGAACAGCTTGACTTTCCAATAAAGCTTCTCATCTTCTTGTAGCCTAATGAAAACAGTTTGCCAAACCTCACGTAACTGTACTTTGTCACTTCTTTCCAAGAGCCACAACGTGTTCTCACCTGCAGACTGTGTACTTCTCACTTTAAAGACCATGCACTTCCTTTGTAAATCATAAACTCCTATATCCATTTACACTGACATGCCCAGGATGTGCCAGAGCTGATATTCATCTTTGTATGCTCAAAACGAGGGGGATGTGCACACATACACGCGCGCGCGCACACACACACACACTTCTCTACAGGAGAGGATTCGCACGTGACTGGAAGAGACATCAATCAGCGCGCGCTTGAAGGAGGTGAACAGTCCAGCCCATTATCTGTAGCAGTCTGCCATTAAGCCCTGCCCACACACCTCCATGCAACTGCTAGAGATCAGAATCTCTTGACCTCTCCATGACCAACTCATTATCACACCCACATGCTGAACGCTCAGTCAACTTCCCACCAAAGAAGGTGTTCCAAAACCAAGTAGCAAATGACCATACAAGCACAGCTCCTTAAATGTGATCTGGGCAAGATGGAGGGTCTTCTTTTGGAGCAAACAATTCAGACCAAGCGGCCATAAGACTTTTTTCCTCATTTTGTCGAGGAAATTAATTCACCTGTGCCACTCTAGACGGCTTTAATACAACTCTTCAAGATCTCGCCATCCATTGAAGCCAATGGCAACTTCGATTCAATCCAATAATTTTCTCCCACAAGAAAATGTTGACTCAATGCGTTTTATCTGTCTGCCCGTTAAGCTATCTGTTAAGATGTGATGCTGTTTGGACAGTGGAGAAATGTTCTGTGGTCAAATAAGCAACAGGTGATATCAATTCATCTAACACACAGCAGAAAATTCTGAATTGGTGACTGTACTGCCTACTATGGCTCCAAATTGCACAATGCCAAGTTTGAAAAAGTAAAAACATGGAAAATACAAATAAAGTCAAATAGGACCAATCTGATAAGTCATTTCATACTCTACAACACTAGAACCACATTATTTTGAACTTATGAATTCAACGGTTTATTGAAAATATCGCTCATTTCAAATCAGATGACTGAAACAGAGCAAAAAAGTTGGGGTGGGGCAATTTAGGATGAGCAATGGTGCAATGAGTTGCAATAATAAGGTGATATGAACGGATGATGCGAAACAGGCAAGATAATTGCTTTAATAGCATAAAAGGAGCCTCCAAAAATGCCAATTCTCTCAAGAGCAAAGATGGGTCAAGGAGGCTGACAAATTTGCCAACAAATGCGTAAGCTTATAATCCATCACGTCGAGAACAAAGCAAGGATTTTGGGCATTTCACCCTCTACGGTGTGTAATGTAATTAAAAGATGGATGAAATCCGGTCGCATCTCAAAGTGTCAAGGGCAAGGCCGAAAACCACTTCTGAATGTGCGTCATCTCCAATCCCTCAGAGGTCTCCAACTGAGAATGTATGAGACATTTTAAAGTAAAATAGAAGGCAACAAAGGTCCTATACAGTTGCACAGCAGAATACCGGTATAATACAAGAATGGGGGAAAATTCCATTTGACAGCCTTCAACAAATTACTGAGTGAGATTACGACATAGTAATGTTACACAGAGACAAACCGCAAACTGTGCCAACTTTTTTGGACTTTTTTGTAATCATCGCATTGTATATTTCCACCAATTAATTAAAATTCACAAACAAGAATATAAAATTCAGTGTTGTTGCACAATTTTCAATATAATGGAGGACAGGTGAATGGGCTCTTCAGATCATTGCTCTTTGATTTTACCAGAATTTTCCGTGATAGGCTAATTTTTTTCTGAACTGGGGTTACACAACAAGGCCGAAATTCTTTCTACCCCAAAGTGCGACAGTCGTCAGTGGCCGATATTACAGTGACTTGGACCACAGTTTTTCAACAGTACATGATTTAGACACAAGGAACCAGGTGAGACAAGTTACTTGAGTTGTCACCTGGTCTGATTAACCCATTACATCAGTAACGGTGACACTACCAGACCCCGCAGTTCACCGTGACCGACGGTGGAGATGTCTTGTGTATAGCTGAGATACAGGATGCTTTTTCCTTGGCCCGGAGTACGTTTTTACCCCAAACAGAGACAGAATAAAGGATACTTGAGGCCCCCGCTTACCTAACTCAGCAGATCCATATAATGAATATGTGTCTCCCACAGTCTTGGCACTGTCCCCATCTCACAGTTTAATTTCTTGTTATTCTTGTTACCTACATGCAAGCTTCAGCTTTCATTCAGTCTTCAAGAACTACCAGACCGTTTTATAAACTGAGATGCTGTCTCAATGACTACGCAATGTTATGCAAATGAGACATCTTCATAACACGCCAGTCCTGCTCAATTCTTAGCACATTTGTACATGCATCTTACTGCCTTGTTTATCGCTGAACAAAGTGCCCATAAATACAGTCGGGAGTGGGAGTTAGCAAAACGCGGATGATGCATCATGACATTAACGTATTGTGTCAGAGGACACAACAAGCGTTCAGTCTCTCTCTGTTCATTTTATTTAAAAAGACCGCTTTAGTCAGTTCATACTATTCCCACACCACCGTCACTGGCAAGGCAAGACAAAAGAATGCACAACAACATTTTTTTTGTGTTAGAAGAGGGGCATTTGTTCCACAACTCAGAAATCAGCTTCAGTGAGGTGCAGTGGGTGGCACAGCCGCCTCACAGCAAGAAGGTTGCAGGTTCAAATCCGGCCAGTGGCCTTCTCTGTGCATAGTTTGCATGTTCTCCTCACAATCGATTTCCGGGGAACTCCCGATTCTTTCCAGATCACAGACACGTGCGATTGGCCAAATAGAGACTTTACTTTGCCTATGTGTAAATAAATGGCATGGAGTGTGTGCCCTGCAAAGAACTGGCAAGCCATCCAAGTATAATTGCACTGACTCAGTATACCAGGAATCCTTTGGAAACTGAGAATATGCTCCAGCCACCTCACCCCACCCCCTTTACCAGGAATAAGCAGGTCCGTGATTCTCAATTTCAGTCCTGGGGACCATCTGTGTACGCTGGCTTTCGTTCCAACCACACGATTGCAAACCCAGAATTTTCACAAGGAGTTAATTTTCCTTACTGCACCATTCATTCATGTTTATAAGATTACGCACCCTTTTAAGTGGCACCGTCATACAGCTATGCATGGACTGACAAGTTCCATATTCGTATTTTACTCCATTGCAAATGTTTTCATAACACAAAAAGAGGGGAAATTGTAACTGATGAAATGAAAGTATCAATAGGAAACTAGCTGGAGAAAGTGAGGGCACATAAGCACTTAAAAACAGTAATTTGGTAGTTACTTACAAATTAAACCAACGCAAAATATGATGGGCCAAACCTGCAACATGTAAAAGGGGGGAAAGCCACATGTTCAGGCACGTAATTAGGACCCTTTTGATTCACCATTTTCTTAAATCTAGTCAGTTCAAAAATATCTACACTTATTGTAAATGTGCCATTTTTATACTATATGGCATGCATGGCATTTACCCTCTTTAGCCACTTTGTCTGAAATGGCTAAAGTGGCTAAAGAGGGTAAATAGTCCCTTTAAACACGAAAAGGACCCAATTTTAAAAAATAAATAAATAAAAATAAATAAATAATAATAATAAATAAATTACAGCTGTTCAAAACTGAGATTGCAGTAGCGGTTAGAACAAAACCCAGCATACTCAGGGAAACACCAGGACTGATGCTGAGAAGCACTGAGCTACAGGATAGATGATCAGCTCAAGTGATTTGAATATAGACTCTGAAAAAATAATAAAGCAATTTAAATATTCAGTTCAGCTCCGCTTGCTTTACTAAGCAGGCTGAATTTTCGGGAGATCAAAAACACTTTTTTTCCCTGCAGATATTTCTCAACTAATGCTTCTGCGAGACAATAATCAAATAAACTGTCAATCTAATATTTGTCCATTTCAGGATGGATTAAGAGTAAATTATTAGTTGTCTAGCCCTACCACACAGACTGTGTATAAGCTCTAGCAATTAATATATTACAATGAGGGGATTAAAGACAAATTTTCAACCTTTTTCCTCACAGATAACAATTCATGCAAAACAGCACATTTGTGGTGTTTTCCAACCTCTTCAGAGAAGGTAAAGCATTTGAGAAATTTTGTTTGGTTTCCAGACGCATTCTCTTTGTCCACCATTTATCAAAGGTTGTATTAACTTCATATTTTTCCTACCACCATTCTCAGAGTGAGTCACTTCATGTGGCCTTCACTAGCCAACTCTGACAGGCCAGTTTTAAGTCAAGAAACTAAACCATAACGTGCCCCGCCATGCACACTACTGCAAAACATTTTGACTGATGGCAGCTAATAATGTCAGCTCTGAATTAAATGCAGTGTCTGTCTTTTCAGAGGTTGTTTTACATCTTTCGTCAGGGTTTCCCAACAAAAGTTCACATAGAACACTACACTTCGTATTAAAATTGAAAGTGAAGGTCGTTTTATACCTGCTATTACTGAGACTTCAAGCAGATCTCGCCCATGCTCCCAAGAACTAAGTGAAAAAGGAGTCATAACCAGTTCCCTGTCAATCACAGTGTAACCACAAATTGTGACAAAAAACATGAAAATTTGAAGACTCAAACAACTGAGAAACAAACTGGACTTAATACTTAATAAAGAGACTCAATAAAGAGTCTGTTAGAAACATAAGAAGACACAATTCCAGCTAATACTCAGGAAGTGCTCCAGTGGTCGGCAACACACCTTGTGTGCATTAAACTGTCCTCAGCAATGAGAAGAACCAGAGTGTTAGGATAAATGACACAGGAAAGTGGAAGAAGAGTTGGAAGACTTATTGCAGAAAAGATTGGGAAAGGCATTGTCGGACCATTCAGAGTTCATTGGCACTCACTGACTAAGAATCCATCTGATGCTTCACGTACAACATCATTTCCTGTAGGTGTTTTTAAGCTTTAATGCTAGCCACATTAGCATCCCGCATTATGAGATGAGAATTTCCATTCAACCATAAGAACTGTGCAGCTGTCCTGACAAACTGAGCCGCCGCTCCGTATGACCTACCAATACGTTGTGAGCATGCACAATAATTGCGACACAACTCGTTAAAATTTTCTCTCTAAAATTAGCAAGGGAAATCTACTATTTCTTACTTCTCAGGTTTTCGAAATAGCTAATGACACTGAAACTAGTTGCTTGGGTGCATGGAAATGACGCATTTTGCGACTCTATAGCAAGAGCTTGTCGGCCCCACTGTTTAACCACAGTCATTCAGCTGGTAATGAGTTCTGATAGCTATATCCTGCCTGTCAGAATACGCAACCTAATGCTAATCAACAATTCAATTGGTGGTAATCTATTCTGATACATGCTATACTACTACACCTTGAATTCGTTGGGGTAGCTCGTTTGGCGTGAAAAGCTCAGAGTGTCAGACTAGCTCTATATGATGAGCTACTGGTAGGTCATCCTGTGCTGCAGCACAAACTTGCAGAACACTGCCACTATGCAGTTGTGGACACAGGAAGACAGAGGTTCTGGGCATGAGACTAGATATGCACTAGAAATGGACATGTTGTACAATGTCCACACCACCCACCAGTACTTTAACATGAGTATGTATATGATCCAAATGCAATAAAGCAGGCGTGCCAAATTCATTACAGACCTTTTTCTGTGCAATTAGCCGTTAATTAACTGTCAGATTGCTTTCCATTCCCCAGCCTCTTGCAATCGGTGAGTAAATCAGTTCAGCAATTAAAACCGTAAACACGGCCTTCATTTATGCAGCCGGTCTAAAGCCTGCCACGTTTACCGATTAGCTTGATTTAACAGGCAATGCAGCCTCTCGAGGGAACTGACCCAAATACCTCCTGATCGTCAGCCACTTGTTCCCCTAACCAATAGGTGCGCTGTCACTCATCTGGCAACAACTACAATCACCTATCATCGCAGCCCAGGTGTCAAATCTAACGCGACCCATAGGGAGAAAACGCAACCGTTTTTTTTTTTCCTCAACTACTAATTTCACAACTGCACCTCTCTTGTGTCACAATGTAATTATCGTAGCGCGCGTGCACACCCAAACCTTCGCTCTGCAGTACTCGCACAGGACTTAGCAGGGCCTATCGAGGAGCTCAGCAGAATTCGCCTTCAGTCCGAACAGCCTCAGATTCATTAAAAGCTCAGCATCACTGTATCGCTCCGAGTAGAACCACTGGATCCCCATATAATATTCCCGATGAGGGGGGCACATGTGGGAGGATTTTCTCAGGCTAGAAGCAACAAACGTCGCTACATGTGGAAAACCACCAATATAAACAGCTGACAGCTGTGTAAACTGCTCTGCAACTGTCAGGGCCTTAAATGCGTGCAACACACCAACACTCAAGCCAAAATCAACAACTGTAACACCAGCAGCAACAACAACAATAATAATATTTAGTATTATTATTATTATTATACATTTGTAGAGCGTAATACATGAGCATTTACTAAGCCAAACATTTAGTACATTAAAGTCTACCAGTTACAAGGCAATTTATGTGCCGGTGTGAGTAAGTCTGTGAGTAAATAAATACATTAACTAATATACCAATAAACTGTAATCTATTGAAATTAAATCGCTCAAATGAGACTTATATAAATTAACAAATTTGTAAAATTAACATACTATTTTACAATACAAATTTCGTGTAAATTTCATCCTCTTCTTCATATGATGATGTGTCCAGTCAGTATGCAAAGGCTGAAAACCACCGGCTTGTACGTGAACGGCGTAACGTGGGGGCACACCCATAGCAATGTGACCGAAACACTGAAGATTCCAGAAATCCTTCAAGTACCAATGATGCCATGATATATCAGAAGTAAAAAAAAAAAAAAAAAAGGGGCGTCAGAATGCATATCAATCACCCATTGTTTAGGCATCCACGAATTTCACATAACAGCTGTAGAAAAGCAGCGCCAATACTGAAACATAATATGGATTATAATCACGAATGAAAGCAGACGTCAGTGCATCCAACAGAACCTGAAGGAAGGCAACTTGACAAATGAGCCGGTAAATCTGACAACATCGTCGTAATGGACGGTAAGCACGTTGAAAACAGCCATACAGCTCTATCTGTGGCTTATCCCTTGGCTGCTGCATCGAGGGCAACGTGGCTGGTCAACTTGCATCTGATTAAACGTGGAAAACTCAACCCAAATCAGATTTTATGCCTTTAAAATACAACAGGCTGATAGTGTAGCCAACAGATTTAGGCTAGCCCACAGAATGCAAGAACCGAAGACAGTAAAATGAGTCATTATCAAACTCGAACAACGACTGCATGCTACTTCGTGGTAGAAACACGTAATCCTCGTGACAGACGTGCATCAGGACAATAAAGTGGGTGTATCTGGCGAGAGAAGTGTTGCTGTAAACGGGACGTAAATCAGGCTGGTGACAACATTACCGTTATTTCAGCAGCAGGCGCACCCGACGCTCACAAAACAACCCAAATACAGTACAGTTATTGTCGATTACAGTAAGTTATATCCAAATAAGTTCGCTGCATTTCACCCGATGGCATCAAGTGCACCGAAATATTTGGCAAGACTGATTCTTTGCCGCGTTTGACTGAAGCCATTGATCGAAAATGACATGAGGTATCGCTGTTTTTAGCCAGAAGGCGATACTAACCTCGTCCAGAATCGCCGTTCAGATAACTTGCTTGCAGCGCGCGGACAATCACTACTTTCTCATTCGTGACGTGTTGGACGGCGCAGTCCTCCGCAAAACGGCTATTTGCAACGCTCGAGCTCACGGTTGCTGGAAAATATTAAGGATTATGACCAATATTCATAACATGAATATTCGTAAAATCGATTTCAAAGTCTGCATCTCCACGACAGGGACGCAAATCAGTTGCTGCTTCTCAGTAGCTATAGAAAGGCTGGCGAAACTCATCACCATCTGCAAGCCATGGTAATACAGCTGTTGGACGCACTGGCAGGAAATACCACAGGAGCTGGGACCGTGCATAAAACGCATGGGACAGTGGGAAAACGCGGAGCGGAGTTTCGGAACCTGGTGAAGTTTGCGCATGGAATAACCATGTGCACTGCTAAAATGGGATGTAGAGGTGCCGTGGCCGATGGTACTCGAGTTTCTTTTTCACCAGATATGATTTATGTACTCCGATATTTGAGCCAGCGGTATTCTGCGCTGATGTAACTTTATTAACCCTGACAAAAACCCTCAATACCCTCATAGCTTTTATCTTTCAGGTATTTAAAGTAGGCCAAAATATTAAGGTTAGCTTGATGACCGTTTCTCTAAAGTGTGATCTGCAGAGTGTTTTCCAAAACTTCCTGAAATTGAAAGAGAAGTTTTGATAATACGAGGGCTAACCCCATGTCCATGGAGGACCTATGGCCAGCCCACTGAGTCATTGATTTTAGGGTCAGCGGAATTTTTATTTGGAAAAGCACACAATTACCTCGGCTTTACTTTTAAGTATGCTTTCACTGCATCTGCTCCCCGTCTATTCCTCTAACTGGGGTTTGCAACTCGTTCACACTTTCAACGATCAATAACAGGTAACCAAACATCTGAATAAGTGATCTGGCTATGACACCTTCTTCAGTTTTTTTTTTCCAATCAAATTCATAATGTGATGACAATTTTATAAGTACATGAATGTACTAGTAGTGCACCCATGAGCATGTAGAGTTCACAATAGCCTGCATTTTAGTGTCAGCAAGAAGCACAAGAATCACTGAACTGGAAGATGCCTACAGCATACCCAGTGAATGGCTGCTCTCAATGGAAATGTACACAATTGGCCAGTGAGCAGGAAGATCTATGTCATGGGGAATAGAAAAATGGGCCATATAAGAGCACCAAGGAAAAAGTCTCTGCTTTGCGTGAGATTTCATTTTACAATAGCCTACCAGGTTCAATTCCAGTGCAAGGTCCCAATAGCCTATCCACATGCATGGTAGATTGGGTCACTGACCTAATTCCTCTGAATTCTCCTGTTATTTATACGTTTTTTTAAGTCCTCCCTGTAGGAACCCCCCCCCCTTAAAATTTTCTTTTCCATTGTTGCCCCTCTCTTTGTTCCTTAAGCTAACTCACAGCGGCCCAGTTTCCTTCATTTTGCGTTCGTTAAATCTTACATACGGTGTATGACCCAATTTTGATTGGGCCTAGTCGTAAAAAAAGAGGATTTAATCGATGAAAGGCCTTCCTTGGTACTTCACTGCATCAGTCATGCTACAAATCCTGCGAGATATGGAGCACTGCACAAGAATTTCCACAGCTGGTCCATGGGAATTACCAATGTAACAGCCAGTTACAAGGGCAGCCACAGTCAAAAGAAAAAAAAGGCTAATGGAAACCTTAATGAACCATTTTGTACAAAGAATCTGGAAAGAATTGATTAAATGACCAACATGCTGCAAATTGATACGTTATCAATAGTACGTTTTTGGCCATAAATTAATTTTAAATAAATACATTGGAATTTTTATCATTCAATGGAATTTTCCTAAAGTTTGATACTCCTTTCAAGTTGTGATGTGCTTCTTTTTATGAAACAAATGCAGTGTTTCCAACTTGTTTTCAAAGCCCCTCCTCATCCTTGGTTTATCTGCTGGAAACTGCTTTCTAGCAATGTTTTGGAAATGAGCTCAGGACGTCCTCTGCTGGTCGTAATATAGGAAGTCACACTTCTATTTCAGTTCAAAAAATTAAAATTCAAAAGCACACACACACACACACACACAGAAAACCTTTTCAACATTATCGCATATAAAAATCAATTTGCGTTGTTTTCAGAATCGACCAAGTAGAGAAGCAGTAAATGCCCTTCATACGTCATGACAACACTAAGCAGCTTCACTTGCTCTCCTTCACACTCTCACTCAGTACTCACACCCAAGCAGTACCTTGTATCGACCTCCAGTTAATTAAACACTGATTAATGCAAACTTTACAAGAATTATGACAAAGTAACCTGAATGTGCAAATCCTCAAGAAATTCATGCATAACAGAAGTACAAAAGTACATTTGCTGATGAATAATTACCTCAAGCAGCTTTTGCAGTCATTTGCCAAGTTGTAAAAGCACAGAAAAAACGTGAAAATAAGCTCTTTCAGCGCAATTAATTACAGGAATCTCCATATAACATGTTAAGGATGAATTTACATTTGTCAGTGACACTACTGACAAAATTACACATTTTTTAATTTTTGTTCAGCTTTTTTTTTTGTTTGTTTAATTAGCCCCCACCACAGTATTTGTATGAATAAATAAATGGCTAAACCAAATAGGGCCCTATAGCAGCCACTCTAATGACATTTACAGTGACTACAAGTGCATCAGAATTGTGGTCATAAAGAAACTTTATTTATGGTCGAATATAGAAGGTGTTGTGAAGCAGGCAGGCCATTACACATACTCACTATTTCGATGTAACTTACAATTGGGCTTTTTATAAACAAAAAATAAAAACATTTCTTTAAAAAAAGCTGCACAGGTTTTCATAAGTCAGTAAATTAGTGTGATACCAGTGCTGAGAGAAGCCCTGCAGGCATTATGGTCAATGCTATTTTTCAGCCAGTTTACTGCTCTCATTAATCATAAATGGCAAGAAAGTCATTTTATCCCCAAAATGGACTAATTCAGGTCAGATTAACATATATCTTTTACAACCCCAATTCTGAAATAGTTGGGACAAAGTGTAAATTGTGAATAAAATAAAAGCACGATGACTTTCAAATCACACCAGCCAGTATTTTATTCACAATTGAACAGAGATAACATAGCAAATGTTGAAACTGAGAAATTTTACAATTTTATCAACAAAATGAGCTCATTTCAAATTTGATGGCTGCTACAGGTCTCAAAAAAGTTGGGACAGGGGCCTATTGACCATGGTGTAGCATCCCCTCTTCTTTTTAACACAGAGTGGAGGCGTCTGGGCATTGGGAAGACAGGTTTCTTGAGTTTAGCCTTTGGAGTTTGATCCCACTTTTGTTTAATTAGAGGCTTCCAGCTGCTGGAGAGTTTTGGGTCTACTTTGACGGACTTTTCGTTTAATTATGTGCCAAATGTTCTCAATCGGTGAAAGATCGGACTGCAGGCAGGCCAGGTCAGCACGCGGACTCTTCTACTACGAAGCCATGCTGTTGTAATAGCTGCAGTATGTGGTTTTGCATTGTCCTGCTGAAATACACAAGGCCTTCCCTGGAATAGATTTTGTCTAGAGGGGAGCATATGTTGCTCTAAAACCTTTATATACCTTTCAGCATTCATGGTGCTTTTTAAAACATGCAAGTATCCCACACCATATGCACTAATGCATCCCCATACCATCAGAGATGCTGGCTTTTGAACTGAACGCTGATAACAGGAGGGGTGGTCTTTCTCCTCTTTAGCTCGGAGGACACGACGCCCGTGATTTACAACAAGAATGTCAAATTTGGACTCGTCTGACCACAGGACACTTTGCCACTTTGCTACAGTCCATTTTAAATGAGCGTTGGCCCACAGAACACGGCGGTGCTTCTGGATCATGCTCAACAACGGCTTCCTTTTTGCATGATAGAGTTTTAGGTGGCATCTGTGGATGGCACGGCGGACTGTGTTTACAGACAGTGGTTTCTTGAAGTATTCCTGGGCCCATTTAGTAATGTCAATGACAGAATCATGCCGGTGAGTGATGCAGTGGCGTCTGAGGGCCCAAAGATCACGGGCATCCAGTAAAGGTCTACAGCTTTGTCCCTTAAGCACAGGGATTTTTCCAGTTTCTCTGAATCTTTTGATGATGTTATGCACTGTCAATGATGAGACCTTCAAAGCCTTTGCAATTTGATGTTGAGGAACATTGTTTTTAAAGTATTCCACAATTTTTTTACGCAAGCCTTCACTGGTTGGAGAGCCTCTGGCCATCTTTACTTCTGAGAGACTCAGCCTCTCTAAGACCTCCCTTTTATAGCCAATCATGTTACACACCTGATGCCAGTTAACTTAATTACATGCTAAATGTTCTTTCAGCTGATTCTCTTACATATTAACTTCTTTTTCAGCCCCCTTTTTTTTTTGCCTGTGTCCCAACTTTTTTGAGACCTGTTGCAGCCAGAAAATATGAAATAAGCTCATTTTGTGGATAAAAATGTAAAATGACTCAGTTTCAACATCTGAAATGTTATCTATGTTCTATTGTAAAACACATATTGCCTCATGTGATCTGAAAGTCATTGCATTTTGATTTTATTCACAATTTACACTTCGTCCCAACTATTTCGGAATTGGGGTTGTATACCATTTCCACTTTTTTACAGCAAACTCAAATGTGAAACTAAATTACAAAAATTAACTTACTTGAATTTTCCCACGGCAATAAGTCTTCCCTGTTTTTTAATATATTTAATTAATGGAAATCAATCTCTTACAGTCTATCACATCTGTAAATCACAGATTACTAAAAGCAAACGGTTATAAACACTTCCAATAGTTATTAAAACTTGAATAATACTCATGGAATGTTAACTAAAATTATGTGGTGAGGCTGACTTTAACAGCACACAACTAGCAATTATTTTGGTATGTAAAATTCAGTTTAAGCAGGCACACACACACACACACACACACACAAGCTTGCACAGTGCAAATGGTACATGTGCATACGTGCATGCATGCACACACTGATATAATGCTTGTAGTCATTACAAAAACACAGCTGCACAGAATGTGAATGCTCCACAGGTTAGCATGACAGAGACAGGATAACAGAATGAGTGCTGTGAAATAATACTGTCGGACCACAAATTAAAAAACAAGGGTGAAGTGTCTTTCCATGTAGGCCACTGACTCCTCCACCCCCACACACACACACACACACACAAACACACACATGCACGCACGCACGCAGATACACACACTGTCAGCTGGCTGCGAAGCCAGTACTCGGCACAGTCCATATTACAGGTCAGTGTGGATGTCTATGAGCACACTCACCACATTGTTTCTCTGGCACCAGCCAACCATAGATATTGCCATGGAGATGTGCAGGGATTGTGAAGTGCTTAATGAGTGAGAACTAGGGGAAGGGACAGCTTATTGCTCTGGAAACGTCTGGCAAGTGTGTGAGCTTGTGTGTGTGTGTGTGTGTGTGTGCGCGTACGTGCGTGCGTGAATGTGTGTGCGCTTGTTTGAGTGTGTGTGTGCGTGTGCGCGTGCGCGCTTATTTGAGTGTGTGTGTACGCGCACGTGTGTGTGCGCGTGTAAATGTGTGCATGAATGTGTGTGTGCGCTTGTTTGAGTGTGTGTGAGTGTGTGTGTGCCCGTGCGTGCGTGAATGAGTGTGCGCGCTTGTTTGAGTGTGTGTGTGTGTGTGTGAGATTTAGCAATATAACATTGAATTATATACTTACGTACATACAGTATTTAAAACATTGGGAAGTAACATGTTAATAAGTGTCAACAGTGAAGCATAACAGTATGGTCTCACTACACAACTTGGCAATATTTTAAACTATAAGCACAAAGACAAATGAAACAGTACTACCACAAAAAAATATCATAGTTGGTATGACATTCACACACAGAAGCAAACACACCAAGAACATGCCCACCTGCAAACATACAGAAAATTAAATGCAAATTGAATGGGAAAGCTGGTAAATTAAAATATCTTTAATTCTGCTAAATTTAAACACACAAGTTATTCTTCGAAAAATACACAATTTTTTCCTCTCACGTTATCTGCCAGCATCGTACTGAATGCTGTACAGCAAATGATGATGACTGGCAACATGTAAATATTAATAAGTACATAAGTATAAAGGCTATAACTTTCCGGAACAAAATGTTATTATTGTTACTGAAAACATGAAGCAACAAAAGGTAGCAGCTGATCACCATTTTCAGATCAAGTTAAAATCCTGCTAATCAGGATCTAAGTTAAAATCCTGCTAATCATCATTAAAGGTGGTCACCTCCCATTGTGATGTCCCGAAGGACAGATTTTTTTTTTTTCTTGGGGAATTTTTCCTTTATTTGACAGTTGTACAGTGTAGAGAGACAGGAAAGTTGGGGAGAAGAATGGGGGCAGACATGCAGCAAATGACCTGAGCCGGAGTCAAACCCAGGTCACTGCGAGAAGGACAAGGCCTTTGTGGTACGCGCGTTTAGACCAATGAGCCACCGGGGCGCCCCTCGAAGGACAGATTTTTAAATGGCTTGTGATGGCTGGTTGTCTGTGCGCCTGGTGACATAATGGGAGAACTGACAAAATAATATAAACTGAGGAAGTGTTACTGGAAGGTCTGTGATATGAGTTAAACAGTTCCCTTTATCCTATGCCCTTTGACCTACTTTTACTCGGGCATCTTAGGGGTCACAGCCCCCAGGTAAAAACATGAGTAAGAACACAACCTGGTGAGCTGTTACAGAAATAAAAAAACTTCTACTTCCACACCATGTAGCCACAATAATTTAATTTATGCAGATTCACAGTGCTGTGACTGTACTAAAAACAAATTCCTATATGCCTTAAATAAAAATCAAAATTAAAAGCTGATAGATAGTTCCATTCAAATTCTATAGTCAATAAATACATGCATAATGCAACCAGTGCATTCAGCAAGCAGTGCTAGGAATGAGTTAATCATAATGAAGAGAAAACCAAAATATAAATCTGAAAAATACTCTCATGCCATTGTTGGCAATCTGAATATTGGAAACACATGAAATAAAAGCACTAGAAAACTCCGGCACAGATTTTTACGGTGCTGTATCTTCATTCTCCACGGTGTCTGTTTCAAATGAAAACATGAACTGCAGTCAAGTGTACATTCTGCCCCCAGTTTTGGTATAAAACTGGCACTCAGCTTCATTTCCCTTTGAATCATTATACAGTGTTCTACCCCGGGAAGCTTACCCTCCCCAGACCCGTCTTCACTCCGGCCCAAAGTAAGACACCCTCACAAAATACCCTGAGAAACCATCCGTCCCGCCAGCGTTTACACTTCTCAGTACCAGAAAAAGGCACGGCAGGGCAGACAAGCACTGCTAACACAATGAACTGAAAGTAACGGTGCTGTTCTTGAAGCTGTATAACTGCACACATACTCAGATGAGCCAAAACATTATGACCACCCACATAACATGTTGTTGGTCCTCTGCGTGCTGCCAAAACAGCTCCATCAAATTTACAACCTCATGAATGTCCAGACCCAGGGTTTCCCAGCAGAATTACCCACGGTATCACACTCCCTCCACGAGCTTTGTCATCTTCCCACAGTGCATCCTGATGCCATCTCTTGCCAGGTAAACGGCGCCTGCGTACATGTCCAATTATCATGACATAAGAGAAAACCAGATTCATCAAACTAGGTGGCCTCCTTCTGTTGCTCCAAGGTCCAGTTCTGACACTGGCAAGACAACTGTAGGTGCTTCTGAACGTGACCAGTGGTTAGTATGGGCTTCCTAAGGCTACACAGCCCCAAATGCAGCAGGGTGCAATGTACTTTGTAAGGAGACACATTCCTCCTGCAATCATCATTAAAATTTTTACGACTTGTACCTAGTAGTCCATCTGCTGGTTTGAACTAGATGTTGAAGAGACGGCATTGGGATGCACTGTGGGAGGATGACAGGCTGGTGGAGGGAGTGTGGTACTCTGGGAAATGTTCAGCTTGGAAACCCTGAGTTTGGGAATTCCAGAGAAGTCAGTCTGATGAAGCTGTTTTGGGAGCACAAGGGGGACCTTCACTGTATTGGGCTGATGGTTTTAATGTTCTGGCAATATATATTATACACACATATATATATATATATATATATATATATATATATATATATATATATATATGTTTACACACACTCTAGGTCAAAAGATTTAAAACCAGATCAATCACATTTTTGTTCCACATTTTAGGGAAATATAAGCAATTAAGTAAATTGTAATTTATAAAGTTAATATAAAATTAGCATTTGGCAAAATAAACAGATAAACTTATTATTTCCATTTTCAACCCTTTGGAACCACATGACAAAAAAATAATCCATGAATCTCCTTGGATTTATCGTGCCAAAAGTTGGGCTCTATGATCAATCTGAAATTTAGATTTCCCATATCTGACTGCTTAAAAATTGTTGATGTTCTAAAACTTTTGACCGGAAGTGTGCATGTATGTGTCTGTGTGTAAATCCAGTCAGGTTTGCATAAACAAACAAAAAAAGTCATACGTGCCAAATTTTTTAAAAGTGTTTGTGTGCTGGTGTACATGAACTGATGTCATTAGAATAATTTTTTTACAAATTCTGTCCTGTACTTCAAAAAGTCCTGTATTGCACATTTGTGAAAATAATCATATACGTATCCTGACAAGTGGTATCCCAGCATTCTGAAACACGTCTAAAAAAAAAAAAAAAAAAAAAAAAAAAACTGTATTTAAAAACATAAAAAAATACCTAATTATCAAATGACCTATTTCTTCATTTACAAAGAATGTGCAAAGCTTAATGTATACAGTATTTCTGCACTATTTTGACACTCAAAATGATGACCTTGTTTGCTGGAAAAGTCTTACAATCTTGAAATTTTAAAGAAAAAATAAACAAATATTAAAAATATACAACTTTCAGTAGAATTTTTTCTTTTAAGTATTCAAAATTTCTCGCACTGCAAATAAATAATACAATTATCATAGTAAGTTTCCCTGTGGAGACAGAAGCCTTCTGCGCTGTACTAAGCATGGAAAGAAATGGAAGTTTCTGGAAGCAATCTAAGGTCCCATTGCCCCGGCGCCCCCATTTATGGGGGTAAACTGTTCGTAAATATCAAGCGCTGCAGTGTTCTGATAGATTAGGTCTACGTTGGTCCCGGTCCTGGATTTGATAATGTCCAAGGCACACTTGTGCAAAAACACGTACTGGTCCTACAAAAGAAGCAAACACAAATGGTGAAAATACAATGGTGCAAAGTGGTTCTATCCAACAAACTTCAGAGAACCAGCTCTATAAGCTGATAGAGATAATGTAAATGCACAAGTCCATATATTTGAACAGGGACCTAATGTTTTTGCTTTGTGACTCTGTATTTGAGCACACTGGATGTGAACTCAATTAACAAGATGTTAAAGTGGATATTATCATCATTCATTTGTGGGTCTTTCTAGTCCATATCAAGGAACTTGACAAGAGCTGGCATCTTTTTTCATTCAGTGCTCGTTAAGTCCCGCAGCACCCCTTAGTGGTACTGCCATTAACCCACGTCCGTTTCCCTCATAGACCGGGAGCCCAGGGGGGTCAGCCTAGCTGGGAAGGTTACCAATTCTAATCCTTATCACAATGTAGGGCATGGGTCCCTAAACAAGGATCTGGACATCTGCCGGGCTCCAGCTGATGGGTGTAGTAAGGAGGGGTAAAAATGTGACACGCCCAACCCAGCTAGATCAATCTAGAAAGTAACAACTTGAAACATCCCTGTGTTTAATACTGGTCATCTCCACTCCTTAGGATGAGGGGTGCCAGAAAATTTCATTGGTGGGAGGGGTCCGGCAGACGGAGTTATAGGGGTCCCCAAAATTGAGCTAGATCAGCTAATTGAGTTACAGGATGAAACCTGGTGCAAAATGTTCAGTAAACCCCCCCTGGTTCAGGAATGGCCACTGCCAGAAATTTTGTGTGGTGGATTACCCCTGGCAGAAGCCCCCGATTGGGCCATACCCAAAATTGTGTTACAGAGGGGAAAATAAGTATTGAACGCATCATTTTTCTCAGTGAATATATTTCTAATGGGACTATTGACATGAAATTTTCATCAGATGTCAATAACAACCCAAGTAATCCACACCCTCAAAGAAATCAAAACAAATAAGTCCATACATTAAGTTACAGTATGTGCAAAAAAGTGGAATGAAACAGGGAATAAGTGTGGAACACATGAAGAAAAGGAGGTGCAAAAAGGCATGGAAAGCCAAAAAACCAGCTGAAATCTGTCAGTATTTAGAAAGCAATCCTGCCCCCTATCAGTGCAAATTAATATCAGCTGGTTTAGTCCAAATTGATAGCCTATAAAGAGGTTTCTCATTACCAAGGTGTCACACAAGAAGCATCTCATGACGGGTAAAAGCAAAGAGCTCTCTCAAGACCTTTGCAACCTTATTGTTGCAAAACATACTGATGGCATTGGTTACAGACGTATTTCTAAACTTCTGCATGTTCCAGTGAGCACCGTTGGGGCCATAATCCGGAAGTGGAATGAACAACATTTCACCATAAACCAGCCACGGCCAGTGCTCCTTGCAAGATTTCTGACAGAGGAGTCAAAAGAATAATCAAGAGAGTTGTCCAAGACCCAAGGACCACTTGTGGAGACCTTCAGAAAGACCTGGAGTTAGCAGTTACAGTTGTTTCAAAGAAAACAATAAGTAATGCACTCAACCGCCATGGCCTCTATGCACGCTTACCGCATAAGACTCCATTGCTGAAGAAAAAGCATGTTGAAGCTCATTTAAAGTTTGCTGCACGACATTTGGACAAGCCTATGAAATACTGGGGGAATATAGTCTGGTCGAATGAGACCAAATTGAACTCTTTGGATGTCATAGCACATGCCATGTTTGGAGGACAAATGGCACTTCACATCACCCCCAAAATACCATACCAACGGTGAAGTTTGGAGGTGGGAACATCATGGTGTGGGGCTGTTTTTAGCATATGGTACTGGCAGACGTCATATAATTGAAGGAAGGGTGAATGGAGAAATGTACCGAGACATTCTTGATAAGAATCTGCTGCCATCTACCAGGATGCTGAAGATGAAAGGAGGGTGGACACTTAAGCAAGACAATGATCCCAAAAACACAGCCAAGGAAACTCAACTGGTTTCAGAGAAAGAAAATATGGCTGCAAGAATGGCCCAGTCAATCAACCAACTTGAATCCAATTGAAAATCTATGGAAAGAACTGAAGATCAGAGTTCACAGAAGAGACCCCCAGAACCTTCAAGATTTGAAGACAGTTTGTGTGGAAGAATGGGCCAAAATCACACCTGAGCAATGCATGCAACTAGTCCATACAGGAGGCGTCTTGAAGCGGTCCTTACCAACAAAGGCTTTTCTTTAAAAAATTTTAAAAAAATAAATAAATTTCAGGAAGCGTTCAATACCTTTTCACTGTGTCATTCCACTTTATTACACATAACTTAATTTATGGACTTATTTGTTTTGATTTCTTTGTATGTGTGGATTACTTGGCTTGTTACCAACATCTGGTGAAAATTTCATGTCAATAGCCCCATTAGAAATATATTTTCTGAGAAAAATGTTGATGCGTTCAATACTTATTTTCCCCACTGTAGATCAGCTCATTGAGTTACAGGATGAAACCTGTTCAGCACTGCCCCCTGTTTCAGGAATGTGGGAAATGCTTTGGCCATGAAATAAAACATAAACTGCCATTCTCTATGGAAAAGATTTATTAAAAATTGGGGCCAACAAAAATCTGAAAACTGAAAAGAGAGGTTACCCTGTTTCCTAATCCCTTAAACATATTTGTTTAGAGCTGAACCGGGTGTTTGGCCTGTTGAAACAAAGATGCCTTGTCCTAGTACACTGACCATGAGCATCAGTATTGGTAAAGAACAATGGCCCACTGTATTTGCTTTTATAATTGTACTTAGTACATACTATACATGAATTTGTTGTAAAACATTTACATCATCGGGTATTGCTTATTAAACAATATAAGTGTGCACAAAAGATCTAAGCACAAGCCTAAATCCACAGCTTCGCTAACGTTTCCAAAGAATTAGCTTGTGTTATCACTGACCATCTATTTAGGATGTATGAACAAAGCACATCGTGCCACAGAATGTTTCTGGCCAGAGGGCTGCATCAGGGTTTGCCTTGTAACTCAATGAGCAGGATCTAGCTCAATTTTGGGTGTGGCCCAATCGGGGGCTTCTACTGGGAGTACCCCACCACAGAAAATTTCTGGCAGTGGCCATTCCTGAACCAGGGGGGTTTGCTGAACATTTTGCACCAGGTTTCATCCCGTAACTCAATTAGCTGATCTAGCTCAAATTTGGGGACCCCATAATTCCGTCTGCCGGACCCCTCCCACCAATGAAATTTCCTGGCATCCCTCATCCAAAGGTGTGGAGATGACCAGCATTAAACACAGGGATGTTTCAAGTTGTTACTTTCTAGATTGATCTTGCTGGGTTGGGCGTGTCACATTTTTACCCCTCATTACTACTATCAGCTGGAGCCCGGAAGATCCAGATCCTTCTAAAGGGGCCCATGCCTGACACTGTGATAGGGATTACAATTGGTAACCTTCCCAGCTAGGCTGATCCCCCTGGGCACCCGGTCTATCATGTTCAGTTGTCCCATCTAGAGGAAAAAAATTGGTGCTTCCAGACATGAGGCAGGTCCAAACGGCATAGAACGTGCATCAATCCCAAGGCAGACTTTTGAACCTGCAGCTGGGCCTCTGGCATCGAGAAATGACCGGAGCAGATGATGCAAATATTTAGATGCATTGGCTCACTGAGTGAAATAGCCTTTGTTCATTTCGGATTGTCAGATTATCATACTGTGGATGAGGACAGCTACATGAGACTTTATTTTGCCCTTTCGGCACCTTTTCTTGCCAGATCAGCTGACCTAGCAAGTAGGCTGACCAAACTTGGTAGTTTATAGTTGGTTTGTTTCCTTACTTCCTTCCACCTGTGGTCATAACTAATCTGGAAAACTGTATGGGCAGTCGTTTTCCGTTGGTGAAGTTGCCGTTATTGTCACTAGCCTCTCCAGGCAGATGTCTTGCGTGCAAGGACCAGTATGTGCAATTTAGTAGCATCTAGCGGTGAGGTTGCAAATTGCAATCAAGTGATAATCCTCCCCTCACCCTAACTCATCCCTTCCAAACATGAAGGAAAAACGTCGCCGGGAAACTCACAAAAACACAAAAGGCCCGCTCTAGAGCCAATGTTTTGTTTGTCTACTCTCTTGAAGAAATATGGCAGGCTTCATAAGAGAACCTGCTCCCTTTGTAGATATAAAGGGTTGAGAAACAATCATTCCTATTTTCAGGTGATTATACACTAATGAAAACACACTTAGGATTGTTACATCCAATTGCTGGCAATATTTCTGCAAATAGATTCCCCTAAATTCCCAACCATATCCTTGACTCTGTTACAGTTCCTCTTTTGTTTTTGGTTGCCTTTTATTGCAGCTTTTTAGAAATGTTGGAGTTCAAAGCCCAAAAATGCAGCTCGGGGTTATGGAAACTTCAGTGCCACTGTCCAAATACTTCTGAATTTTACTGAATATGTATGTACGAAATGTACCCAGAAACTGTGCAGCACAGATATCTTAGTCATGCAAATTTGGTCTTAGATGTCAATATTTCAGCATGGAATAAGAAAAAAGCTACCAAAAATGTAATGTTACGGAGAGATTTTCTTATTCCTTTAAGGAAAGCGACAGATGCGATGGCCTCCAGTGAGGCTGAATCTCAGCAGCATCCGCGCTGTCTGCAATTAGCTGGACAGGCAGAAGCAAACGAGACAGAAAAATTGGCAAATTGATCAATATACTCGGAAAAACCTACCAGACAATGGCAAGACGCTGGGCCTAAGGGAACTCATGCAATTTTATTAGGGAAAGGCAGTAGCACCTAGAACTGATTTAGTTTTATTAATTTACTTTTCTTTATATATCATTTTTAAGGATTTTGGAACTTTGTTATTTTTGTGAGCATTTTAGAATTATGTATTTTCCAGGCATTTGTCTAAAACCTCTGCATGGTACCTTTTTGGGCATATTCATGAGTGCAGTACTTGGAGAGCAACCCAATTTTTGCCATTCCGGCAAAACACTTCAGAACACAGGATTTGAAATACACCAGTATAGTGAGATTACGTGCAAACTGTCTGTTTTAATTTGTGGGGGTTTAGTTCCATTTTGGATTATTTCTCTAGCCCTTTCAATGCATAGGCTCTGACTCATTTGCAAGGAGGCTTTCGATCACCTGGGTACCTAGTTAGGACCCTTCCTTAATAGGAACCATTCATTCAAAAGATTAAATGAAATGAAACACTCTAATTAGGAAGTCTCATGTGACAAGCGCAGGTTACATTGTAGCTTGGTGCCAGCAGTTTCCATGGGAAATGCTAGCTTTCTGTCAGTCTAGTTTATGGAGCTTCAACGCCGAAAACATCGAAGCAAATAGTCAATTCAACATCCTACTAAAGAGCCGCTATTTGACATCTACGCAGTCAGTTTCTTGCCAAAAAATAAAAAATCAGAATTGAATTTTATGATTAAATAATTCATAAAATTAATCAAAAACCAACCCTTGCTTTCGTACATCTGTGAACCAAATGGCGAATAAACAGCTTGTTGCAAGGCATTTTGGGATTTCCTTCACTGCAAAGGAACCTCTAGATGCTCCCTTGTAATTGTGCCAAATCAAGGTGCCTAATTATGATGTTTCCAATGCTTGCTATCTTGAAATGAGACAGTCCAAAGCATTCATATTCCCTAAAAATGCCACCAACTTCAGACGCTTTCTTGCAAATGAGACAGAGCCATAGCCCCCTTTCCCATCTGATAGTCATCAACAGGGAAGATGATTGGTGGACAGCAGTCGCAACCATACAGGAAGTTATTGTGACCTCACAGAAGGGACATTCCGTAGCCCTTACCTCAGTCTGTACCATCAGGCCCCGGTGCATTCGCATGTCGTGTACAATGGCGTACAGGTCCACCACGCTGTCCTGCTCAATCTGAAAGAGGAGGTGGTCGATGGCAATCAGGGTGCCTGTCCGGCCCACTCCAGCACTGTACGGGGAGTGGAGAGGCAGCACATTGGGACAGGAGCAGATACTGTGACCTCTGCATTGATACACTGCATTGGAAATGACTCTGATGATCCCTCGCTTGCTTATCATTAATCTGATTGCCTTCTGGATATTTTAACCCAGATTCAACGCTTCAGAAGCTCACTTGTTGCAAACTGTAAAAGAAGCCCCCGGTACATTCCCTGCTGCCAAAGAAAGACAAGCTGGAGTCCTCCTGCAAAATATGCAATGCTACCCAGCTGTTGCTTTTCACAGTGAAAGCTAATGCCAATCACAGCAATGTAGGGGCAGAGGAAACCCAATCATTCACATAAACAGACAGCCATCCACTGGCACCCAAACAGCCAGCAAGGGTCCCTAGAGGAAGGAACACAGCTATCCCTGCTGGCTGAGTCCTTTTCATACACATTTGCCGCATTTGAACTCTATGACCCCTGACCTCTGAACCCCACCAGTGCTCCAGTAAAAGCCCTCTGCCTCTTCATTTTTCTGTATGGTTTACTTTTCAAAGGTGTGCCAAGCTCCCACACTCGCAAGCCAAACCGCAGAAATATGAGCAAAATCCATAAGTTTAAAGTAAACTAGAACACTTTTTCTGTATTATTAACATACATTTGATCCTGCATACAAAACTCACCGTCTATAATATTTCAGGAGGGCTGTCAGCAATTGGCTGTGTATGTTTATTAGATAGTGAGCATTTTAGGGGCACAGTGGTAAGAGGGCTGTTGTGGGGACAGCCCTGGATGGCGGGATGGGTCAGCAGGACAGAAGCTGGGGGGGGGCAGTGACCCCACTCTCGGCTCACCTGCAGTGCACAACGGTGGGGGAGTTCCTGGAGTACTGGTCCATGTGCTCCCGCACCAGGTGGCGGAAATTGATGAGCACCTCAGTGGAGCTGGGAACCCCGTGGTCGGGCCAGGCCGTGAAGTGGAACTGGCGCACAGAGCGGGTCTCCGCCGTCTTCACCTGAACACAGCCCGAGCACATCAGGTACATCAATTTACCAATAGCAGGTTTGATTTTGAAAAACTAAAGCTCAGGTCGCAACAAATCTGTCCTCACAAAATGAGACGTGCTCAGCTAATTTTTTTTTGTAAAAATATTAGAATGTTACGAAATGTAATTCACATCAAAACTATGGTCAACAAATTAAATTACATCCCATAAAGCGTTACGAATCGATTGAGTGACTGAATTTTGTCTTTTGATCCAGGGTTCAAGACCTGACATGCTGAAGCTTTGTAGTGCAGATAATGGCAGCCCCTCACAGTGCAGATACTGGGAGGTCCATGCTATCCCAAATGTTTTCAGAAGTGGGCCACTGCAGAGTCAGCGCAATACACTGTCCACCTTAAAACCGCAAATATGGGCCACCTCCGAGCAGCTCACGGCTAAGACATGTGGATCGATGCTCGAATTCCAGCCCCGCCACTCCTGGCTACGGCCAGAGGTTGACAAAGACATGGCAACATTTTGCTGAAACTTGCCAGGGATTGTAAGGGTAGAGTTGGTCAAAATTAATTTGTCTCATAAATCCCTAGCGATCATTCCTGGTCAGCCAGGCACGCGCAGCTGAACGAGAAAATTGTACACTGACTGCGTCGCCCTCCAATGGCATAGGCAGTGTGTGATTGGTGGTGTGACTGCATAGTGTACGAGAAGAGGGGGCTAGTCGTCACGTGACTCCAAGAAATGGTGTGCCACGGCAGTTCCCTGCTGAGTTGATGGGAGCAGGTCGCTGCTGTGGACTAAACAGTTTGACTGTGTTCAGGGTGACGAAAAAAGGTAAAAAACCCCAAAAAAGTAAATATGAACTTTTTAAATGGTCTCACGTTTTTGACATGAAAGTCTCTGATGGTCCAGTCCTCCAATGGGATTTCAGACGTAGTCGTCACAGCAAAGTTTTTATAGTGCTTGGATCGAGAAGGCCAATATTCCTCACATTTCACCTGGGGAGAGCGGATAAATGGTTTACAACCTGGACCATCACCATTACTGCAATCATTTCAGCCACTTTCATTACTACTGTCACCAATACTACAATTTTTGGTGCAACACCATTCTATTCCTTTGACTACAAATGATACAATGCATTACTAATACTAATAGTTATTGCAACTTTTGCTTCGTCTACATTCACGTTATGACCCTCCAAGTGAGGAAGAGTAAGCAGGTTACAGTGCGCTTCCGAATTACAGTCCAACGGTTAAGTCGTTGCTCAAAGTAATTTCTTTCTCAAAAATTCTTCTCACATGCAATTTGACATTCTACTTAGTAACATGTATCCATTCAAAATTTTGAGGGACCCATTTTAAAATTTACTGAAGTATTCTGGGTCATAAATGGCTTCATATTAGATACACAAATATATATTATACACAAATCACAAAATACTTTTTAGTATCCGGACCGAAATTAGAAATTTGGCAGCTTACAAAGACCCCTCATTACACATCCAAGCACCAAATATGTTAACTCATTCAGGGACCCATCTCTTGCCCTCCTGGTATCCATAACATATCCATGATATAACCCAGAGTTTTACATTAAAATTAAATTTTTAAAAAATAAATAAATAAATAAAAACTTGATTACCCTTGACCTCTGACCCCCAACCCCTGCCACCAGTGCTTAATAACTCTCAGGCAGTGCTCTCTGCCTCTTCCTCTCTCTGTACAGTTTACTTCTTGAAAAGTGTTAAGCCAAATTTACAGGCCAAACCACAGAAATAACAGCATAAGCCATTGAAGATTTTGAGTAAATAAGAGTATTTTGCGTGATTAATAACATCCATTTCATCCTGCGTACGCAACTTGCATCCTGCATACAAAACAAAACACTCCTCAAAATCTGTCAGACAAGTACACAGCTGAGGATAGACATGAATGGACATTCAGAAAGGTACTGACCCGTCCCTGCTCATTGCATCTCGTTAGCATGACCAGGGTGTGTACGTTCTTCTCCCAGAGCATCCTCCAGAACTCATTCACAGTCCCAGGCAGAGGACCCTGGGCGGCAATGAACTCCTTTTTGCAGTTGTAACCCTGTGAGGGCGAATAAAATGTTCTCATTTGTGACAACAACCCCCAAAAGACAGGAAATTTAATTGATAAGTACTAATGCTAACATCAGACTACTCTCCATCAAGGAACATCAGCACAGAGCCTTGATAGCGGCCACAGCCCTGTACACATGTGCTGAACTTCAAACAACAAACAAGGGGCCCAACTACAATCCCACAGCTGCCAGACCAACCCAAGCAGCCACAAGACTTTTGAGTCAAAGCCCTGCGTGATGAACTGGAACATGCGCAGAGCGCATAGTCCAGTTCGGTTTGATTCAAGCATATATGTTTGTACATGGAGGAATAATGCGACTAGTAACCACATTATCTGGGTGTGTTGGTCCAACAATAAAAAATTCGATTTAGCGCGATTCCAGTGGGACTAACATGTTTACATGCATTTTAAAAGTCTGGTTATAGTCGAACAAACACAAAAATTTGACTTTTTCTAACGTCATTCAAACACACTCTCTGAGACTTTATTTCTGAGTGTCATTCCAAGGTCTTCTTGAAAGATTAGTACCACTGTGGTTAGCTCCTGTATAAGTCAAGGAGACCCCGGTCTCCATTCAAGTCAACTGTGAATTTCAAGTAAAAATATGGAGTGAAAAATTTTCCCTACAAGAAAATGTAGGTTCAAAATGCGTTTAAATCTAATGGTATCCTCATGAGTCAATTTGTTAAGTGCTATGGAGAGGTGAAGCGGGCACCCCATTGAATGCCTTCCAAAGTATACTGCTCACCGGAATTCAAGCACACTTTGCCTTAAAGGAGAAGAGCAACAGATTGTTATGATGTATTGCTGCAATTGATCATATTATAACCACAAAATTTAAAGGCATAAAATCTTTTAAAAATGGTCAATATGCAGCTTTTCAATATTTTCTTTTAATGTTGAAAATTTGAGAGGACTTTTCAATTTGCCTATCCCAACAGGTGAGCCTGATGCACATATCGAGGCAGTTTGAGCAATCTGAAAGTACGCATGTATCTCCAAAATAGTTTGAACAGGTAATGAAGAACTGCATTTCAATCATTCGCAAATAGTTTTTAGCCTTTAAGTTTTGTGGTCACAGAAAGATCCAAAGCGTCAGTCGATTGTATGAGGCTGTCGTGCTTTCCGTTAATGGTGAAATGTGTTAGCATAGCCTGAGACAATGCATTATAGAAAAGGCATTGGACTGGGTCTCCGTCTTATCACTCTAGGTGAGACTACAGAGAATTTTCAATCGTGGACCAATCAGTAGCAGGTCTCGTCGCCGCAGCTCACAAAATTAGATGACAACTCGCATGTGGCAGCTGTACTGGGCAGTCTATAGGTCGAAACGGTGCAATATGGCGGCTTGTGAGAACTGCACTTTCCTGTGCAAAAATTCTTTTCACCGAGTCCGAGAAAAGTCAAGGGCTGATGCCACAGAGACTTAGTCTATAGTTTTTGAATGACCTCAGCATACGTACATTGTGGGGTCACATATGAAACAATGATCTTCACTTATCCTCAAATACGCACCGGGACATAGCTGGCATTGATGTAGTCGTCAGATGAACTTCCCTGGATCGACAGTTTGACTCGAGAAGAATCGTCTATTTGGCAAAATATGAACAAAGTGGGGCTCAAGTACAAATACTGTCACAGCACGTTCAGTCAAAAATGGCATTGAAATCAGTAGTGTATACGCTCACACCTCACTTATCCTTCATATGTCAGTTCCTTTTCCACGGCAGATATTAGTGTAATTCTTAAACTCATAGCACATGCAAAAAAAAAAAAAAAAAAAAAAAAAAAAAAGCTGTTTTTTAATTTACATTTTCTTGCCAAGTATAAAACTTCAGCAGCTGCTCTCATGCTCAACTTGTTCTTTTTTCTGTCTGCACATACATTTCCCCACCCATGTTTCAAGCAACATAAATCAATGGAAATTCACTAAGATGTTACTGAGAATTGCTCTTGTCCTTTAGCTCTAAGCTAATGTGTTCACATGTATCTTAGAGGATGGTACGCAGCAAAACAAATTTTGGGTGAGTACAGGGGGAAAAAAATAAAACACAGGATGGCACAACATCAAATGAACTGTTGTTAAAATGGCGAAGTTACACAGTTGATCAGATCAGAATTGCGTATTCAACAAAGCGGTGTAATACACGCCAGTTAAACTCCAGTGGTGGAGTGGGTTTTCGGTTACTGACATGGCAGAACATTCCTGTAACGATTCTTTCCCGCGTTTTCCTCAGCGATGGACTTCGACTGGACTGTACCCACAGGTTTCAGGTCCTGCAGGTAAACAGGAACACACATCATTGTGACTTACAGAAGCTTCAGTTTCCCCTGTTCAGTCCACCCGTGTAACAGTCACGGGCATACAACATGTCGAACATTATTTCAGCGCTTGTTTAAAGCTGCATTGTGTCACTCTTCAAACTCTTCCCCGAGCAAGTGTAGGAATTGCAACTGCATACCATTCACGCTCACGCTCGTGTTAATGAGTAATTCACAGTCTCCTGTTGGTCAAACATGCCTGCCTTTGGCCTGTGGGAGGAAGGCAGAGTTCCCAGAGGAAACCCGTGGCAACATTGGGAGAACATGCTAATTCCACACCGAAAGGCCCCAGGCCTAAGTCAAACCCACAATCTCCTTACTGTGAGGCAAGAGTGCAACCCGCTTGCAATGCCCCCCCCCCTCCAATCGACATCCACCTTACAGCAAAGTTACTTTTGCTTGTTTGGCTCTGTTTGCCAGCGAGTCAGGGCAGAGCTCATTATCAGAGTGGGGGTGCCCACTCATAATTGCCTGTTTTTCAGTAGGAGGAGGATGACAGGCAGCAAATAGAAATTATGGGTTTTAAGGGACTTTTTGCTAATTAGTTTACTGACCTCCTTATTGTACATCCAAGCACGACGTAACTTAAAAAAAATCAGCATAGTGTTCGACCTGCAAGGTTTATTGCTTCTTTTACCAAGAGTAAGGGTTGCCAATCCTGTGCCAGATGATCTAGTGCAGCAGGTGGTTTTCATTTTAATCCTGATTTGACACTTAACTCTACAGGTCAGCTCTGGCAAGATATTCAGCTATTAAAGGAGGCATGCTATGTTTCTGAAAACCAACAAGATGAAATGGATTTCCTGGAACAGGAATGGAAACAAGTGAGATGGACTTAATATCACTGTAAATTCTACATCTCCATTCAGCGTGTAACTGACACTGTAACACATCATGTATGCAGATGTACATGGTTTTCTTTCAATCAATATCCAACATCTGCCTTAAAAGCATAATTGTAGCAGAAGTTAAAGAGTTATCTTGTAGGAATGCCCCAAAAATCTGCAGATATTGCGGTCCTCTGGGAGTGGAGGTTGAGATCCCCGTTTAAATACGGCAAACGTTGATGGTAACTTTAGCCAAGCATTATGTGAAATTGCAAGAAGTTCTGACATTTAGTTATAAATGTGGATGTTAGCGACAGACTATAGCAGTGAGCCTTACCTCATATTGTTCAGCAAATCCACAGTTAGAATTTACGCTCTGCTTCTGATAGTACAATTCATAGTCCTCTATTCTTACAGGCACGCCACTGCAAAAAAAAATACAACTCAGTGAGCACTGCCTATCACTGATCGCACAGTCAGAATGCAGACATACTCTTGCACACACAAGTGCTGAATATTCTCTCGCTTACATGTGCACAAACAGACGCAAGCTCCCTCGCACTCAGACACATAAGCTCTCCATCTCCTTCACAGTCGCTCATGCAAATAAATGAAGACGCCCTTACTCATACACACAGACATTCTCTGTTTTTGTCACAAACACAGACACACACACAGACAGATACGCGCACACACTAACACACACTACCTAATTTTCCTCCTTACAGAGACGCGTCCACTCACAAGTACTCGCTCTCCCTGCTCACACATGCACACATTCACACACACAACAGAAACAGTTGGATGAGTACTTACACCTTGGCTCTGTATAAGAGGAGAAGAGAAATGAGAAAAAAGTTAAGTAAGGTTAAATTTTCATATTGTTGAGCAATAATATAGGAATGTGGGGGACCATGTGATACACGGCAAAAACAAAATCTTATCAAGCATTTTAATCTTGTAGACCTAAACACTCATGTATTTCTATTACCTTTTCTTAAAGAAAAAAAATCCTGCTGCCAAGTTGAAGTAATTTTGACTAATTTTAAATTTGTCCATGGTGTAATTTTACAAACCTCATTATTTCTAATAAGTGCGTAAATCTGAAGACAAGACTAAAATGCTTGGTAAGATTTAGTTTTTTCCGTGTATAGTGGCTACAGATCCACACTTCTAACTTGGTTCAATTCAAAGCTGGTTGCTTGCTGCTCTACCTTTAAGTAAGATGTTTATTTTGCTTTATCTGACATTTCAGTAATTATACAGGTTAACAAATGGGTTTCTCTGTCAAAATAGATATAGTGCAAGTTGTTTGCACCAGTTTGACATAAAAAAAATGAGTGAAAATAACAAACTAGAGGGCATTCGGTAGAGCGCATACCTCCGCCATGCCATACATCACTTCCAAAATTGAATCAACTCATCCTTGGACTACCACCCATCATCCTACCAAATTTTGTACCAGACCATTCATAACTTTTTGAGTTATCTGGTTAACAGACAGACAGACAGACAGACAAACAAACAAACCAACAAGGGTAGTAAATGTTACCTCCTTGGCGGAGGTAAAAGTTTAAATAGATTCTTAATAATTACCTCATGGAGTCGATAGGTATCTCAGAAGATTTTTTCTTGGCGTTCCTGTAAGAAAGAAATACTTCAAACCACAGTTTGATGAGGTCATCCAACTTCATCCTTTCTCACAGTTTTAAAAATCGTCACCCTATAAAAATAATGGCCTAAGTCATTTTTTGAAGAAAATGAGTTTTTGGCCTAAATCATCTCTTGCTCTGCATTTAGTAAAGTTTTTTGCGTTTTCCCAAAAACATGAACAAATGACTTAGGCCTTTATTTTATTAGAGTGACGAAATGATAGGAGATGATGAACAAAAACTCACTTTTTCCTGAAGGCGAGAAACGCTGCGATTCCAGACAAACAGCCGAACGCAGAAAGTCCTCCCGCCAATGCAGCTGTCGTAATAACGGCTGAGAAAATATAGCGAGAGAGAGAAAGGGAGAAAGAGAGAGGTACTTCAGTCCGATGTCCCTTTGTGAAAGTATCGGTCATTTCATAACACGCTAATAAAAAAAATGCGGCCCTAGCAAAGTAGGAAGAACAAACCAAAATAAACACCGGATAAAAAACGACTCCAGTGTACCCAAAACAAAGTTATTCGGTACCTTTTAAATGCATCAGTCAGAACACATATTGGCGCTAATGAATTTGAACTGGTCAGGTTGCTCCCAGTCCAGCTTCGAGTCCATCAATTGAAGCCAAATATGGTACATGGCATCATCCACAATCATTCACCCACTTACCTAACCAGTTCTTTTAGTAAAGTTAATCAAGTACACAGTATAAATACCAGATCCAGCCATTTTTCACTTCATCTACCGTCTGTCAAATCCCTTGGTAAAACAACTTTTTTTTTATAGTGCTACCAAACTGTGGAATGAATTACCAGACACATCCAAGATACTCAGAGCAAGTCTCATTTTAAAATGTGTGTGCACTCCTGTGCATGTACAACCCCAATTCCGAAATAGTTGGGACAAAGTGTAAATTGTGAATAAAATCAAAACGCAATGACTTTCAAATCACACCAGCCAGTATTTTATTCACAATAGAACAGAGATAACATAGCAAATGTTGAAACTCAGAAATTTTACAATTTTATCCACAAAATGAGCTCATTTCAAATTTGATGGCTGCTACAGGTCTCAAAAAAAAGTTGGGACAGGGGCCTGCTTACCATGGTGTAGCATCCCCTCTTCTTTTTAACACAGAGTGGAGGCGTCTGGGCATTGAGGAGAGAAGTTTCTTGAGTTAAGCCATTGGAATTTGATCCCACTCTTGTTTAATACAGGCTTCCAGCTGCTGGAGAGTTTTTTGTCTCCTTTGACAGACTTTTCGGTGAATTATGCACCAAATGTTCTCAATCGGTGAAAGATCAGGACTGCAGGCAGGCCAGTTCAGCACACGCACTCTTCTGCTATGAAGCAATGCCGTTGTAATAGCTGCAGTATGTGGTTTTGCATTGTCCTGTTGAAATACACAAGGCCTTCCCTGGAATAGATGTCGTCTGGAGGGGAGCATATGTTGCTCTAAAACCTTTATATACCTTTCAGCATTCATGGTGCTTTTTAAAACATGCAAGTGTCCCACACCATATGCACTAATGCATCCCCATACAATCAGAGATGCTGGCTTTTGAACTGAACGCTGATAACAGGAGGGGTGGTCTTTCTCCTCTTTAACCCGGAGGACATGACGCCCATGATTTCCAACAAGAATGTCAAATATGGACTCGTCTGACCACAGGACACTTTGCCACTTTGCTACAGTCCATTTTAAATGAGCGTTGGCCCACAGAACACGGCGGCGCTCCTGGATCATACTCAACAATGGCTTCCTTTTTGCATGATACAGTTTTAGGTGGCATCTGTGGATGGCACGGCAGACTGTGTTTACAGACAGTGGTTTCTTTAAGTATTCCTGGGCCCATTTAGTAATGTCAATGACAGAATCATGCCGGTGAGTGATGCAGTGGCGTCTGAGGGCCCGAAGATCACGGGCATCCAGTAAAGGTCTTCGGCTTTGTCCCTTACACACAGAGTTTTTTCCAGTTTCTCTGAATCTTTTGATGATGTTATGCACTGTCAATGATGAGACCTTCAAAGCCTTTGCAATTTGACGTTGAGGAACATTGTTTTTAAAGTAGTCCACAATTTTTTTAGGCAATTTTTTTTTCAGCCGATTCTCTTATATATTAATTGCTTTTTCAGCCCTTTTTTTGACTGTGTCCCAACTTTTTTGAGACCTGTTACAGCCAGAAAATTTGAAATAAGCTCATTTTGTGGATAAAAAATGTCTCAGTTTCAACATCTGAAATGTTATCTATGTTCTATTGTAAAACACATATTGGCTCATGCGATCTGAAAGTCAATGCATTTTGATTTTATTCTCAATTTACACCCGGAATTGGGGTTGTACATCACTAGTGTTTGTTGTTCTTTTATTTTTTTTTCTTGTCAGTCTCATTTCTTGGTTTTGTTATTTTGTAAATGTTTTGTAATTCTAGTTCAGTTTTCTATGTTTGTCTAGTCATAAGTAGGACCACAATGGAAATAAGTGCTTGCACTTTTTTGTGCTATCCTGATTTTGAATGTGTATTGTACTTGTCTGTACTTTTCCATTTTTTTTTTGAGAAATTTTTTATCCACGCAAACACAGGGAGAACATCCAAACGCCACACAGAAAGGCCCAGACTGGATTTGAACCCACAACATCCTTGCTATGAGGTAACAACGCTTCTGCTGTTGAAGCGAAGTTCCTATTTTCAAATATTTCTATTTTCCAAAAAGCATAACAGCACCAAAAAGGCTCAACTGAGCCAATTTTACTCACCTGGATCTTCTGGTAGAGGGACATCTTTATCGTTATAGGGGGTTATCGAATACAAGGAGTCTGATTGGTCAACTAAATCGTTCTTCAATGCAAGGCGGGTAAACATGACAAAAGCCAATCTACAAGAGGGATCAGAGAAATGGGATGAATTTGAAATGCTCCATAGCACAAGTTTAAAATGAGCCAGAGATGCTCAATGTTATATTCTATTATGGCCCCATTCAACGGAGCATTGATGAGCCACACAGCCTTGGACTTACAATATTTACCAATACTACAACAACAACAACAACAACAACAACAACAACTGCCACAACTACTACTACTACTACTAATTATTATTATTATTATTATTATTATTATTGCCAGGGATTCAGTGGGTTGGCGATTTATGCCCCATATAGTCACACTGAGATCAGTGAAGCTGTTGGGCACTTCAGCAAGGCTCTGAAGAGAATGCCACACTTGGGCAGACAGGCGCCTGCTTAGTCTAATCAACCATAAGTGCCAGTGGATAAATGCATCATCTAAAACACACTGAGATAATGATGCAATACGATCTAGATCATGTCAGGGTCGACTGTGGGCCGGTAGGTCCATGGAGTAATGGGTTACCGATTACCTTGCCCTGGGAATGTGATGGTTCAGACAGATGGGATTTTGCATTCATCATTATCCTATAACCCCTGTAACGGGCCCTCTTAGTCCTATTATTAATGGTTGAACACTGGATACTTTTCATACCTGTAAGTTGCCTTGGCCTTCAGCGGTCCGTTCTCGTACCCGTTCCATTTCGAGCCAGACCCTACATCCAACTCAATCTCAGATTGATCATATCGATTCTGGTTTGCGTCAGTATCACGGGCAGTGGCCAGATAAGGGACACTATCATCTTCCTTCCAGTCCTTGTAGGTTCTGTTGAGGTATTTTTGCAAACCAATGCCATTTTCATCTGAAAAATCTGCATCTGAAATGATGATATTTACATTTAAATAATTAGAATGTAATTTTTTTTCCCTTCAAATCAAAGCTTTCCTCAAACAGGTAGGGTGGTATTAGAATAAAAATACTTACTTTTTAAATTGGATGTCACTAGTATACCATAAGCCTTAATGGGTCCGTTGATTCCATTAAGAATACTTGAGTTGATTTTCACAAAAAACATGTTGTGTTCTTTTTTTCAAAATAGTCAATCCAGTGGCCAGCTTAGCTTCAGGAGGATCTTAAAAAAATATGCAAAAACGTTCGGTGTCAGAGTAGTCAAAACGTAATCCGGGGCAAACAGAAATATTCAGAATACATCCAAATACAAGTACTGCATTATGAAAAGAAGATCCACTGCATACAAATGCATTTCTTTCCCAAAGTTCAATAATGATGACAAACACACACAGAAGCACAGAGTGATTCATCCAATCAAATTGCCCACTCATGATCAACTTCAGATTGCTCAAAAGACTCTCCTAAAGGGCACACCACAGCTGATCAACTGGTAGCCAAGAGGTCAAACTTATACCAGCACAGATGTAGAGTAATTCATAGTTTTTCAAGACAGAGCTTGGATGGCCATCAATGTTCATTTTATCACAATTGCAGGAAGCCTTAAAAATATCTTCACTTCCAATTTTATCTCAATAAATCTATTTTACTGAACGATGACAGACAGAGACAGAGGCTGTTGCCAGCAGGTTGTGACTGCGGTATAATGTGTTGGAAACAACAAGCAAGTGCTCATAACACTCTGAGCTTAACCTTGTCTCATGGAAGAGAATCAAACTGATACAATCACAGTTTTAGCTGTGGCCAGTCTAGAGCTGAACTGTGTTTGCAGAACTCTACCCTGCTGCAGCCACTGACTGTCCTTCAGATACACCACTGCTTAAGTGAACTAGTGACATAATTGGACAAATGAGCACGTACCAGTGATGCCCGTCTGACATACTCTTTGATAGACGCTGCTGTTTTTCCCGCAGCCCACGGTCCTTATGCGCACGTTGTACTCTGTGAAATACGTAAGGTTTTGGATGACATGGTCGCAGCTGCTTCCGCAGGGAGGTAGGGTCACTGTCCCAGCGTCGCTCCATGTCAGTTGGAACCCTTTGTTTAACCCCTCTGGACTCTGCCACATCAGGTGAAGCAGGGGCCCCGCCCGGTTGGGTCCCTCGCATGTGAAGGTGACGACAGGAGACGCGTCTTTTAAGCACAAAAATACAAGAATGAGGAAACAATATTAGTCATTCAGTGGCCATTTGGTCCCCTTAAAAAGGGGTTCAACAGCTAAGAGACACTCATTTCCATGCATACCTGCAGTGGTTCACTTTCAGTAAAGAATAGCAGAGAACTTAACCCTTAAACTCCAACTTTTCACTTATGTTTTCCCTTCAGGAGGTTCAAAATCAGAAACTTTTTTTTTTCCATCTGATAGGACAATGTCACCTACATATTCTGTATCTGCTGGTAGCAGCGCTTCACTGCAGCTAAATCTCACTTATATTGAAAGAAATATTCAATCTTAATATGCTATGTTTTTATGGGCACAGAATTACATCAAATAGAAAATATCTAGATCTTGTACATCATCTGATACGCATTCCTCAGTATTTCAGCAGAACATATTTGGGATGGCTGGAAACCTTGGGATCTCCACTAGAATTTAAAATAGGCCTGAGGTTTCACTGATTCGAATACAGCGGTTCTATCTGACAAACCCACATATGGGCCCATAGGTTTTATGAGGTAAAGATGACATCACTGTATACTTGGCACAGAATGACACAAATCCTTATTGCAGTAGTATAGATTCTTGATCAGATAGGATGGAAGTACTCACCTGTGCAGACATCAATGCTCATAGGCAAACCGTCTGTCCCATCAGACGTTTGGGAATACACTTCAAACTTATAGCGGGAGCCTGGAACCAGCCCTGTCGAATTATGATCCAAATCTGAGGTATTTTTCTCCCTGATGAGATGGTCAGTGCTGTTCCAAACCCTCACATTATAAGAGTATCCGGGTTTGAACGCAAAGGGCTGCTGCCATTCTACACTGATCATATGCACTCCAGTTGAGGACAGTACAAGACCCCGAATGCTCTCTGGTCCTAAAACAAAAAGAGGAAAAGGGCATCAATGTTCGAGCTCAACTTGCAGTTCATAGAATGCCATCCATTGCACCTTAACATAATTGCGACAGAATATTCTGCATACTCCACTGTTAAGCATTCTTAGAAAATGGCTCCAGTAAAAATGAACATGCCGAGGAGACACTAGGAAAACACAGAAGAGTTGAACACATTTTTCGGGTTAACCATCCAATTTAGTTAGACAAACTAATCAATTTTACAAACCCATTTTGTTCAGAACACTAACTGTTGAAATCAGAAATACTTTCCAAAAGTAATGTAATAATATAACATAATGTAACGTAACATAACACAACACAACACAACACAGCATAGCATAACATAGCATAACAGCGACAAATCCAAACAATTTAGCCCGACAAAGCTCAAAAAGGCTTGGGAGCAGCAAAGTTGCAACAGAAAATGTTTTAAAAGCACACTTATAAAGCTGAGCACTCAAGGACATCACAGCAGATTTTGACCTTTTTGTTTTTTTTTTTTGTAGCAATAAGGCCACTCCGAAGTCCTTCCGGATTGCTCTCGTACCCCCAAGACTCAACATTTTCCAATAACTGAAAGGTATTTGACACTCAGTTTACCGAAAAACAAGAAAATATTGAGCTCTGTCTCCAAGCAAAGTTGTCCTGGCAGAGCACTGGCTGAAGCATCATACCCATGCTTTCAGAACAGTAATGAAACCAGTGCCTTTGTTGCCTTTGTAGAAAAACTGACCAAATTTCAAAGGTGTGTAGTCGATTTAGGCCAACCTTTTTAATCAACAGCTGATTTTGGCAGGATACAGCAAAGAGTAATCCATGCTACATTACAGTAGCGTTGTGGAGCAGTATCAACTTGTGCTACAGTGCTACCCTTCAGACGGTTAAATAACTGCATTTTAAGAAGATGTATCATAGCAGTGGTTAAGTGTGAAAACACCATAGTACAGAATAAATACCTCATTTTGGCATCAAAACGTCTTTTATCCACAAGAAGACATGCATTATCTTTACATTTAATTCAGTTTTATGGCTGGATGGCTTCATACCAGTGAGGTTGAATACACGGCTCAAGAGTCCAGAGGTAGCACCCATGAAATCAAACCAAAACCTTTGCTCAGAAACCCCAGGTGCAAGCACTTGACCGCGCACCCTAGTACACACTCGCTAAAAAATTTTTTTTTTTTGTTTTTCATTTTGTTTTTCCTCTTGTTTCCATCACATAGAAAATGGGAACGTCTCACATACATGTATTCCACCCAGTACATCCTACGTCATTTGTTTTTTTTTTTTTTTTTGAAAAATTTGGCATCTCCAATCCCACCCGAATCTGGAATGTCCAATTGGGGAACTATGTACAAGGCTTTTCGCATATGCGACCCCCAATTGCCAACTCAGGAGAGTGAGACAGCTCGCAGCTCTCCTCCAAAGCACGCGCCCGTCGCCACCGCTTCTTATACACTCATTGGTTGAAACTTTGCAAGCTCAGAACGAGGGCGGAGGATACCCGAACATAAACGAGCTTAGAATCTTCCTAACGAACATCCGTCTGCCCAACAGGAGGCGCCTCAGAACTTGTTATTTACAATACCCTATCCCGGCAGACCCTTCCCAATTTGCATCCCTATAGCGCATTGGCCAATTGCACGCTACTCTGAAAAGAGCTGCCGACCCCTGCCGGCTGGTACGAGGCGGGAATCGAACCCGCGCCGTGATAGTCCCTTCTGCTTCGCAACATGATGCTTTACCGAGTGAGCTGACATCATTTGTTTTTAACCCTTTCATGCATGGAGGTCACTACAGTGTACAGCTGTTTAAAAGTGTTTTTTCTCTGCCTGCAATTTTGGGCACTGCTGCATATTAGTAAAAAAATCCTGACTGAGTTTATCATAATTCATGCATGAGAGGGTTAAGGCGGTCTCCAACACAAGTCTGATGGAATTTATCAGAGCAAACACAAATACTTACTTGTGGTGGTAGAGAGGAGCACTGGCTGACTGGTAAACTGAAACGGACCCACCGCAGCCACAGATATGTCGTATGAAGTTCCAGAAACTAGGTTGCTGATTTTCAGGCTATTGCGGGGAGTTTCAATTAATTTACGGTCATTTACAGATGAGTTATAGATCACAAGGTAAACAAAAGAGCCATTATCCATTCGGGGAGAGGGAATCCACTCCAGGGTGACTGATTCGGTGGTCTTGCCGGTGACCATGACTGGACCCGGTGCATTGGGATCTGAAGGGGAGCACAAGGGAAAGAAAAATGTTGGAAAGAAAGAACTATGTGACCCCACTCTGGTTAACATATCAATTGCTCTGTTCAGTTTATAACAGATTAATTGAAGAGCCTAATACTAAAAGTACTTAAGTCACATTTTCACACACCATGAGGCAAGGATGGGAAAATACCTTTTACAGTTACGCAAGTTCACTGCCTTCATTTTTTTTAAATGGACAATTTGTGACTTAAGTACTTCTTGCAACGGAGTCTTCAATTATTTGTCAAAATTATTGCATACAGTTAAATTCATTGCACATTATCCATTTATACATCTGAGTATCAGCTAATAAGCTGCAACAAGCAGCTATAGGCCTCAGGAGTACAGTTGGATTTGTAAGTGAGAAAGGTCCAGTGGTCTAGGGGAGCAAAACTCCATTGTTTTAGGTATTTTTTGAGCTCTCTTTTGTAATTTCATTAAATTATGTAAGGAGCCGCTGCACTGGAAACTGATAGGTAAGGCTGATTGGAGAAACATGATCTGAACTGACAAAATGTTGGCAATAGCAGAGATTTTGTCAACTGATGTGACAGAGATCAGGGTTTCTGCTACATGTAATTGATCGTGGCGCACCGCCACAGCAAAATAAAAGCCGCCATGTCTATGTAAAATGACTTTACGTAAACTCCAAAAATCCTAAGGACAATCAGGTGTCGCCAGTTCTCCTTGATAAGTTAAAATGAGCGCTAATAATTCTTGACCTGTTGTCAATCATTTTGCTTGATGAACACGTTTTCCAATAAAAATTAGCCATCAGCAGTAAAACGCGCTGCTTTCTTCTTAATGCAATGTGTGCGACGATTAGAGAAAATATATTTTGTTCACTTTGCAAAACGATAAACTACGACGTTAACTTCTGTGTTTGCTGTGAGCACATCCTGCTCTACCTGATTGTATCTTCATGATTATTTAATTGCAATTCCGGAGTCCGGAGTCATAATCGGTTTTCATAATGTGAAATCCACCGTCACGCATGTGAAACTGTTAAACCTCCGTGCACACAGACTTCAATTATTACATTGCCTACGTGCTGATTAATGAAAACTGGCCACACCTGATAATGCTGAGTTTTGACCCGACACTGAAGCCCTCCACCACAGTTTCAAAAAATCCTGGAGGAAACCCGGGAGATGATTATGTGGCAGACCCATTAATTTTTTTTCCTAAAGAAATATTCTGTGAAGCAGAATTCCATTGATAATTCGCCCTGCGTGACGTCATACTTCCAAGGCCTATTTGACTATTGTCAATGTCAGCAATTCCACCATCATCTTTTTTATGAATGAGTATGCCAGGAGTTCCAGGGGTAGACCTCGGATTGGTGACTTACTGGTTGCAGATTAGTCAGTTGTAAACTTGAGGGATACCAGCCATACTTGAGTCCAGAAAACAACCTTGCAGTTCTGAAGAGCTCAAAATCTCCATAAGCTGATGGTCATACTCACAGGTTGCATTGGAAACAGGCGCTGAGTCTTCAGCAAAGGGGCCGCTGATTGTGGTCACTATGACTGTGTAGCTTCTCCCAGCATGAAGACCACTGAACAGCTCTGACTGAAAGCTGGAGTTAAGACGCTTCTGTTGGTCGTCACCATAACTGCTGGTTAAGTTGACCGTGTAGCTTTCAACTTGGCCAGGGGGAGACACCCATGTCACTTCAATAGTGTCATTAGTACCTCTGCTTGAAACTGCTGGGATCACCTTCTCAGGCTCTGTGTATATGAGAGAGAGAGAAAGAGAAAAAGGGGGAATATGATTGCCCAAATTGCAGAGCTTGATACAGCAATAATCAACTGATCATACATTAGCAAGAGTTCAAAAATAAACCCGTGAATTTCATTTTTAGTAACATTTCCAACATCTGAAAATCTATAGCCACAACTAAACTACGTACAGCAATAATCCTCTGTTCGTACTTTACAGTACTACCACCCAAAACTCGAGAAAGTGCACCTTTTTCCGAGAAATTCCTATAAAAGCTTAGAATACACCAAGGTTTACTGAAGATTTGAGGCCAACTCTGTTAACCTCAGAAAAATTTTACAGAGGTATCCCTAAGTCTGTCCAGTTTACTTAAGTTTGGACAACTCCTCATTAAACCTCGGTTACATTTTCCCGAAATATACCGAGGATTATCTGGCCCACTGAAGGTCAGAGACCACTTCGGTATTCCTCGGGAAAATTTTCACCCCAATCCGAAATTCGCTGAATTTTCAGTGATAATTCGTTCTGAATTTTTTTCGGATAACAAATTTTTGATGGAAAACTATCCAAAAATTTTTTTGGCCACCGAAAAATTTTCATATGTATGAAAAAATATGAATATTCGCCGAATTTTGTGGGAACGTTGGAATGGCCAGCACTGTAAGCCTGTACTTCATCTAGACTGCATCTAGGGCCTGGCTTAATTACACTGCATCTCGTTGAACAGGCAGTACTGGTAATTTGCATAATTAATTGGTGTTTGGACTGCAGTACTGGAGGGAGGTCTTTCATGAGGCATGTGTTTTGACTGTCTTCACACCTCCCCTTTGTTCTGGTGTGAGCATAGGCCTAGCAGACAAACTTCGGTCTACCTCGGTGAAATTTTCCCCAGGAATACCAATATGGTCTCTGACCTTCAGTGGGCCAGACAATCCTCGGTGTGTTTCGGGAAAATGTAACCGAGGTTTACTGAGGTGTTGTCCAAACTTAAGTAAACCGGACAGACTTCGGGATACCTCGGTAAAATTTTTCCGAGGTTTAACCGAGTTGGCCTCAAATCTTCAGTAAACCTCAGTGGATTCTAAGTTTTTATAGGAATTTCTCGGAAAAAGGTGCACTTTCTCGGTTTTTGGGTGCTACTAGCGTTAGCAAAAGATGTAAAACGTAGACCTATGCGTTTCATTTTTAGCAATATTTCAAACATCCAATTCATAGCTAGAACTAAATTACGCAGCCTTGACAGTTCAGCGCACAAATCTGTTTTTACAGTCAGGTGGAGTCCAGCAGAGACAAATGAACTTGAAACAAGTTGTCATGTCAGGTCTTACTTGTGTACTGGAATATTAACACAGGCTCTCCCTCAATGCTGCTCTGGACCTGGGAGTAGACGCTAAAGGAGCAGTTGGTTCCTGGGGTCAGACCAGTGATGGTGGCCATGGGCTCTTGCTCTGTCTGATTCTGTGGGGCAGTTGTACAGCCTGAGGTCTCCACCCTGTATGAGTATCCCTCCTGATGCCCCTGGGGCCTGTGCCACTGCAGAATCACTGCTGTTGTGTTGACTGTGGTGGCATTTAACCCAAGGACAGGATAGGGCCCTACAAAGAGTTTGGTGTCAGCGTGATGCAAAAAAAATGGGGAGACCACAAAGCATATAGTAATATTCAAGAGTCACAAAGGCTACACCAGATCTTGTTGTTAGTCACTAACTAATGGTAATAATGTTATATGGTGAATAATGGCACCTAGAGGTGACCAATATTTAATGTGTTACTGAGAGAGATGTAACTCCAGCATGCTGTGTCCCTGTGTGTGGTACTCACTGGTGTAGATCTCTGCCACGACTTCAGAGCTATGGTAGGCCATTTGTCCAACAGTAGCCACTGAGATCTTGTACAGAGTCCCTGACACCAGGTTCTCCAATACAGTCGTGTTTTCTGAGGTCTCAATTTGACCATTTTCTTGGGGTTGATAGGAGATGATGAAATTAAACTGGCCAACGTCCATGCCTTGGGGCCAACCCCAGCTTACAGTAATGGAATCAATGGCCTGTTGTACTGCTTGAATAGGTCCAGGTGGATTGGGATCTGTGAAAACAATAAGAATGAGATAAGCAGGATCCAATGAAAAAATAATGGAAAAGCAATAAAAATCAAACCTGGTTCTTGGACCTGCCATAAAATATACTCAGCTCTAAAAGAGCCCACAGGGGCACACAGTGAGTTGTGCGGTCCGCATAGTTGAAAACAGTTTCATGGTTTCCCCTCACAAAAATGGCAGCAACAAAGAGCTCTTAACCCCTTAAATTCTGATTTTCACTTGAATTTCTCCTTAGGTTCAAGGTATGAAAAAGCAGGTTTTTTTTTTCAAATTGCAGAACAATATCACCTACACACTCCGTATCTGCTAGTTGCAGTGCTTCACTGACACATCACACCTACACAAAGTGAAATATTCAAACTCAGGGCACCATGTTCTTATGGCCACAGCATTATATCAAACAGGAAATGTTAAGATCTTGAGCATCATTTTATGCATATTTCCTTGAAATTCCATAGGATACATTTCAGATTTTTGGAAACCTTGGGATCAACAAAAGAATTTAGGCCTACAGTCTCGTAGGTTTGAATAAAGCAGCTGCATTTGATGGACACAGGTTTTATTGGGTTAATCTCCTTGAGGTGACTGTTATACTCACAGGTTGCATTGGAAACAGGCGCTGAGTCTTCAGCAAAGGGTCCACTGTTTGTGGTCACTATGACTGTATAAATTCTCCCAGCATGAAGACCACTGAACAACTCTGACTGAAAGCTGGAGTTAAGACGCTTGTGTTGGTCGTCTCCATAACTGCTGGTTAAGTTGACCGTGTAGCTTTCAACTTGGCCAGGTGGAGACACCCATGTCACTTCAATAGCGTCATTAGTACCTCTGTTTGAAACTGCTGGGATCACTTTTTCAGGCTCTGTGTATGAGAGGGGGGGGAAGAGAAAAAGGGAAAATGACGTCTGAGACTGCCAAAATTGACAGTTCATAAATTAGAACAGGAGACTAAAGTGAATGATTTTGCATTTCATTTTTAGCAATATTTTTAGGTGTTCTAAAATCAACAGTGACAAGCAAACTATGTTGCTTTTACAGTTCAGCACATTAATCTATTCTTTCAAACACAGGACGGGGTCAACCAGAAACAGATATGAATTGGAAACAATTAGTCATGTCAGGTCGTACTTGTGTACTGGTATATTGAAACGGGTGCTCCCTCAGTGCTGCTCTGGACCTGGGAGTAGACGCTGAAGGAGCAGTTCGTTCCTGGGGTCAGGCCAGTGATGGTGGCCATGGGCTCTTGCTCTGTCTGATTCCGTGGGGCAGGTGTGCAGCCTGAGGTCTCCACCCTGTATGAGTATCCCTCCTGATGCCCCTGGGGCCTGTGCCACTGCAGAATCACTGCTGTTGTGTGGACTGTGGTGGCATTTAACCCAAGGACAGGATAGGGCCCTACAAAGAGTTTGGTGTCAGTGTGATGCCAGCAAGATACATTCTGTTATCTTCAGGAATCACAAAGGTCTCATGAGATCTCATTGTTAGTTGCTGGATAATTGCTATAATGTTGTATTGCAAATAATAGGTGACCAATATTTAATGTGTTACTGAGAGAGATGTAACTCCAGCATGCTGAGTCCTCGTGTGTGGTACTCACTGGTGTAGATCTCTGCCGTGACTTCAGAGCTCTGGTAGTCCATTTGTCCAACAGTAGCCACGGAGATCTTGTACAGAGTCCCTGACACCAGGTTCTCCAATACAGTCGTGTTTTCTGAGGTCGGATTTTGACTTTTTTCCTGGGCTTGATAGGAGATGATGAAACTATACTGGCCATCGACCATGCCTTGGGGCCGATCCCAGCTTACAGTAATGGAATCAGGGGTCTGCTGTTCTGCTTGAATAGCTCCAGGTGGATTGGGATCTACACCAACAAAAAGAATGAGGTGAGTAGGATCCAATGAGAAAATAATGAAAAACTATCAAAATCAAACCTGTTTCTTGGACATGCTGTAGAATATGCTCAACCGCTAAAGAGCCCACAGGTGCAAACTACGAGTTGAGAGTTTGGCATAGTTGAAAACAGTTTCATGGTTTCTCTTTACAAAACTTCATTGCAATGGAGAGCTCTAAACCCTGTACATTCTGATTTCTACTTGAAGTTCTCCCAACACAGGTTCAAGGTATGAAAAAGCAGTTTTTCTACATTGTAGAACAATGTAACATACATATTCTGTCTCTGCTAGTTGGAACACTCCACTGAAACTACATCACACTTATATTGAGTGAAATATTCAAGACCAGCATGCCCTGTTTTTATGGCTACAGCATCACATCAAGCAGAAAATATCTAGATCATGTGCATCATTTTATAAACATTTGCATATAATTCACTGGGATATATGTACATGAAACCTTGGGATCTCTATCAGAATTGAAAATAGGCCCAAAGTTGCATAGGTTTGAAAAAAGCAGCAACAGATGATGAAATCATACACAGGTCCATAGGTTTCATTAGGTTAATCTCCTTCAGGTGACGGTTATACTCACAGGTTGCATTGGAAACAGGCGCTGAGTCTTCAGCAAAGGGGCCGCTGATTGTGGTCACTATGACTGTGTAGCTTCTCCCAGCATGAAGACCACTGAACAGCTCTGACTGAAAGCTGGAGTTAAGACGCTTGTGTTGGTCGTCTCCATAACTGCTGGTTAAGTTGACCGTGTAGCTTTCAACTTGGCCAGGTGGAGACACCCATGTCACTTCAATAGTGTCATTAGTACCTCTGCTTGAAACTGCTGGGATCACTTTTTCAGGCTCTGTGTATATGAGAGAGAGAGATACAGAAAGAGAGGAAAAGGGGAAGATGATGGCTGAGATTGCTGAAAATGATGCCACAATAATCAACAGTTCAGACATTAGCAAAGGAAAGTTAATAAGTTTAATTTTGCATTTCTTTTTTTTTTTAGTAATTTTTCGAACATCCTAAAATCTAAAGTAACAACTAAACTACATAGCTGTGACAGTGCTCCACATAAATCTAGTTGCACACACCGAAGGGAGAGCACCAGAGGAAAAACAAATCTTAGCAAGTAGTGATGTCAGGTCGTACTTGTGTACTGGTATATTGAAACGGGTGCTCCTTCAGTGCTGCTCTGGACCTGGGAGTAGACGGTGAAGAAGCAGTTGGTTCCTGGGCTCAGACCAGTGATGGTGGCCATGGGTTCTTGCGCTGTCTGATTCCGTGGGGCAGTTGTACAGCCTGAGGTCTCCACCCTGTATGAGTATCCCTCCTGATGCCCCTGGGGCCTGTGCCACTGCAGAATCACTGCTGTTGTGCTGACTGTGGTGGCATTTAACCCAAGAATAGTATATGGCCCTTCAAAAAATAATTAAGTATTAGTCTGATGCTGGCAATGGGAAGATGGAAAGGTTCACTGTATTTAGGAACACACCAATACTGATACTGGGTTTTGGTATCAGACACCAATATTCCACTTATATACAATACGGTACTTGTAAAAAAAAAAAAAAAAAAATGTTCTGATACCCAAACCGATACAAACATTTTCAATGTCACTGTTTGGCCGCAGAGTGAGTGGCAAAAAGCAAACATATATGATTCATACTGATTAGAGAGTTGCAATCTGTCTTATGGTAATGCTAACTGTGGCAATAACAAGGTAATACAATATGACAGAAACTTGCTTGCAAATGTAAACAGCTTTTCGCACCCTCAAGCGTGCTTGAATGCAACCCTGAAGGGCAAAAATGATAAAAATGAGTCAGCAGTGAGGAAGTTTTAACACAAGGCAGAATGCAAAATCAGCCGATATTGTGATGAGGGACACAAGGTAGATTGTTCAACGCTACTTACCAAATCAAACATTTGAAATCTTGACTTTTCAACCAATGTGAGTGTTAAACAGTGTTTTCAAAACCAGAATTTCCTTGTGCTTTCTTTAAATGACCAAATAATTTTGGTTCTTGGTATGGGCAAGTACCCAAAAGGTGAGAACTAATACTCATACTTGGTCTGAAAAAAGAGGTATTGGTGCATCCCTCGTAGTAATCGTTCAGAAATCTTAAAAGCAGGGCTTGATCCCATTGGTAGGTGCTGACTAATTGCCATACTGTTTTATGGAGAGTAACAGCACCAAGAGATGGCCAATGTTTATTAACTCCAGCATACTGAGGTCCTGAGAATGATACTCACTGGTGTAGATCTCTGCAGTGACTTCAGAGCTCTGGTAGCCCATTTGTCCAACAGTAGCTACTGAGATCTTGTACAGAATCCCTGACACCAGGTTCTCCAATACAGCCATGTTGTTTGAGGTCCGATTTTGACAATTTTCTGGGGCTTGACAGGAGATGATGAAACTATACTGGCCAACGTCCATGCCTTGTGGCCAATCCCAGCTTATGGTAATGGAATCAGTGGTCCGCTGTACTGCTTGAATAGATCCAGGTGGATTGGGATCTGTAACAATAGTAAACATGAGAAAAGCAGGATCCAATGATGTACACGACAGGCCAAAAGTTTGGGGCCACCCTCAGATTTTTAATGGTGCACCAAGTGCAATGTGACCCCTTGGTTTTGGGGAAGGCATTTATACAGCATGCCTTCTTGTTTCATAAAATAGTTCATGTCCTAGTGACATAAAATCATGTAACACAAAGGCATTGGAACTCAATTATAAAACATTGTGGTCAGTGATCAATCAGTTAAGACAGCTTTAAAATGTGGTCTGAGATCTGAAATTCACCCAAAACCTATTGGCTTCCTATATTTTATGCACTGAAGTCATTTCCCGTGCAAAAAATAAGGAAAGAACAGTTGATGTGTGATTTTTTTTTAAATCTGAGGGTGGCCCCAAACTTTTGGCCTGTAGTGTACTTTCGGAAAACAATCATAATTGTTTTGATGATGTACTGCTGATTTTTCCCACCCCCAAAAATGCCTACAGGCAAACACAGCGAGGTAATACAGTGCCATCATTTCCCTTTACCAAACTTGGCTGCACCAGAGAACACTGAATCTCTCGAGCTGACTCGTTCTGGTCAGGCTGTCAACTGGTTGGTAGATATCGAGGGTTTGGAGCACAATGGTTATATGTCCAAATTTTGTGATTTTGGGATTTTTACCTCCCGTCACACATTTCTGTCAGCTAATTCTTGGAGCATAATAATTATATGTCCATGCACCTCAGTTTTAAACAGAATTCACATTTTCTTTTTGTGGTATGGCTAACAAAATCTGCTTATATGAATTAAACATTTATGTTTTGATGAATAAACATGAATAGTATTACAGAATCATCTCTCTTCCATTGCAAACAAACCTAACTTCAATCTATCACCATTGTGTTATGTCACATCAAGTGCTAGAATTGTTGGAGCACGGAGGTGACATGCCCATTTTGGCAATTTTGGCCATGAAGTCGCAGTACCACACTTATGAAAACTTACATATTCAGTATACCTCTGAACCATGCAGTAAAAGAGTGACTGACATAAAAATGATGTGAATGATGTACCTGATTTAATAGAACATTTGCAAACCTAAAAATCAATTTTTCCCAAAACCTCTAAAATGGACCTATAACCATTGCGCTCCAAACCCTCAATATGCTCTTGCCTGACCAAATTCTCATTGGTCAGACAACTGTCGGTGTGACTTTTATGAGGAGAAAAGCGCTTCCTATCAACAACCTCCGAAGATTACTCCATTATTCTCGAGGATAGGAGGGACATAAGCAGACCTGTATTTTATGTCTGAGTGCCTAGATTGTGTTAAAAAAAACATTAATCATTAAAAGAATGATATTCAAATATATTTTATTCAATAAATGTGTTTCTGTTTAACAGTCATATGGTTTACTAGACTATAAAAATAAGACCAGGAGTGAAAACCCCTCCGTTTTCAAAACTTTGAGCTCGGCAAACCAAACATGACTGCTGGGCCGACTGCAACATTCAAAAGATATCCTGGGAACTAGGAATTGTCCCAAATCCTAAGAGGAAAAGCGCTCTCAACCGCTTCTCCACGTAGGAAATCCCACCGGGAAACTACAGCATGATTTCTGAACTCCCAGTTCACCGAGAGACTGGATGTAACATCAAAGCACAATGGCTAACAAAACCGTAAACAACCGTTAATTATTAAATATTTTGTTAGCAATATAGACTATAGTTAGCATTTCACATTCAAGACCACAGTTAACACGTAGCAACTGTAAATATGAAATGTATTGGAAACTATATTGTTAAATTTGAGGCTCTAGTATCTATATCCTGTCGTTTCAAAAGTTCTGTAATTGTTACCTTTGTTAGTTATCAGATAAACATGTTTGCGATGTTTGCTGATATTGGAGGAACAACATTAACCTGTAACATCAGATAATAAGACTGATGCAAACAAACCTGCTTTTTGTGGATTTTCCCAGAGTGAGCTTTGAAATGCACCTCGCTGAGAACTGGGAAGGTTAGGCTGGGAATGTCCCAGTTCCCAGGATGTCTCAAACGCAGTAGAACCAACTGAACGTTTACTCGGCTCCAAACTAATTGACACCATGTGACCAAATTTGTCAACTAAAATGTAGTTGGTAAAAGCCAGTGCTATCAGTATCACAGATCAAAACTGGGCGTGTCTGACTCCATTCCAGTAATTTTGTGAAAGGAGGCGGTTGTGTTGCTGTGACAGTGTTGTGAAAAGGGTTAGTCTAAGACAAATTAATTACCAGTGGGTATGGTAGGGGTTTGGTTCCATTAAGGCCAATCAGATCAGCCGCTGTCATTCCCTTTAAAACTAGTGCATTAATGCTATAGTAAACTACCAATATCTTCAGGTGAAAAATAAGCTTGTAATTTGCATTCCTGCCACCACCTTAGTCTTCTGATAAACGCGCCCCAATGTAGTAAGGTGTGGAGATATTTGGGGCGAAAGAGGTCGATTCACCAGGTACTGCATTTTGCATTAAATGATACAGGCAATTCAAACCATATACAAACAGCACTCCATGTATTAAAACAAGGGCAAGACTGAAGATAATTATTTGTATTTCCCGCACACACAGAAAATTTTCACAAGCATAAAAATATCCCAACACCCTCCCTTTCCCAATAATCCCCACCGCCATTTTGAAAGCATTATTTATAGGGTACATAATGAAAATGAAAATGGAAGGGAAATGATGTTTGTTTGATTGTGATCAGTTCCATCTCATTTTTTAAGGTTTTTTATTTTTTTTTTTCATATATTTTTTTGGGAATTTTTCCTCCATTTGACAGCCATACAGTGCAGAGAGACAGGAAGGCCGGGGAGAAGAACGGGGGAAGACATGCAGCAAATGACCCGAGCCGGACTCGAACCCAGGTCGCCGCGGGAAGGACACAGCCCCCACGGCACGCACGCCCAGACCGATGAGCCACGGGGCGTGCCAAGGTTTTTTATTTTTATTTATTCTTTTTTTATTATTTAAGAGAATGGATTTTGTTGAAGGTTTTGAGAAAAAAAAATGAAAAAAAAAAAAACCCCACATTTTTTTCACCAACACTAGAGAAGAGGCAGCCAATATCTCAATTTGGCAAATAATATGCACTCAGGCAATTATGCTAAGAGGCCAACAATAAACAAATGGAATGGTGGGCACAAGTTCACAAGTCCCCCCCCCAAGTTTTATGCTTTAGGATGCGCCATCAACTTTTTTGTTTACCGCTTGATAGGATTTGAAAAAGAACATATCAGAATGGAATATTTCAATTTGTTTAGTCCAAAAATAGCCTAATCCTTTTCCTTGCAATATAACCGCAAGTACTTCCCCTTCTATAGCTTTGACAGCTGGTATAATGAGCGTTCTTATTTTCAAAAATCATATGGGTAGGTGCATGCAGGTCAGCTTGGAGATTGTTGTAATCATTCATAAAATAATTTGATTAATAATGATTTACTATGCTGCAAATGGCTTTAATGTTTAGTTATAATACATTTAGGATACCAGGTAGAATAAACTTGATGCACTGTGGCCAATTTAACTGATCTAGAGATAAAGTGCAAAAATGTTTTACCATCAACCAATCAATTTGTTGAAGAGTAGGCAGGATTTCAGTTAACCAAGATTTTCTTTGGTTTACTACAGCCCTACAAATCTCCATGAGCAGAGGTTCATACTCACAGGTTGCATCGGAAACAGGCTCAGAGTCTTCAGAAAAGGGTCCACTACTTGTGGTCACTATGACTGTGTAGTTTCTCCCAGCTGTCAGACCTGTAAACAACTCTGATTGCCCGCTGGAGTCAAGATACGAGTGTTGTGTTTCTCCATAACTGCTGGTCAAGTTGACCCTGTAGCTTTCCACATTGCCTGGTGGAGACGACCATGTCACCTTAATGGTATCATTGGTGCCTCTGCTTGAAACTTCAGGGATCACCGTTTCAGGCTCTGTGTGTGACAAAGTGAGCACGAAAGAGGAGGGCATGACTGTTGGATGGCAAAAATCTAAATTCTGAAGAGGTAACATTCAAAAACACGTACACAAACTAAACATTATACAGCCTATCTATTCTTTCACACACAGGATGGGGTCAACCAGAAACAGATATGAATTAGAAACAATTAGTCATATCTGGTCATACTTGTGTACTGGAATATTGAAACGGGTGCTCCCTCAGTGCCACTCTGGACCTGGGAGTGGACGCTAAAGGAGCAGTTGGTTCCTGGGGTCAGACCGGTGATGGTGGCCATGGGTTCTTGCGCTGTCTGATTCCGTGGGGCAGTTGTACAGCCTGAGGTCTCCACCCTGTATGAGTATCCCTCCTGATAGCCCTGGGGCCTGTGCCACTGCAGAATCACTGCTGTTGTGTTGACTGTGGTGGCATTTAACCCAAGGACAGGATAGGGTCCTACAAATAACATTTGTTTATCAGTCTGATGATGGCAAAAGGAAGATGGCAAGGCTCACTGACCTCCTTCTGGACTAATGTAGGCCAGATGCCATATCATTGGAACCTGTACACCAATTTCCATAATGTTGTACTGTGAATAATAGCGCCTTGATTATCAATGGTTTTTGTGATGTTGAGTATCAAGTATTTAGATACTTAACCTAGAAAGGGACAGAGTGAATTACAAAAAAGTATGTCCATTAAAGTGATGCTGATACCCTAATTTAAGGCTGAAATCTTTAGTCCCACCTTTGGCCAAGTTGTCTCTGAAGACACACCAGGACGTAAGGCTGTTTATTGGGTGCCAATGTCCAGAGCTCTTTCATAAGGATTTTTCCACATGCAACATTAATTGGATATCAACTGTAGCCCTAACGCCTCCTTTGAATTAGTTGGACAGGATTTCCAAGAAGGAATTCAATCATATATGATATTGGAAGCAAAAGTAAATTTCAAGACTTGCAAATGTATTCAATAGCACAGCAGACTCATCTCCAAATGTAGTCATGTGTAGTCTTGCCTTAAAGAGTCTAATGCCATGAATCTATTCACAGTAAAATCATGATGCTTAGCTCTGTTTTCAACAATATTAGATCACTTCAATTACTCAGAACACTTTTATCTCAAAGCAGTCGTCATTATGAAAGAGAACGACCCCCACACCATACCTTATACCAGGGGTCTCCAACCCTGTTCCTGGAGAGCTACCATCCTGAAGGTTATCACTCCAACCAAAGCAAACCACACCTGCTTTCCCAGGTAGCGATCTTGATGAGCTGCTAATGAGCTAAATCAGGTGTGTTGAATTATGGTTGGAGTAGAAACCTACAGGATGGTAGCTCTCCAGGAACAGGGTTGAAGACCCCTGCCTTATACCTTAACTCTACATCACCCAATCAGGGCGAATGTGTCGGGGATTTAAGATGGCTACAGGAAAAAGAAGCACTTTGCAGTTGGATCTGGAGCCTTTACAAAGGATTTTGCCCTATTTAATTCTAGTGGTGGTTCCTGAGTTGTATGGTTTTTACCTAGTTACTGTTGGACTGTAAATGGGTGATACTCAGGCGAGGACTGGTCTCGCTTTTCCTGGTAACATCCCCAGATTATTTGTTTTATCTTCTGTTTTGTAAATGAAAATTAGTGAGCATGCTTTTGATAAAGAATGTATGATTTATGTCATTATTCCAATTGACTGTTTCTACTTGATTTTCACTAAATTAAATTAAATTAATCAAATTAATCAATCTGAAACCTGATAGAAATTTGTTGAGATGTGTTGGCTGATTCCATTACATTCCTGTAGACCAACAAATCCAAACTTAATTGATAATCATAATTCAGAAAAATTATTACATTAAAATACATAAAAAATATTTTATGAGCAGGCTTAGTGAGATGTCCTGGCCAGCAGTGCCATGTGTTCAATATTTAGCATGTTGAATATTTGAGCAAGTCAGCGACTATCAGAACCGCTGACTATTTTGATTAATCCTCTTTCCTCAACAGTGTTAAGGAGGGAGATGTAACTCCAGCATACTGAGTTTCTGAGAATGATACTCACTGGTGTAGATCTCTGCCGTGACTTCAGAGCTCTGGTAGCCCATTTGTCCAACAGTAGCCACTGAGATCTTGTACAGAGTCCCTGACATCAGGTTCTCGAAGACAGTCATGTTGTTTGAGGTCTGATATTGACCATTTTCTTGGGCTTGATAGGAGATGATGAAACTATACTGGCCAACGTCCATGCCTTGGGGCCAATGCCAGCTTATAGTAATGGAATCAGGGGTCTGCTGCACCACTTCAATGGCTCCAGGTGGGTTCGGATCTGAAACAACAATAAAAATTTGAGTAGGATCTGATGAAAGACTGATGAAAAACAATTAAAATCTGAACTATGTCTTGAACATACTGTAGATTTTGCTCAACTCAGTAAGTGCTCAAAAGCAAAAATATTGACTTGTCAGTATGGCATAGATGAATACAATTTCAGTGTTTCCCTTGACCGAACTTGGGTGCTCCCAAGAGCACTCAGTCACTTTGAGGTGATGGTTGTACTCACAGGTTGCATTGGAAACAGGCTCTGAGTCTTCAGCAAAGGGCCCACTGATTGTGGTCACTATGACTGTGTAGTTTCTCCCAGCACCAAGATCACTAAACCGAGCTGACTGAACGCCGGTGCTAATCAACTCCTCTTTTTTATCTCCATCACTGGCAGTCAAGTTGACCCTGTAGCTTTCCACATTGCCCATTGGAGATGTCCATGTCACTTCAATGGTGTCAGTGGTGCCTTTGCTTGAAACTGCAGGGGTCACTTTTTCAGGCTCTGGGTGTGAGAGAAAGTGATGAAGACAATGGGAGAGAGCGAATGAGAGAAAGATGACTGCTGAGGTTGCCAAGTTTGCAGAGGCAACAATTAACAGGGTGCCTGCAAACAAAACGAGGTTACCCGTTCCAACTGTGCATTTCATTTAGAGTAATATTTTAGGAGTCCTAAACTTAATGTTCATTTGAAATAAGTAGTGATGTCAGGTCTTACTTGTGTACTGATACACTGAGGTGGGCTCTCCCTCAGTGCCGGTCTGGACCTGGGAGTAGACGGTGAAAAAGCAGTTGGTTCCTGGGGTCAGACCAGTGATAGTGGCCATGGGTTCTTGCTCTGTCTGATTCTGTGGGGCAGGCGTACAGCCTGAGGTCTCCACCCTGTATGAGTATCCCTCCTGATAGCCCTGGGGCCTGTGCCACTGCAGAATCACTGCTGTTGTGTTGACTGTGGTGGCATTTAACCCAAGGACAGGATAGGGCCCTAAAAACACAGTTTGATGAGAGTCTAATTCTAAACTAGTTGTTATGATGTTCTATTGTGAATGCAAACTGGTTTTATAGATGTTGTTCGATGAAAAACCGCTCTCGCTTCTGATCGATTGAGGTCTTAGATTTAAATCAAGGGCCAGCAGCTAAAACTTTACTGACCTTCTTTTTGTATTTTTTTTCTGTTCACTCACTGCATGGTGCCAATGCTAGTCCAAGCTTGGCTTGATGTGTCCCAAACGATTTTGCGAATTTTTCTTATGAGAGTCTCACAGTTGAGCTAAAAAACACAGCGGGATCATTTAGCCAAAAACGTACCAGTAAACTGCTGCAATTCAGTGGCATCTCCTTCAGTCGTGCCATCTCCAGCCAAAGGAATAACTCTGAATGTGTACAGAGTTCCAGCATTCAGTCCACTTATTCTCATGTATGTTTCACTTGTGGTCTCGCTGAGGTTTGTGCTGTCGTGCGCCCACTCCACCCTGTAGAGGGCAGCCTCTCCCTGTGGTTCAGCCCAATTTAGAAGCACTGACGATGAGGTGACGTCAGAGACTCTGAGGTTACTGATGGCACCAGGCCCTGCATGTACAGGAGAATGGGGTTGAGGAGTTATTTTAAGTAAACTCCACTCAAAAGGAGAAAATATTCTCGATCAGTTCAGACTTAATTGGTTCCAGCAGAAAATGGTGACAATAAATGTAAGAACTCATATACAGCATTCATTGAACATTGTCCACAGAACCTTTCATAATTTTGATTTGAACATCGAAGCATCTTTTTCTAGTTTAGGTAGTAAGCCTGAACTTAAAAAAAAAACACCTCGAAGGTAGGTATTCACACTCCTGTCTAAACAATTATTTCTTTAAGATTAAAAGTAAATATTAACCAAAGATTTTTACAAGCGCTCCTCATTAATTACCACAAAAAGCATTTTTTAAATGATAGAGGAATAATTTACTGACTCTCAAGCAAAAGTGATGTCAGTGTAGAATCAAATCTGTAATCCTTGAAAGTGAGAAGTGAGCAATGCAGTTCATTATGACTCCATTCAATTCACATTTAAATTAAAAAATATTTGAGCCAACCAGCTTTAATCTTTTATTCTTCCGACTTTTAAAGATATGTTAAACACAATTTGGGCAAAGATGTCGTGATAAAACGAATATAAGCCAAATGTTTCAACATGTACACAATTACTGTTCTAACCTTAACTTAAAAAGATCAATTATTATGTTTGAACACACCTCTTTTGCCCTTGAGAATGAACAAAACAGTTGCCCGGTTGAAACCGACATCTTGATCTAAAATGAAAGTCTTAATCCAAGAATGATAGCAACTTACTTGTATAGACAATTTTTGTGAATGTTTCATTTGCACCAATGGCAATGTTGAAGGAGTACTTTGTGCCAGGTGTCAGTCCAGACAATGTAAGTAGCACTGGGGAGCTGTCATCACCAGGATCTGTGCATGGAACCATATTATTTGTGAAGGAAAAGTTTCAGTTGACATACTGTAGGTAATTTTCCCGTTTATTTCCGAATTTTTACCAATCCAATTTTATGTACATTTTGATATCAACCTAAATTTCTGTTAACTCTATTAGAAATATCGGTCACACCAGCAATAAAAAATTATGTCATAATTAATATGGTAAAACATTTCCAGTGTTTTCACCAAACAATATTTTCATAATACTCAAAGGCATTGGTGTTAATGTTATACCACACGGAAATGTTTCCGAGTTAAACAGGCCTGACTTCATAAAAGCTTAAATATCTTTCTGTTTCAAAGCATTTCACTGCTTTTTGTCATTCATATGCTTTATTTTAGCATGGACGCCGATAAATCTGGGACAGATTTATGAGCTGAGACAGGTATGTAGAAATGCAATGGTCAATCGAAACACAGAATTATTTGGGCTGTAAAATGCTGGTATTAATATTCCATCTCCAACCCAAATTAGAGGGTCCGTAATTGTTTGTACACCATTAAACAAAGGAGCAACGCTAACCTGGTACAAACTCTGTACAGCAGTCTACCACACAGTCCAGTTCTATGGTGTATACCCTTGCTTCCAAGCTGGAATTTTTGATGATGTCATAGTAGCATACTGATAGTGAAATTTCCGTGGTTGAGACATTCATACGAAATTCACAAGGTTGACCTGAAGAAAGAATTTTGTTCAACTATTAGCCAAAAAGTTGCCTTTTGAAATATACATGAATTAACATTTCCATTCAGTTTTCTCGTTTTAATGAATGATTGCACTGTATGAATTCTGGATGACAATTTTTCTCAAAAATCATTCTAAAATGCTCCAGTACAAAAGAAAAAAAAAAAAAAAAAAAAAAGTCAGACACTCAGCCCATTTTCGGCATTCCTTTTGTGGGACTGCCGTTTTTGGGATTTACAACCCCAATTCCAAAAAAGTTGGCACAATTAGAAAATGTAAATAAAATCAAAAAGGAGTAATCTGAAAAATCAATTCACTCTCTGCTATATTGAAAACGCAACTGCAACACATTATTTGATGCTATAACCAGTGAATTCTATGGATTATTAAAAATACATGATTATTTCAAACGTGATGACAGCAACAGCCACCAAAAAGGTTCAGGTAGGAGTAACCTAGGATTAATAAGGGTCATTCCATGTCAATTCAACAAATTTCAGAAAATTTCCCCACCTGACCATCTCAGATTTATTTAAAAAAATTATCACACCAAGGCCATGTACTTAATAGGATATGTGCAATGTTTCAGTTAAATGTCTTCTTTAGTTTTGACAAAAAAAAATTGTATAAAGATGGCAACGTTTTGCTGATTTTCGCACTCCTTTTTGCAACGTCAAATAAAAGTGGATTTTTAGGAGGCAATATCTCTAGTTATATCAATGCCATGGGCTCAAAAATTTCCACAGTGTAGCATCTATGCCCAGTACACTTGTGAAACACATTTTCAATGGCAACTTTGTTTTTATTAGGGAGCTGTGGCTGTTTGAAATTGCTAATTTATTTGATGAAGTTGTCTGTGACACCAACTTTGAAGGCCATTTATGACCAAAGTTATGCAGATAGAGAGCTGATTTTTTCTGGGCAAGCTCTCCTCACATCGTGCTATTGGTACAATAAACAGCAAGCATGTCAATTTTATGGTTGTCCAGAAAATACACAGCAAAATCCTAAAAAAGCCAAAATTTCCTGAAATTTGACATCAAATTGCCGAGGTGTGGCAACCTGTAAATTCTTGAAATCTTCACCATCTTAAAGCTTACATTCTTGGCCATCTTTGTTTCAAAGGTGGTTGTGGTGCAACTCTTTTTTAAATAGTTATGAATTTTTTTTAGTAGCGCCTTGTAAATGCCTGTTTTTCATTGTTTCTATGTGATTCCTTGCATATTGCAGGAGTTTCTGAGGCTGTAATCATAACATCAGATAACAGAAAGTCACTTAAAGATCTGCAATATTTAAATACATTGGTTATAGTACCATATATTAGGTCAGGAAATGCCATATCAAACTTATATATATGAAATTTATTTAGCAAAATACATTATAGCCACATCATTACTTTGTCCAAACATTCAAATGTATCATGGTCAATACAGGGTACATTAGATTACTCATTTCAAGTTCATCATTAACAGTTTTGCTGAATTAACAGATTCCTCATTTAGGTTATATCTGCGTCCCGTGGCAGTTGTGGGTGCTGGCATCTTAGTGATGACATGTTGTACAGGTACCCAGCAAACATCCTCTCTGTGTGGCCAGTAAAAACTTCTTGCTGGTCCATGTGGGTACATGAAAATTAATCTGATGTCATCGGTGGCAAGAGTGCTCAGATCAGGACTTGCCTCTCACTGAGACATGTTGAAACATGTTAACAAAACTGATGAATGATGACATAATCTCAACCATTGGATGGCATTGGAGGACTTACAAATTGTTTATTTCCCCAAATTGACATTTATAATTGTGCATACAATAGCAGTTTAATTAAAGTGTTCCTAATTTTGATAAATGACCTGCTATATAATAGAAATAGCCCAGGATGTAAAAAGGTTGATACTTGTAGGTACCCATTTCTCTGCCAGATTCACATAACTATTATATAGGAAAATTCATGTTTGTGCTCAATATATCTTTTGACAGAGAAATACATATGCAGGTTTGAATACCCTCTGCGGTTTTTGTTTTCCCATGGGACATGAAATTGAGGCACATTATATCCAGTGTTCTACACTGGAAAAAGACAGAGAAACCCCAAAGGAACAGGGAACACCTTGGTGTGGACTTTCAGACACCAATCATATCTCAAATTTGTATTAACATTAAAAAACAGTTGAAAAATGAGCGTTTATAAGGCGTTACTAAAAAATTCATAACTATTTAATGAAGAGTTGCACCACAACCACCTTTGAACCAAAGATAGCCAAGAATGTAAGCTTTAAGATGGTGAAGATTTCAAGAATTTATAGGTTGTCACAACTCGGCAATTTGATGTCAAATTTCAGGAAATTTTGGCTTTTTTAGGATTTTGCTGTGTATTTTCTGGACAACCATAAAATTGACATGCTTGCTGTTTATTGTACCAATAGCACTATGTGAGGAGAGCTTGCCCAGAAAAAATCAGCTCTCTACCTGCATAACTTTGGTCATAAATGGCCTTCAAAGTTGGTGTCACAGACAACTTCGTCAAATAAATTAGCATTTTCAAACTGCTATAGCTCCCTAAGAAAAAAAGAAAAGCCATTGAAAATGTGCTTGCCTAGTTTACTGGGCCTAGATGCTACACTGTGGACAATTTTGAGGCAATGGCATAAGTATAACAGGAGATATTGCCTCCTGAAAACTCCCTTTTATTTGACGTTGTAAAAACGAGTGAAAATTCACACAACACTACCATCTTTATTATTTTTTTCTGCCAAAAGTAATAGACATATTTAACTGAAATTTGGCACACATCCTATTAAGTATATTACCTTTCTGTGATAATTCTTTTAGTCAAATCTGAGATGGTCAGGTGGGAGGCATTTGTTGAAATGACATGGAATGACCGATAATGAGGTGACGAGTTGCAATAATGAGGTGATGGGAAACGACAGATTTTAAACAGGTGAGTTAATCACATTATAGAATCCTTATATGGAGGGCTATTCAACATTATCCTGCAAGGGTCAGTGTGGGTACAGGCTTTCATTCCAACCAAGCACTTACACACCTGATACTACTAATCAAGCTCTTTAGCAAAGACTCTTGGGTCGACTTAGGGCGACCTATGTGAGTACCACAGGTTACGCGTGTTTCGCCTGAATTTCTGAGATCATGGTGTCACGTGGCCAGATTAGGCCCAGAAAGGTTGGGTCAGAGTTCACGATCAGAATCCCCACCTCATCGAGGGCTCCTCCACTTCTGACGTCACGCGGAAAAATGGCTAAACGAGAGTGGAGGTGAGTCGAGAGATACTGGTGTCTTTGATCTTCGCATTCGGGCACCAGGCTACAAAAACGGGCACACGCAGGGGTCATTGCGTGCGAGATCAGCTACTCGGGTAATGCACGTTGGTCGCCCAAAGTCGACCTTGGTGTTGATTAGTGGTATCAGGCGTGTAAATGCTTGGTTGGAATGAAAGCGTGCACCCACACTGGCCCTTTGAGGATAATGTTGAATAGCCCTGCCTTATAGGATCCTTCAAACAAGGCAGAGTCCCATATGAGCAAAGATGGGTCGAGGCTCATCAATTTACCAGCAGATGCATAAGCTTAACCGAGAGAACAATGTTCCCCTAAGAAAATCGGTATGATTTTGGCATTTTTTCCTTCATAGTGTGTTATATATGATTAATAGGTAGAAGGAATCCAGTCAAATCTTAGTCTGTAAAGTGCGAGGCTTAAGAACACTTTGTATATTCAATAGTTTTTATTTTTTAAATTGTGTAAAAGACATATTACAATACAAAACACTGGACAAACAACATATAACAAACACAACAGACAAGATACCATTAAGGTTACAGCTACAAATACAAGTAGTAACAAAAATAAAGGAATATTAGAGATTTGGATGACATACAGGGGAGGGGGTCTTAAATACCAATGCTAATCTGAAATGTCTGTACATAACTAAATATACAACTACAAGGATGGCCACAATAAGGCACAGCATTGGTCCATTTCCAAATTCATACAAGACCCAACAACCCAACAACCACACCTCAGTATCGGCAGATAACCACTTTAACTAATATTTAAGAATTGTTAATAAAGGCTACACAAGGAGTCCATATTTTATCATATATGTCCAGCTTTCCTTTCATTTTGTAGTACAAATAATCAAATGAAATGTAGCTTGACAATTCTGCCTTCCACTGAGATAGTGTTGGAGGGGCAGGGGCTTTCCAGTTGACAGCAATGCATTTTTTTGCAACTATGAATGCAAGATTGCAGAATTTCTTTTGGTGACAGTCACCAAACTTGAAATTTCCAAGCAGACAAAGACGAGGAGTAGGTGTACAATTAAAATCTAGACAAAGTGAAATAACAGAGCATATTTCCTCCCAATAGTGGGTGAGTTTATCACAGGACCACAGCATGTGCAAAAGTGACCCTTTTTGCCTTTTGCACCTCCAACACAAAAAAGACATTTCTGAATGCATGGCATGCAGTTTTACTGGAGTATAATATGTTCTGTGCAAAATCTTAAATTGTAAAAGCTTGTGCTTCCAATTGTATGAACCAGAATGCACATTAGAACACTTTGGAACGCACATGGTCGCTAATCCTTCGAATATCACCATCTTAATAACCGTCATGCAACTGTAATAGATAACATGACTTGGGCTGAGAAATACTTTTTTGAACCTGTGACAGTCAACACCTTTTGCCGCTGCATGTATAGATGCAAGTTAAAGCCAACAATAACAACCCAAGCTTTAATCAAGGTCACGTCCAATATCCAGCATCTGTCATGGCACTATAGTGTGTCAGTGCACATAGCTTGGGTGACTTGCACCCTAGTCAGGCCATTATTAATGCTGAAAAATACGTACAAATTTTGGAACAACAAATGCTGCCATCTAAATGCTGTCTGTTTCATGGACATCCCTGCATTTTCCAGCAAAACAACGCCAAACCTTACTCCGCAAGTGTACGGCTGCATAAGCAGAGAGTGCAGGTGTTAGACTGGCCTGCCTACAGTCTTAGATTCTCAATCAAAGACAAGACATGGAGCATGATGAAGTGAAATATGGTAACAAAGGCCCGGAACAATTGCAAGGCTAAATGCCAGCATAATGGAGTAATGCGGGCAAATTACACTTGCTAGACATGACTAACTGGTTGGTGTCTAGCAGTGTGCAAACGCTTAATGAGTGGGATTAAAGGGCATGGTGATGTTACAGAGGTACACAATTGACTGCGCCAACTTTTTACAACTCCACTGCACCATGAGAATTTTCAATAAACAGTTAAATTCACATTAGAACAAAAAATAATGTGTTGTTGTACTGTTTTTTTTTATATAGTCGAGGGTGAATTGACTTTTCATATCAGTGCTTTTTGATTTTATTTGCAATTTCTGTGATGCGCAATCTTCTTCAAAATTTGGAGATGTAACGTATTGCTTTTAATACCACAGTTTCCACAACTTCACGGAAATTTGGCAAAAAAATTATAAAATAATGCCAGCAGAGATGGGTGGGCTGAACATCCCAGCCAATCAGCAGGCTGTATTGTTGGTGAACTAGGGCGCAAGTTGCCCACAAAGCTGAAAGATCTAAATGTTTCCAAGAATTTTCACCTGAAATAAATGAGAGAGAAAGATCACTACTTACAGTCTGACTGGCCAGAGCAAACCTGGAAAAAAAAAGACATGGCTTGGATTTGCATTGCAGCACACAAAATGAAAACAAACTTTCAAAGGAGGGTAAACATTCCTCAAAAGTATCCATCATGTTTTTGAAATATTCATCATATTCATCACATTCAAATATTCATCATGTTAATGATTGGGTCATTTAGTTTTAAAAACATTTTGTTATATAAATATTTTAAGGGACGTATGTCCTACATGCCCAGTGGTATGACCCTCATCAGCATTTTTCCAATATGCACAAGACAGCTGATGGGTCATTCCATGTCAGATCATCAAATGGGTCTCACCACCACCTTCTCAATTTTGCTAATTTTTTGTAGGCAGCTGCATAAATATACATCACGGTTAAATCCGAAATTTCAGCTCATTCGGACCAAAAATGAATTTTTGGTGAATTATCTTCTAAGGGTAATGTCCGTCAGTTTTTTTGTCAATTGACATTTTTCTTGTATTTAACATGGCATAACTTTTTTATTATTACACCTATAGCTTTGAAACTTTGCATCTAAGCTAATGTTATACTGCTTAATCAGAAAATCCAGTCCAATTCACTTTATCTTTCTTGGTTGTGGAGCTATGAGAACACCAAAAGTGCCTTTTGTTCAGGCAGTTCCATGTTTAGGTCTCCAAAGCACCCCTAATATAAACCCAAGCATAGGCTCTCTGGCAATTTTTCCATTCATTTGTGTCTGCTGAATATAAATCAGGCTGAATTCACCATGAATTCATCACCAACTGCAGTCAGTACCTTGCCAAATGTGAAAAAAAGCTAAAATGCCACCTGTTCAAACCCCTGTATCTCCAGGGGCACACCTTGGATTTTCTTCTATTTTTTTTAACTGATTCCTCTATTATAGTAGAAAAACCACTCCAAAAATTGTTGATGTGTTTTGACCAATATAAATTTTGCAGGTGTCTGAACAGGGGTGGGGTAATCTCAAGAATCGCTTGGCATTTTCTACTTAATGGTTTGCGGTAAATGGTACTTTCTAAACCCCCTTGGTAATTTTTATAAATTGTAAAATTGAGAAAATGCACTTTTTCCAATGATTCCTCAATCGTAAACCTTAAATATTGTGGAGTTTATATAGTCTGCAAAGCCCTTTAATTCTTCCGAAGTGCCAGTCCAAACCAATAAGATATCGTCAATGTATCTCTTCCAAAGTGAAATTTTCGAGAAAAACGGGTTATTAGTTGGATTGCGGATACACTTCTCCTCCCAGAGCCCCATGACTAAACATGCAAAAGACGGTGCAAATGAACTGCCCATGCTTATACCTCGTTTCTGTTGGTAGTAGGACCCCGCATATTGAAAATAATTACGGGTTAAAATAAATTCCGCAAGTGTTACTAGGAACTCGCTAGGTGGTAGAATTGCGGTAGGTCTTGATTTAAAATAATGTGACATTGCTTCAATGCCTTCAGAGTGAGGTATACAAGTGTACAAACTTTGAACATCACATGTAACCAAAATAAAGTCCACATCACATTTAAAGGAGTCCAACACTTGCAAAATGTCCGTCGTATCTCCAAGGTAGGATGGAAGGCTGAAAACATATTTTTTGAGGAAAAAATCCAAATACTGTGACAAGGGTTCAGTGAGACAACCAATACTTGATACAATTGGTCTAAGGAAGTGGATTAGTAAGTGATTTATGTATTTATGGCAGCCCATAAAACACGGGACAAATAGGATGTTGTACAGTTAAAAAATCTTTTTCTTTCTCTGTAATCCACCCTCTTGTGAGCCCTGCCTCCAGAATCTGATCAATATCCTCCTTAAATTCATCAATGGGATTATCAGTGAGGGGAGTATAACAGTTGTGATCACTCAGCTGGGATTTGATACCATCATCGGATTGGTTCATACCCATCACGACAATTGAGCCACCTTAATCAGCTGAACGAATAACAATGTCTTTTCTCTTTTCCAAATCATTTAGGCATTTTACTTCAGAGACAGACAGATTCATTTTCATTAGTTTAGACTTTTTACAAATTGCTGACAAGTCATTTTCAACCAGGTGACTAAATGTAATGATTGAGGGTTTGTTTTTTCACTGAGTATTCCCCCATAGCGGGTGAAATCAAATATATTATTAAGAAACATTGGCATGTTTTACAGAGTGACCCAGCCCTCAAACAAATATGCGCTGAGCCTCCCTTAATCTCCTTCAGAAGATCTCGTTCGCTTAAGGACAGATTGGTGCATTCTGTAATACCTTCCCCCTCCCCTAAATCTACATGGCTCCCCCCCACCGATAGGTTTCTATAGATGTGGGCACTGCACTCACTGCTCCAATTCCTCAGACTCGAAATATTTTTCTCATCCACATACAGGCATGAAATACAAAATTAATTCATTTATAAACTGTAACACAACACGTCATTTACATTCTCAAATGTCCGTGTGGGTTGGTCTACGTAGGCCAAACAAAACGTGTCCTCAAACTCCGCATTGCCGAACACAAGGCTGCTATTCGTAATCAGAATATGGACTACGCAATAGCAAAGCACTATGCCCAAGCAAATCATGGTTCGGCAGCATCTCTTCAATTTTGGGGTATTGAGAAAATTGTTCCCTCCCAGAGGGGTGGGGATATTATTAACAGACTGCTCAAAAGAGAAGCATATTGGATTTACACATTGAACACTATGGAACCACATGGATTGAATGAAGAATTAAATCTTTCCTGTTTTCTGTAAATGTATATACGTGTAATTTATGTCCTGTATATACATGATGGCAGAAATTTGTGTTAATGGGAGGAAATGATGATATTTAAGATTACACCCACTCACTGAGCGCTATCACAGTATTGGTTCATTATGGATACCTCTCAACTTAAAGGTTTTCCAATAGGAAGTTATTCTCTGTGTGGAGAAAGTTATTTAACTGTTCCAACTTCATCAATACTAGTTTGACTCTGAGGAAGACGCTGTGCGTCGAAACGTTAGTCTTGGCATCTCAATAAACTGATGCAAGTGATTCGAGTGCTCCAGTCTGTTCCTTCATTTGTTCTGAATTCGTCCTTTTCTGTGAGCACCGACCTCTGGCAAGAGAGGGGCTGAAGCGCAAGGGGTTCCTTTATTTTAGGTCTTCACACATATTGCTTAACACTATTGTGAGGTATTATTTTTACATCTGTTTAAAGTAAGATTTTCAGATTCAGAATAATGAAATCTTAAAGGGGCACTCCGTGGTATGTGCTAACCTTGAAAAGACAATGAATAGAAGTCAAAGGACCAAGACATAAAAAAAATAAGCAGAGCCTTTATTGACTTAAATTTTATTGTCATCACAAGAGCAGTACATAGCGCGGAGTATTCATTTAAGTCTGACAGATGTCAGTCTTGTGGTTGTAGTTTTCATGCTGACGTTAGGCCTTAATTACTGAAATAGATGTAACGTTTTCGATTGTTACTTGATAAATGCTGATAGCAGCTGAAATCTTTTGTTTTCTTGAATGTTTTTCCTGTGATCTCATCTTGAGTGAACCTCTGCAAATGGGAAGGTCTCGCCACAGGCTGACGGTAAACGTAGATTAACAAAGCATTGATGTCTGTCCGCAAGGGGAACTGCTCGCCTTCACTTACTCAAAATAAACCCCATTTTTAGGGAAGCAAATACAGAAATTAGCTCACTTGCCATGGTATCTCAGGCAATCGCGGGCACGCACACATAAACACACACGCCAACTTACATAGTTTGTCCATTCACAGTCAATGGGTCCACCTAGTTAAGCTAGCATCAGTATTTTCGGGAAAGGCACCCCAGACTGACAGGGCAGCAACAACGGAAACTAATTGGCTCCTATTCTCCAGTTGTCGCAACTGTCTCCACCTAGGGACACTGCAGAGTGTCTGAGTCTCTTAGCTTTCACCTGCGTCTCCCAAATTAGGCTCAAAATGGGCCATGGCTACAGAGAGCAGCCAATGCACCTCATCATCATTCAATCCCAACATCCCTCACAGCTTTAAATACATCCTACACTTTGGAAATATACACATCTGCATTCAATTAATTCAATATTAATGCATTCAAAAGGTTCTTTATTCAAGCTGGAGAAGGTTGGGAGACCCAGTCATTAATTTAATTGATTTTGTTTGAGTAGATATTTTTTGGGTGCAAGTGCTTTTACGCACAGTGTAATTACAAGAACTAGTCACACTTGCCTGCCCCACTCATTTATTTTCCACATCTTACAAGCAGCTTCCCTTTTGCACACTGCTAAGCAAATCACTCAAAAGTTGTGCCATAAAGTTATCTATAGCCATGAAGGTCAAGTATGCACTGCCTGTTCAAAAACAAAGCCACCGTTTGGATTTAAAGAAATTAATAGTATGATTGGATCATTTTTGCAGAGAATAATGTGTTTCAGCAAGCAATAATTATTTTATCCCTATCTGACGAAGCACATTTCATTTCCTAAAAAAATAAAGTCGAGAGATGTATCCCTTGGTGACGGAAAAGGCAATACAGTATTTCAGAGGGGGCTAATTACTGGCCTGCATCAAGCATAGAAAACAAAAAATGAAAAAAAAAAAAAAAAATAATAATGAGCAATCATTTTCACACATGAGTTGGCCACCACAATGTCCTGTCCTGAACCACATTTAAAGTCTGGGGGATGTGCTGCACAAACCTAAAGAGTGGTTCAATTATACTGTTGTCAGCACAAGACCTCGGCCAAAAACGAATGCAACTCTGATTAAAAATAAATGCTCTGATGTTGCATATGGTTGCCAAAAAACTTACAAGACAAATGTGTACTGTAATCAAAGCAAAACTGTTTCCAACAGTATATTTGAACATGCGACTTTGTTTGGCCAGGCAATGTAGAAAACAGAGCAAATATAGGCCTAGTCAGTAAAGTTTTGCTATATATTAAATAGGAAGTGTTAAATACAAAATATGACATACATTGAAACTACTCTAAATGGAATTGCATTTATATAGTGCATTTCTAATTCTTGAACAAACTTCATTGGCTTTTGCTTTTGAATTTGTATTTGTGTGTTTTGTTCATACAGTTTCTTTGAATGATTCTTATATTGTTTTAAACATACTAAATGGCCTTGCATGGCAGAGTGCAAGTTTGAAGGAGGATGCAGCTGGTGACATACAGTAGATTAGCATGCGATCTACTCTTCAGCGGAAAAGTTCAGAAACCAACTAACCCCTATGAGGGAATGGAACCCCTATGCCCTGAACCACAAATATTCACTTGTCCCCTGCCCAATAGGGACCCGGGGCTCTGATAACACCCCTCCTGTTAAACCTCAAACCTAAAACAAACAAAAACTGAGAAGCAATACCGAGCAAGAGATTCACCGACCACTGCAGCCAACAGCAGACATTTTAAAAATCAGTTCATACGGAACTGTTCACAGATCAGTGAGTTGTTGTTCTGAAGAGGGAACACATATTCCTCATCGGGCATATGACCATCAAAAATATGAAGGGGAAATGTGATATCAGTCTGCACACCTGAGACCTCATTCTCAGCAGAAGTGCTTTAGTTCCCCAGTGATTCGAGGAAGTTCCAGAGAAGTTCCTGATTTGCATACAATTTCTCAAATGGAGAACATTTTGATCTGACTGCAGTTTGACACTCCTGTCTGAAAGGAATCCTGAGTTTTGTAGGTGATTTTGTAGGCATTTTCTGGGTAAAGAACAAGCAATTACAGTGAGTATCATGATTCACTAGACAGTGAGAGATTTTTTAATTTTGGTTTGGTACTCTAGCACTTGGAATTTGAGAGGATGCAGAAATGAGGTTGAAGGGCTGACGGTCAACTTGAATCTGAAGATGTTCAAATTGATATTGGATGAACCATTCAGAAGTTATAGCACCTTATTGTTCATATTCCTTGCCCCATTTGTGGGCACATCAAAAATATTGGACAGTCGCATATTCTTTGCATGCAATGATTAATTGAAGTTTGTGTTTTATAGAAATGACCAGATGCCAGATATCTTTTCTGGTAATGCTCTGTCATGCCTGAAATGCAGTCATCCTCAGTTCCTGCTTGTTAGGGGCACTATTTGCCATCAGTTTCCTCTTCAGTATGTTAAATGCTTGTTCAGTTGAATACAGATCAGGTGACTGACTTGGCCAGGAGAACCAAAATTAAAAAAAAAAAAAAAAAAAAAAAAAAATCCAATCTCTTACCCAGATGAACCCACGCGATGTACTGTGTACACACGAGACTCGTCATATCGAATGACCATCTTCCATCGCTCAAATTTCCAGTTGAAACATCCATTGTAGGCGCGTTCGACAGTAAACAGGGGTTTGAATAGGCTACAAAGCCCCAGACGCAGCAGAGTGTGCATTGTGACACATTTTTCCCTTAACCATCTTTAAACTTTTCTGCAACTTGTACAAAAAAAACCTTTCAGTCAGTTTGTACCAGACAGGATAGTCTTTGTTGGCCTTTTGTGTCGATGAGACCTAGGGGTCCAACCCCCTGGAACCGGTCGATGGTTTAGTCTTCCTCAAACCAAAGTCAGCACATTCTCACCAACCACAGCTCTGACCCAGACGCCGGGCTGTGACAAATTGACCTTTATCATAATAATGATAATAATAGTTGTGGCCATAACAACAACAACAACAACAACAATACTAATATCATCATCATCATCATCATCATCATCATCATCATCATCATCATCATCATCATCATCATCATAACGGATTACTGTATCACATCCTGCATGAATATTAATTTTGAACTTCCAGATCAAACCAAAAAAAATTGAGCCAACAACTTTCACCCCGCAACACCCCCACACCCCCGGGGGGAATTGCTTTCCTCCTATTGTCGGCTATTATTAAACTTATAGAAATGCATGACTATAAAGGGCACGAAAAGTCACATTCCAGAAATGGTTCATTCGTTCTGTAAATATCTGATCCACTTCCTCATGGTTAGCTGTCCTTCAGACTTCACTGATCAGGCCTCGTGAGAACAGCAGCCAAACAGAAGCCTCACACACAGAGCCAGGGCAATATCCACCCTGACACCACATATCTCTCCCACAAGTTAATATTAAAACCTATGATCATGAAACAGCCCCTTGCATTGTTTTCTGAACTGTTTACTGAATTCTTCCTGGTTCTGTACACTCATAGGAATCAACATTTTTGTAAGTTCAGCAGCACAAAAGGCATTCTTTTCGGATTTCACTTTTCTGAGTAATGCCATCTCTACTGAAGAACAAAGTAAATAATTTTTTATACAATAGTCATAACAACAGAGTCAATGTAATCTCAGTCTTATATTTTGTAGATTCATTTATTAAAATAGATTTAAGCCTGTAGTTGAAAGCATGGTTTGGCTAAAGAGAAAACAATCCCAGCACAGTTCAGATAGCAAAAAGACTGATGTATTACAAACAATTTTGGTAAAGTATGGAGAGCAAGGCTGGACTGGTAATCTGGCGTACCGGGCAATGCCCGGTGGGCTGACGCACATTTTGGGCCGATACAATCATAGTTTATAAAATTGTAATAACATCGATAATTTTGAACGACCGCACCGGCCTTTAAAACACGGAAAGCGGCCCATTGGTTCATTTTCTACACTGACACAGGGCTGGCCCAATAAAATCTCTGAGCAATTGCGTACGGCCCATTGGTAGCCAGTGGCCCACATTAAGACGAGCAAACAGCAGGATGATTTTAGCTAATTCGAAGTAGAATTTCATACACAGAAAATCAGTACATGGTGGACGTATACCTTTCCTTAACTTATGTTACATAGAGAGCTCTTCCTGAGATTTTCTATATTAATTCTAGAGGTGACACATGCTTTATATTCTTCTACTTCACTATTCCGGTTATGTTGCATCTTGGCCATATTTCAGGTATCTATTTATATGCTTGTTTTATGATATAGGAATTACCAAAAAACTGAATTCTTGCAGGTAAAAAAAAAAACGATGCATAGGCTTAAGCCATGTATAGTTTATTTAATGTTGTTGTTTTCATCCTAAAAGTATAAGAAGGCAGGCTTGCTGGGAAATTAGTTTGACCAATGGCCTTGCTTGTCCCCAGTTGCATTAACAGCTTTAAAACATGTTTCAATGACTACGAGATCACACAAAAATGTCAGAAAGCAGTGGAGAGGTGGAAAAGCTTCGAGAATAAAGTAAACAGACATTGGAGCCTCAGGCTTTCAAACGCTAAAAAAAATTGACCAGCTGTTTGGTCACGATAATCCTCATGTAGCAAGCAGTTTTCATTTGGAGTGGGACACGGAAAGTGATAAGACTGACGTTAAATTAATAGGCTATCGCAAGTATGTACTCGGTAAAAATTTGCTTGAGCTTACAAAAGGCCCCCACTGATGGACCAGCTGTTAATAATTTACTATTTGATGCATATTGATTCGTTGTTTTACGGTAGCAAATAAAATTTGTCCTGGAATACAGCAAGGAAGACTTTCAAATTTTCCTATTTAAAACCCTGTCCTGACGTTCAGAATCACCGACCAGTAAACTTGCAACCAGCGAGTACGGTACTGCGGTTCGGAAGCTAGTGAGGTATTCTATGCCCTGTTGAGTCTGTAAGATCTGTAACGTTATTTAAAAAGGTTATGTATGAATCAATCCAAATAGCGCAATGGTCTTGCTGAAAAATTATAAATGGCCCAAAAGTCACATTTCTTTTTCACATTCATTCATGTAAATATATTATTATTATTATTATTTTTTATTATTATTATTATTATTATTATTATTAATAATAATAATAATAATAATAATAATAATAATAATAATAATAATAATAATAATAATAATATAATTATTACTAATAATAACAACAACTTCTTCTTTGTCATGGTGGTGCAGTGATTAGCACTGCCACCACACAGTAAGAAGCTTGTGGGTTCGATTCCGGCCTGGGGCCTTTCTGTGTGGAGTTCCAGGGCATGTAGGCTACGACTGAGCTTAATTTTAACTTTTGGTAACAGCAAAGTGTGCGCGTGTGGCGGGCCATCGCGTCACGATCAGGTTGGGCCGCCATGGCCGAAAATGCCAGGGCTGTTTTTTTGTCCCAGTCCAGCCCTGGTGGAGAGTGTTCTTGTGATTATGGTAAATAATTGTGACACAATCTGGCCAATTGTCTTGTATCATCATTTCGTCTTGTACATAATTTCAGTAAAGTACAAGGTTGTTTAGAAGACTTTGACTCTGAAAGTTCATCTTCTGTGAAGATGAGATACGAAACTGGTGCGATGGTGTGGGCTGCATTACTGAGCCTCCTGGCCTTGCTGTGTCTTTATCAGCCTGCAGCAGCTACAGACCACAACCTTGACATTCTGGGACAGGAAGTCAGCTACTAAGACCTTCAGTTTGAAGGCGAGAGGCCAAGCTCATTAACTTCTACTCAAGTCTCCCATCAGTACCCCCACAAATACTGAAACTTGACTGACAGGTGTTTCTTGTTGCCCAGATGTGTTCCGTGAGACTGATTGTAAAAATAAATAGTTCTGAATGTCTACTCTGGGTTTTAGCTTTTAATTTGGCGTGTAAAGACTGCATTTGTGAAGAAAAGATAAACCAACATGAAGACTGGATAAAAGCAAGCCAATTTAAATCTGAACAAGCTGCTGACGTTGTCAAGCAATATCCCCCGCAACTCACAAATTATTTTTTCCTGAAGATTGTCACATCTGTTAGCTTCTCTTAGATAGTATACTTTGTTAATAATACTTTGGCAATTCAATCAATGTTATGAAAAACAAAATCAAACACTTTCGGAGTATATAATGAAAACCATGAAATATTTTCAAAATTGTTTATCGTCACAAACCTTTAACATGTCTTTTTACACTACAAAGACAACATATCTCCAAGATACCTCAGATAGCCTGGACGGAACACATAAGAGATTGCTTACAAATTTCCTACATAAATGTGAGTTTTTTAAAAAAAAATTCTCAAAATTGTTTCTCCTGACATATCTGTATGTGTTTCTACACCTACATGACAAAAATGATGATAAATGGATGATTAGGAAGAAAGTTATAGCCCCGACAGGAAACATTACAGATTCCTTACAAATTTGACACTTTTGCCCCAAAACGCGAAAAATTGTAAAAATATCTTGAAAATTGTTCTTCATAACACACCTTTATGTGTTTCTACATCTCTATGCCAAATATGATGAGTATCGGGTGATTAGGAAGAAAGTTACAGCCCGGACAGGACACATTACAGATTTCTCACAAATTTGTCACTTTCTGCCGCAAAACGCACACAATTTTAAAAATATTTTCAAAATTGTTTTTCATGACACACCTTTAGGTGTTTCTACACCTCCATGCCGAATATGATGAGTATCGGGTGATTAGGAAGAAAGTTACAGCCCGGACAGGACACTTTACAGATTTCTCATGAATATGTCACTTTTTGCCCCAAAACGCAATAAATTATGAAAATATTTTCAAAATTGTTTTTCATGACACACCTTTATGTGTTTCTACACCTCCATGCCAAATATGATGAGTATCGGGTGATTAGGAAGAAAGTTACAGCCCGGACAGGACACGTTACAGATTTCTCATGAATATGTCACTTTTTGCCCCAAAACGCAATAAATTATGAAAATATTTTCAAAATTGTTTTTCATGACACACCTTTATGTGTTTCTACACCTCCTTGCCAAATATGATGAGTATCGGGTGATTAGGAAGAAAGTTACAGCCCGGACAGGACACATTACAGATTTCTCACAAATTTGTCACTTTTTGCCGCAAAACGCAAACAATTTTAAAAATATTTTCAAAATTGTTTTTCATGACACACCTTTATGTGTTTCTACACCTCCATGCCAAATATGATGAGTATCGGGTGAATAGGAAGAAAGTTACAGTCCGGACAGGACACTTTACAGATATCTCACGAATTTGTCACTTTTTGCCCCAAAACGCAATAAATTATGAAAATATTTTCAAAATTGTTTTTCATGACACACCTTTATGTGTTTCTACACCTCCATGCCAAATATGATGAGTATCAGGTGATTAGGAAGAAAGTTACAGCCCGGACACGAAATGTTACGGGCAGACGGACGGACCCCATTTTAACACCCCCCGCAACTACGTTGTTGCGGGGGATAATAATAAAAGAAGTGAAATCTTTCAAAGTCATTGCACAGGCATTTGGGATAGCCAGTACCACAACTTTTAATGTCCTAAAAAAGAACGGAACCAACACCGGACTGAACAATAGACACTAAACAGGTTGACCAAGGAAAACAATAGCAGATGAGGACCGAAACATTGTGAGGGCTGCTAAGAGAAACCCCACAACAGTAGACCGGGACATCACAAGCAATCTCAACCAGGTGGGGGTTATGGTATCTCAATCAACCATTCAAAAAAAAAAAAAAAAACTAAGAACAACAATACAGAGGGTATACCACCAGATGCAAGCCACTCATCAGTAGGAAGAATCTTAGCCAAAGATTACAATTTCCTGAGAAGTACTAAAGATGAGCCACAAAAGTTCTGGAACAAAGTTTTATGGACAGATGAGACCAAGATTAACCTGTACGGAAATCATGGAGAGGCCAAAGTGCAGAGAAAGAACGGATGTGATTACGATTCAAAACATGCAAGCTAATCTGTGAAGCACGGTGCTTGGGTTTACATGGTTCATTCTAGAGTGGGTTCCCTTATCTTTATTGATGATGTAACATGATGGTACCTGCAAGGTGAATTCTGGCATTTGCCAATTTACAGAGAAATATGTCCAAACTAATTTGGAGTAACTTCATCACTCAGCAAGTCAATGACCCAGAACACAGTGTCAACACAATAAAGGAGTTTATTATTGAGAAAAAGCAGAGGGTTTTAGACTGGCCAAGTTAGTCGACAAACCTTAATCCGCGTCCATTTTCATCAAGGGATATGCAACCAAATATTCACTTTAATTTACATGAGTACCCCTAGCTCCAATAGTTTTGTTCACCGACAAAAGGAGTGGTCGGACACCAAAGGTGCTATGCACAATGTGTGCTTTAACACGTCTAGTTGTAAATACCAAGAAATAAAAGCAGAAGTTCTAAACACTGATCTCATGTTTATCTTTCAACAGTATCTCTACCCAAAATGTATTCTGTGAATTTTAAAAATTAAGGAATTAGACTTGCTGTTCCAATACTTTTGGAGAGGACTTGTCATTTAATTTTGAAACAAATTTTAAGTCTAAAATTAACAACAAAAAAAGTATGGAGTATGAAGTTCCTGTTAAGGTTTCCATTTTCATATATCCCCTCCATGGTTCACACTCCTGTGTGCTGAAGATTGCTTGTGCAGTGGCACTAATTTTAGCCACCACATCCTTCTGGGCTCGAGAACTTTTTTTATATACCGGTATTTGTGATCGCACATTTACAACTACCGACCCCACTAAAACTGTGACATTGGTGGGGGTGGGGATACAGCTCACAAGTTAGCATTTTGCAAATAAAAGTTCAGGCAAACTATTGATAGAATTAAAATGATGGTCAAAGGGCAAGGGGTTTGGGAAGAGATTGGCAGGAAAGCACTACATTGGTCATAATAGTGAGGGGTGAAGCCACTTCACAGTCAAGAAACATTGTACAATGAAGTCATAGTTCAACTGTCATTTCAGTGTGCGCTTTTCAGAGCAAGTACAAATTGATTTCAGTTAAGAGCAGATTTTTAGTAGAAAGCTGGATAATTCATAGGTATTTTTCAATCATTCTTACGCACATGAGGCCCATTTCATTGGCATTTTTGATAAATGCTGGATTTAATGCTCTGCTGAAAATAACTCACTCATTAAAATCATATTGCTTTATGAATCATGACGCATTGCCTCTTTATGAAAGGCAGGAGCAAGTATAGCATTCATATTCAAAGAAGGCCATGTTTGACTGAACAAAACAGTTTAGTCATCGACAACCTTTGACTATGTTACCCACAAAATGTGAAGGACCTTTGAGTACCTGGTGGAATTTCCACAGTAAATGCAAAGGTTTTGGAACAATTTAAAAGTGGTGGGTTTTGGTGAAAACACATCAGTCTATCCAATATGAGTCAGCAAATGAGAGGTGATGTGTATGGGAAAAAAAGGAGTCTCAAAGCCAGATTGCTGATCAAGGGTCACCTTTGGTTTTGGCCGTCTGACTTTCATCATGATTGAAAAACCTGGTCACGGATAAGCATGGTTGGAACTGGTCCCATACCTGTCATTTGCACTGACCTCAAGTTAGCGAGAGAATGCATCAATACATACTTTTTCTGAAGTTGGATGTGGAAAAAAGTTATATTTCCACACTTTTAAACTGTAAGGTCATCACGTTTAAAGGTCCCACATTATTCTGTATTTAGTCGTTTAAAATATGTCCAATGGGTCTTTAAAATAATGTAAAGAATTCAGTTACCGGAAAAACCCACACACATCCAGGCCTAGTGAGACCTCTTCTCTCGCCCCATCTGTGCCAGCCTGAAACACGAGCCGTTTTGAGTAGGCGGGGAGGCTATGCTAATGAGGCGCTGCCTGGCCGCTACAATTCCGGGGGAGGGTGCAGACCCCAAAACCAGGAAACCAAGATGGCAGGTATTTCAGGACAGCTTTCTGCGGCATCTATTGCTGAAAGACCGTACTTATTTGATCCCGAATCCGATCCCAAATGGGAGGAGGAAGCGACTGAAGTATTGCAGCAACGTTAACAGCAGGATTTCAATGAGTGGTAAGTTGAAATTTTAGTGTTTTGCTCGTACTGTCGCGCCTTGCATGCATGTGATTGTAGCTGTACTGTTATATAGTCATGTTATATACCCACTTAGCTATCCAGAGGAAACTTTGCTAAAAGCTCCTGGTAACCATTTTCACCAAAACGAAACAATTCCGACACCAAGCTACAAAATGACTTCATTGCAAAAACACACAAACGGTGTAGGCGTTGCTTATGTGGAGTTACCGAATCAATAACTTCTACCAGAAATTCGTATCCGACCTCCACTTTTTTTTTGGCTTTTTATTAGCCAGAGAGATTTTCAAAGGTGGATGAAATTCCGCCATGGCAATGCAGAGAAATTGTTCGTTATACCAGACACGTTATAGTGCGTTTCGCGATTGCTTTCACCGCAGCAGGATCAGAGAGCTAGCCCAAACCATGGCAAAGTACCCACCTGACCCCGGTCATGGATAAGTAAAACGATCTTTCACAGCAGCAGTAAACAAACCCAAACACGTACCTTAAGCTCCGCAAAGCCTACGTCTGGTCTAACTGCAGCCTTATCAGCCCAACTTTGCAGACAAGCACAACACCTCTACGGTAAGCTTCAATTGTAGCAGCTATGGTCAGGTAACGTTGTGATGAAACTACCACCTTGTTGCTAACCAAAGTAGCACAAGCACACCAATCTGAATTACTGCATACAAGTTAACCAGGAGCATTTTTTAAGTAGCGCGGAATGCGAACTAACATGCGGTAGTGACAGAGCGGTCATAACAACGACAGAGACAAACGTTACCCTGCAATACAGGTTTTACAGACAGTAAGTTCCGTTACCCTGAACTGTTGCACCAAGCATCCAAATTATAAAAAAGTATAAAAAGTTTGCTTCAAATGAGGTTTATGTTCACACACCCTCTGTTGAGTCTCTTGATATTATTTACTCTTGCATATTTAGGACACGAACATTAGCAACAGCAACTTAGCTACGTTAGCCGGAGTGCTACAGCCACATTCAACAGGCCATCACGTTAGGTAGGCTTATGCAGTAAAGCAACACAAATTGGTAAAACTTACTGTAAGTCACGGACAGTTGCTTCCGATCCAGGCTTTATCTTCAGATATTTTATAAAGCCTGCATTTGAGGCCAGTTGTTAGTGCTAACTATCGTTAGCGGTCCTGCTAGCCACCCGTAACATGTTAGCTTCACTTACATTATTTGCTTTTATATCGTTACTTACAGCTTGTGGCTCCGAGGGCTTGATCAAGGCAACTGCTCCAGGTTTGAGAAGCAGTGGAGATGCATTTCCAGCATCGAATTATCCTTTAATTGACGAAGCTGTCTTCGGTGAAATGCCGAGCACAAACAGCAAACGTTCCCTTTGAGTGTGGCTGTTTGCCGCCAGCAAACAAAAAAAAGCTACTCACTGATTTCTGGTGGCATCGTGTTTTGGAAGAGAAAATAGTTGTGCTTTTTTTCGTATTGTAGAAAACATATACGAACAGCTTTGGGAGACATACTGATAAATCTACATGTTAAATGATTTGGGCTCGTTTGTGTCTGATAGAATAAATCTGGGGTGGGCAGGTCCAGCGCCGTGATTGGCTCTGGCCAGGTCTGTCCTGATTGGACGCAACAACCTGACGTCAGGTTTTGCCCAGATCTCGCGAAGATCTTGGGACAAGCTGTTCAGAAAGGAAATGACATTCAGGAAATCACGTTCTCGGATTACAGCAAAACCCCTGTACCTTATGTTTAGAAACTTTGCAGAGGTTGAGAATGGACATCCAACCTTATAACATTACTTGTATGTATTAAAAGAAGGATCAGCATAACAGGTGACCTTTAAGGTATTCAAAGAGCCATCGCATTTAAATGACTGCCTTGAAATGGAAATATTTCATTATAAGCGGTGAGCTTTAGGCAGCGCTGTGAGTAGTGCTGTTGCTGCAAGGCAAGAAGGCTGCAGGTCTGGCCTGGGGCTTTTCTGTGCAGAGTTTGCATGTTCTCGCCTTGTTTGCATGGGTTTACTCCTGGTACTCCCATTTCCTCCAACAGCCCCAAAACATGGATGCTAGGTTTATTAGAGACTCCAAATTGCCCATAAATATGAGTATGTGTGTGAATGGTGTGTTCGCCCTGCAATGGGTAGGTGAACTTTCCAGAATGTGTTCCTGCCTTTTGCCCATACTGCCCTACAAAGGCAAAGCGCAGTAACTACAAATTAATTTAAGCAGTAAAAAATGGCTTCAAAGTTTGTTTTCTGTCCCAACAAATGAATAGTTGGCACATCTATGATAGATTATGGTTAACTGACCTGCCATGGTATAATTTCTATCCAAATAAATCCTGACCCCCATTTACTTTTGGGCCGAAAACTGCACAACTCATGTTTTATCCAATGTGTAGTTCCTGCACTTTGGCTTTGTAGGGCAGCATAGGTCTGCTGGCATAGGCTCCAGGTCTCCTGTAACCCTGATGAGGAAGAAACGGTTTAGATACTGGATGAATGGTTAGCTTTGATGCAAACTCACATTTGCACATTAAATAAAGACGCATTTTATCAAGCCAGGTTAAAAAAAAAAAAAACGACATGTCCCGTACAGCAAATGTGGAATAAAATTTGCGGTTCACTTCCCCTGGCTCTTGTTTGTTATTATATGGGCAATTTTCAGCCAAGTGTGCAAGTAACATGAAAAAATCAAACCCATGTTTTCCCCATAATTTGGCATGATTTTGTTTTCTCAGTGAATTTGTAAGGATTCTACAAAGCTGCAATGCAAGAACCATCTTTAATTACGAGAAAATGAATTATTAAATTTTTAATGTTGTCTTTCATGTTACCGCAGCAACATGAAAGACATGTCTTTCTTGTTACTGCAGTAACATGAAAGACATGTCTTTCTTGTTACCATGTTTTGTCAAAATACTATTAAAATTTAAGTTTTAACCTAGTTTTTGAGGTAAAATGGTTTCAGATGCACTTTACTTTGTTTCTAAAGTGTTTCACAAAAAGATTTAAGGGAAAAGGCTTAATATCTGCAGAGTAACAAAAAGGACCTATATGGTAACAAAAGAGAACACGTATAAAATGACCAAAAGTTGATGGTTTCGTATGACAATTTTATTTTTAAAAAGACTTTTCCAACATTGAAAGAAGTTTAAAAGGATTCAGAGAATTGGGGGGGGGTTCACAATGCATAAAACTTTCTTTAAATAGTACAGCCCCCTCCATCCACCACAACACTACTGGAGGGTTCAAGCATTCTCTCCCATTGTAAGCATCATTTGAGTTAAAGTTTTGACCCTTTCGTTGTCAAGGGTGAAAGGTTGAGGGCCCTCAAATATCACCTTATCGATTTATGAACTTCCTTTCAACTGTTAAAATATCATCTCTCCTTGGCCAGTCATAGGTATACTGGGAACGGCTGCCAACACGTTCTAGGAATTTTATTTTGATATTTTTCTCATCAGTAAGCCTCCCGATATAGAATGACCGTGTTTTCCCTCGTGTGAAAATGACTGCATAAAACAGGTGATTGATTGATGAATACTGAATATACCAGTGTTTCAAATATAGTGTCATTTAAAATGTAGTCATCTCTACATTTGTAAACTTGGGGACAGATTTTTATTTTCAAAAAATTTCAATCAAAAACTGCTCATTTCTGCAGTACTAAAAGGTGGTCTAACAGCTGACGTAGGTGACATCAGAGCGTTGGTGTGGTTTCAATGCTGTGAAAGGGAGGTATGAACACAGCTGTTTTCTGCAGGTCAGTCTTCCTTTCTCTGCTCTGTATAGCTGAAAGTGGAAAATAAGTGGCCTCATACCTGTCTTTCATGTTACCAATTTGTCTTTCTTGTTACTCGATGATGGTAACAAAAAAGACAAACTATGGTAACAAGAAAGACACATCCAAAAGTATTTCAGGGCACTATGGGCACCTGTCCACACACAAACATGCCTTAATTATGGCAGTCTGGAGCCGTTACACTATTACAGGTCACTGTTTCAGTTTCTACCTGGAATAATGCATTATTTTGTAGTAACAAGAAAGACGTGCAATTTGTGAGACACGCAATTTGGAAAAACTTACAGAGCTGTCTCTTCCTCCCACACCTTCTTCAAATTCTAAAATGCACTCAAAATAGATTCCTTACATCCTGGTATTAAAAAAAAAAAAAACCATATTAGTGATACCTATAGGAGACAATGTTAATTATTGTCCTCAGATGTGATGGTGGTATCAAGAAAGACAGTGACTGAACCAGATTTGCGACATAGCTTTATTGACTAATATTTCTAGAGGGAAAACTAGGAAAAGGGAAGACAAATCTGTCTTAGAGACCTAAAATACAAAGAAAAATATGAAGTTTTGTAAGTGATAAGATTTCTCATTGGAAAAAAGAAAAAAATCAACTTGAGTAAAAGTGACCCCACTTGAGACAGGTAACAAATTTGGACATTTTGACCAAAAAATCATGTTATTTTTTGTTTTTTTTCCCTCAAACGTGACCAAACAATTTTTTTAAACTAGAAAAAATTGTATTTCAACATACTAAATTGCTTCCTGGGTGTTTATTTTGAATTAAATAGGTTAAACGCAATAAGACATTTTTTACCCCTAAATTGCACACTTGGCTGAAAATCGCCCATATAGTCTTATCACTCAACATGAGGAAACAAATAACAGTAAAGAAAGCCATCATTACGCTGAAAAGTCACAGTAAGTCAACTGCAAACATAGCCGGTACAAGATCTGCTGTTTCACATATTGTTCTGAAGCAACAGAGCACCGAGAACTTGGCAGGAAACAAACGGGTGGACCATTAAAGTGCCCTTTTCTGTCACAAAAGGTTGCAAGAAAAGGGAAGTCCCAACATTAGCATTACGTCACAGACGATTCAAGGGCAACGTACACCACTGAGTGCAAATGCCAGGACAAAAAGCTGGACACCTGAGAGGGAAAGAACAGCCCAAGCCCACATTGTGCTAACATCAATGGGTCTTGGTATCTGTTGATAACCTGCAGAACAAAATTCATGAGTAAATCAATCCAAGCTGATATGGCAGGTGCACTAAAAACAAGTAAAGCTACCATCTGCTTTTATGTTCTAAACTTACAACGTATTTGCAGTAACAAAATTAGGTCGTGGGGGTATAGCCGCAGGAGGTGAGTCTTCAGTTCAAAGTTGGAGGTGGTTAAAGTTTATACAGTTTTGAGTTCGTGGGAAGGTACATCCCACTTTGCCGGAGCTATAACAGTCCGCAGACGCGACTGCTAAGGGCAGGCATGGGGAGGGGGGGGGGGGGATGGGCATCCAGAAGTCAAATCAAGGAAGAAATGCAAGGAGGAAATATAGTGTTTTAGCTGAGCCACCCCTGTATTAACTCTTCCCCCCCAACCAAAAACATGACCTGCCCCCACCCCAGGCAGAGCCACTTCAGAGAATATGTAAAAACCAAAACCTCCTACACACAGGGGTGTTTTGCATGTTCACAGTGGATATGACGCCTGTCATCCTGCGAGACAGTTCTTATTTATTTTATTTTTTTTAATTCGTGAAGCAGCCGACCTCTTCATTCAGGTTGAGACTGGTGTAACAGAGCAGTTGGCCTGGATTTATGGCCACTGCATTGTTTTTTACGCTATTTCTGGGTAATGAACAGCATGGCATTTAAACAGATTATTCAATTTTCCTATATCCTTTCCTCTCTGGCAACATACTCCAGTAGGTCCAACCAAACCAGCTTTGTAAGAACAGCTCACACAATGCCAGGTATCATGGTTCTGATTCTGCAATACTGAAAAGCACAGCGTGTGCCTCCTCTCCTTCTCTAAAATAAGTAAATAAATAAATGCATAACGTATTATGTTTGTATATATTGACTGTTTTTATTTTATATATATATATATATATATATATATATAGTCAAATATTGTGAACGTCCTCCTCATGTCCCCACAACAGCTCCGTCAAACTGTGGTCCACTTAACTCCTGAACCCAGGGTATGCCCAGCAAAACGTTTTCCAGAGCATCACCAAGCCTCCACCAGATTGTCCTCTTCCCACAATGCATCCTGGTGCCACCATTTCCCCAGGTATATAATGCACACATGCGCAGCCATTTAAAACAACTCAGAGGGGCGAAGTGCACCCAAAAGTCATGACATGAAAGGTTTGTAAACTTCATAAAATGTACTATATGGAGCAACGAACAGTGAAAAACAAAATCAAATCAATATTTGGTATGATTGCCCCTATAAATAAGGAACACAGACGTGCAGTCTGCACTGAGCCTGCAGCTGTTTGATTGTTTAAGCATATCAGAGTTATGCCATAGTTAATCAGCAGGCTCAGTCTCACTTGCATCTATCCCTAGGTACCAGTGAGCCTTGAGAATGTTGAGGTCAAGACTCAGTCAAGGTGATATTACCTGTATCAACGGTCTTCACTGAAACACAAGCAACTATTTATTAGATGATATCTTTAAACTAACATTTGGCGTCTCAAGTGTGCTTTTCAAAAATCTGGCAGTCAGCATCAGTTTTGATTTTGTTTTGTTGTTTGTTTCTCATTAATCAATTATTGTCTCATGGCTTTGCCCCTCCCCTTGTGCATTCCAGTTCCCCTCTCATATACCTGTCCCTCAATATTAATTGTAATCTCTGTGTATTTAAGTTCCAGCCTTTTGTCTTCCCCTTCACCAAATTGTTGACTGGCCTTCCCATTTGCTTGATCTATTGTGGTATTTTCGGTGTTACCTTCCACCAAGTTCCAGTTCCTACTCCAGCCCTTCACTCTAGTTTTGTCTTCCTAGTCATTATTCTCATGGACAATCGTCATCATCTCTCTTCCTTGTGTCTCCAGCCCATTGCGAGCACACTGTACGGTACTGACCCCAGACCTGCAAAATGACTTGCCTGACTTGCCTGTGCCTGCGCTGTTAATACTGATCGCCATTGCCTGACATCCATCCGTCCCACAACCAGCCTGCTCTACCTAGCGAAGTTTGCCAGTACATCGTTCAAAACCCAAATGAAGCTCCTATTTATTGTGAGTCCGATCCTGCCATAGGCTCCATTTGTTTGTCAGTCTCTGACAATGGTCATCTTTTTAAGGTGAATCTAAACCCCAAATTTTTCATTTGAAAGACAAACATTCCAAAAAATAGACATACAAAAATTGCATTGTTTAATATTTTAACTAATTAAGTCAACAAAACCTCTGATTTCCTTGCATTTCCCGTGAACCCCTTCAGTCAAAAGCTTATAGTCATTTCTTTTGCCGCTATTACTTCAAGCCAATATCTTCCACAGTAAAAAATTGGTCTCTTGCATCACATATGCTTGACAGAATTTGCCCATCTCCTCCTCACAGAAATCCAGTGTGAGTGAGGTTACAGAAGAGGCTAGAATGAGCTGCACTAAGTCAGGTCCAGCCATTTCTTCAAATAATTTTACCGACAAAAATGTAATTTTTTTTTTTTATTATTACTGATGTGATTTTTGCACCACTGATAAGGTAGTATATTTCTGTCAGAGAAGTGTGACCTCACAAATTACATTACTTTTTTTGTTAAGTTTAAAGGAGCTGTGTCACGATTACTGTGCATGCTCTCAACTTTGTATTATGTAAATCAGCTCAGCTCCAAGTCAAACAATCTAGGGGGTATTTTTCTGCTACTACAATTATTGGCGATGGCAACCAGATTACATTCTTTGTGTCCTTTTGGGCGGTACCTCTTTTAATGCATTCGCACCTTATATGTGGAATAATTTCCAGGATATTTTGAAGCTAGATTGCCTTCTCCCCTTCGTGTCCTTCAAGAAATTAGTGTTGGATATATTACTTTTGGAGGTCAGATGTACTTGCTTTTAGTTTAACGTAGGATTTGCACATCATTTTTCTCTGTCCTATGCTCTTTTTTATATATATATAATAAAAGAGTTTCATCGCAAAACGAGACATGCACCAAATTCAAAATTTTCTGGTAGTGATATCAGAAACATAGTCAAGGGATAGCCACACATGTCCAAGTATCAATTTTGGGTCAAGCGGCAATTTAACCCCTTATTTGCTGAAATTAGCATTTTTTTCACAAAGTGAGACATATCCATTTAACTTTTTTGGCAAAACGAGACATATCCATGGATATATCTCATTTTGTAAAAAAAAAAAAAAAAAGTTCAAACTATTTTAATGCATTACCAGTACCAAATAATCAAAGTGATGCTAGATTTCCATTTTCTGGCTAAATATGTTTGGCAAGTCAAGACCAAAACTGAGAAATAAAAAAATAACTGGTTTTCCTGAAAACTTTTTGTCTGGAAGAAAAAAGGCCTTTTTCTCAAAACAGCAAAAATGGATATGTCTCGTTTTGCTATGAAACTCTTCGTATTCATTTTTATTATTTTTTATTCTATTTTAAAATTTGTTTTTTCTTTAATCTGGAATTGTTGTTCATGAGTTTTGTGTATTTTTATCTGTGCTGTTTGTCTTTAACCTACCAGTGTATTTGTTTTGTTGTAATCAGGGCTCCCCTGCAAAAGAGACCTCGGTCTCAGTGGGACTTCCCTGCATTAAAGATGATGTGTAAAGATGATGTGTGTAGCTAAATCCTAAAATAGCACTATGAATCCTTGATTTTCTATAGAACGCTCCTTGATATAAAAATCATAATCCCGGAGTAACTAAAATATAATGCAAAACGAAGACAAATTGGCAAGGATGGAATCAGATTATGACAACCAGTCAGGCAGATTGACGTTCTAGAGATGTAAATTCTGAGCATGCTCAGTAATCGTGACACAGCTCCTTAAGAGCTTCTGGTGAGTGACTACATTGAAAAAGATACAAACTACAGTAACACATGCTGACCTCCAGAGGGCCTCCCGGGCTGTGCACAGCTGCACAGACACAGGCTAATGCTCAAATTGGGCCCTAATGCAAGATCAGTGCAAAAAGGGATTAGCACAGCTTCATTCTTGCATATTAGCCATCATAATGATTAATTAAGAGTTTACCCCCCCATAAAAAACTTACCCATTTAACAAAATAGTAATGGTGATTCATAAAATCTTATTTGGATCACATTTGATCACTTAGTGTAATACCTACTGTGCAAGTGAATTACATTTATAAAGTCTGAGGCATTCATTGAATGATACCAAGTGTATTGCGGGGTCACTGGCTCCAAAAATGTAGCCCTTAGTCGCAGCACTGACTGTTCATGCAATCCAGGGATTGTGCTTTTTGCTTTTTTGCAGACCCTCATTTGTCTCAAAGGCATTCAGAAAATACAGGAATGCATATGAATAACAATTAAAACTACACTTCTGTATTTTTCTTTAAAACTCCAAACTACAAGGAACATGACATCCATATTCTTTTAAACCTGTAAACCCTCTTGTAAACCTGTAAACCTTTTTGTGGGATTTACAAGTCTAACAAAGCTAAGAAAAGGCTGCTTCTACAGTAAGTAATGTAATGCTAAAATTTGAATACTTCGAACAATCAATTTCCTTCACTTGTAGGAGACTTGAAGAGATTTTCTTTATTAACTACATAATTTCAAGTCCAACTGGACTCAAGCACACAGACATCTGACTCTCTGTTCCCATTAGCATTAGGGAGTGCAACTCGTTATATCCCACTCATTCCAAATTGTGTGCAATTGTGCCACGAGCGGCTTTAGCAGACGCGGCAGGCATGAACCCCGGGACAAATACAGGGAAGGGAGAGCCGACATTACAGCGGAGGGAGAATAACAGGAAAGTGGTGATGTAAACTCCTTAAAGGTGGGGACCCCCCCCCGCCGTCTGGGCTGAAAAACACAAAGCTCGGTTCACGCTTCGGCAGCGCACTGTCTGGCCTCCTCACAGGGTCCTTCTAAGTCCAGCCTGAGCCTCTCAGCCGATATGCCACAAGAGATTTATCAGTACGGCCAGGGTTTGTCCGTCTCGGTAAGAATGTGATCGTATCGCAAAGGTTTCCGTGAGCTCTACAGGGAACAGAACGCTGCCCTAACCCCTCCCCACCGCCAACCCCCCACCCCCCATTTCCAACTTTTCTTTCCTTGCAGTGATTAATTCCAAACCAAACTATGCATATTGTCATGACTCATGTATTTTTGCAAGCCTGATTTTCTGAATTAGCAAGTAATACATGCACCCTTAAGCTGCTTTCACACCGGACGCTAAACGAATTTTTCGCACGACAGATTACATTCAAAGTCAATGCAAAGACGCGAGAATTTCTCAGGGGCATCAAGAGAAAAGTGCATGTCATGATACTGAAACTCAATAGGTCTTGTTGTGTACTGGACATGAAATCCATCAGCACATTTATTTGGTCAAAACTCTAGCATCACCTCTCTGTACTGTAAATCATATCACTAGAGGATTGCCAAACCAAAATTATCTTCCGCAACACTCAAAAAAATTTAAATGCAACATTTACTACAAAGATCACCAATCATGTCACCTGACACACAGCCATTACAAGCCATCTCAAAATCTGTTTCTTTATTACATCACGTGGTGATGTAACCACCCAGAAGCAAGAGAGGCTGATCAACTTCAGCCAACCAGTTAATCAGTTTCTTCATTATTCTGATGTCACAAAGGAAAAGATTTTGAAATTACATGTGGAGACTAATTGGCTGTGCACCTGGTGACATAAAAGGTGACCTTTCATGATGTTATGTCAACTGGTTCCAGATAATGGAAGAAAGCACATTCCAGTTAATGAAATGAATTAAACTGGCCTAAAAGCTTAGAATTCTATTGGAAGTTACTGAAAATAATTGTGCAGAATCACTTGACATAACATTAAGCACATATAACACTTAACTTTGAGAGAGGCATCACAGCACAACCTCATGGCCAACACTATCAGAAAAGCTTTCACTTTTCCTCTTGTAATCATGAAAGATTTATGAAAACTCTTTCTGGTAATTGTTTAAGAAATAAAGAATATGCCTGACATCGAGCATTTCTCAATGAAACTTCACCTTTTTGACTAAAAACTAAAGAAGGAAACATTCATAGCCTTTGGTAGACAAAGCTCTTTATGCAGTTCAATGCTCCCCATACAGTACTCAATAAAATGCTGCTACTCTTTTTAAATGGCCATACAAAAACATAAGGCATACTTTCTTTTTTTTCCCCCACTCCAAAATGTTACCACTAATTTCAGAAAATACATTAGATGGAAATTCACCAAGAGGTTTCACTTTGATCTAGTAGTTAGTTTGCGTTGTAAGTTCAATGTGTGATGTATTCAAAATGACAGGCAATCTTATGTATGTTAGGTCCCCTCTCCTTCAACAGTTAAAATCTAAGTTGAGTGCAACTCACCTAAATTTCTGCCTCTATTCACCCACCCATACACATTTGAGTCAACTCTCTAATTCAACTGGGCAAGCTCTGCTGAAAGTCGAAAGGCACAGCTTGTCTGGCTAAGTTACTTAATTTTGTTATTTAAGTAAATGAACATATCACCATTACAATGCAGGCCCAGGACCAAACTCTCCCCATTTAACTTTTCATTGGGAGGCCCATGGCCAAGAGCCCTGCATGTTTGACTGGGACACAGAAAGCCGGTAGTTCAAACCCAGTGTAGCCACAACAGTGTCAGTTCAGCAAAAGGGCCCTTGAACAAGCCCCTGAACCCCACATAGCTTTGTGGAAAGGTGATTAGACCCTTCTAAATCTATCAACAACAAACAGATAAAAGCTTCAGCTAAACAAGTACAGTATGATGTCAATGTAATCTCTGAAAATGCTAGGCTATGGCTGTTCTCATGCTCACCATCTCGGTCTTGAGCTATGTAAATGAAGAGTCTGTTCCAAAACGCGATATCCATTTCACACATTTTGAGTAGTACATCAGCTTTTTAATGCTGGCGTCTACTGCATTTTAAAGAAAAATACAAACTATGACCATGAAAAAAAAAAACACTTTATCGTAGGGGAGACTGGGGTCCGATGAGCCATGGGGGACCAATGAGCCATATCACTATTTTGCGATCAATCGATGCCCAAGGTGTTTAAAATAGGCAAAATAGTGATATGGCTCATTTATCCCCATGACTCATCAGTCAATGGTCAAATATTTTGCCTATTTTAAGCCGCTCTGTCATCGATTGATCGCAAAATAGTGATATGGCTCATTGGTCCCCATGGCTCATCGGACCCCAGTCTCCCCTACGAATTTCTCAAAACGGATTTTTGCACCACGTGTAAGAAGCACAGGGCGATCGCTCTACGGTATTTTCTCAATTTTTGTTAAAGTCAAAGATGGGAAGGCAAGACTTGTCAAAAAATATTGTCATGTTGGGAAATCTCATCTCGGATAATGCGGTTGTGGATATGGATAAATAATGTCAACCTGATAAAAACGTTAGATAGTAAATGAGTCTTGACAGCCGCTATTTAAATACACCGATGGGTTTTATTCGATATAATGGGCCGTTTTTCCACCACTCATTTTCTGCCCAGCACCAAAAGCTTAGCTAACTTTCATTTTAAAGTAGGACAGAGCTTTGTTAAAACTTCGGCTAACTTACGTCCCATTCCATGACTTCCCAAGATGAAACTTATTTTTATTGTCGTGTCAATCACATTTACGCGAGAACACAGCTATCTCGCTGAGACTTTACAGCAGTCCATCATGAACGGTTATTTGCAGCAGGTGCAAACAGGCTGACATGCAAAAGTGGTTTACGCCCACTGCACCTCTGAAGGAAACTGTTCATTAATTGAAATGTAAGGTAATTGGCCTACTTACCTCAAAGAAAAAACAAATGCCGAGAAGTGTCGTTGTCAAGACCCAGTTACAGCACAGCTGCTTCATGATGCGGTTCTAATTATGACAGCTGTGCGATTACTTGCAGATGGCCCCTACATGGCAACAGCACGCGCTGGCAATTTCGCTTTGCGCCCCTTTTTTGTCTTCTTGACCCCCCCTTGACTATATTGTCAACCATTAACAATAGAAATGTGTGTCAGATCTAATATCAAACTAGTTTATACCGTACAACACACTCTCCCGTCTCCGCAATTTCACAACAGCTGTGAGCAATGTTAATAGAGGAAGAGGGGGCGGGTAAGTCAACGTTTTCTGGGTGGAGCATTGACTTCAAACGACGAATTAAAAGTATGCTTTTTATGCTTATGGCCCGCTTGCTCCGTTAAATTCACATTTCCCCTTTAGAATCTCTTGGGATCTAATCAAAACTGTTTCGTAAACCCAGCGATTCTCCGACGAACTGAACAATTTAGACACAACTTTTTAAGTCATACAACATTCTTGTAATAGCTTAACATGTGATAACCTCTGAGTTTGGTAATAAAGTGCATGGCGTAGTCTGTAACGGGCACGACGTTCTACATCCATCGCTTAGTTTGCGCATATCTCATGTTAGCAATTGCAGGTGAATTGGGGACAGAATTAACCTGACTATTCTTTAAGACGGTGAGTTCTCGGTGTGCAAATAGAAATGATTTTGTTGAAGGTCAGTTAATAATGTGTGCTGGTGCAATCTGCACGAAGTCACTGCGCCTTCGTGGCTCTAATGTTAGGTGAATTGTACGATACTCTTCCAGGCTTTATTAATTTGTTATCTTCTCATAGACAAACCGCTTCCTCCAGATGATTGGCTATACTGGCAACCACGCGTCAGGGGCGATGTGCGCTTTAGCGGGGGCGTCCTTCCCCATCAATTGGTTTCATTTCGCAGTACCTTTTCCATTCTGATGTCTCAAATTGACCCTTAATGAATAGGCCTACATTGTCGTACATATAACCCTTTATACAGATCAATACCCCCTTGTAAAATTTCCCTCGTTTATATATGAGGTCCAATAATACGCGTCCGAAATGGTCGATTTGTCAAACGCTTTTGCATTCACATTCAAAGAGCCAACAATTTGAATGCCGGAATTAGCAGGGCTAGTGTTTATAAAATAAGACATTTATGCTCCTGGCAATGAAATTCTGCCGTGACCGCACGTCGCTACGTCAGACAATCACAGCGCAAATTCAGCAACCCCGTCTCACCAACTGCAACTTTGGTCTACAACGAGTGATTTATATTGAGTTAAACGACCCCGCGGTCATGTGCAGGGCTCAAGTGGAAGAATTCGCTCATATTGTAAAATGACAAACAAAAAACAGAACGTTTAATGGGTTTAAATACACATTATCCCTTTCCAATATGAGGTTCAATCTGTGAGTCCAGAGTCAGACCCCTGACAGTTACCAAGCTGTCAACCTGTAGAATGAAATTGTTCCGGCTGACAAATTACGTTTTCTTTGTTTCAAATGGCCGTGATGCTCCAATAAACAATTTTCATTCTACACATTGTATTTCTTATCTTGAGGTTATTTAATTAAAACACTTTTTTTGCCACCTCTCCTCTCGAAGGTTTCTCGAGCTGGGAGAAATTTTAAGTAGAAATCCTTTCTTGTGGTCACGTGATATGCGTGGTTCAAAGTCCGCACGGTCAAATATTCTCAAGGCAAGTCCGTGTGTGGTGGTGGGGGATTTCTAATTTCTCATTTTCCATCATCTTCTTTGACCCTTTCAACACTGAATAGTGTGACGAGTGAATTACCAATGGTAAGCATGTCTATACAAATGTGTGTGTGTGTGTGTGTGAGAGAGAGAGAGAGAGAGAGGGGGGGGGAGAGAGAGAGATTTGTGACTTCAGTATCAATATCAATTGTCATACTACACCTGTCTGGACTCAATACAATACTCAATACTGACAAATATGTCCCACTGGCAAATACTGGTGGGACAAACATGCCCCACTGAAAATTATTGGTGGGACATACACAGTCATGAGAAAAAGAAAGTACACCCTCTTTCAGTTTTATAGTTTTCCATATCAGGACATTAAAAAAAATCAGCTGGTCCTCATCAGGTCCTAAAATTAGGTAAATCTAACCTCAGGTGTAAACCAACACACAACAGATTCCACCATGCCATTATTTGTTTAACCAAAATTGACTATATGTCCCGTTAGTGCCGAAAGGGTTAAAGCACTAAACACATTGCGTACAATACCAGATCAGTACACTGAAAGAGATCATAAATCAACTCACAAACAGGTTATACAAGTAACCTAAGTTCATGGTTTTAATAGCTTTCCAATTTTTAGAGCAGACATTTAACGTAAAGCATTGTTTGGCTTAATTTTTAAAAATTCAGAACAATGGTTTATGATTGGAAGACTTAGACTTAACCAAATATGATTTTGCAAGTAATAAATCAAATTAATAATATAGGATTGATTTGTTGCAGTGGGAGTGTATTGGCCAAAAGATGTCTTTAGTGCACATAGGACTCCGTGATGTCATTAACGCTTTTGGGAAACACACCCCAAATTGGGTGAAATACGTTAAGAATGGGGACAGCTTCCATTTACTGGGTCCACAGAGTCCTGTGAGAGCTGTGCACTGGTGTAAGACTTGAAATCATGAGGGCAGCCATATTTGACTTTGGGGCTTTTTGGCAAAATCTCATGCATATTGGGAGTAATTTTGGCACTAGAGAAATTAAAATTGTCACAACCCTCGTGTCTCGTTAGTTAGTCCCTCCCAGGTTCCAGCAGTATGAGTGAGTTTTCCCCCGGTTCCTAATGTGACTATTGTAGCCCCACCCCCTTCGTTGATTGTCCTGTCTGAATAATTTGCTTGTAGTGTCTCAGTCATCGCTGGATTGTCTTTGCCCTTTGCATCTAGTTACCTTCTAGATAGCTTATATTGAGCCAAGCTCTTCTTCCTTCGGGTGTTTGGTAGTTTAGTGAAGAGAAATGTTAATTTCCCTTGTGAGCTATTTATTAGGAATACCCTACTGATCTCAGCAGTCTCCAGATCAGGGACTGTGTGCCATGTAAACCTTTATTCTGGAAGCAGTCTGGCCACTGCAGTATTAGAATTAACACCTGGCCTCTGACCATGCATGAGCATGACTCAGATTCACCCCTCGACTGCTGCATGCAAATCACCTGACCCGGACTGCCCCTCTTTTTGAGTCGTCCTCAGCCCTCTTCTATTCTGTTGCCTAAAGCTCATACTAAACAGACCCACAAGGCTTTGTCATCGATCTGTGCATGGTTTCTCCGTTGAGAGTCATATCAAAATTGGGTACCTAAATGGCAGAAGAGAATAGGAATCAAATTGAATTTGTATCTTCGTAGGTGTGGTTCCCAAGCAATAAATAAATAAATAAATACATTTATGGTTTGGGGAGAGTATTAAGTTCAGCTGCAAAGAAACTTGAGAATTTTAAATATGCAATAATTTTGCTATAGTTCAGTCATAGTTTTAAATGGACTTGAATGAGGAAATGTTCTTTTTAGCATCTGAGGTTTAAGGTTTAATAAGTTGATATACTTCCGGTAACCAATGGAGTTGACCAGCTTCTGGGGCAATGTCAACTCCTGGTTCCCTGCGTGGAGCAAATGGAAACATTCTACTGCTGTCGCTTATGTGTTGACTGTGAGTATCAGCTCTGGCCCAGGCTTTTAATAGACATCAAGCAGATACGTGATCAACCTAGCAGTAGTTACACAGCATTATTGCCAGCTATGCCAAGGTACTGCGCAGATTAATGGAGGCACGTTTCTTATTCCTTTTGGTGCTCAAATTAAGCAAATGTACAAATTGCTTTGCATCATATTTGAAGAACTGGTCTCTCTTCAAACTGCAAAATGCAAACGATACTAAACCCATGGAATAATACCTGTTCAAAGGATTCTGCAGACCTGACAAGTAGTTGTTTGAATGGCCTTCTCTCCACAAATTAAGTTGTATGAAAATATAAGTTTAATTTGCATGTGTTCCAGTGCCAGTGGCTGAAAAGCACAGTTAATTATTTGAATTGTCACTATTCTTCAGAGTGAATCAAATTACTCAGATATCATAGGTATTGGGCGACATAGCTGTTTGTTGGCTGTGCTGTAATGTCACCCTATTGACTTGGCAGTGAATTAAATCAGCAGTTACTTCAAGTTAATTTCAATCACTAGAACATCTCTCTGAATGCTTGACTTCCTTTAAAGAGGCTGTCTCATTCCAGAACAAACGGTTCACACAATAGAATTTCCTCATTGGAGCAGAGACCTCACAGTATATTGAGAGGTAAACCGCCGCACTCGCAAACCTAATATGGAACAGCACATGCTCAGGTCTGACTAACAGGAACGAAAAAAAGAGCTTTGAATGGTGCTTTTGATTCTGACCGATAAATGGAGATCAATTTCATGTCCAATTTTATGGTAATCAGCAACTCATTTTTTAGTCTCAGCTATGAATGATTACAAGCAAAGTATATGCTTAAATTTTTTGGTTACTTGAAGAATATTCTGTTCCAGAGATGATAAAAATTTTCTATCAGGCCCCCCTTTGATACCACCCCACCCTTTCCCCTCCCCCCTCCCCTGACGCAAGCAGTTCAGTTTAACTCTGCACTGTAAACCCAGATTTTGTTTCTGATTAAACTCTTGAGTTGTCATTACTTCGTTTTTCATGTTTTGTAAAAAAGGCCGCCATTACTAAATCGAATTAGTTGTTTGTAATAGTCAGCTGAAATATGAAATGCAATTGATCATGTTAAGCAAAAATAACTTAATTATGTTTAGTTTTGCCTAGAGTTTGTCCTTGCACATTACCCACAATGCCTAGCACACACAATTTACAGTTTTTGTGGTTGAATAACTGCTCATTTATGTGTTTGTTTATTGGTTATACATATTAGTTGTCTTATTTAGGTGCTTTTCTTTCACGGTGTATGTTTGTTTGGGTTCAGTAGGGTGCGTACGTTAAGTGGATCATGTTGCTGTTTGTTGCCTTCCTTCCCTGTTCCCAGGATACTCAATTTACCAAATTATGGAGTTGTGTGAGTATAACAGAAAATCATGCATGGCAGTTCCTAATCTTGAAAACGGAGACTGGCCTGAGCCTAAGCCACAGCCAGCTTTTAACAGGAAAAACCAAATCACATGATATTTAATGAAATCAGCCAGGATATATGTGAGTGTTTTACTGAAAACAATACTGCCCTTTGCAGTCCTGGAAATTGTTTTATTGAAGGAACAATTTTGACGAAATGCTGCTAATATAAACATAATGTGGTAACCGCATGCAATTAAGGTTTTATGTTAATACAACTTGACCTGTTTAGTTTCACCTTTTGTAAAAACTTAAGCAGTTTCAGGCAATGGGTTTCCATGCAATTGTTTAGTAAAGTCAACTAATTCGGGATAAGAGTGTGACATCACCCCTGACAATATTACCTGCTTAACCATTGCGTAACATAAATTTGAGATGTAATTCATCAAAGGCGTAATCCGATACTGCAGTTTATAAAGTTTCGGCAGGATGAGGAACCTCATGGTGTCATATAGTCATGAGAAGACCAGCCAAGCTCATAAGACCGCACAATAGTGCACACAATAGATAACAGTGCTACTGAAGTTATGAGCAGCCTGGTCAAGCTCGTACTTTAAGACGGTTATAAGCAGACTAGTCATCTTCATTATGAGAAGGCAGAGCTTGTAGTTCCGTGAGTTTATGGGAGGATTAGATTGGCTCATAGCTCTAGTTCAGAGCAGTATATTGTTTCGATGGCTAGGAATTCCTGGCGATGGCCCAGGTTGTTTCAGCTGACTTCTATTCCGATAACTGGTTTACAAATTGTGGATCATGAGAAGGACTGATATTGGGTGAGATGAGGAGAGGGTAAATTACGTACATGTAGGTCTCCTCAGTCAGCAACCATTCAGCAGGTTGCCACAGACACAGCTGCTGGTTCGTCGATGTTTTCGCAAATGGGCTCCAAGGCAGACTGCAAGCGGGTTTCTGTGGGCAAAACAAGAATGCAAAATAGATTGTGAATGGTACTGGTGCTAACGGGCTGCTGACGTGCTCTTCTGTCAAATCATGTTACCGCGGAAACTCCAATGAAGAAGTGCAGTCTGGGTTAATCTCAGCGTTTTCAGATAATACTTTGTTTGCAACATTACAGATGTCCAGTCACATTACATGTGTTTAAAGCATTTTTACAAATTTACTTGCTGATCACATTTTATATTATCTTGTCCAGTTATTTAAGGGTCTTGGACGACAAGAATATGGAATAAGAGAGAGAAAAGAGAAATGAATTGCATTGTTGTTTTCTGCCTGACTTCTCTGACTGAAGTAGTCTCAACAACCATCCTGACCCTTTATATGCAAAGCCAATCTTCCCAGTAAAATTCAAGGCTCTGACCCGTCTAATACTGGACCAGCTGACAACCATTAGTTTTGTAACATTCCATTCTATACCCTATATCTTTGGAGAGTGAATCAGTGAATGGGCATCCACGTTTAGTGTTGCTGAAAATTCAGACAAAATGTCTTGTTTCATCCTTTAAGCATCAAACGCCTCAGATTATTAACACTTAAAACCCTGTCACCTGAATGAACCTCCGCATTGGTCCAGTTCAGCCATGCATTTGAGGGAAAGCTTCAGCAACAGGAAAACCCCAGCACAAAATGCGACTTAGTGTCCACCAACAAAATTTTTGAGTCTTAGATATTTTTTTCCTCTCTCACTTTCTATTTTAATTGGAGGAAAATTGCCAACAATTTATGGGAAATGGATATTATCTCCCAATATGGACGTTTGTTTTGGCAAGGGGCAGTGCCAGTGGTGTCTGTCTCATATTATTTAAAGGACCAAGATTGTTGGATGAAATGGACGCTGTCAAAGGTGACTGGCCAAGCTCATGGTACTGTATGTTGCAGAGCAGACCAGTCCAGCCAATATTGTCGTAAGTGCATGAAGTAAGCTGGTCAAGTTCATATTGTAGCAAGTATATTAGCAGACCGGTTAAGCTTGTAGTGCTGAGAAGTTTTTAACAGAATGGTTGAGATCATTGTATTGAAGCAAAATAGTCCAGCTCACAGGGTCATAAGGTTATGACCAAACAGACCGGCATGAGCCCAACAAGTGAATATAGATTCTGGTTGAGGCATCATGAAACCAGCAATATGTAATACAATTGTATGTGCTGTCAGTTATTCCTCTCAAAAACTTTGCTCTTTGCAGCAAAACCACATATTTTATATAATTAAATATGAAGGAAAGCTACACCTGGCATGGCAGAAGTTGTAGTATTTATGTTGGAATGTACGTTGTAGATGAGGCACCAGATGCTGTTTGGTTCATACCCTGTTTTGGTGTGTCAGAGTTACTATTGGACTCTAATTAGCTAGAAAACTGCAGGCCTGGCAATTTTCCGGAGCTTTAGCTCCTTTCAGAAGGGACACCAGCTACCACCAAGCAGTGATGGAAAATACCATCCAAAGCATTCGCCTGGCCTGTGACCTCCTCAACTCTCGGCCTATTTTGGGTGCTAAACTCCTGAGGGAGTGGGCCCTGGACTGTGACTGCAGCGGTGGTACCTGTCTCTATATTCCCAACGACCTGTTTTCGTTCCTGTTTGTGGGAAGACAGCAAAGAGCTGACACAATTGAAATGATCCACTTATGTATAGGGCTCTGCTTGTTTATAGACCCTACCATGCTGATCCTCTCTGATTATCCAAAATGGTGGCTCTAGGGAAGTGGAGGAGGGGGTCTGTTTGCATGACTTGGCCCTGAAGTCATAATGCTGATCATTCTGACTGATTTCCCACCATCTGATGCGAGCAGTGGGTTGAGGCATGAGACATCCCATATACCTCTTGGCACTGTTACGCTGGTATGTATTGCTATGGGTCTCAGGAGAGAGGGTGGGCCACAGAAAAGATTTGCTTATTTACACTCCATTAGATTATGATTCTGTCCCCCGGGTGACTGTTAGACAGAGATAAGCGGCCTATGTTCACCAAAGTCTCACTCAATCTCACCATCTTCTGCTATCCACAGTATTCCAAATAATTACTTTGACCTTTTTCCTCATTTTAGGCTTAAATTTGTTTCATTCTGTACTATCTTATCCAAAAAGGAATTATGTGGGTAAATGTTTTGATTTTAGCATTCTGACATCTGATTCTTACCTTGATAACCAGTCTCAGGGATCAAGGTTTTAATGCTGAGCCAGAAAAATACCAGCACCTGTCCAATACACTGCCTATCCGAAAAAAAAAGAGGGTTGCACACTGACATATTTGGTTGGATCCCCAATATCATTGTTTGCAGTGTAAATTTGTTGTGTCATTGTTTTGACAACCGCATGCAATGTCAGAACATTTATGGTCAATCAGAGTTGCTTTAATTTTTGGCCAAGATCTCGTATTGATGACGGGATGGATGAACCATGGTGTTGTTTTCTCCAGCTCATCAATCCGGTTAAGGTCAGGACTTTATGGTGGCCGATTCATGCGTGAAAATGATTCCTGATACTTGTTTTTCACAGTCCTTGTTTTCTTTGCTTGATGCAGTCAAGTAATATGCCCCTCCTAAACCACTGTGAAATCTTCTCGGCCACCAAAGGATGCATCCTCTGACATAATTTTTTAGGAAATGAGAGGCTACACGCTTTATCAGATAGGGTTAAAATAATTACTGCCCACTGAAACACATTAATAATAATAATCTGATAAGAAATCAATCATAATGATCCAATCTTGGTATTTGTTGATTTAAATCCAAATGGCGACTTCTTTTTTTTTTTTTTTTGACAGGCAGTGTATTTCATAACTTTACGGTAACGATTGGATGCCCGGAGACCTTTGAGAAGGTGTTCATGTTTTACATCTGTCTGCCACCAGAGGACAGTCAAACACCAAACAGATTTTTAAACCGTACTATCATACTGTACCGTTGTACAGTGTCACCCTCAAAACACGCATACACACCCGGGTCCCTCAAACCGTGCGAGACGAAGGAATAGTGCCACCTACTCTGTAGTTGCATTGGTTTATGGCGGTGTTTCCCCAACCTCTCCTGGCGTACCCCTTGTCCTGCATGCCAGTAACGTGCGGTCGGAGGTTAGTTTGGTGAGGCAGAATCCTCCCATTTGCTTGATTAGCAATCAGACGATTAACTAGTTTAGTAAGACTATTCGGCAGAATGACGGGCTTAAGTTTCCGCGGCGTTACATCGAACCTGAAACGCTCACTAGACAGCAGATTTGCGCGTAGCTACTTGCTTCCAAGAAGCCGGAGCAATGTCATCAACAAATATTAAAACAGTTCGACTTATGCAGAGTTCAATGCTTGATCAATATACAATGTATTCTCCTTTAAATACGCGCTTTTACACCCCCCAAAAAAAAAAAAAAAAACGCGGGCGTCTATTTTCAGTCTTCTTTTATGATTAATAATCCGATTAACAAAATGTTTAAACGATATGCAGAATTACCGAGAGCCGAGAATTTTTCCTAATTGATCATTCAGATTTCCTTCCGTGCAGTCTAGAATTGAAGCGTATACGTGAATGAATCTTTTTGTCATTATCTCCTCTATCAGTATACGGGCTTCCGATAGGCTTGGTCTTAATTGTTTTGCTTGTAAATCAGGAATAGTATGGGGGTATTTTTGGTCATAATCCAAATGAAAATTAAAATTAAAATAATCAGGCCAAAATTAAATGTTAAAAATAAAAAGCAAATTGAAAAACCTAATGAAACATGTAAAATGATAATGTGAAACTACAAAATGAAAATGAAACAAGTAAAATTTCAAATGCAAATACGTAAATGGATAAAACGACAATGAAACGTTCAATTTAAAATGCTAATATGTAAATAGAAATGGTCAAATGGAAAACTTAAATTGTAAAGATGAAATTGAAAATGAAAATTTAAATAGCAATAGGGAAACATCAAATGTAAAACTCAAAATGGGAAATGGAAAGGCTTAAATGGAAATGCTTAAATCAAAAGCCTAAATGGAAAAGATAAAATTATCATTTAATTTTTTATTTGTCATGGTTATGGTTTTTGTCATGTTTATGTTCAGGATCTGTGTTCATGATTTTGTCTTTTATTTATTCTTTTTGGTTATTGTAATCCTCAGGTTTTTAGTTCATTCCATTTCTCAGTTCCATTGCACTTGTCTCCCCTGTCTTGTGATCCAGTTGGTTCAGTCCGTCTTCCCTGTGTGCGTGCTCACTTACTTCGGGTGATTTAAATGAATTCCGGTGTTTAATATATTCCTTCGATTCTCGTTTACTTCCTTCGTCTTACTGTTCTGATTACTAACAAAACTAACATTTGTATTTTGAATCATAGTCTACTAACACAACTAATCCATGTATATAGATTACTAACTTACTAATGAGCACTCTAGTAAAATCTGTAAAGTTGCACCGCTACTAATTTATACTAATTCCCTCTCAGCAATCGCCCTGTTCTAGTCTCCGCCTCTTGCTCAGCTGTACCTGTCTCCCCCCATGCTTTCTCTGAGATCTCTCGCACGTGCTTAATTACTTTCCTGCACTCGTTATCTGTGCACTTAGAACTCCTTGACCGGAGCTGTTTAAATGTCATAGGCTGTCTGTGTGATTCCCGTCCGTGTCTTGGCGTTCGCCAATTTTCGTGGTTCGGGTTTCCCTCATGTGATTCTCCCGTTGTAATTAGTCTGATCCAGTTCACCTGCTCCCTGCATAGCATGTGACTTTCCTCCCGTCTATTTAAGCAGTCTTTTCACAGCCAGCTCCTTGTCAGAACGTTGATCAATATTTCATTATGCAGAGTGCCTTGTATGCCATTGAGTATTGTTTTACTGGTCTTCTACTGGTTTGTCCGACTACGATTCTTGCCTTTGCCCTTTTTGTACTGTTTTGTCTTTTTGGATTTTGACCCTTTTTGTATGACTACGATTTCTGTGTTTGGATGCCCTGTGTATGACCCTTGGCTTTGTTCATTGTGTGTGTGTGTGTGTGTGTGTGTGTGTGTGTGTGTGTGTGTGTGTGTGAGAGAGAGACCTGTATGCAAATAAGGAGGTGTGGCCCAGAGGTCGGGGGGACGGTCTGAACCGGCCGAGTGCAGTGGCATCTTGTGGACAGCAGGGGGCTCCTGACTGCTGAGCCAACCCACAGTCTATGATATAAACTGGCAAAGCAGTATATATGTCTATGCACAGAGATAAGAAAACTAGAGTGGACGAAGTGTAGGCTGGACCAAAGCGGAAACGGCAGAATAGCTTCGCCATCTTGTATGTATAAATGTCTAATGAGGCACATGTAAACAGTAGGCTAAACATGGGTGTTGACAACTTAGAGACTTGTTTTCTGTGTTCTTTTTATCCTTTCATACTTAAAATGGACACGAATAAGGAATTGTAATCAACAAAATTTATTTTAAAAAAATATTTTTTTAAATCCGGTGTATTCGATGTTTAGTTTTATTTTATCCTTTATTTAACCAGGTAAAGACTCGTTGAGATTAAAAATCTCTTTTCCAAGAGTGACCTGGCCAAGACGGCAGCATGAAGCAATTTCAACAATAAAACCAACATTACAGCCAGACAAGTACAATCACACAGTATATATGAGCAACAAAAGTATGCAGTATAAAACATGAATCACGAATAAATTATAATAGGCTTAAATTCAATAGAAAACTATTGGCTTTAACAGAAAAAGATTAGACACAATCACATTTCCCGAGACTCTGATTCCCATTCCTTTATGATTGATTTAGATTGTCAGAGCTGGTTACCTTAGCAAGATTTAAGTTCCTTCTGTATGTCATTCCAGGTCGAGGGGGCAGCATATTGAAAAGCTTTTTTTTCCAAGTTCAGTTCGAACCTTGGGTACCAGCATTTGCACAATATTTTGTGACCGCAGGCTATACTGATTATGGTTCCTACACATATATGAACATAAGTAAGATGGCAGTAACCCAATCACAGATTTGTAAATAAAAGTCAACCAATGGGAAGCTCTGCGGATATATAAAGAAGGCAGTTTAGCTGCATCATACAGTGTACAATGATGTGTAAGGCTTCCACAGCCTGTGACAAAGCGTAATGCACAGTGATATACAATATCAAGCTTCTTAAGGCACTGAACTGGAGCATTCATAAAAAGCAAGTTGCCATAATCCAAGGGTAAAAAACGCTGTTTAGATCAAATGTTTCCGTGCTAAAAGGGAGAAACAAGATTTATTTCAAAAGAAAAAACCTAATTTAAGTCTCAACTTTGATACCAGATTTTCAATGTGTGGCTGGAAAGACAACTTTTGGTCAATAATGATTCCCAGATACTTAAAAGCAGTTACCATTTCAATTTCAGCCCCCTGAGAGGTTGAAAGCTTAGGGTCAGTGGGTGGCTTTTTACCATTTGTGAATATCATGAATTTGGATTTGTCTGCATTTAAAACCAACTTCAACTGAGTTAAACGGGACTGGACCACATCAAAAGCAGATTGTAGCCATTCAAGTGAGTCTATTGCTGATGGCGCAGAGCAGTAAATAACAGTGTCATCAGCATAAAAATGAGATGCAGCATTTGGTAAATTATCACAAAGACCATTTATGTAAATGGAAAACAGTATAGGCCCTAAAACAGACCCTTGGGGTACCCCTGTGGAAATAGAGCTGAGTGCTTACAAGTTTTTCCAGAACTTTAGCTAAGGCACAAAGCTTAGATATTGGTCTATAGTTATTTACTTAGGAGGGGTCTCCTCCTTTTAGTAAAGGGAGAACAAAGGCAGATTTCCAAATTTTAGGAATAGCTTTGTTTGTGAGAATAAGATTAAACAAATGGGTTAAAGGGGGCGCAATAAAGTCAGCTGCTAATTTAAGAAAATAAGGTTCCAGCTCATCTGGGCCTGCAGATTTATTTGGATCTAGCCCTTTTAAAGCTTTATGTACCGCAGTCATATTAAAAGAGGTAAAATTAAAAGGATGAAGTAACGACTGTTTTGGGGAATGTGAGTAGTGAGCTCTCTGTTCACTTGGTAGATTATTTAATCGGAAGACATTACAGAGAAATCGGAACTTCAGCTGTTCCCGTATGAGCGAGTTTTCGTTTTTTTCGAGCACGGTTTAGGCCAGTTATACTGCATTTTCCATTGAACGTCTGCCTCGATATACATACACAAGATGGCAGCGGCGTGTGCCACGGAAACGACGGGATTGTCCACTCTACAGGGTGTATCAGAAAAAATGATACTCTCGGAAAAATCATAAAATTAACATAGATAATAGTTCTGTAAATGTGGGCGTAAACCTTGGTAAAGGGGGTCATTCTGCTTCGAATGATACCAGTATCTTGGTTTACGCTTCATGCTCCAGTGAGCACGGACGCTTTGAATTTTGCAAAATTCAAGTCTTTTGCGCACGGGAATGCAGGGGTTAAAATTGGATTCATCACATTAAATTAAAAGTTTAGACAGGGTTTTACTAGTATGCCAAGGCGTTTTTTGAATAATTAACCCTGTCACCCCCTAACCTCAGCACAAAATGATCTCTTTTATGAGTGGATCGTAACCAAAGGGTTAACACATGCAATTGAAGTGGCCGTGAACAAGTGAATCAAGCTAACAAGCATCATTCAGTGGGTACGGCATTTAATTATTCCATAATCACGTCTTGTCAGTTTCTTCCTTTCATCACACAGCCAATGATCACAAATGCGTTATGTTATGCAGGCAATTTAATTCAAGGACATAAAATCGGTGAGCACCTGTGCATTGGCCCCACTTTTTGCCTTGTAACTGTGTGTGTAAAATGGTCAGACCACAGTTCACAGCTCAGCAGAGGTCTTTTCTGGTAACGGAATACCTCCAAACGAAAAGTGTTCGCACTGTCCTTCAGCGGTTCCAACATCAATTTCCAAATGTAAGGGTTCCGAGTCGTCCCACTGTCTTCAGGAATGTCAACAAGTACCGTGCCTCAGCACCAGCCTCAATCTCAACAAAGGGAGGTCAGGCCGACGCAAGACCCAACAGTCAACATCGAAGCAGTTAGGACCCTCCTCGAAGACCAACATGCTGGAGAAAGGAGGGCGCAAACCGTCAGCTGCCGACGGAATGGTCTTAGCCTGTCGTCATCCACCTTCAATCGTATCACGCGTCTTGACCTGCGGTTCCACCCATACCAAATGATTACGAGGCATCAACTTCTTCCCGGTGACATGCAATGACGCTTGCAGTTCTGCCAGTGGTTGCTTGGACAGCGACAACGTTTCCTCGAAGACTTTATCATCGGAGACGAGTCTGGCTTTGCCATGAATGCTTCGGTCAACTGCCATAATGTAAGGGAATTTCGTCCCAGAGGAGACCAGCCGCTTGATTTTGCATATGAGCGTAATGACGTCAGGCACAAAGTGACGGTTTGGATTGGCTTGGTTGGCAATGGAGCGATCATTGGTCCATTCTTCTTTCGCCATAACCTTAATGGTGAGGACTACCTGATCGTGTGGTCCCCGCTATCAACCAGATGCACAGATTTCGGCCACCAAGGTATGCCGTCCAATTTCTCCGGGCCTGGTGGGCACAGGATGGCGCGCCACCCCACAGGAGGAGGATCGTAACAGAGCGACTGACAGAACTGTTCAGAGACAGACTTGTGGCATTGAACAGGCCAGTGGAATGGCCCCCACGGTCTCCCGACCTTACACCACTTGACTTCTTCTTGTGGGGCCATCTGAAATCCAAGGTTTATGTCACCCCACCTGCCAACCTGGATGATCTTGAGAGAAGGCTCACAGCCGAGGTTGAGGTCTTGCGGGAAGATGGAGCAGTGATAAGGCGCGCTGTTGGAGATATGTTGCGAAGGGCACAAATCTGCATTGCAAGAAACGGGGCCCACGTGGAGGACTAAGGACATTTCAACTCTTGATGTGAATTCATCATGAGAGCGAACTTTGTATGGATAATTCTTGGACATCAAAATGACAGGGACTGTCTTCAATTCAGTTTACGTTTTGTAAAAAAACGCCAAGACAATCTGGTTTTTCTTTCTTTCTCGGTCACTTCCACCGAGAGCCTTTGCAACATCTATTGCCAGGGTGGCAACAAAAGCAACATGACACACATGCACACGCAACTGAACCTTTAAGGAAGCCGATTCAGTTACGTTTGGTAACCCCTTGGTGACGATCCAGTCCTCTTATAAAAGATAATTTAATGTCGAGCTTAGGGGGTGACAGGGTTAATTATTTGAATAAAGCCTTGGCATACTGGTAAAACCCTGTCTAAACTTTTAATTTAATGTGATGAATCCAATTTTAACCTCTCGATTCCTCGTAAGAAAAAGACTTGAATTTTGCAAAATTCAAAGCGTCCGTGCTCACTGGAGCATGAAGCATAAACCAAGATACTGGCATCACTCGAAGCAGAATGACCCCCTCTACCAAGGTTTACGCCCACATTTACAGAACTATAATCTATGTTAATTTTATGATGATTTTTCCGAGAGTATCATTTTTTCTGATACACCCTGTAGTTTTCTTATATCTCTGTGTGTCCATGCTATCCCATGCACACAACAGTGGAACAATGGCGTGGCCAGAGCTTGCCTCTTTACTGAGACAGGCCCTGGAGGTCCTGGACAAAGACCGCGGGGCTACTTCCACCGCCAGCTCATCCTCCACCTTACACTGCAGGACCCAGGCACATCGCTTCTCCCTCTTCTGATCCATCGAGGGCCTTTACAGTGGCCCGACCGATTGTTCAAGGTAAGTAACGTTAAAACGTTGTGAACAGTATTCCGTTTTCAAGGCAAAGTTCAGGTAACGTTACAGCTAAATGAGCTTAGAGAGCTGTCGGTGTTTAGTGACATTTTATCCAACGTTAACAGGCTCAGGTTTTGTGCGCACTACACTTGTAGTTCGAGCCGAGTAAGTTACACAGGTAAGTAGATAATGTAGGCAGCTATACAATTTACATGTAGCGCTAGCGAACGTTGGTTACTGACAGGATACCACAGCACCGTTTTTCCCGACACAACCTCAACCGTAATTAAACACTAATATAAGGTATTCTGTCATGGCTAACATTAATATAGAGAATGTGCACAATTTCTTTTTCTTCTTTGCTAGTGTTTGCATCTAGCCTGTTTCAGTCAGCAGATGTAAGCTAACGCTAGCTTATGGGATGTAAGCAGGGACCAGACATGTTATCAACAAATGGCGGTACAGATCTGTATGTTAGTGGCAGCAACCTGCATGTTTAACTGTATTATCAGTTAGAAACCAGCAACAGACCGCATGCTGAGTCACAGTCAGCCAACACATCAGGTGAATGATACCAGGTAATGTGACAGAAGGTGAGAGAGAAACCTTAGACTAGTTACTTTCGGTTGGATGAATTTAGGACCTGAAACCTTAAGTGAATTGAGCCCAAAAGCCTTTTCTGTGTTATTTAGAGTGAACTACAAGGAGCCACGGACGCTGTGGTAGTCTGCAGTCATCTGATCAGATCATCTACAGGTGCTGGACAGATTCCTTCATCTGCTACAGTGAGAGACATCAGGATCTAACCAGGATCAGCAGGTAACACATTACCACAAAAAAGCAAAGTTTTGCAGAAGTGATGAGAACAGCCCTTTGACAAGAAAATAAGCCATCAAAATTACAAGACCTGATTATTACATGATTTTCAGCTCAGCCAAGTCATGTTTGTTGTGCTGTCATTACTTACTCAGTGCATTGACATAGATTTGAACACTGCCCCATAAATTTACTGCAACTTTGATGTAGTAAACTTAAAACCAATCCAGCTATTAAAAAATGTCTGAACTTTGCCCTGCTTGTAACACTGTCTGATATCCTTATTTGTCTGATGTCCGTAGCTGAAAACCAGAGCCTGAAGCAGTTCCCTGACATCTGTAACCACTGCGACCTTCCTTCAAGGACAGGTTGACACCAACAGCAAACGACAGACATGTGGAGGGCATCAGCGCTGGCTCTGCTTTGATGGCTGAAATCAGTCACTTTTTAAAGTTTATCACAATCTATACATCTGCATATTCAAGCAAGAGACCGAAGTGGCTTTTTGTGTGTTTGAGGTTTGAAAGTAATATTTGCACTGCAGTCTGTGGTGGCAAGTGTCCTTTTCTATGCTGCAGTCTGCTGGGGAGGCATTATAAAACATAAGGATGCAAGGCGACTGAATAAACTGGTGAAAAGAGCTGGTTCTGTGATTCGAGCCAGGTTTGACTCACTGGAGGCTGTAATGGAGAGATGCACACAGAAAGTAGAGGCCATTCTAAACTACACGGATCATCCACTGCTCAACATCCTCATGGACCAAAGAAACAGCAGTGGTGGACGGCTCCTCTCTCTTCATTGCAGGACTGAGAGATACAGAAGATCTTTTATACCCACAGCCATCAGGCTTTATAATTCTTTAGCCAATGGCAGGTGAGCTACCAGACAGTGGAATTGAATTTCCCTTCGGGGATAAAGTTTATTCCATGCCCTATTCGGAAAGTGCTTCATTCGGAATAAAGTCTAATTCAGAAAATCTCAGCGGAACACCAAAGAAACTTTTGTACACTGCGCTCTGGTACAAATTATGAAGTCCATCACTTTTTTTTTCCCCAAAAACTGTAAAACTTATTAAAACTATCTCCTCTCTCAATTTTTGCTCAATTGACCAGGGTTTTCCCAGCTGTTCATCATGAGCCTGTGAAGCTGACATGTAGCTGAACGCCATTTAGTCAGTCTGAGAACAGATTTTCATATTTTTCAAGAGTCAACACTGAACATACCCAGTACAAAACACATATTGTTCACTCCCTGAGCATTATCATGGCTGTAATTCCTTTCAAAAGTTGACAGAATCCCCAATTTTACATTTCATGAGTCAAAATCTGCCCATTTTCTGTTGTGCATTAAATGTGGATGCACGGAGATCAAGAGAAAGGCCACACACAGTAGGTGGAACCACTGCACTAATGATTTAAAGAGAAGCAAAACAGCTATATTCACTGCAGATACAGCTACGGTTGGGCGATATGGACATTAATATCACAGTGACTGTTTGAAATGTTGATGCTGTTATGGAACTATTCCTGTGAAAATATACAAAATAAACATGCCTGTTGATGCAAAACATTCTGTATATATCAGATCTGGTTTTGTGGGTGATGAGTATTTGCTTACAATAAATCAAACTCATTCATCACAATATGATTCTTTTGAAGGACGTAAGATTAACAATACTACTGAAAACCTACCCAGACCTAGAGGCAACTGCAAACCTGCTTGTTGCTAGTTTGACGCTCTCCCAACAGTTTTTCTATTATGTTCAAAAATTTCCAGTTGGTCCTAGCATGGTGTCCTTTTCAACCTTTTGCCTAGTTTAAAAATACTACTGAAATACAAAAAAAGGCAACTTTTTCCATAAAGATGTTACAATGATGTAAGCAAAGGTTTCTGAGTGTGTTCATCTTTTATCTTTCCACTATCATTAAATTAACTCTTTTTTTGGGGCTGCTAGTCAGAGTAAGAAAGCAATTCACCTTCTGATGTCATTACTTGTGACACTTTCAGAGTAAGAGATAAATTGAATTCTCCAAAACATAATATACAGAATAATCAACAGTGAAAATACTCGTTGAAGTCATGGATACAATCCTGTCTCACACATATTAACCCACATATGCACAAATGCACAAGCACATAAACTCATATGGACACACACACACACACACACACACACACTGTATAGACAGTGTGTCCCTCCTCCTTCACTCTGGTGCTGAAGGAGAATACTAAGCAGGTGGGCCAATATGATGGCATCATGGCGGACAGCTCTGTCCTTCCACAAGTCACTGACAGCATCTCCAGCCGGCTTGGCGCAGTAAGATGGCTCTGGTTTTCAGCTGTGGACATCAGACAAATAAGGATATCAGACAGTGTTACAAGCAGGGCAAAGTTCAGACATTTTTTAATAGCTGGATTGGTTTTAAGTTTACTTCATCAAAGTTGCAGTAAATTTATTGGGCAGTGTTCAAATCTATGTCAATGCACGGAGTAAGTAATGACAGCACAACAAACACGACTTGGCTGAGCTGAAAATCATGTAATAATCAGGTCTTGTAATTTTGATGGCTTATTTTCTTGTCAAAGGGCTGTTCTCATCACTTCTGCAAAACTTCACTTTTCTGTGGTAATGTGTTACCTGCTGATCCTGGTTAGATCCTGATGTCTCTCACTGTAGCAGATGAAGGAATCTGTCCAGCACCTGTAGATGATCTGATCAGATGACTGCAGACAACCACACCATCCGTGGCTCCTTGTAGTTCACTCTGTAATGTGGTAAATAGCCACTAGATGGCAGTATTGACTTTTTTTTTTTTTTTTTTTTTGCGCCCAGTCTGAAGCTAGGTTGGGCATGTCCAGGGCATGCCCAGAGGGGAAAGTCCCAGAAATGGGAGGGGGCTGGACAAGAGTATATAAGGAGAAAAATTGAGAGAGTAGTAGTAGGAGAAATTGCAAGAAGGATACATTTGACCAGACCTGTCACTCTTTTCAAGACCTTTTAAGCTTTTTGTGGATTTTTGCCTGTGTTGGAGCATTTTCCTGTCCCAGGACATCACAACAGAGCAGCCCATCTCCATTACAGGGAACTGTAAATATCTCATTTTTTATTTTCTTTTCAATCTTGGTCAGTAGTGTAGGGTGTAGATTAGTTCTATGTGTTTGTTCAATTAAATCTGTTGAACTTAAAGGATTTTGTCTGTCATCCCTTGCTGTCCGTGACGCCATAACAAATTGGGGCCATAACAAATTGGGGGCTCGGGTCCGGGGTAGACCATTGTGCGAGTCATTTATTGAAAATCTAAAATTTCAAATAGTGAAATTGTTTTTTGAATTTTCCTAGATATATATTGGCAGATCAACAGCAATGGATGATTTCTTGGCATCACCAACCATAGAGGTTTTAAAGTCTTTTAAAAAGACAGAACTGCTAGAAATATGCAGACAGTTAGAGCTGACAGATGTTAAACCAGCCATGCGAAAAGCAAGACTGGCTAGAGAGATTGTTGAATATTACATTGATGAAAATGTGTTTGCACCAGGAGATCTGGAACAGTTTCCGGTGGAAAATCCAAATGTAGAATTGGAACTTAAATTAAAAATGCTAGAAATTGAAGAAAAAGAAAAACAAAGGCAGTTTGAGTTAGAAAAATTAGCAAGAGAAGAGAAAAAAGAGAGAGAGAAAGAGAGAAAAGAAATTGAGGAAAAAGAAAAACAAAGAGAATTTGAGAGAGAGAAAGAGGAAAGAGCAGAAAGAGAGAGACAAAGAGATTTCGATTTAGAAAAATTAGACAGAGAAGAAAGGCTCCAAATGGAGCTACTAAAAATCAAAATTCAAGCTGAGAACAAATTTCGGGCTAGCCAGGAGGTAAAGCTGGTGCCTCCATTTTCAGAGAAGGAGGTTGATAAGTATTTCCTGTGCTTTGAGAAGGTAGCTAAGAGTTGTCAGTGGCCAAAGGAACACTGGCCTCTGATGTTGCAAACTGTCCTCAAGGGTAAAGCTCAACAAGCTTATTCGGCTTTGTCTGCAGATGATTCCTCTGATTATGAGGTTGTCAAAAAGGTTATTTTGACAGCTTATGAGTTGGTTCCAGAGGCTTACCGACAGAAATTCAGAGGTCTGAAGAAATCTGACAATCAGACTTATGTTGAATTTGCTAACGAGAAGAAGGTTTGCTTTGAGCGCTGGTGTACTTCTATGGAGGTCAAGGATGATTTCAACTCACTAAAAGAGATGGTGTTAGTTGAAGAATTCAAGAACTGTGTCAAGGATGATATTAAGACCTACCTTAATGAGAAGCAAGCACTGAATTTGCAATCAGCTGCCAAGTTTGCAGACGAATATGTTCTCACACATAAGTCCAAATTTCAGTCAAGCAGTAACAATAGATGGTCCAAATTTCAGAAGAAAGGTAACGGTGATACCCAAGATTCCTCGCCCAAAGACAAAGACAAATCTGGTGATGGTGCTCAGAAATCCAGTAAAAGGTCTGAACAAAGTGTGAAAGCTGACAGTGACAAAAGTGGTCTAGTTTGCAATTATTGCAAGAAATCTGGTCATGTTACAACTAACTGTTGGTTCCTTAAAGCTAAGAAAGAACAAGAAAAGGATACCAAACCCAATGCCTTTGTGAAGACAAGGTTAGAAACCCCTGTAGTAGATGGCCGATCTGCTAAATTGCCTGCTCCTTTGTGAGGCTAAGAAGCCTGATACTGCTGACTTTGTGAGGGAGGAATTCCTTCCATTTGTGTCAGAGGGATTTGTGGCTCTGAATGAGCATTCTCCTCCTGTCCCCATATATATCCTAAGGGATACCGGAGCTTCTCAGTCACTTTTTGTTGATGGACTCCTTGGAGTTACGTGATGAGACCGCTTCTGGGGATTTCATACTTGTACAAGGTATTGAAGGGAGGACTGTATCTGTACCCCTGCGCCTGTATTCTTGAAGTCAGATTAAGTTACAGGACAGGTAAAGGTGGGACTTATGTCAAGTCTACCTATCAAGGGTGTTTCTCTGTTGCTAGGCAATGACCTGGCTGGGGGCAATGTAGTTCCCCCTGTTCATCTTACTTCGCAGCCGAGCACTGAAGATGGCGATGAAGACCCATCTCTGTATCCTTCCTGTGCAGTGACTCGTGCTATGGCCAAGAAGGCTCAAGAAGAAGATGATGTGGTGCCGTCCAGCACCTTGAATAGTCATGACTCAGGTGGTTCGCCTCATGACTCTGTTCAGCCTACTATGGTTTCTCCGTTTGAGGACTTATCAGACACTTTTATCAGTTCTCTATTCAGCCAGCCAGATGGGTCTGGTGATTCTGATGTGTCTGGAAACTTGTCACTGTCCAGAAAGCGGTTAATTCAGGAGCAAAACAATGATCCTGAAATTTGTGTACTAAAGAAGAGAGCCCTTCCTGATGAAGAAATAGACACAGTTCCAGTTGGGTATTATCTCAAGGATGGAGTGTTGATGCGGAAGTGGCGCCCTCCTGATATCCCTGCCAATGCAGATTGGGCAGTGGTCAAGCAAATTGTTGTTCCGAAGGTCTATAGGAATGAGATCTTAACAATGGCTCATAGTTTGCCTTTAGGAGGTCATCTTGGTGTTAACAAGACTGTTGACAAGATCATGAAACACTTCTTCTGGCCTGGACTTCGGAAAGATGTTTCCAACTTTTGCAAAACCCGTCACACTTGTCAGGTAGTTGGAAAACACCAGTTAGACCCACCTGTAGCTCCATTGCAGCCTATCCCAGCATTTGAGGAGCCCTTCTCCAAGGTCATTGTTGATTGTGTTGGTCCATTACCCAAGACTAGATCTGGAAATCAGTACTTGTTGACAATCATGTGTGCATCTACCAGATTCCCTGAAGCCATCCCTCTACGCAACATCAAGGCAACTGCAATTTCAAGGCTTTGATAAAGTTCTTCACGTTGTTTGGCCTTCCCAGGGAAATTCAGTCAGATCAAGGTAGCAATTTCACTTCTGGATTGTTTCAGCAGGTTGTGTATGAACTAGGTGCGAAGCAGATTCTTTCCAGTGCCTATCATCCAGAGAGTCAGGGTGCCTTAGAGCGGTTTCATTCCACTCTTAAGACAATGATGAGGACTTATTGTTATGACCATGAGAAAGACTGGGATGAAGGTGTTCATTTGCTGTTGTTTGCAGCTAGGGAAGCAGTGCAGGAGTCTACTGGATTCAGTCCGTTTGAGCTAGTGTTTGGCCATGAAGTGAGAGGACCTTTGCTATTGTTGAGAGAACAATGGCAAGAGAAAGAGCCGCATATCAGTCTGTTAGACTATGTTAGCAAGTTCAAGGAAAGACTGCGTGCAGCTTGTGACCTAGACAAAGAGAACTTGAAATCAAGTCAGGGAAAAATGAAAACTTGGTATGATCATAAGGCTAGAAGCCGTGAGTTTAAACCAGGAGACAAGGTCCTTGTGTTGTTTCCCTTGCAATCCAATCCATTGCAGGCTAGATTTCATGGTCCTTATGAAATTCTGACAAAACTCAATGATCTCAATTACATTGTGAAGACTCCAGATAGGAGAAAGCCAAAACAGTTGTGTCACATTAACATGCTGAAGCCTTATCATGATAGAAATGCTAGGGTTGCAGCTGTCACTTCAGATCCTCCTAGGGCTGAGACTTGTGAAGATGAGGGGGAGTTTCAAGATGATGAACCTAGAATTAAAGCTGAAGTTCTTTCATGTAAATTGTCAAATTCTGAAGTGTTGCAAAATCTTGATGTAAAACTCCAGCACTTAGAACCCTCACAGAAAGATCAGTTTGAGAGGTTGATCAAGAAATATAAAGATCTATTTCCTGATGTTCCAAAGAGAGTTTCTATAGCCTCTCATGATGTCGATGTCGGTGATGCCAAACCAATAAAACAGCATCCGTACCGGATGAATCCTGAAAAGAGAAAGATTGCTGAAAAAGAGGTTGAGTACATGTTAGAACATGATATTATCAGACCCTCTAACTCAGATTGGAGTTCACCCTGTGTTCTAGTTCCAAAACCTGATGGAAGTACTAGATTCTGTACAGATTATCGCAAAGTCAATGCTGTAACTAGAACTGATGTGTTTCCAATACCTAGGATTGATGATTGTATCGATAGAGTAGGGCAAGCAAAGTTTCTGACCAAGATTGATTTATTGAAGGGTTATTGGTGTGTGCCTTTAACTGAGAGGGCCAAGAGCATCTCTGCTTTTGCCACACCATCTGGGTTATACCAGTATGAAGTCCTACCCTTTGGCATGAAAAATGCCCCAGCCACGTTCAAAGGATGATACAGTCTACAATCGCCGGATTGCCACACACGGGTGCGTACATCGACGACCTGATCACATGGAGTGACTCCTGGGAAGAACATCTGAAAGATGTAGAGACGTTGTTCCAGCGCTTGACCCAGGCTAACCTGACTGTTAACCTGAACAAGAGTGACTTTGGTTGTGCTACTGTCACGTATCTTGGCTACGCATAGGCCAGGGTAAGGTGGCACCCATAAATGCTAAAGTCCAAGCCATCATGGACTTTCCAGTTCCTGACAACAAAAAAAGCTTTGCGCTGCTTCCTTGGAATGATCGGGTACTACCGCAAGTTCTGCAAGAACTTTGCTGAGATTGCTCTCAGTCTCACCAACCAACTGAAGAAAGGCGAAAGTTCACTTGGGATGAAGCATGCCAAAGAGCCTTCGATCGCCTGAAGTCTCTGCTGTGTCACTTCCCCGTGCTCAAATCTCCTGACTTCAACAAACCGTTCTCCATAGTGGTCGATGCTAGCGACCAAGCTTGTGGATCTGTGCTCCTACAGAGAAGTGACTCTGATGACATTGAGCATCCTGTGGCATACTTCTCCAGGAAGTTCAATCGCCACCAAAAGAACTATTCCACAATTGAGAAGGAGCTGTTGGCTCTGGTTCTATCCTTACAACACTTTGAGGTTTATGTTTGTACAGGGCAAAAGCCAATGATTGTATATACTGACCACAATCCGTTAATGTTTTTGAGTAAGATGAAAAACAAAAATCGGAGAGTGTTGAATTGGAGTTTGATTTTACAAGAGTTTGACTTGGAAATTAAGCATGTAAAGGGTGCTGACAATGTAATTGCCGATTGCTTATCCCGTGTTTGAATATGTGTATATATATCACCTGTGTTTATTAGCATATTGTATTATACGTATGTATATACAAGTGTCAACTTAACCATTTTTGTATTGAAAAGAAAAATTTTGCCTTTATGAGTCAAAATTTTCCCCTTTTGGAATGGAGGTGTAATGTGGTAAATAGCCACTAGATGGCAGTATTGACTTTTTTTTTTTTTTTTTTTTTGCGAAGCCCAGGCTGAAGCTAGGTTGGGCATGTCCAGGGCATGCCCAGAGGGGAAAGTCCCAGAAATGGGAGGGGGCTGGACAAGAGTATATAAGGAGAAAAATTGAGAGAGTAGTAGTAGGAGAAATTGCAAGAAGGATACATTTGACCAGACCTGTCACTCTTTTCAAGACCTTTTAAGCTTTTTGTGGATTTTTGCCTGTGTTGGAGCATTTTCCTGTCCCAGGACATCACAACAGAGCAGCCCATCTCCATTACAGGAACTGTAAATATCTCATTTTTTATTTCTTTTCAATCTTGGTCAGTAGTGTAGGGTGTAGATTAGTTCTATGTGTTTGTTCAATTAAATCTGTTGAACTTAAAGGATTTTGTCTGTCATCCCTTGCTGTCCGTGACGCCATAACAAATTGGGGCCATAACAACTCTAAATAACACAGAGAAGGCTTTCGTGCTCAATTCACTTAAGGTTTCAGGTCCTAAATTCATCCAACCGAAAGTAACTAGTCTAAGGTTTCTCTCTCACCTTCTGTCACATTACCTGGTATCATTCACCTGATATGTTGGCTGACTGTGACTCAGCATGTGGTCTGTTGCTGGTTTCTAACTGATAATACAGTTAAACATGCAGGTTGCTGCCACTAACATACAGATCTGCACCGCCTGTTGTTGATAACATGTCTGGTCCCTGCTTACATCCCATAAGCTAGCGTTAGTTTACATCTGCTGACTGAAACAGCCTAGATGCAAACACTAGCAAAGAAGAAGAAGAAATTGTGCGCATTCTCTGCATTAATGTTAGCCATGACAGAATACCTTATACGTGATACTAGTGTTTAATTACGGTTGAGGTTGTGTCGGGAAAAACGGTGCTGTGGTATCCTGTCAGTAACCAACGTTAGCTAGCGCTATATGTACATTGTATAGCTGCCTACATTATCTACTTACCTGTGTAACTTACTCGGCTCGAACTACAAGTGTAGTGCGCACAAAACCTGAGCCTGTTAACGTTGGATAAAATGTCACTAAACACCGACAGCTCTCTAAGCTCATTTAGCTGTAACGTTACCTGAACTTTGCCTTGAAAACGGAATACTGTTCGCAACGTTTTAACGTTACTTACCTTGATCAGTCGGTCGGGCCACTGTAAAGGCCCTCGATGGATCAGGAGAGGGAGAAGCGATGTGCCCGGGTCTTGCAGTGTAAGGTGGAGGATGAGCTGGCGGTGGAAGTAGCCCCGCGGTCTCTGTCCAGGACCTCCAGGGCCTGTCTCAGTAAAGAGGCAAGCTCTGGCCACGCCATTGCTCCACTGTTGTGTGCATGGGACAGCATAGACATATATACTACTTTGCCAGTTTATATCATAGACTGTAGGTTGGCTCAGCAGTCAGGAGCCCCCTGCTGTCCACAAGATGCCACTGCACTCGGCCGGTTCAGACCGTCCCCCCGATCTCTGGGCCACACCTCCTTATTTGCATACAGGTTGAAAAGCCAAATGGAAAATGGAAACGCCAAATGGAGAAGCCAAATGGAAAATGGAAAATCAAAATGGAAAATGGCAAATGCAAAATGCCAAATTTAAAATGGTAACGGAAAAATGCAAACATAAATAAAAAATTAAATGATAATTTTATCTTTTCCATTTAAGCTTTTGATTTAAGCATTTTCATTTAAGCCTTTCCATTTCCCATTTTGAGTTTTACATTTGATGTTTCCCTATTGTTATTTAAATTTTCATTTTCAATTTCATCTTTACAATTTAAGTTTTCCGTTTGACCATTTCTATTTACATATTAGCATTTTAAATTGAACGTTTCATTGTCGTTTTATCCATTTACGTATTTGCATTTGAAATTTTACTTGTTTCATTTTCGTTTTGTAGTTTCATATTATCATTTTACATATTTCATTAGGTTTTTCAATTTGCTTTTTATTTTTAACATTTAATTTTGGCCTGATTATTTTAATTTTCATTTTCATTTGGATTATGACCAAAAATACCCTCCATAGAATAGTAGGCTACGTGGGAACAGGTTCACAAAATCCTGTGATAAAAGTTTGGGTCACTGCCTCACCTCACCGCACGTCTCTGGCTTCCTGTAAGCAAGTACGCGCAAAGAGCATTTCAGGTTCGATGTACCGAGTAATAACGCCACGGAAACTTAAATTGGCCCGTCATTCTGCCGAATAGTCTTACTAAACTAGTTAATCGTCTGATTGCTAATCAAGCAAAGGGAAGGATTTTGCCTCACCAAACTAACCTCTGACCGCACGTTACTGCTGCATGCTTTAGATCTCTCCCTGCTCCAGCCCAGGTGATTCAAATGATTTGCTTATTATCAAGCAGCTTCTGTTGCGTCTTCCTGAATCAAAAGTTTTCAAATTTTTGAGGTCCCCTTGTCCGTGAATAATTGGAGAGAGACAAAATCTCAGAGGTTATCAAATTTTATTCCAGCCTTGAATCGGACAATAATCCAAACCCGGTGAGTAGTCCTTGCGCAAGGAGTACTACCCCAATGTTCCCAAATGGCCATATTTATGGAAAAAAAAAACCCTATCAAACTTTGTTCCAATCACAATACATGGGTTGTCTTGAGAGAACCTTATCAAATTTTTACTCAAATAACATCATATTGATTATCTCTTATGTTTTTTCTTTCCCCTATTGGTTGGCAAGCCGTCTATGGGATACTCTGGAAAATATTGGTGGCGCACAGAAGTATTAGTCTCATAAAAAAAAAGAAAGAAAATACGTTAAAAAGTGGAGGAAAAATACAGTCAAAGGAATAGGATACAAATAGATACATATATGGTTCAACTGATTGTGTTTTCAGTAATAACTAATGATTTTACTGAACAAATATTGATCAAAGCTACAGAGATCAAATACATTTAAATGTCTCACCTGATTATGTTTTCAAATCAACTGAACAGAATAGATACTAATCAAAGCTACAGAAGCCAACTGCTTATGTGTGTGCGAGCTGCTTATGCATGTGTGAACTGCTTGTGTGTGTGTGTGTGTATTACTGCTGCTTACATAATATGGTTACTGATTATGGTTATTAAAGGGGACCTATTTTGCTATTTTCCCAAGTTTATATTTTGGTCTTTGACTCCCCTAGAATACTCCTGATCGCGCAAAGTAAAAAAAGGGTATTTATTTCGCTCATACTGCCATCCTCAAAAAACTGCATTTGTAGTACATTGTAGTCTCTGCCTGAAACGCCTCACTGGGGTGGCTCTTCCGCTATGGCCCCCACTCCCCGTGTGCCCACTTTCTTCTGACTGGCCAGCTCTGTGGAGGGCGGAGTTAGGGCGGGGCGAGGCTGCAGAACGCAGTTTTTCGTGTCCGGCTCCCCTAGAGTGAAACCTGAGACACGCCTGCAATCTGACAGGGAAGCGGCGGGCAAATTCCGCAAATCTAACTTTATACTTGAATATAGATCTAATGATATGATCTTGTTCTAACAAACGCAGCGGCGAAAGTGGAGGACGAAAAGTAATATCTCTCAGCGCAAGCTCAAATTTGCTATCGGCTACAGTTTGCTACGGCAACAGTTGGTGAGTACCGCGGTTTTTCCAGTCCTAGCTAGGATGCAGGGGAAGCTAGAATCCACCCCATATAGACACATTTGTAGAACGGGTCGACATGCCCAAGTGTAGACCGGAGACCGTGAAAATCCGTGGGTCTGAGTTTAGAGGGAAACATGGACAGTGAGGAGCAGCTAAAAGTGGACCAACAGCTTATGGACTGCTTCGGTGCGTATTAGGACCTGCTGGGTCATGTGCATAGCTGTGGTGTTTTGTTAGCGTGGAGCAACGAACAGCTTCCGCGCTGGTATATGACGGAGGGGCGAAAGCTCCAGGCTAAACGGCCTTTCCGGAAATTGCCCGTGGTAATGGTTCACTTACTGCGTCGGAATGACAAGCGTTTCCTCGCAGAGAATGGGCGCGTTATGGATTGTCTTGCGAGAGCAAGCTAGAGCTCCGGTATTGTTATGAGCATAATACAGGTTTTACAGACCGTAAGTTCCGTCTGCGTGAACCGTTGCTTATGTGGAGCTAGCGAATCGATCACTTTTACAGGAAATAATTTAATATTCAGTCGCTGATTTAATATTCAATCGACAGCAATGCAGAGAAATCGTTTGTGATAACCATACACATTATAGCCTGTGCTTTTCCCTATTGCTTTCACCGGTAGCATCAGAGAGCTTGCTCAGACATTGGGGATGTATCAGGCTGACCCCGGTCATGGATAAGTAAAGCGATCGTTTCACAAGCACCCAAAAACTCACCTCAAGCTTTGCAAAACCTACATCTGGTCTAACTGCAGCCCAACTCGGCAGACACATACAGCACCTCTCCGGTTAGCTTCAACTGTAGTGGCTACAGTCAGGCAACGTTATGATGAAACTGCCACATTGATGTTTACCGAAGTAACACAAGCATACCGATCAGAATCGCTGCATATAAGTTACCCAGGAGCGTTTTTAATTAGCAGAGCAGGGGAACTAACATGCAGTAGCTGATAAGTGGCCATGACTTTGAATGTAATCTGTCGCGAAAAAATTCGTTTTAGCGTCCGGTGTGAAAGCGGCTTGACATGCCCGTATTCGCGTCTTTGCATTGACTTTGAATGTAATCTGTCGCGCGAAAAATTCGTTTCGTGTCCGATGTGAAAGCAGCTTTATGGATAGTGCGCGACAGCTAGAGAGAGCTCGGTTATGTTAGGAACATAATACAGGTTTTGCAAACCCTACGTTCCGTTAGGGTGGACAAGTTGCTTATGTGGAGCTAGCGAATCGATCACTTCTACAGGAAAGAATTACCTATTTAATCTCCGCCTTTTTCGGCTTTTTATTAGCCACAACAATTTCTAAAGGGGGATGAAATTATGTCAAGGTAGTGCAGAGAAATCATTTGTAAACCGGTAGAGCTTCTGCGTTTCGCATTGCTTTCATGGTAGCACCAGAGAGCTTGCACAGACATTTGTGAAGTATCCTGCTGATCCCGGTCATGGATAAGTGAAGCGATCACTAACTGTAGTGGCTACAATCGGGCAACGTTATGATGAAACTGCCACATTGATGCTTTCCGAAGTAACACAAGCATATCGATCAGAATTACTGCATATAAGTTAACCAGGAGCATTTTTAATTCGCACGACACGCAAACTAACATGCAGTAGCTGGTAACCGAGCGGTCATAACCACAGAGACAAACCCTTGCAGTACAGGTTTCACAGACAGCAAGTTCTGTGACTGTGAACAGTTGTACCAAGCATCCAAATTACAAACAAGTATTAAAAGTTAGCTTCAAATGAGGTTTATGTTCACACACCTTCTGTAGTATTTCCCCTGATATCACTCTTGCATATTTAGGACACAAGCATTAACAACAGTAACTTGGCTACGTTAGCCACTGTGCTACAGCCACAATCAACTGGCTATCACGCCAGGTTGGCTTACGCAGTAAAAGCAACTTGCAGCTTCTGTGTCTGTGAGTCATGGACAGTCGCGACCGATACAGGCTTTATCTTCAGATATTTTACCAAGCCTGCCTTTGAGGCCAGTTGTTAGTGCTAACTATCGCTAGCGGTCCTGCTAGCCACCCGTAACATGTTAGCTTCTCTTACATTATTTGCTGTTATATGGTTACTTACAGCTTGTGGCTCCGAGCGCTTGATCGATGCAGCTGCTTCAGGTTTGAGAAGCAGCTGAAACGCTTATCCTGTGTGGAATTATCCTTTATTGACAAAGCTGTCTTTGGTGAAACGCTGAGCACAAACAGCTAACGCTCCCATTTTGGCGTGGCTGTTTGTCGCCAGCAAACAAAAAAAGCTACCCACTGATTTCTGGTGGCATCGTCTTTTCAAGAGAAATATTTGTTTTTTCTTCGCGTCCAAAAAGTAAACTGACAAGTAGCTTTGGGAGAGATACTAACAAAATTGCAGCTCAAATGATCTGCGGTTCTTCTTTTGTATTTCCAAAAGTGTCAACGCGACTGAGGCATAGTATGATCTGCCGTTGTTAGTGCCTGCTAGAATAGTTTCCGATGTGGGCAGGTCCAGCGCCATGATTGGCTCTGGCTAGGTCTGTACTAATTGGATGGCACAACCTGACGTCAGGTTTTACCCAGATCTCGTGAAGATCTCGGGAGGAGCTGTTCAGAGAGGAAATCACGTTCACGAAATCACGTTCTTGGATTACGGCAAAACCCCTGTATCTTACGTTTAGAAACTTTTCAGAGGTTGAGCATGGACAACCAACATTATAACATTACTAATATGTATTAAAAGAAGGATCAGCGTAATAGGTCCCCTTTAAGGTTATTGATTTACTGATGAATATATTGAGAAATATTGAAATATAATCCTCACCTCAACACTTCTGGGGTTAATTATGACCTGATCATTTGAATCACCTGTGCTGGAGCAGGGAGAGATCTAAAGCATGCAGGACAAGGGGTACGCCAGGACAAGTTTGGGAAACGCTGGCTTATGGTATACAGTGAATACAAAAGTGATTCGAACAGTAGCTCTTTGGTCTCTCGTTGTTCCGAATTTAGACAGCATCTTTGCAGATTTTTTTTTTTTAATTAATGGCCGTTTTTGTATGTACCCAGAGCCAGTTTACATGATCGGGGTCCAGAACACCCATCTGCCACTCAGTCCACAAGGCACCCGACCCCCACTCCTTTCTTTGCGGGTGGTGAGTCCATGAAGAAGTGGCTCCCCATCACCTTTTAAGCCCGACCAGGACACAGGAAAAACCTGGCCACCAGGCGCTCGCTTAGGAGCTACCATCCCAGGTCTGGCTCTAAGAGGGAGCCTTGGTTTCCTTATTTCACGCAAACTTCTCATACTTCTGGAGGGCCACAGCATAGGAGTATAGTGAATCACATTTCATCTGGCCCCTCACCTTGGAGCAATTTGCCATGGGAAACCCTACCAGAAGCAAATGCTTCAGGCAGCATTGCTCCCAAGATCTGCAGGAGTATGGGGCTCCGAGGCGATTAGTTCGAGCCATCCGATTCCTGTACAACCAAAGCCGGAGTTCTGTCTGCATCCTCGGCAATAAGTTGGACTCGTTTCCAGTTGGTGTCGGACTCCGCTAAGGGTGTGCCTTGTCACCTATTTCCTTCATGATTTTCATGGGCAGGTTGTCAAGGTGCAGTCGAGGCTTGGAGGGTGTCCAGTTAGGTGGCCTCAGATTGCATCTCTGCTGTTTCCAGATGATGTGGTCTAGTTGGCTTCATCACGCTGTGGCCTCCAGAACATACTGGAGCGGTTCACAGCTGAGTGTGAAGCAGTCGGAATGAGGATCAGCATCTCCAAATACAAGGCTATGGTTCTCCGCCGGAGAACGGTGGATTGTCCCAACTGAGTGGGGGGCGAGTGGTAACCCAAAGTGGAGGAGTTTAAGTACCTCATGGTCTTGCTCATGAGTGAGGATAGGATGGAGCGGGAGATTGACGGGCGGATCTGTACAGTATCTGTAGCAAAGCGGGCATTATACTGTCCATTGTGGTGAAGAAGGAGCTGAGGTTAAAGGCGAAACTCTCAATTTAGCGGTCAATCTATGTTCCAACCCTCGCCTGTGGTCACCAGCTTTGGGTAGTGACCGAAAGAACAAGATTGTGAATACAAGTGGCTGAAATGAGCTTTCTTCGCAGGGTGGCTGGGCTGACCCTTAGGGATAACGTGAGGAGCTGGGACGTCTGGGAGAGGCTCAGAGTAGAACCACCGCTCCTCTGAGTTGAGAGGAGTCAGTTGAGGTGGTTCGGGCATCTGGTTCGGATGCCTCCTGAACGCCTCCTTTTAGAGGTGTTCTGGGCATGTCCATCTGGGAGGAGGCCCCAGGGCAGACCCAGGACATGCTGGGGGGATTATGGGCCCTATCTTACGCCAGAGTCCCTAAACCCGTTATTTGGGGATTTCGCATTGCGTAAGAGGCGTTCCCCCGCGAAAGTTGCTATCTTGCACACCTGCCTATATCCCTAAAACACCTGTGCTACCCGTTACATTATGCATAGGCGTGGTTTGGGCGTTACGCCAGTTAAACCAATCAGTGTGCCAGGTGCCACTGCCTTTCGGAGCAGGTTGCGCTATCCCAAATCCTCAAACCGAAATCCGTGATGGAGAGAGGAAGGTCGCCACGTTTCTCCATTGACGAAGTTAAATTGCCCCTGCATGAGGTCAAATCCAGTCAGGGGAGGATCTGTTTTTGTTAAGTTAATCATGAATTGTATTATTATTATTATTATTATTATTATTATTATTATTATTATTACTATTATTATTATTTTACATTGACATATTGTTTAATGTTTGGTATGTAGTAAAAAAAAAAAAAAAAAAATCAAGCCTACCCCTTTTGTGATGGAAACTTCAAAAAAAAAAGAAAAAAAAAAAGAAAAAAACGCATTTTGCCATGCACTTCCAACTCCCTCTCCCGTCTGAAATGAAGCATAGAACAAAATCCCATTTTAGAAAAATAAAATTAGGTATATGCACTGACACTCAGCGACGTAACTTTTTTTTTCCCCCAGCAAGAGCGGCATTTCAGAACTCTTCAGTGAATGAAGGTAATTCTGGTGACAAGTACGTGGTTTTGTCCGTTTACATTTTCCAATCGGACAGCTGTCTATTTTTTTTACAGCAAGTTGCGTGACCGCGCTGCAAAAACAGGTTTACATACTTGTCGCCGAAATTACCTTCATTCGCAAGAGAGTTCTGAAATGCCGCTCTCGCTGGAAAAAAAATTTCCGTTGCTGAGTGCTAGTGCATAGCGCTCTTGTGAAAGCCCAAATGCGGGTAGCGGGTGGTTTTAGGACCCGCCATACGCTTTCCCTAACGTGTGTGGTCAAGATAGCAATTGTAGGAAAAGCGCATAAACACGCCCACGGGCACACCTCCAGGCGCAAATTAAGGATTCGGCATAGTGCATAGCGGGTAGTGTGGCCGCAAGATATCGTTTAGGGATAGTGGAAGCTGCTAAATGCGTAATTCACGGGTTGCGGGTAGTGGCAACGGGTAAGACAGTGTGAAAGATAGAGCCCTATATCTCCCAGCTGGCTTGGGAACGTCTTGGGGTCCCCCAGGAAGAGTTGATGGAAGTGGCTGGGGAGGGGGTGCCTGGGCCACTCTCTTTAGTCTGCTACCCCTACGAGCCGGCTCCGGATAAGCGTAAGAAAATGTATGGAGGGATGGATTCTTGTACGTAAATGCATACAGACAGCTAGAATATTTTACCGCCAGTTTTGTTTCATAACCTGCATCTTCCTAATCCGCACTCATTGCGTCAGAAACAACAATAGCTGTGAGAATAACCATACAGTGCTTTGAAAATATATTTGGTCCCTTCCCAATTTCCTTATTTTTTCATATTTGTCACACTTAAATGTTTCAGATCATCAAACTAGTTTTAACGTTAGACAACAGGGACCAAGGTAAACACAAAATATACTTTTTGAAATGATGATTTCATTATGCCTCGGTGTGCGCATGCGCACAGCGAGCATACGGTACTCAGTCTGTGTATTTGTTTGTCTGTCTGTTACCATCATAACTGCGACAGCGTGTGCATCCAAGCTAAAGTAACAATGCCAACGAGTGACAAACACTGTTCTCTTGATTTTAAATGTGCCAGAATTTTGATTTTTTTGTAGCACTTCATGTTTCAGTATATACGTTTTGTGTACATAATGTTAAGCCACACCCACATGATTTTGGCACAAGGACCGCACTCTATTGACTGTTTATGTATTCAAGCTTGCTTTTATGTTACTGTACAACTATTGTACATCAGTAGTGGCTAAGCAATACACACCGAGGCATCAGCACCTCTGGTGCTTTCATTTATGGAAGGAAAAGAACTACCCGGCCCTGTGTGGAAAAAAATTGCCCTCTTAGTCACAAAATCAACCATTTAAACAAATCCAAATGATAAATGAGGTCAATATCAATCAAAACACCCAGCCATGATTAGACCTACTGTCAGCCCTGTTGTATCAAAACATTACTTAAAAGAGCTGTGTCATGATTAATGTGCATGCTCAGAACTTGACGCTCACTAGCTAACGTTCCCAAGCTATGTGGCTATCGTGGCTTTGCTATGTAGTTAGCTACAGAGATATCCACAGAAACCTTTTATTTCACTTGCAACTTTGTTAGCAAAGTTAGCTCGCCAGCTAGCTAAATGTTTCCCCAATTAATTTAAAGAAAATCATCAGACAACTGGCCGAGTAACTAGCTAACGTTAGTTACATCACTATTGTGGCTATGCTAGGTTGCTAACTGAGCAGATATCCATGATAACTATTTCACATGCAAATTTTGTTGGTTAAGTATTTACTTAGCTGGATACTTCATTTAAAACTTCATCAGACGAATAGCCAAATTGCTAGACAACATTAGCTACATAGCTATCATAGCGATGCTATGCTAAGTATGCAGATATCCACAAGGAAGAGACATTTTTCTTCTATGATGATGTTTATTTGAGGTTGGCAAACAACCTTACATTTCTCACCTCCTTCAGCTACAGCACAAAAGTAGCGCTTTGAATTCTCATATTAATATGTTCATATTAAACACCTTAATATACAAAGCATAATGCTAGGTAATTAAGAGATATAAATACACTGCAAAATGAAGATGGATTGGCAAGGATGGAATTAGGTTATGATTTGCAGTCAAGCAACTTCACTTTCTTGGGATGAAAATTCTGAGCATGCGCAGTAATCATGATGCAGATCCTTTAAAGAAACCCAGGCGGCAACATGAAGTTGACAAAAAGCAGCGCACAATGCTTTCAAGAACAGATGAAAAACAAAGTCGTTGACATCTTTCTGTCTGGAAAGGGTTACAAAGCCATTTCTAATGCTCAAGCACTCCAGTGAACCATGGTGAAAGCAATTATGTACAAATTGAGAAAACGAGGAACAGTGTTGAACCTTCCCAGCCTCGCAAAATTCTTCCAAGAGTGCACCGACTCCTCATCCCGGAGGTCACAAAAGAACTCGGAAAAACAACCAAAGTATTGCTGGCCTCACTTGCCTCAGTTAAGGCCGGCGTTCATGATTCCACAATCAGAGAGTCTGGGCAAAAATGGCATACATGGGAGAGCTGCAAGGCAAAAACACTGCTGACCAATGAGAGTACAAAGACTTGTCTCACATATGCTAAAACACGTCTTGATGGTCCCCCCAAGACTTTTAAAATAATATTATATGGACTGAAATGACAAAGATTGAACTGTTAGGCAGACATGGGTCCCGGTATATCTGGTGTTGAGCAAACACAGCATTTCACAATAAGAACATCATACCAAGAGTCAAACACGGTGATGGTCTTGGGCTGCTTCGTGTGACAGGTGTTAATCACACCTGCCTTTGGAGGGATTCTGAGCAGCACCCTGCAGTTCTGAGTGATTTTAGTTGTACAAGGATTTGGATCCTTGCTCTTTAGTTCGTAACCTAAAGCTCAAATGCCATAGAGTTATGCAGCAGGACAATGATCCAAAGCACACAGGCAAGCAAATCTCTCAATGGCTCAAAAATAAATAAATAAATAAATAAATGTCTTGGAGTGGCCTAGTCAAATCTGACTGAAATCCAATGGAACTGCAGTGGCATAACCTTTAACAGGCAGTTCTGGTGCAGCGCAAAAAGATCCAGCCCTCTAATGTGGCTGAATTTTGCAAAGAGGAGTGGGCCAAAATTTCTCCACAATGATGTAAAAGGCTCATTGCCAGTTAACACAAACATTTTTTTGCAGGTGCTGTACAACCAGTTATCAAATTTAGATGCCAGCTTCTTAAAACGAGTGGTATTTTAAAATACCTTTTTCATCTTCAATAAATGAAATAATCATTTAAAAGCTGTATTTTGTGTTTTCTCACCTTGCTTTTGTCTTACATCAAAATTAGTTGGATAATCTGAAATATGTGAATACGACAAATGAGCAAAAATAGAAAAAATCTGGAAGGTGGAAAATACTCTTCCATGGATCTGTAAAAACAACGACATAAATTATTATTATTATTATTATTATTATTACTATTATTATTGTTGTTGTTGTTGTTGTTGTTTTCCATCGCTGTGTAAGCCCTAGGAGTTTGTGTTCATGGTTTCTTCAAATGTTTAAATGGGAGAATGATAAATTAATTGTGACTATTTCCCACGTAATTGGAAATTTGAGAGCCATTGCCCTCATTCTTGGTTGATATCCCTCTCAATCCGTGTTTTGGATCTGACAAACTAAAGGTCTGAAAATAAGAGTGTAGTCCATATTTCATCCACAGAGTGTCGCCCTTTTATTGTGAAACAAAATCTTTCATTGGTGGTTCTAGGAGCACAATCAAGGCCATTTTGTTGCCCAAAATATACTTCTGATGATCTTCTGGCAAATGGCGTCATTTCAGCGGTCTTTACGGGGGTATTGTGGGGATTGTGTTTATCTCTATTGCAACTTTTTCTGAGAAATTGAACACAGAGCCACGTATTTTATCCAACTTTGGATACAGAACAGATTTGTTTAGCATACAGTGGAACTGGGGTGCATTCCCTAAAATCACAGAAGCTAACTTACGTAGTTGGGCCCATTGACAGTGAATGGACAAATTATGTAAGTTGCGCACACACACACACACACACACACACACACACACACACACACGAACCACAAGTCTGACTATTAAAAAAAAAAAAAAAAAACATTTTTGAGCTTCTTATTAACAGCACACCATTAAGAGATACATGGAGGAGTTATCTGTTCAGACTTGTCCACGATAGTCATTATCGTAACTCAAAAGCCAGCTCATCCACCAGTGAAGGCATGCCAGCTTTTGCACAAACAAGACGACACGTACAAGTAATACATTCTTGTTATTTAATCAGTTTCCTGTCACACTGGGCATGTCAGGCATGGATAACATAACGTCTGAATCTTTTCCGCATACGTATTTGAAAGGATCTTATGCTGTTACCAAAATTCAGATTGTGTTCAGAACAACATTCTTGGGCTCTTACTATAAATTTTTCAAGAATACAAAAGGATCGCACAATTCAAAAAACAAAGGTTTGATCTGTTGTACTGACCATGTCCACATCACAAGCTGTAAAGACTCTGGATTAAAAAGTATGAATTATACTTAAATTTGAGGAAACCATACTTTTAACTGGCACATTATCAATATACCAAACCTGCTTTGATTTATGCAATGAATTATTAATGTAAACATTTCTTGCAATTATCAGTTAAAAGCACTTGATCAAGAGATTTGTCCTCATTCAAGAAAACAAGAACATTTTGTACATCATGCATTTAAATGTTGAGAACATTTCAGTAAATAAACAAAGTCATGTAAACAGTCATAAATGGTGTGGACTGTGATCCCAGATGGGTATTTTAACCAATCAATGTGCATCAACCCATGCACCTCCCCAATTTCCCTTTTCCACACATGTGCATGCACACACACACACACACACACACACACAGTTCCTTTATAAAATAAAGCCCAACGGTCATTGTTCGAGGGTTCATTGGGCAATATGGTTTCAGTAAGGCATAGTTCAGGCTGTTGTGTATTTAACCTTAATCAGGGGCTCTCAGTCCATTAACCAGACCTCAAGTGCACTGTTTTATCTCCATCCACTTGCCAACTCCTCACAGTGTCCTCATTGATATGAGTTAATTTGTTGCTTTCAACACGTTTCTAACATCCTGTTGAACAGCCATTGCAAACATAAAAATGAAGGTTAGTTTTAATTATATCCAGATGTTTATTTTGGCTTTTTTGGAAGGGGGGTTGGGGAAATTATTTTATTGGGCATGATGTTTGCATGTCAGTGCTGGGGGTTGGTGTGTGTGCGTGTGTGTGTGTGTGTGTGTGTGTGTGTGGGGTTCATGTTTACCTACCTTTATGGGGACAAAATGTCCCCTTAAGACACGGAATTCCGAGGTGTGGTGGAGGCGGCAGTATAAATAATATAAAGAAGAAATATGTTACGCACTTTATTATAGTAAAATTGCTTTCTAAAAGCCTGAGTGGACCTTAAAGGAGTTGTGTCACGATTACTGCACAAGCTCACTACTTTGAACAAAGTAAATCCGCTCAACTGAAAGTCAAAATCTAGAAGATATTTTTCTTATATGATTATTGGCAATGGCAACCAACTTACATTTCTCGTATCCTTCGGTAAAACTCAAAGGGATAGTTCGGATTTTTGACATGCAGTTGTATGAAATACTCTTTAGTAGAGTAGCCTAGTGCATGAGGTGTTTTTTTTTTTTTTTTTTTTTTAATATTTCCTGAGAACGGAGTTCTGGCCCCCCTAAGTATTGAAGTTAGTAGTTCCGGCTAGTTCGCTGGGGTCACAAAAAGAAAAAGTTTTGCTTCCCACAACAACGTGTTTTAAAGAGTAATATATTTCTGTCACAAAACAATGGTCAGTGAATAACTCGCACTTTACAATCACTTGGCACTATTTTTCTCTCCGTCGGGATGACTGCGTGCAGACTACCGCTTGTTTTTTAGGTAACACGCTTGGACGTCGACTGCCGCGATCTGAGAGAGCGACACACAAAGGCTACGTTCACACTGCAGTTACAAGTGACCTGACTCCGACTTTTTCGCTCAAATATGACCCATATCAGATTTGCTTTTGACAGTGTAAACAGCACAAGTCACATTGAATCTGACATTTTCGAATCAGATTCAGGCCACTTTCATATGCGGTACTGAATCGGATACATGTCGGATTTTTTTGAATGCGACCGCAGTCTGAACAGCCAGGTCGCATTTAATGAGACTTTGACGTCATTCTGACACACATTGCACTGTTTTGTAAATAAAGTTGATTAAAAAAAAAAAAAGAAAGTGCCATAGGCGGCACACAACATCGTTGTGCGAGTGATGTCATTAATGATCTACCTGCGCATGCGGGTCACTTCAGGAGCGTGAGCTGTTCACACCGGTAGACAGGCCACATTAAAGAATGTAATGTGAACAGCCAAACAAAAAATCGGATTTGAGCAATAAATCGGAATTGGGCATTAAGGTCTGCAGTGTGAACGTAGCCAAAGAGACAAGTTTATTGCAGACAAGAAAATACAGAAAAAAAATGGTGCGGACTCGTGATTTTCTCGGCAGTAATAACAAGAACCTGCCCGGTTCGCCTTGTGAGTTTTGCCGGTTTCCGTCGGCATTATCTCACACTTTGAACAAGTGCATCGCCATTTTTCGTTGACTTTGCCTCTCCTAGCTGGTGTCGTGGGCGCATCTTCAGCTCGAACAGCTTCTCTCTCTCTCTCTCTCTCTCTCTCTCTCTCTCTCTCTCTCTCTGCCCTATCTATCGCCATTTGACGCAGTTCGGCATCGGTTAACTTAAGTGCATAAAGGTATCCTTTTGGCTTGGTGGTAAAGGGAATCTCATCGTCGTTTTCGCATTCATACATGTTTTTGTCAATAGGAAGCAGGGCAGTGCTCTTCAAAACGGACGGGTTCCTCTGTCCGGGTCGCGTAGGCCCTGTTGGGACATAATCATCCTTGCCGAAATGCGCACTGCACACACGAAGATTTTCTTTACTCTCACCACATTAGTTTCAGTGTTCAAACCTACAGCAAGAAGCCACAGTTGTTGAAGAGCATGGCCCGTGACAGGAAACCGGTGACATACATGAGGTGAATCAGACAGGTTTTTGCTATTACAGCCGGGAAAATCACAAGTGGGCACAATTTTTTTTTCTGTATTTTCTTGTCTGACAATATACATGTCTCTCTGTGAATAGCTCTCATAGTATGCAGCAGTCGACATCCAAGCGTGTTACCTTTGAAAGAGGTGAAAGCATGCGCGCAGTGAAAAACAGTGCTAAGTGATCGTGAGGTGCCATTTACTCACTGACCATAATTTTGGGACAGAAATATGTTACTCTTTAAAACACATGTTGATTTTCGGAAGCAAAACGTTTATTTTTGTGACCCCAGCAAGTTACTTCAAAACTTAGGGAGGCTAGAACTCCGTTCGCAGGACACATGAACGAAAAAAATAGACGCTTTTTGCGCTACACTGTGAAAGAGAATATCCGACCTACAGCTTCATGTAAAAAAAAATCCGAACTATTCCTTTAAAATAACGCCTTAAATCCTGGAATTCCTATCGAAAGCTCCTTAATATGAAAAGCAAAATGCCGGAGTAACTAAAATATATGAATACAATGCAAAACGACGACGGATTGGCAAGGATGGAATCAGATTACGACTGGCGATGATGATGATGATGATTGATTATTTTTATTTTTCTCAAGACTGTCATGCACCACGAGGGTGCCCAGCCCGCGTAAACTTACAAGACACAACAAAATAAAACTATAAAGCAGTAAACAAAGGCAGACAATGAAAAATGCATTTAAAAATCGCCTAATAGAAATGGACAGTGCTACACACTTCACCTCACACAAAAAGAGTCTCTCTACGCTGTTGGTATGCGCAGTGGCGTCTCTGGAAGTGATAATTGGTGGGGCCCGGACCATGCCTTTGCGTCAATGATTGTTCCTGGCTTGTACTCAGTTATTTTCCATTATTAACACGTTTTCCAATTATGACAATAATCCTCTGGCAATCGAAGTTACGGTTTCCCTCTCTCCATGCGATCTATTGACGACTAAATAATGGGATAAATTCAGATCAGAAAAATTATTTAGGCCACTCAAAAATTGTTCAACGCTTTGTAAAAGACAAACTGCTCTCAAACGTCTGCGCTACCTTTTCCACACATCAAGTGATTTAACTGGCGCTTCATGATCGTTTTAAATAAAATAAAAGACCATCTGAAACGTCAGTGTGCAATTCTGAACAACGCTGATTTAAATGCACGAAGTTACGCGTCCAGATTAATGATTGTCGCCGTACCGTACCGGCGTGTTCTCGGAGTGAATCTACTGCTCAGTCCCTCAAGGAAGTTGCATGTTGCGATTGTAACTATTAAAGCAAATTCAACCAATCCACGCAAATTTCTCGCGGACAAAAAAATAAATCGCCAATACATTGCAACTTTCATTGCCACTTTTTGAAAAAGTTACCGCAAAAAATCAATAAAACAATAAAAAAGCCGGGAAAATCCTGGAAGGATTGTTTGTCAATTATGCGAATGATTGCGTGCAAGTCAGGGTTAGTAATTGTTTTAAAGGGGTGCTCTGGGCCCCACCAAACGTCATTCCTAGAGACGCCCCTGGGTATGCGTTTAACAAGAACTGAGCTAAGGGGAAAAACTTGTTCTGCAAACAGATGTTGGAGTCTTAACTCATCAGATGTAAAATCTAAATCATGACAGTCAGGTATTTTGCAAATAAATAAATTATATGGTATATACTGGTATGGTACATGGTACATGTAATGGTATGGTACATGGTATAACGGACAGTACAGAAAGTGCATTTAATTTTCAACTTCATTTTAGTCACATAAAGAACACTTTCTGTCCTCGGGGTAGAATGAAAGTGTCCTGTTTCTAGAGCTAGAGGCAGGATACCACATCTCAATTGCGCATAAGCAGACCTCTGTGCTCTAGTCAGATTAAGGGTGATATAGGGCTCTGGTTGAGAGATAATTAGTCTTAATCCAACAATGTGTTCTTAATTTAGGTTTACACAGCACTTCTTTGGCCCATTTTAGTTTCTAATTATCTGACAGCATTGTTTTGATTAGCTTAACATTACACAATAGTTTGTTCATATATATAAAGTGGAAACCTACCTCATCAAAAATATTTGAAAGCTCCCTTGCCCTGATCGACCATTTGAAACATCCCAATTAAAAATCTGTTTGGTGAGCCTGCTGTCAGACATGTTAATCAGTCTGTTCCACAGTCGCTCCATGTCACCCTTATGCCGCACTTCACATGGCTCCCAACCCATATCACCACATACTGCGAGTTTTGGGGCAGATTAATGCACACCTAGAGAACAGCGCATAGCTTTGTTGTGTACCACTTCACATTTTGTATTTTTACAGTACCCCCAGACCCCAGTGGCATAATCTGAAACGGGACAAACACAAGAATTGAAAAGCTGTGTGTAAGTTTTATAACCAAGACCCATACATAGTTTAACGGGCAGTCAAGGTGATACATGTTCATAGGATGTAAATTCTGAGCATGCCAGTGACGTGCCGTCAGAGGTCAGTTAGGGGAGGCAGAATCCTCACCGTTAAACAAATGATAACTCTATTACTTTGCTTGATTAGCAATCTGAGGATTGATTAACTAATTTACAAGACTAAACGGCAGAATGGTGTGCCAGTTCCATCCATGACATTATTGCTCAGTGCACCGAACTTAAAATGCTCACGAGGCAGCACGTTTGTTCATATTTGCTTAGAGGAAGCTAACGCAATGTCATTAACAAATATTAAAACCTTTTTTATGCAGCGTTCAATGTGTGGTCAATATATTTACGATAATATTTCCCCCCTTAAGCGCATACTTTTTGGGGCGCCCTGATGGCTCATCGGTCTAAGCGCGCGCAATATAAAGGCTGCGTCCTTCCTGCAGCGACTTGGGTTCGATTCCAGCTCAGGTCATTTGCTGCACGTCTTCCCCCATACTTCCCCCCCAACTTTCCTGTCTCTCTACACTGTATAACTGTCAAATAAAGGAAAAATTCCCAAAAAAATAATCTTAATAAAAAACACATACTTTTTAATGCCATTTTTTAAAAATAGGAGTTTATTTTCATTCATCTTTCATAATCCGATCGACAAAAGATCAAAACAATATACGGAATTACAGAGAGAGTTGAGATTTTTTCCTAATTAATTATTAAGATTTACTCCCTTGCGGTCTCGAATCAAAGCATAAAGGTAAATTAATCTTTTTGTCACTATCAGCTCTTAATCATTACAGGCTTAATTGACCAGAAAAAAAGGTCAAATTGATTGATTGACAATCAGGCATAGTACGTGGAAACAGGTTGAAAAAATCGAGCCATAAAAAAGGAGAAGTCACTGCCTACCTTGATCGCACGTCCCTGGAGCATGCGCAGTAATTGTGGCACAGCCCCTTTAACACAAAAAAGGTGCCAACCAAAAGTGAATGGGTGAACGCATTGTGAATGAGTTGTTTGAACAGGCAACACAGCAAACTCGGATGGTGGCCAGATTGTTCAGTCAACCAACTTCCCACTTGGGGAATCCCTCGTTGGAGCAGTAAAAGACTGCTAAGGAAGTCCTTTCAGGGTATTTTCCTTGGAGCGTATTAGGAAATTCCTTCATTGCTCTGAAACTCCAGCTGTCCATCAGAGAATTCCGCCAAAACATTTTATGGATGTTGCCGGTTTTATAAGGAGGTAACAACCATACCCATCCACACCAAAAATTGCCTTCTGGAGTTGGGTCAAATTTCTAAACTGGTGAACTCAAAGTTACCACAGCCCGAGTTGGCATTTGCCTGTCACTGGTCAGTTCTGCAGTCGAGCTGTGGTGGCCAAGCCTTAATTGGTGGATCAGCGCAGGAGCATTAGTCAAACCTCTTCCTCCTCTTCTCTTGTTCACAGGGTTTTCTGTTTGTGTTTGGCTCAGATGGAGAAGGTTGATAGTTCGTGCCCCAGTGCAGCCACTGTAGAATCGGTAGTCGGGCCACTGAGAAAGGTCATTAAACTCCATTTTCCCAGGCGGGATTGACCACTGCATAGTCTATAATAAACTGTGTGTTGCTTTGAGTAAAATAATTTGCTGGATAATGGTTATTTAATGTCCCCATAAACAATCCTCCTGTTGACCCTAAAACCTTTCCACCATTGGAGGCTGTTGTTCTCCCGCAGGTGTTCACCTAACCAGCATCCATTTGTTTGAAAACAGTTAGTCCTTAATGCATGCAAACTACAGATGGTGAGGTAGCAGGCAGCTGTGTTGAACAAAGCCCTATGACACTATAATAAACCCAGAGAGCGTGGGGTGTGTGGAAACTGATTACTTCAAAAAATTGTGTAAGCCTACTTAATTGCCCAATGTTGAACGTAGTTTAAAAAACATAGTATATATTCTGATAAGTTATTTTAACATGTTTTTTAGTGCTGTGAACACAAGATCATTTAGTTAGTTTCCACAATTTTTTGAGGCAATCGGTTTCCACAAACATTTGAATGCAGTACAGTGAGTACACTATCTGGGTGTATAGTGTGCAGTTGCGGCATGAAATGGGAATGAAAAAAAATAATTTTAAATAATTTTGTAATCACTGGCATTGTCATTAGTGTGGCAATTAGTAGACAGTGATGTTGCACATACTGTAATGTGGCAGTGAAGCTTTGAGTTACATACAGTACAAGCAGTAGGTGTACATTTAGACACAATAATGAGGACTGGAAAGCTCTGTGGAAAGTGCTTTCACTTAAAGAATACAGGCTGTCAATGCTCATTTTCAATCAAGTGTTTGCCTGGCCCAAGATAAGCACAAGCCTCAGTATTAGTCAGCTGGAGATGCAGGAAGGTCACACCCCTGCCTAAATTCACTGCTCAAGATTTTTGCCTGAGGGGCTGAGGGAATAATTGGCTTTGCGTCATCCAGAGATAAAGAAGGGATACAGCTGGTTTGGGTTGGCATTATTTCTTGCTGAGGTGCCTCCTACTGGACATCCTGTAGCTTTTCAAGATATGTTAGGGTTTCCTCCAGCCTTGTCGTGAGCAAACAAAGATTGAAAACAAGTGAAAAGAAGTTGAGACTGACAGGGACGTGTCTTGAAGGATCTGCAATCCGCGCAATTTCTGAGATGGCGCCATGAGCCATGTGAAACCATCTTTGTATATAGTTTGTTGATAGGATATTCCAGATTTGGCTGAGATTGGATATACTGAATTTATTAAAAATAAAAAAAATCTTACACAAGACCTCATACATAACTGCGGGCAAATGAGGTATAAAGAGACACATTGTTTCCAGGAATGCTGTTCTTTCTCCTCCTATCCTGGCTCAAAGCCGGATGCGTTTGGAATTTCCTGTACAGAGCTTTGGCTGATGAACTTTTCTGTAAATCTGCCAGAGCAAACAAAGGAGGCTGATTTTCACTGGTTGCTTATGGAATAGACATCATTGAATTATGGGAGGAGACAAAAGTACCTCGACGAAACCTACACACAAAGATGGGAGAACTTAGCAAACTTCATGCAGGGTAGATCCAGGCTAGAACTCAAGCTGAAAAAAAGCTTTCTTACGAGTCAGCAGTGCCAACCACGGAGCCACTGTCCTAAACTTCCTGTTTTTTCCTCAAACTCAAAAGTCACCTTTTGCTGAGGACTTTGCAACCTATTCTTTGTCCTACAGTGTCATATGGCAGGAATGCAGATTTCGTGGCTAGATACGCAGTCCACAGATAATGATCTGGAAACAGTTTTTCACTGCGTTTGGTTTCAATTACTCCGCTCTCATGCAACAGAGTGAAGGATCATCGGGCCAGCTCATGTGCATGTGTACAACGAGTTCCTCTCCCCTCTCCCTACCTTTCTTTCCGTTCTCTCCCACTCTTCCCGTAAGTTCCCTCCCCCCACCCTTTCTGTCTTTCGCACGAAATGGTAACAGTGTATGCCAGGGGCAGGACAACTGCGCTTACGCCCCTGAAAAATTGGAGCTGAAGGCCAGATTTTTTCCCAGCAACCTTATCCCCCGCTGCTTTCTTTCCCCATTTCACCTCGCTGTTAGTGGACGCGGAGCCATTCCAAACCCCATCGCCCCAGTCTCCCCCAAGCACAACTAAAAGCAACAAAACAGCAACGAGTGACGCAAGTCATTTCTGGCTGCTCCCCAACCTCTAACCCACAGGCAAGCTGTTTGAGCTTACTTCACATTCAGAAAGGGGAGACAGAGAGTGAGAGTAAGGAGGGGAAGGAGACAGAACAACAGAGAGATAGAGAGTGAGAGAGAGAGAAATTTGAAACTCACTTTAGTAGGACATTGTTTGAACCAAGACCTCAAGAGCCTCACAAGGCGTAACCAACAAAGGAAAAAGGAGAACAATCAAAGACAAAAAGAGCCAGATAGAACAGAAAAGAGAGTGAGATATAAATACAGAATGCATTGCGCAGAAAAAGAGGAATGGCTGGAAACTGAAATAAGGAGGGAGGTTAGAGTAAAAAACAGGTAGAGAGAAAGAAACTGAATTTATTTTGTGTGATTCAAAGACAATTCAGATTCATCTTATATTTTCCTTTCATGACCCAATGTAGACCATTTTACAACAAGACCTATGATACGTTGCATTTAATGTATTTCATTTGAGTTTATAGCAGACCTAAAAATGATATTTTCAACATTTTTCTTGAAAGAAAAATGAAAAAAGAAAGTTCTTCCTTTCTCTCTCTGTCTCTGTCTTTCTCTCTCTCCACCTATGTGGTTTGTTGGTGCCTTTGATGTAGAGCAGTTCAGTTCTGTTTGCTAGGAAGACTTCAAAGGGTGAACATGGCAAACACTTAGACTCATGTACACAAAGGGCCTTATTCCTCATTATTGAGCGATTTATTTTTTTAAATTCGGCAACAAGGTCATTATGCACACTGTTAAACAGAGTTCAGAAACCTCATCTAGAAGGAGCCAGTGTGGGTTCAAGATCATGTTCCTGCCCAACTGCTATACACCAGATTAGCATGCCTCTGAAAACACACCAAACTGTTATACACCAGATTAGCACACCTCTGAAAGGACTACAAACTGTTGTACACCAGATTAGCACACCTCAGCAAAAACTGCAAACTGTTATACACAAGATAGCAAGTCTCTGCAAAGACTCCAAACTGTTATGCACCAGATTAGCACACCTCTGCAAAGACCAAACTGTTATGCACCAGATTAGCACGTCTTTGCAAAGACTACAAACTGTTACACACCAGATTAATACACCTCAGCAAAGACTGCAAACTGTTTTACACAAGATTAGCAAGTCTCTGCAAAGACTCCAAACTTGTATGCACCACATTAGCATGCCTCTGCAAAGACTCCAAACTGTTATGCACCAGATTAGCACGTATTTGCAAAGACTACAAACTGTTATACGCCAGATTAACACACCTCAGCAAAGACTGCAAACTGTTTTACACAAGATTAGCATGTTGCTGTGAAAACTCCAAACTGTTATGCACAAGATTAGTGCGCCTCTGTAAGGATGCCTAATTATTATACACCAGATTAGCACGCCTCTGCCAAGACTTCAAACTGTTATGCACCAGATTAGCACGAGTTTACCGTTCTTTACACTTAGAGATTCCCCTTTCAAAATCATGCATTCATGAACCATATTCAACTGTTTTGAAGTTCATACAAGGAATCAGGCGCAAATCCCTGAAAAAGTTGCAAAGGGCACTTTAATAAAAAAGCAGGTATTGCCACAATTGAAACTTGAGCAGGGGATAATCAGCACAAAAGGCATGGAGCTGAAGAGCCGGGGGGCTGGTCTGCAGTCAGGCGCGGGGTGAATATTGGAACATAGCAGGTAAGCCAATTCGTGGTAAGTAGACCGGAAAGAGGTCTGTTGCAGGAAGGCAATCCAGGGACAAAAGGACACCCTGGGCCGTGCACACTCTCGAACCCAGAGGCTGGAGGGACTGTAAGGAATGCCACTCTAAGAGTCACTTGAAAAACTGAGAAAATCCAAAAAAATTAGTTTCTAATTTACCTTTAATTTCCATCCCAAAAACAGAAGATTAGAGTGCTAGACTGAGCAAGATATTAAGCACAAGGAAAAGGTAACAATCCAGCAAAGGGGAAACAAAACAGAGGAACCTAAATACACAAAGACCATGATTGACAGATGGAAAGGGCCATGCAAGTATGAGGAGGAAACACAAAGGGAGAGGAGTGGAACAAGAGGATAATATTTAATCAATTAACAAAACAAAACTGAAACTCATACAGCTGGACTGAAGGGAAAAAACAATTTAGGAAACACTAAGGAGGTGACAGTACCCCTTTATCTAAAGAGACACCACTTGGCGGCCCTGCCGCTAATCCTGACGCTAACTCAGGAAGTCTAGAACCAGAGAGGGGTCCATGATGTGTGATTCCAGCACCCAGGAATGCTCCTTGGGGCCATACCCCTCACAAACCATCAGAAACTGGCATCCTGCACTGAACATCTACAAAATGCGAGGCACTGTGTAGGCAAAGCTCAATTGATGAGCCTGGGGGGAGGCAGGGAGTTAGGTGGAGAGCTGTGACTGGAGAAACAGACAGGCTTGATTCAGGAGACATGAAAAACAGGATGGATACAGTAAAGGGGAGGGGGGAGGACCAGTTGAACCGATAATGGCAATAAGACCAGGGAGATGGTATAAGTTCCGAGGAAATGAATGGTGAGCTTCTTGGATTCCACTCTCAAGAGGATGTCCTCAGTCGCTAGTTACACCTTTCGTCCAACTCCGTAGATGGAAGCTGGGCGGCATCGATGGTTGCACTGCTTTCGGAAGGTCGAAACACATTTCAACAGAAGAGTGCGGGCTCTTCTCCATCCCTGGTTGGCACAGTGGACCAAGAACTGAGCCAAAGGGACCTCCTCCTCTCTCTCTTCAGCCTGAAAAACAGGGGGTTGGTAGCCCAGACAGCACTCAAAGGGGGACATCTCATGGCCTGCCACAGTGAGGGGAGTATGAGTGAGCTCTATGAAAGGTAGGAGGCTTGACCACTTGGAAGAGGTCCCCTCTGAAAGACAGTGGAGTGTCTTGCCCAGCTCTTGCTTTAACCTCTCAACTTGACCATTAATGTTGTGGGGGAAGTTAGACGAGAGATGATGGGTGGTACCGACCAGGGCGCGGAAGGCTTGCAAGAACCAGCTTGAGTACAGTGGTCCATAATGAGAGACAGCCTCCCAAAGGATGCCGCAGAGGTGGTCCACTTGCTGAAGATGGAGCTCCACTAATTCCCTAAACATGAACAGCCTTGACAGAGGGATGAAGAGGGCTGCCCCTGAAAAACAGCCCACAATGGTTAAAGGAGACCTATTACGCTATGTTTCCAAATTTATATTTTGATCTTGGACTCCCCTAGAGTACTCCTGATCGTTCAAAGTCCAAAAAAGGGTCTTTATTTAGCTCATACTGCCATCCTCAAAAAACTCAATTTGTAGTCCATTGTAGTCTCTGCCTGAAACGCCTCCTTGGGGCGGCTCTTCCACTATGGCCCCCACTCTCCGTGTGCCCATTTTCTTCTTACTGGCCAGCTCTGTGGAGGGCGGATATGGGCGGGACAGGGCAACAGAACGCAGTTTTCCGGGTCCTCCTCCCCAGAGTGAAACTGAGACGCGTCTGCCATTTGAGAAGGAATCGACTGGCAAATTCCGCAATCAAATGCAGTACATGTGTATAGATCTAATGAAATGAAGTTGTTCTAATAAACGCAATGGCGAAAGTAGAGGACGCAGTGCGAAAGTCTGGCAGCTCAAGCTCGAATTTGCTGTCTACCTACGGCTACTATGGTGAGTACACCGGTGTTTCTACTCTTTAGCTAGGATTGAGGGAAAGCTAGAATCCACCCCATACAGACACACTTGTAGAACAGGTTGATATACCCAAGTGTAGACCGGAGACTGTAGAAATCCGGTGGGTCTGAGTTTAGAGGGAAACATGGACAGTGAGGAGCAGCAAGAAGTGGACCAACAACTTATGGACTGCTTCAGTGTGTATTATTAGGACCTGCTGGTTCATGTGCATAACTGTGGTGTGTCGTTAGCGTGGAGTAACGTGCAGCTTCTGCGCTGGTATATGACGAAGGGGCGAAAGCTCCAGGCTAAACGGCCTTTTTGGAAATTGCCAGTGGTAATAGTTCACTTATTGCGTCGGAATGACCAGCGTTTGCTTGCGAAAAATGGGAGCGATAAGCTGCTTTCACACCGGACGCGAAACAAATTTTTCACGCGACAAATTACTTTCAAAGTCAATGCATTGACTTTGAGTGTAATCTGTCGCGCGAAAAATTAGTTTCGCGTCCGGTGTGAAACCTGCTTACACGCCCATAACGCGTGTATTCGCATCTTTGCACTGACTTTGAATGTAATCTGTCACGCGAAAAATTCATTTCGCGTCCAATGTGAAAGCTGCTTAACGTGCCCATGACGCATGTATTTGCGTCTTTGCATTGACTTTGCAAAAAATTTGTTTCGCGTCTGGTGTGAATACACGCCCATAACGCGTGTATTCGGGTCTTTGCATTGACTTTGAATGTAATCTGTCGCACGAAAAATTTGTTTCGCGTCCAATGTGAAAGCTGCTTAACGTGCCGATGACGCATGTATTTGCATCTTTGCATTGACTTCGCAAAAAATTTGTTTCGTGTCTGGTGTGAAAGCAGCTTAAAATAATACAGGTTTTACAGACCGTAAGTTCCGTCAGCATGGACAAGTTGCTTATGTGGAGCTAGCGAATCGATCACTTCCACAGGAATGAATTTCCTAATCAATCTCTGCCTTTTTCGGCTTTTTATTAGCCAGAACAATTTCTAAAGGGGGATGAAATTATGTAACGGTAGTGCCAAGAAATCGTTTGTTAGCTATACCAGACACGTTAGAGCGCCCAGATATTTATGAAGTATTCGGCTGATCCCGGTCAAGGATAAGTGAGGCGATCACAAGCAGCCGTAAACAAACCCAAACACATACCCCAAGCTCTGCAAAACCTACGTCTGGTCTAACTGCAGCCTTTTCAGCCCTACTTTGCAGACACATACAGCATCTCTCCAGTTAGCTTCAACTGTAGAGGCTGCAATCGGGCAACGTTATGATTAAACTGCCACATTAATGCTTACCGAAGTAACACAAGCATACCGATCAGAATTTCTGCATATAAGTTAACCAGGAGCATTTTTAATTAGCACAGAGGCACGCAAACTAACATGCAGTAGTTAGTAGCCAAGCATTCATAACAACCACAGAGACAAACCCTTGCAATACAGGTTTTACAGACAGCAAGTTCCGTTACCATGGACAGTTGTACTAAGCATCCAAATTACATACAAGTATAAAAAGTTATCTTCTAATGAGGTTTATGTTCACACACCCTCTGTAGAATTTCCCCTGATATTACTCTTGCATATTTAGGACACAAACATTAGCAACAGTAACTTGGCTATGTTAGCCGCAGTGCTACAGCCACAATCAACTGGCCATCACCTCAGGTTGGCTTATGTAGTAAAAGCAACTTACAGCTTCTGCGTCTGTGAGTCAGGGACAGTCGCTACCGATGCAGGCTTTATCTTCAGATATTTTACAAAGCCTGCGTTTGAGGCCAGTTGTTAGTGCTAACTATCGTTAGCGGTCCTGCTAGCCACCCGTAACACGTTAGCTTCACTTACATTATTTGCTGTTATATTGTTACGTACAGCTTGTGGCTCCGAGGCTTGATCGATGCAACTGCTTCAGGTTTGAGAGGCAGCTGAAACACTTATCCAGCGTCGAATTATCCTTTTTTGACAAAGCTATCTTTGGTGAAATGCTGAGCACAAACAGCTAACGTTCCCTTTGGCCGTGGTTGTTTGCTGCCAGCAAACAAAAAAGCTACCCACTGATTACTGGTGGCATCGTCTTTTGGAAGAGAAATAGGTGCTTTTCTTCGCGTCCAAAAGTAAACGGACTAGCTGCTTTGGGAGAGATACTGACAAAACTGCACCTCAAGTGATCTGCGGTTCTTCTTTTGTACTTCTAAAAGTGTAGATGCTATGATCTGCGGTTGTTAGTGCCTGCTAGAATAGTTTCCGGTGTGGGCAGGTCCAGCGCCGGGATTGGCTCTGGCTAGGTCTGTATTAATTGGATGGCACAACCTGACCTCAGGTTTTGCCCAGATCTCGTGAAGATCTCGGGAGGAGCTGTTCAGAGAGGAAATCACCTTCAGGAAATCACGTTCTTGGATTACGGCAAAACCCCTGTATCTTATGTTCAGAAACTTTTCAGAGGTTGAGTATGGACATCCAACATTATAACATTACCTATATGTATTAAAGAAGGATCAGCATAATAGGTCCCCTTTAAAATCACAAACTGTCAGCCTCAGGTAGCCCAGTCATAATGTCCATGCCATTGCAAGCCCACAGCTGATGGGGAACTTCCAGAGGCTAAAGGAAACCGCTGGGAGGCTGATTATTCAACTTAGCCCGACCACAAGTATCACAGGCAGCTTCCTGCTCCCAAGTATCCCGCAAGATGGTTGCCCACCAGAAACTTTGGCAGATAAGAGACAGGGTGCAGGAAATCCTGGGATGGCATGCTAGGGGAGAGGGATAGGCTCAGGCGAAGACTCTGGCTCTCACACTCCGTCCAGTACAAAGAGCCAGTTAACAGCACCTCCCAAGGGCATAGGGCAGGATTGAAGGGCCTCCATGACATGCTCCACCTCCAATTTTATGGCGGCAACTGTCAAGAACCACTATCACTAGCTTCTCCTCAGAGGAGGGGGATTGAAGATGGGTTTAGTCTCTTTGCTGAACTGAGGTATTTGAGATTTTTATGGTCTGTCCACACGAGGAAGGAAATGCTGGCCCCCTCAAGCCAATGCCTCCACTTTTTGATTGCCAGTTGATGGCCAGGAGCTCATGATTCCTAATGCTGTAGTTTTTCTTCACAGAAGACAGCCGGTGAGAAAAGGCAAGACAAGGATGGACCTTGCCATCAGCTACCTGCTGGGAGTGGACAGCCCCAGTGCACTAATTTTCAAAGCGTCGACTTCCATGATGAACCGATGATTGGGGTCAGTGAGAGCCAGGACAGGGGCATTAATACACTCACCCATCAGCTACCAGAAGGTAAAGGCAGCCTGAGTTCTCCAGGGAAAGGGGATCTTATGGTAGGTGAGGGCAGTGAGAGGACCAGCGACTGTGGTGTAGCTTTTGATAATGGTAAAGGTTGGCAAAACCAAGGAATCTCTGTAGGTGTTTGTGGTCCGTCGCTTCCAGTAAATCCAGGATAGCCGGAAACTTTTTCTAATCTATGTTGATTTCTCCCCTGGAGATATTCAAGCTAAGGAACTCTACAAACAGCTGATGGAATTCACAAAAGCAAATGCTTGATTACTTAGCAAGCATGCTGGGTACAAACCCCAATTCCAATGAAGTTGGGACGTTGTGTAAAACGTGAATAAAAACAGAATACAATGATTTGCAAATCCTTTTCAACCTATATTCAATTGAGTACAGTACAAAGACAAGATATTCAATATTCAAACTCATAAACTTTATTGTTTTTTTTTTAAATATTCGCTCATTTTGTGAATGCCTGCAACACTTTCCAAAAGGGACAGGGGCATGTTTATCACTCTGTGACATCACTTTTCCTTTTAACAACACTCAATAAGCGTTTGGGGACTGTGGAAACTAATTGTAGAAGCTTTGTAGGTGGAATTCTTTCCCATTCTTGCTTGATGTACGACTTCAATTGCTCAAAAGTCGGAGTTTCCACTGTCGTATTTTGCGCTTCATAATGCGCCGCACATTTTCAATGGAAGACAGGTCTGGACTGCAGGCAGGCCAGTCTATTACCCGCACTCTTTTACTACGAAGCCACGCTGTTTTAGCTCGTGCAGAATGTGGCTTAGCATTGTCTTGCTGAAATAAGCAGGGATGTCCCTGAAAAAGACGTCGCTTGGATAGCAGCATATGTTGCTCCAAAACCTGTATGTACCTTTCAGCATTAATGGTGCCTTCACAGATTTGCAAGTTACCCATGCCATGGGCACTAATACATCCCCATACTATCACAGATGCTGGCTTTTGTACTTTGCGCTGATAACAATCTGGATGGTCCTTTTCCTCTTTAGCCCACAGGACACGATGTCCATGATTTCCCAAAACAATTTGAAATGTGGACTCATCAGACCACAGCACACTTTTTCACGTTGCGTCAGTCCATCTCAGATGAGCTTGGGCCTAGAAAAGCCGGCAGCGTTTCTGGGCGTTGTTGATATATGGCTTACGCTTTGCATGGTAGAGTTTTAACTTGCGCTTGAAGATGTAGCGACGAACTGTGTTAACTGACAATGGTTTTCTGAAGTGTTCCTGAGCCCCCATGGTAATATCCTTCACAGAATGATATCGGTTTTTAATGCAGTGCCACCTGAGGGACCGACGGTCACTGGCATTCAATGTTGGTGTTCAGCCTTGCCGCTTGCATGCAGAGATTTTTCAGAATTCTCTAAATCTTTTGATGATATTATGGACTGTCGATGATGAAATGCCTAAATTCCTCGCAATTGCACGTTGAGAAATGTTGTTCTTAAACTGTTTGCTCAGGCATTTGTTCACAAAGTGGTCAGCCTCGCCCCATCCTTGCTTGTGAATGACTGAGACTTTCGGGAATGCTCCTTCTATACCTAATCATGACAATCACCTGTTTCCAATTAACCTGTACACCGGTGGAATGTTCCAAACGGGTGTTTTTTGAGCATTCCTCAACTTTCCCAGTCTTTTGTTGCCCCTGTCCCAGCTTTTTTGGAATGTGTTACAGGCATCAAATTCAAAATGAGTGAATATTTCCAAAAAAACTATTAAGTTTATCAGTTTGAACATTAAATATCTTGTCTTTGTAGTGCACTCAATTGAATATAGGTTGAAATGGATTTGCAAATCATTGTATTCCATTTTTATTCACGTTTTACAATAACATCCCAACTTCATTGGAATTGGGATTTGTACATTCCTTTAGGATGCAGAAGAAAATCAGAATGTCATCTAGGTTGACGAACGTGTGGACATCGTTGATGAGGTTCTGTAACACTGCAGTGGTGGTGAGTCTGAATGGCTTCGCTCAATACTCATGGCCAGAACAGGTGTTGAATGCTGTCTTCCACTCGCCTTCCTTAACATGGACCAGGACCAGGTGGTAGGCATTGCATGGGTCTGACTTAGTGAAGTAGTGGCACCTTTGGAGATTAGAAAAGGCTGAATCCATAAGCGGCAGTAGATAGCGATTCTTGACTATGATGGCATTCAGACCCCTGTCTGTGGTCAATGCATGGGAAGAGAGAATGATCTTTTTTTGACACGAAGAAGAAGCCAGCACTGGCAGGGGAAGATGAAGGTTAGATGATGCTGGAAGCCAAGGCTTCTGAGATTTACTCATCCATTCCTCTGGATTTATGTGCTGAGAGTGAATACAGCCTGCCTCTAGTTGGTGACATTCCCAGGAGAAGATCAACGGTGCAGTAGTAGGGCAGTGTGGCAGAAGTGACATGTTATTGGATTTGTAGAAGGCCTTGCAGAGATTGTAATGGATGGTAGGAACTCGCATCAGGTCAGGTGTTATCCATTGCACCACAAAATTATAATTATTTATTAATAAGCCCCGAGAATCCGCTCAATATTCTGAATGTAGTCAGGGCTAAAGGGCGCTTTTAGGTACGATGTATAGCTGAGTGACAATTGTAAGGATGGCGAAAATAAATGCTGCGAAGTCAGCGAAAGTTTTGGATTTTTTGCATTTATGTTTCCATCCTAACAATGTTGTATAAATTATATAAATGTAGGCAATAGGCATTCACTCTTTCATTACCATTTCTCATTATAGGTCACGTATTGGTCTTGGTCGTTCAGGGGATAAATTGTTAGACTGTTAATCAGGCGAACTTGAACAAGAACAGCTTGAGGACAATCGGAGCGGTAAAGGGTGAGGTTACTGAAGCCCCTCTGAACATGTGACTGCACGCCGCTGAGTATATATGACTTTCTACATGTCTCTAATGTAAACCTTGGATCTATCTGTGACCGTTTTGCTGACACAAGTCCTCGTAATTTTATTTTGTCAAGTTTGACCTTCAAAGGTCACTGACAGTCGAGTTTAATGTGACCAAATGAAAGTTCATGTGACTTACTATATTTCTGTAATACAAACCTTGGCTCAATCTGTAACCATTTTAGCAATACAAGTCAGTGAATTTTCACAAGGTCAAGATGGATCATTGAAGGTCAATATGAAGGTCACCAGATGAAAGTTCATATTTGACTTTGCATATGTCTCTAATACAAACCTAGGCCCCATCTGTGATTGTTTCGGTGATACAAGTCATTGCAATTGTATTATGTCAAGTTTGATCATTGGTGGTCACCGACAGACAAGTCGAATGTCACCAAATGAACGTTCATATGTGACTTCATGGATGTCTGTAACACAAACCTAGGCTCCATCTGTGACCATTTTAGTGATAGAAGTCATTGAATTTTCACTCGGTCACGTCAAAGGTCAATATGAAGGTCACCATATGAAAGTTCATGTATGAAATCCCAGAAATCTTTCATACAAACCTAGGCAGTATCTGAGATGATTTAAGTGATACAAGTCATTGAATTTTCACTGTAAAGTTTGGCCTTCGAAGATCTTTTGAAGGTCAAGTTCAAAATCACCAAATGAAACGTCATATCTGACTTCCTATATGCTTCTAATACAAACCTACTGTAGGCTGTCTCTATAATAGTTTTGGTAATAGAAGTAATTGGAATTTCACTATGTGAAATTTTACCTTTGAAGGTCACCAAAGGTCTAGATTAAGCCCACCAAATGAAAGTTCATATATGATCTCTTATTAGTGTTTAATACACATATATCCTTTATCTTAAATATTGTCAAGCCTAGGAGCCTTTGAAAATTGTAACCTTTTGCTTGACCTCGAGTTTGATCTTTCAAGGTCATCTGAGGTCAAATTTAACAACGCCAAATTATAGGTAATATACAACTTCATATATGTCAATAATACAAACTTTCTCGATCTGCAACCTTTTGGCTTCAACTCGCCATTTTACGAATTCTCTGTAAGTCCCAATGTTAAAGTACAGTGCCCCCACCAGACGCACTTCTGTCAATTCAATCAAAATGGCACTTCCCCAGTATATAGTGTACCAAGGTGAGTTGATTGCCAGATTTAGAAAAAAGTTATCTGATGGTTTTTGAGAAATAAACATTTTTTTTTTATTTCAGGTCCTATCTTTTAACATTGTTAATATTTACAACCCCAATTCCGAAATAGTTGGGACAAAGTGTAAATTGTGAATAAAATCAAAATGCAACGACTCTCAGATCATAGAACATAGATAATATTTCAAATGTTGAAACTGAGACATTTTACATTTTTATCCACAAAATGAGCTTATTTCAAATTTTCTGGCTGCACACGTCTCAAAAAAGTTGGGACACCAGCAAAAAAAAAAAAAAAAAAAAAGGCTGAAGAGAATCAGCTGAAGGAATATTTAGCAAGTCATTAAGTGAACTGGCATCAGGTGTGTAACATGATTGGCTATAAAACGGATGTCTTAGAGAGGCTGAGTCTCTCAGAAGTAAAGATGGCCAGAGGCTCTCCAACCTGTGAAGGCTTGCATGAAAAAATTGTGGAATACTTTAAAAACAATGTTCTCAAAGTCTAATTGCAAAGGCTTTGAAGGTCTCATCATCGGCAGTACATAACATCATCAAAAGATTCAGAGAAACTGGAAAAATCTCAGTGCATAAGGGACAAGGCCCAAGACCTTTACTGGATGCCCGTGATCTTCGGGCCCTCAGACGCCACTGCATCACTCACCGGCATGATTCTGTCATCGACATTACTAAATGGGCCCAGGAATACTTCAAGAAACCATGGTCTGTAAACACAGTCCGCCGTGCCATCCACAGATGCCACCTAAAACTATATCATGCAAAAAGGAAGCCATTGTTGAGCATGATCCAGAAGCGCCCCCGTGTTCTGTGGGCCAAGGCTCATTTAAAATGGACTGTAGCAAAGTGGCAAAGTGTCCTGTGGTCAGACGAGTCCAAGTTTGACATTCTTGTTGGAAATCATGGACGTCGTGTCCTCCGGGCTAAAGAGGAGAAAGGCCATCCCTCCTGTTATCAGCGTTCAGTTCAAAAGCCAGCATCTCTGATGGTATGGGGATGCATTAGTGCATATGGTGTGGGACAGTTGGATGTTTTAAAAAGCACCATGAATGCTGAAAGGTATGTAAAGGTTTTACAGCAACATATGCTCCCCTCCAGATGACATCTATTCCAGGGAAGGCCTTGTGTATTTCAGCAGGACAATGCATAACCACATACTGCAGCTATTAGAACAGCATGGCTTCGTAGTAGAAGAGTCCGCGTGCTGAACTGGCCTGCCTGCAGTCCTGATCTTTCACCGATTGAGAACATTTGGCGCATAATTCAATGAAAAGTCTGTCAAAGGAGACCCAAAACTCTCCAGCAGCTGGAAGCCTGTATTAAACAAGAGTGGGATCAAACTCCAATGGCTTAACTCAAGAAACTTGTCTCCTCAATGCCCAGTCGCCTTCACTCTGTGTTAAAAAGAAGAGGGGATGCTACACCATGGTAAACAGGTCCCTGTCCCAACTTTTTTGAGACCTGTAGCAGGCATCAAATTTGAAATGAGCTCATTTTGTGGATAAAACTGTAAAATTTCTCATTTTCAACATTTGTTATGTTATCTCTGTTCTGTTGTGAAGAAAATACTGGCTGGTGTGATTTGAAAGTCATTGCGTTTTGATTTTATTCACAATTTACAATTTGTCCCAACTATTTCGGAATTGGGGTTGTAGTTTGACCTCAAGTTTGACCTTCCAAAGGACTTTACCATTGCCAAAATATAGGTCATATATGATCTCCTATATTTCTATAATACAAACTTAAGCTCTATCTGCAAACATATTGCCTTCACGAGCCATTTTTCATGTTCTCCATAAGACCCAGTCTTGAAGTACATCACCCCCACTAGACCTACTTCCATCAACTCAATCAAAATGGCACGTGGATTGTACATTGAGGGTACCAAGATGAGCTGATTGCCTGATTATGAAAAAAAATTATCAGACAGTTTTTGAGAAATAATTTTTTGAAATATCTATTTTTTAGTTTTCTCTTTTAACATTGGGCCCAAAATTTCAAGGGCCCATAAAACGGACAAAAACGATTCAATCAAAAATCTGAGAAAAAAGCCTGGAGATATCGTCTAGTACAGAGGTATCCAATCTTAACCATTACGGGCCAGTGTGGTTGCTGGTTTTTGTGACAGCCCAACCCTTATACACCTGCTTCTAATTATCAAGGTATTGATTGAACACCCTGATCACTTAATTAGCTGAATCAGGTGCTGTACCCCTGGGCTGATACAAAAACCTGCACCCAAACTGGCTGTTCACCGATAAGATTGGACACCCCTGGTCTAGTAGTATGTTATGGCAAATTTACAGGGAAATACATCAGGCCAAAAAAAAAAAAAAAAAAAAGGTAAAAAAATGTTTCGGACAATGGACGAAAAACCACGTCAATAGCTAATCGGCCCATTGGGCTGGTAAGCTAAAAACATTCAGTACCCACTGATAATGGGACGCCACTTATACTCCCCTCAAACAATTCCTCTCTCATCATAAAACACACGACTTATGTCTCATTTAATTTCAGTCTTTTTAGAGCCTTCGCTCTTTGCTTCTTTGAATGGCATTCCATGATTACAATTCCACTTCTTCAAACTCTCTGTGCTCTCACAGCTTTAACTTCTGTTTCAACGGGCCTCCGAACTTCATGGGCGTCACTGAAAACTGTATTGGCCTCCATCCTTTTACTTCCACCTTTGTACCAATAACATACTTCCCCTTCTACATTGTCACTTTCACTTCCCTTTTTCTTTTTTCTTTCCTCCCATTTCCCTTTCCATTTCACATTCCATTTTGTAAGTCCATGGGTCTGTGATCAAAATTCTTTTTTTTTTTTAATATATTCTTATTGAACATTGGCATGACAACACAGAAAACCACAAACCATAAGAACATCATGCCAGCAAACACAAATTAACCGACACATGAACGTTATGCTTATTTTTTTGTGATCGAAATTCTTTTTCCAAAAAGCCGTCCAAGTATCTAAAAATTAAACAATCCATAATATTCTATCTTTGTCCTTTCCCAACATTCTCCATTATCCCTCCTCTCAACGTTTACTATGTACTTCCTCCTGGTCCCAATCTTTCCACATAAATCTTCTTCTTCAGGGCATTGAAGGATGTTTTTTTTTTTTTGGGGGATTCTGTACCTCCTAGAAGACTTATGTCGATATGTTGATAATTTCATAAATTATTTTCACACTAGTCAGCACCTCCCCAACGCTGGTGTATGTTCCTTCTCTCTCCCATCCTGAGGGCTGTTCCACAAAACAGAATTACTCAGGTGGATAATTGCTCCAAGTAAAACCTGAAAACGTAAACACATCTATTCTGGGTTTTACTTTGAGCAGTTATCTAACTCAGCTATCCTGTTTGCTAGTTGGAAGAAGTTTTTGGAGGCCAGTTGGGAGTAATCACGAGTTATAGGTCTGGGTCAACAAGGGCTGTTGGCTCATCTCTGGCGACCCCATAATGCCCAGGTTCAATTGGTTAAAGGGTATAGCAGGTAGGGAGCCAGATCTATGTTGTTACAGCTACTGCAGAATTTTTGAATTGCAGTTTTGAAAATTACACTGTGGTACAAAAGTGTCTGTTGTTTTCATGCTGGAATGATAACAGGTTTTTTTCTTACCAAATGTTTGTTTCAGGTGGCACACATTGGACTCAACCCTGTGGTATTGTTTACTTTTCAAGTTCTCATTTCACCTACGTGCACACGATATTCTCCCACCAGTATCACATCCTTTAGGGGGTGGTATGGTGGTGCAGTGGGTTGCACTACCACCTCACAGCAAGAGGGTGGTGCGTATAAATCCAGCCTGGGGCCTTTCTGTGTGGAGTTTCCATGCTCTCCCTGTGGTCGCAGGGCTTTCCTCAAGGCACTTTGGTTTCCTCCCACAATCCAAAGACATCAGTGTCATGGTTTTTTTTTGTCATGTTTATGTTCATGTTTATGTTCAGGATCTGTGTTAATGATTTTGTCTTATTTATTCTTTTTGGTTATTGTAATCCTCAGGTTTTTAGTTCATTCCATTTCTCAGTTCCATTGCACTTGTCTCCCCTGTCTTGTGATCTAGTTGGTTCAGTCCGTCTGCCCGGTCTGTGTGCTCACGTACTTCGGGTGATTTAAATGTATTCTGGTGTATAACGTATTCCTTCTATTCTCGTTTTCTTCCTTCGCCTTACTGTTCTGATTACTAACAAAACTAACATTTGTATTTTGTATCATAGTCTACTAACTCAACTAATCCATGTATATATATTACTAACTTACTAACGAGCACTCTAGTTAAATCTATAAAGTTGCACCGCTACTAATTAGTACTAATTCCCTCTCAGCAATCGCCCTGTTCTAGTTTCCGCCTCTTGCTCAGCTGTACCTGTCTCCCCCTGCGTTTCTCCGAGATCTCTCGCACGTGCTTAATTACTTTCCTGCACTCGTTATCTGTGCACTTAGAACTCCTTGACCGGAGCTGTTTAAATGTCATAGGCTGTCTGTGTGATTCCCGTCCGTGTCTTGGCTTTCGCCAATTTTCGTGGTTAGGGTTTCCCTCGTGTGTTTCTCCCATTGTAATTAGTCTGATCCAGCTCACCTGTTCCCTGCGTAGCATGTGACTTCCCTCCCGTCTATTTAAGAGTCCTCACTGCATATTGATCAATATTTCTTTGTGCAGAGTGCCTTGTATGCCATTGAGTATTGCTTTTCTTCGACTGGTTTGTCCGACTTCGATTCTTGCCATTGCCCTTCTTGTATTGTTGTCTTTTTGGATTCCGACCTATTTTTGTATGACCAGGATTTCTGTGTTTGGATGCCCTGTGTATGGCCCTTGGCTTTGTTCATCGACTACGACTATTTGCCTAACGTCTATGTACCTTTACTCATCTGTTTTTTTTCTGGTTCTGACCCCTGCCTGTCTAGTCGACTGTTTTTGGATTTTGTATTGTGGCTTGACAGTTCTTGTTTTTGGCCTTGACCCGGACTTCATTAAAGGCATACTTTTTTGGATTTCCATCTCTTGCGTGTGGTTCCTGAACGCTACGTCACAATCAGGCTAACTGGAGACTCTAAATTGCCCATTGGTATGAATGTGAGTGAATATGCACCCTGCGATAGAATGGCAAGCTGTCCAGAGTGGGTCCCAGCCTTTTGCCCAGTCAGGTGGGATTGGCTCTAGCTCTACCATGAACCTCTTGAGAAAGAAGCAGTATTGATAACGGATGGATGGAGTTCTTTCGGGTGGATTTTTTTAAAAGCAACTTTCACAGCTGTTATTTTCCCTGTCCTTGCATATTTGTGTTGCACGGCGGCATTGTTTTCAAAAGACTATTTGCCGTCATTGTTTAGAAAAATTGTTTCATATTCCGCGGAAAGAGGAAAATCTAGGGATCAAAACAGTAAAGTTGTCTTGATTTTGTGCCTGAGTGACGCTCGGGTGGCTTTCATAAATTACTGAAGTGGACTTTCTGTTCGGCTTTTCCAGCTGTAATTTTACTCGTACTAAAAGGCCATTTGCCGACGCTGTGGCCATGCGAACACAATTATCAACTCACCTGTTGTTTCAACAGCGAACCTCTTTAATTAGGTTTGTTAAACAGACTACTCTTGCAAACTTTCGCACTTTGCAAATAAAGCCCTCCTACGGATCCCATTGTCGAGGAAAACGAAACCTAATTTCTAACGGAAATGCCTTATTTGCTGAGGCGTACGCCCCCGCTGTCAGAGTGCACATAACACTGCCCCTCGTTTCCAATGACAATGGGTTAGCGCACAAAAAACATTAAAGTCGGTCGCTCGCTTTCACTCCCTTCTAAGAACAGGACTCAGATCAGCTTGCACCCAATTCACTGCGGGATCACCGAAGGAAGGAGAACATGCAGAACCCAAGGGATTGCGTGCCATTGCAGCCCCCCAATTATGAGCACCTGAAAGATCAGAGGGAAACGGTAGTGGTCATTCCGTCCGCTCCACCACCTCGGGACTACATTGTCTGGTCCCTATTCAACTTTATGCACATGAACCCGTTTTGTCTGGGCTTTGTGGCACTCTACTTCTCAATTAAGGTGAGTGCGACCTATTTTTTCCTTAATTTGCAAACTCAAACCCAAACTCGTCACTTCAGGGTCCCTTAAAACATTGAGAATTAATCTGGGCTTGTGCTAGAAGGGATTATTGATTGCATTCGGTTAAAAGTCGGAATAAAAAAAAAATCCACATTGATTCATTTTTTTTCTCAGGCAAGGGACCGAAAAGTGCTGGGCGACATAGATGGAGCGCGAGATTACGGATCCACTGCGCGTTGCCTCAACATCGTGGCTCTGTGTCTCTCCCTGTTGTTCCTCTTACTCTTCATCATCGTGTTAGCCATGAGCTTTGTCTTCATCAAAGAAAGTGTTGCGGATATGATGAGAAACGGAAACTAAGTTGAACGTCAAAGTGTTTTTCTTTCCTTGTATTTGTTTCAAATATTTTTGTCTATTGTTTATTTTAAGGGGCTGTGTGCATGAAGCATTAGAGACCTGTTATCAACGTTTGTTTTCTTTCGTGTACACTTAGACTATTGTAAAATGAAACCTTTTAATATCTGGTTCAAGCTGATAAAGGAGATGAATATTTTTGTATAATTGAAACTTAAGCAGATGTCTATACACTGTTACTGCTCATTTATTGTAAAAAATAAATCTGCTCATTTTACCTTAAAAGGCCAGCTTGAACAGTCCGCCTTGCGTTGGCTCATACTTGGGGAACAGTCAATATGCAACAGAATAAACCTCTGATCTATGGGTGGTTCAGTAGGTGGCATTGCTGCCTCGTGAAAATTACTTTATTCTTGCTGGTTCTTTATACTGAGGACTGATACAAAGACGCTTGGAACAATTGCGGGGAGTTGAGAGAATTAAATGCGTATTTTTGAACCTCGTGCCATAATATGACTCACACGGCACTGAGTGCAGTGCAGTGGAGACCAACAACTCTTGTTAGGCCAAAGTCTAGTTCAGGGGCAATGGCAGGAGAGTTTCACACGGAGCTTTTTTTTTTTTTTAGGATGCCATGCAAACGCGCAAACTGTGCTCAAAGTGGCCACAGCCTTTTCTTGAACTGGAAACCACTGTGCCACAGTGCTGCCCTTGGAAAACTAAAAGCCTGATCAGTGAAAGCATGTGAGTTTCAAAAAACAAAAACTTGATTTTTGAATTTGATGCCAGCAACACGTTTCCAAAAAGTTGGCATGGGGACATGTTTACCACTGTGTTGCATCGCGTCCTCTTCAATCAACACTCTGTAAGCATTTGGGAACCAAGAAGACCAACTGCTGTAGTTTTGAAAGTAAAATGCTTTCCCATTCTTGCTCTATGTAGGATTTCAGCTGCTCAAAACTTTGCAGCCTCCTCTGTCACACTTTCCGGTTCATAATGCACCAAATATTGTCAATGGGTGACAGGTCTGGACTGCAGGCAGACCCTTTCAAGGCCCAGAGTCATTTACTTCAGAGACATGTTGTAATACCTGCAGAGAATGGTGTTTGGCATGGTGTTGCTGAAATGAGCAAGGTCTTCCCTAAAAAGGCATTTGGATCGCAGTAAATCTTGCACCAAAGCCTGTATCTATAGTTGACCATTAATAATGCCTTCACGGATGCCCAAGTTACCCATGCTGTGTGCACTAATGCACCCCCATACTATCATGGATGCTGGCTTTTGAATTGTTTGCCAATAACAAACAATTTCCTTCTCTTTAGTCCACAGGACATGGCATCCATGATCTCTGAAAAGAATTTCACATTCTGATTAATCAAACCACTTCCACTTCGCCTCAGTACATTTTAAATGAGCTCGGCCCAGAGAAGCATGCAGTGTTTCTGTATCTTGTTAATATATGGTTTAGTCCCTACATGGCAGAGTTTTAACTTGCATTTGTAGATGCAGTGACAAACTGTGTTTACTGACAATGGTTTACAGAAGCGTTCCTGAGTCCATGGATTCTGTATTAAAAATCACTGCAATCTGTTTTAATGGAGTGTTGCCTGAGGACCTGAAAATCAGCGCCATTCAAATTGGTTTTCGGCCTTTTCCCATGCGTACAGAGATTTTTCTGGATTTTCAGAATCTTCTAATGATATTATGTGCCATAGAGCAGTGGTTCCCAAAGTCGGTCCTGGGGACCCACTGTGTATGCTGGTTTTTGTTCCAACCAGAATTACGATCCCAGAATTTTAACAAGCCATTTTTTAATTAGTTGCTTTTCAGATGAGAGGGACATTTTACCCCCTTAAACCACATTATGACAGAAATGGCTATGCATTCCATGATGTTTCAAAGCCCAATTTTGATATTTTTATTTTTATGTATTCCAAATAAGCAAGCCAAGTGAAGGTGGCGATATGTTTTATGTGATCAAATGCAAGATTGTGATCAATCAAGAAGCTGCTGATTAGGGTTCTGATTGCAGGTGTTTAAGTTCTTTCCTCAAACCATTTAACAGGTTTGACTCATTATAATATGCTTTGTCTCTAAATTCTTAATTGCCCATTGATAGTTAGTTTTAGTGACCATGTGTCCTAAATTTTATCAAGTAGAAGCCAATTCATAGTTTCATGTCATCAATTGCAAATTTCCACTTTTTTATGTTAGATAAGTAATTTCCAATATAGCACACTATGATTTTTTTTTTTTTTTTTTTTCCATCATGGCCATTTTCGGAAGTGGTCTCAAAGGGTAAATAATCAGGATGAACAAGAATAGTGCAATTAAAAGCAATTCACAACTCGTTCGCATTCTGAGATTTGAGCTGTGGTTGTAGCAAATACCAGCATAGACAGTGGGTCCCCAGGACCAGGTTTGGGAACCACTGCCATAGAGGATATAATTTGCAACTTCTTTGCATTTTTAAGTTGAAAACATTATTCTTAAATTGTTCAACTATTTCCCCATGCAGTCTTTCATAGAGTGGTTAAACCCTCACCATATTTACTTATGAAGGACTTTTTATTTCCAATCATGTTACTGACCTGATGCTAAATAATCTACAATTAGGTGTGAGATGTTCCACCAGTTGTCTTTTTGTTGCATCATGCAACTTTTCCAGTCTTTTGTCTTATTCCAACTTTTTTAAAACATGTTGCTGTCATCAAATTCAAAATGAGATTTTTTCAAAAAACAAAATTTATTAGCATCAACATGTGATAGATTATATTTATTTGAAAATAGTACAAAGACAAAGTTCAATTGATTTGAAAATTAGTGCATTGTTTTTATTTATATTTTACATAGCATCCCAACTTTTTTTGGAAATGGGGTTGTATTATTGAAATTCCTCACGACATGTGCCACAGTCACCCTTTTGTTGGTTTGGGCCAGATGTCATAGCCTTTGTAGCCCTCGTGCATCCATGAGCCCTAGCACCCAAAACCCTGTTGCTGGATCATGGTTTGTCATTCCTTGGACAACTGTCATTAGGCACTCACATCAGCTAACAGGGACGACCCTAGAAGTCTTGCCACTTCAGAGATGCTCCTACCCACCTGTCAGGCCATAACGATTTGGCCCCTGAAAGAGTTGTTCAGCTCCCATTTCTCCCACATCCAACACGTTGAATACGAGGACCACTGGTCTGCTTACCATCTAAGGTCTGTCTGCAGACCTGGACATGTACCATTATCATGAGATAATCAATGTCGTTTGCTGCATCTGGGAGTGGTTTGAATTTTTTGGCTCATCGGTGTACATTGCTGAATGAACATGGTGGAAATGCAGATAGAAGTCAATTTCGATGTAAGGTCTTAGTTTTGCATCTCAACGTTGACCTTTTCTTTTGGAGTCTGGGTGTTTTTACTGTAAATGCACGTGGGTTTCATCTGAGTAATCTTGCTCATCCACTTTTTATACACCTGGTTTTTTTTTTTTTAATCTCACTTTCTGACTTCAGGGTGATGTCACCAAAACAGTGCAAAGAACATATCTTTCAGGCCACTATATAAGCAGCTTAATATAGGAGGCCATAAATGAACCCTGAGACCACACAGAGTCGCTGTTTGATGCTAGACGTCTCACACAAAGAAAGTCAATCACCTCTGTGCATCCATCTGCAACTCCTGGCTAAAATTATAGACTCACCACTCTTAGAGGATGTTCATCCAGCTGTAGTTCTTCATGGCAAATAAACAAGTGGCAGATATGACACAAAACTATTTTTGTACAGTAGCTGAGTCATCTGGCTTCATGAAACACACCTCACACAAATGAGATAATTACTGGAATTTTTCTACAGGTCAAGTAAAGGGGAAAAGATACAGAATCACTTAATGCTGAGAAAAAATTATAGAATCATTAAAAAAAAAATTCAGTACTTTATTGCTCCTCCTTGGGCCTTTCAACATGGGCCTTTATGACGGCCTGAATTCTTTGAGGCATCGACTTCACTGATGAAAAGCAACATTCTCCAACAAGCCGCTTCCATCTTTATCAAATTGCAGATAAGATTTGCAAGATGGAGTCTTGTCATGGACATCTTTTTTTATTTCCATCATAAAGGAAGAGTTTCACTTTGGTGCCCAGATCGCCCACACTTTGCGAGTACTTGAATTTGGGGAGTGAAATCAACACGTGCCTCTCAACAGCACAATGAAATGTACATCACCTGCCAACAAAGGTCGGTCATTCAGGCCAGTCCAAGCTTATTATTTGCACCATCGCTGAATTTTATTCCCCTGAGTGGATTTTGAACTTGAATTCTGTACGAAATGAATTAATTCGCCATCAACTGCTATTAGCACAACTGGAATCCACTTATAAGTTATTCATATTAGATGTGTAATAAGATATGAACTGAAGATTATTCATATCCGTATTTGTACAAAGGTATAAAATGTATGAAAAATAACAGTTTGAATGCACTACTGGGTATTTACAAACATTATTAACAATACGTACAGCATGATATTATATCCTGTGTATAGAGCGACGAGGATATTTGTGATGCGATGACAGATAGTGGTATTTTCAAATATCGTGGACGGGCAGTCCTGCAGTTATAACCATGACTATGAAAAATAGAAGTTCTGAGGCTGATTATCATATACTTGTTTAACATTTTCATGCACTTTTAAAACAAACAAAATTAAATTAAAACCTGCAACCTCATATCATAAATGAATGGGGAGATTTGCTTGTTTTCTTCAATCAGTCATCTTTTTGTTTCATTGGTATGACATTACTCAGAAGTTCCAGCATAATTGCCTTGGCCAACACAAATTTGTGATTCATCACTGAATATCACTTTTATCCAATCGTACACATTTCATGCATGCTTCTCTCTACCCCACCGTAACCTTTCTTTCCTCTGTTTAGGTGTTAATGCTGGCCTTTGTTTGGCTTATCTGATGTAAATCCCAATTCATTCAGCCGATTTTTCACAGTTCTGTTCCAAACAATGACTCGCGTTTCTGTCCATTTTTTTCCCTTCCCCAAGAGGAGGAGGGCAAGGGCATTGTAATCGAGTCGGTTTCTTTATTTGTTTGTTTGTTAGTTAGCATGATTGTGCGAAAAGTATTGACTCGATTTACACCAAATTTGAGAAGAAGTTCGGCACTGACCCAGAATAAATCACATTAAATTTTGGGATGAATTGGGTCAAGGTCAAAGTGCCATCCATCTTGGAGCAGTTTTATCATCCTTCCCTTTGCTGCAATTTCCAGCTCTCTTGTTGATGCCACGTTTCCTCACAAATTAGCCAAGTCTGACGCCTCTAAGCCTGCAAGCATGCGCTTTTAACTGCAGCCTAATTTGCATATTCAGATTCGTATTGGTATTTCTTTTAGACATGCCGATTACAAGGTGATTCCATAATTTTTTTTCTTCTACTTGATCTGGGAAAAAAAACGTACCATTAATTAAAATAACAATCTAATTTGCCTGAGGTGCGTTTCATGAGTCCAGAATGTCAAGCTAATGAACAAAAATAAATTTGTGTCATATCTTCGATTTATTTCTTTCAAGTAAAAAAGCTGGATGAACACCCTTAAAGTATGGTAATAATTTTTGCCAGGGGTAGTAGTATTAACTTACCAGTCTATTCCTAATCAAGTTCTAAGGGACTCCAAGGCCATCCAAGCATGGATTGGGCAAGAGGCAGGTTCTACGCCAGGGGTGGACAAAAAGGGCTGTATACTGTCCCTGGTTTTCACATCAATTATCAAATTAAATGCTAGAAGTTATCTTAGTCAGTCAAACTATTGATAAAATCTGACTATTCTGCTGCATTTCTTTAAAAACAGTTTGTGTCCCCATATGAAAACTTTTTTTTAATCGAAGCGAAGGTATGAGAAAATCAATGTTTGTGACTGTGAAAACAACCAAATAGTTCAATTAGTCTAGGTAACTCGTGGAAATAAAGACCGGCGAACACATTGGTCCTCCAGGACTGGAATTGCCCATCCCTGTTCTTCACAAAACAGCCCAATCTGAGATTCAGACCTATAACCGCCTTGCTGCGAGACAACTCTGAATCACTGCAATGTCCATTATTATTGCACAGGTGATTAAAAAAATGCACAAATCAGTATGGCATATGTGCCAATTGGTTTGTCATGGCTAATTGTATTTGAATTAAACATGATTAGGTGCTAATTTATAGGTTAGATTGAACTGCTCAGTTTTTTTCAATCTGCAGCCATTCCTTGTTCAATTCAAGTGAATACAATTTTATTTGTTTCGCCGTTTTTGCAGAACAACGGTCATAAAAATTCTTTACTGATAAAAAAAGGTGGTGTCCAGCCTATGCCATGAAACAGTTAATTGGGAAAAAAATCCCAGTCAATCCCTTTTCGGAGAAAAATTCTCACAGTGTTGAGAAAAAAGCTCCCAGATGGGTACGTAAACATCTCAGGAGGAACCCGGCTATAATGGGGTAGCCCATCCTCCACTGGCCCGCTAGTTCATACAACCTGGATTTAAGTCACAAAAAAAAAAAAAAAAACCCTGAAAAATCCAAGGTGTATCTCCAGGAAGAGGATGGATGGATGTCGCCTGAATCAATCCGATCAGGACATGCACACATCCCTGTGCCACATTTCACTCACTTTGATCTTCATCACACCCATCTTCCCCACACATCTTACACCTGTGCATCTCTCGTTTACAAACTTAGTGCCCCATGCCCATAATCCCGACAAATATAACACCTCAGTCAAATCCTCTCATATGGTCCCTCCCTGTAACTAACGTCATCCAAGTAGCCTACTCCCTCTGTTAACTCCCCATCAAAATCTAAATAATGCACTGCTCAACTCTCCAGGGCTTTTCAGCGGTCTAGGCCCAGAGCGTTCTGCTATTTGCAAAAAACATTCACAAGCCTCTGACAGCGGGATGCCTCTTTATTTATTTCTTTATTTAAGCAGGGGGCCTGACTGAGACCATGTCTCCTTTTCAGCAGGGCCCTGCATTACAAACAATTATAATAACACAGTTTACAAGGACATTTGTAGTACCAAGAAGAAGAAGAAAAAATAATAACTAAAGGCACTCGTAGAGTGCAAACCCCCGCCAAGGCAGCACAATCCAAATCTTCATGAGTGGGAGCAAAGTTGAGTTATCGCGTGTCATACGATTTCAAGATGGCTGCCGTGGCGGCCATATTGTTTCACTGATCGGGGTGAAAATCAATAGGGTCCATCCTTGATGTAATAGCAATGCACCCACAAAATTTCAGCCAAATCCGTGCATTACTTTTTGAGTTATGTTGTTCACAGACAAACAGACAGACAAGGGCGAAAACATAACCTCTGCCCCAACTTCGTTGGCGGAGGTAATAGGGTCATTCCTCACTATTGGTGACTTTTCAGTGTGCTAACTTTTGGGGAAAAAAAGAATACAATTTTCATGTTTTTAACATTATACGTGGTAAATGGTATTTTTAACCTTCAGGATCCTGTATTGATGGAGCTTGTGCACCTAAATAATAATAATTATGAATGGGTTATTCAGACATGGACCACGAGAGAGTTCCACCCAGTTAGGGACAAACACACAGGTATTACAAAGTGTTAATAATGTAAATATTCAACAATACTTAGATTTTCTTGCACCATATGTGTCCCTTATTCTATCATAAGAGTTTTTTCTTTGAATAATGTTGATATAAGAATTTTTGAGTAGATCATGTGTTCATTTTTTAAAACAGTCAAATTTTTTTTGCACCCAATTTACCCAAAATGATAAATAACAGAAATTAGCACAAAATTACAAATGTCTGCTGCTGATCCCTTTCAACTCTGCAATGTAACATTAAAATATGCATAACATTCAACATACTTAATGTTATTTGGGCAAAAAATGTGACTAACAAGGTGGAAAGGAGCCCAACAGGGTGGAATGACTAGCAATAACTCAATGATATAATTATTGTTGAAACTCACTCACAGAACATTTAACTTTAATTGAAAATACAAAACATTAAACACTTTGTAAACATAAAAAATTACATTACAGTACTAAACATAAGTGCCTGTACCGACAAACAAAAGTGGCCTTAACCAAACTTTCTTTATGGGCCAGAATTTAATTTGATTTCATTTAATCTTATTTTTAACTTTATTTCATTTTATTTCATCTTTTTGTGTGTCAAGGAATGTGCATGTGTGTTGTGGATGTGTGTGTGTGTACGCGTGCCTGAGAAGGTGTTTGTGGGTATGTGTGCACGTGTGTGTGTCGTGCACGCGCGTGTGTGTGTGTGTGTGCGCCTGAGAAGGTGTTTGTGGGCATGTGCGTGTGCTCTTCCCTTTGGATCTGCATCACGCTTCGCTCTGCAGCAGCCCTGCATTTCAGCTGCAGTAGGTGGGGGAGCCATTTCCTAATAAATATATACAATTTAACATTATATTATCATGCAAGTGGGATAAACAACATTTTATAATAATGATCAATTACTGTTTAAATATGCTTAAGAGGGTGTGATCTGTTGATATTGGATCATGGCTGTTATGCGGTAGGACAGCGGTAAAACCAAGTAAATGCCTTGAACCTTAATAATAAAGTTTTACACTTTACACACATTGATAAATTAGATGAACAGTATAAGGAACAAATAAATTTTTACACTGAACAAAAATATAAACGCCCCATGTCAAATTTTTGAGTTCTTATTAACAAAAAACTGGAACATGTGAGTCGGTTCCGATGCCGGACAGCGGTGATATCCAGACCACGGTGAGGACGCCGGGCGTGCAAGTTGGCTTCTCGCAGGCGGTTACAGACTGTCTGTGGTGTGATGAGTCTGTTGTGCAGACCAACGGTCTCATCCGCTGAGCGTGTCGCTGATCTGAGCCGATCCCGCAGGTGGACGAGCAGGATGTGGTGATCTTGTGCTGGTGTGGTCACACGTGGCCGACGTGGATGAGGTCGATTCGCAGTACTGCCCGTCTGTCAGAAACGAACTCTCAAACGGCCTATCGTCCGATAGTTAACATTCAGCTGCACAGCGACCGCTCTGGTGGACATCCCTGCATCCAGCATGCCAATGGCACGTTCCCGCATGACCTGAGACATCTGAGGCATGATGACTTTTGACAAAATTTGACATTTTGGGGTGGCCTTTTATTGTCCCCAGTATAAGGAGTGTCTGGGTACTGCTCATTCTGTCTGATCACCGTCTGGAAATGCCACACCCATGTACTGAGTGAAATCACTGCATCACTGAGCAAATGCTCACTGACAGACAGATGGATTAAAAAAATGGAACACAAATCAAGAGAAATATCCCTATTGTACAAGTAAAAGTCAGCATATGCTCACTTAGAGTTGTTAACTCCATGTGGCATCAATATTTGACAGGGGGCGTTTATATTTTTGTTCAGTGTATATATCAGTATTTATAAGCATTTCCTTACATTTTGTGATAGATTTTCCAACCTGTTAGGTGCATGTTCCACCCTGTAAGATTTACATACCTAACAGGGTGGAACCTAACAGGGTGGAAATTTTCAAACCAAATAAGCCATTGCTCAGTGACAGCAAACTTTCGTTAGCTAGCTCTCCACAAATAAATAGTACTTTAGTATAAATATCAAATATGTTTTTTAATTTTTAAAAATGTGGTTTACTTTCTTCAAAAATTAGGCTAACAGGGTGGAAATTTAAGAGTAGGACATACAGGTTAACATCATAAAACATGCAAAAAAGGAAAACAGAAAGTTGTCACTCACCTCACTTTGCTCCTTTTAAATTTGCCTCCAAAAGTGTGATGTCACAGCCAAAGTGTGGGAATGGGAATGATAGTTTTTCTTTGTTCAAACAGCGAAAACCCACAGAGTAACAGGGTGGAACGTGATTTTGGGGACATATAGTAAATTATTTTTAAAAATAATAATAATTACCGTTTCCGTTGCTATAGATTAATAGATATGTTAACATGATCTATACAATAATAAAAACAAATTTCCATGTATAAATAATTATTTTACAATTTATTTCACTAAAATTGAGAATGTGCTTTGGGGACATCATGAAAAGAAGCATGTGTCAAAACAAAAGGCAATAAAGATTAAAAATATACATTTACGAACATTATTTTGTGTTAATTGTATAAAGGAAACCTCAATGTATAATAAAACCCTTTTGTAGTAAACATATTATTTAAAATATTAAGAGTTTATTCTTGGGGAAAGAAAAGTCACTAATGGCCAGGAATGACCCAATAATACATTGCCATTATTAAAGGGAAAACATTAATTAAAACAAGTCTAAGTGCTCTTAGACTCCCCTCAAACAATTCCTCTCTCTAATAATGAAACATTCAGCTTATGTCTCGTTGAATTTCGGTACTTTTAGAGCCATATCTCTCTGCCTCTTTGATTGGCACTCCAAAATTACAATATCACTTCAATACTACCACCGCTCTCACATCCCCAATTACCGTTTTAACGAGTTTCCAAACTCATGGGCGTCACTGAAAACCATATTAGCTTTCGTCCTTTTACTTCCACCTTCACACCAATAAAATACTTCCCTTCTATATCGTTAGTTTCGCTTCCATTTTTCTCTCCTCCCTCCACCGTTTCAAATTCCATTTAGCAAGTCCATGCATCCGTGATCAAAATTCTTAAACCATCCAAGTAGCCCACCAAAAAAACAAAAAAACAAAAAAAACAATCCGTTAAATTCAAACTTCGTGCTCCCCCATCCCTCCTCTTACCCTTCATCGTGTACTCCCTCCTGGACCTGGTCGCATGGTCATAGCCACGTTGCGATAATTATTGGGTCTAACTCATTAAATTACCTGAACTTCCACATCAATCTTCCTCGGGGCATTGAGGGATGGTTGGGGGATGATTCTGTACGATCGATGACTTAGGTCGATACGTTCGTAATTTCATTAATTATTATTAATTTCATTAATTTCATTATCTCCTCAGTAGTCAGTACCTATCCAACACTGATGTGCGTTCCTTCTCTTTATAAATTGAGAACGCGAGCACTCCATAAAAAAAGTAACAATGTCTCTTACCGGGTGCACGGTCAGGGCAGACGTATGGCAGAAAAATAATCCAGCACGCTGAAGAAAGCCAGTAGGCTGAAACGTTCGTGTATTGTTGCCCGTGCCGAAATAAAAATTCTTTACTTTTATCCGTGAGTGCTGGATTATTTTTCTGCTATACGTTCCTTTTCTTTCCCATCCTGTTTGCTAGTCAGGAAAAGTAAAATGGACCCGGTCTGGAGTAATCATGAGTTATAGGTGAGCTTAATGAAGGACTGCTGGCTCGTCACAGGCAATCCCGTAACGCCCGTGCTGAAGCGGTTAAAGGGCATAGCAGGTAGGAAGCAAGATCTATGATGTTCTAGCTACAACAGAATTTTCCATTGCAGTTTTGAACATGCCATCGCGGCACAAAAGCGTCTGTTGTTTTCATATTGGAATAATGACAGTTTTTTTCATGCCAAATGTTTGTTTCACACATAGGACACAGGACTCAAGCCTGTGGTAGGCTATTGTTTAATTTTCGAGTCTTTATTGCACCTTAGTGGGCTCATGATACTTACCACACAGGCAAATATTTCTGTAGCAGGAGTTCTTTCGGGTGGATCTTCAAGCAACTTTCGCAGCTGATACTGAGTAATAAGCTGATACTGGATAATTTTACACGCACTGAGTAAAAGGCCTTTAAGCGACGCCGTTACGAAGACTTAAGCAATTCACCTGTTGAAGCAGCTCTACTTCCTCTCTAATTAGGATTGTTAAACACTAACTACTCATGCATAAGTTCACAGTTTCGAAACATATAAAGCCCTCCGCTCCACATGATTAGCTGAGAACACGAAACATAATTTTTAAACGGAAATAATTCCTTATTTGTTGAGGCGTACTTCGGGTACGCCCCCATTGACAGTGCCCACAGAACACTGCCTCTCGTCTCCGATAACAACGGATTTGAGAACAAAAAGCATTGAGGTCAGCTGCTCGCTTTTACTCTCTTATAAGAACAGGACTCGCGTCAACTTGCGCCCAGCTCAGAGCGGGATCACCGAAGGAAGGAGAACATGCAGAACTCAAGGGATTGTATGCCAATGCAGCCCCCCAATTATGTGCAACTGAAAGACCAGAGGGAGTCAGTGGTGGTCGTTCCATCTACTCCACCACCTCGGGACCACATAATCTGGTCTCTATTCAACTTCTTCTACATGAACCCCTGTTGTCTCGGCTTTGTGGCATTTTACTTCTCAATTAAGGTGAGCGCGACCTTTTTTTTTTTTTTTTTCTAAACTCGCCAACTGTTTCAAACCCTAACTCGGCACTGCATGTCCCCGAAAAACAACCTTAGAATCAATCTGGGCCCGTGCCAGATGGGACTGTTGATTTGCATTTGGTCAAAAGTCGTAATTTAAAAGTCCACATTTTATGATTAGAAGTTGTAGTATTTTGCGGGAGTATAGGCACACGAGATGTGCGGTATTTTCCAATGAAATAAATTAACGTAAGCTGATGAAAACGTGTTTGTGTGAATTCACGTGTGCGCGTGGGTTTTTTTTTTTTTTAACTGTGGATACGTAATTCTTTTAATTTGTTTCCTGTCAGGCAAGGGACCGAAAAGTGGTGGGTGATATGGAAGGAGCGCGAGATTATGGATCCACAGCACGCTGCCTCAACATCGTGGCTCTCTGTCTCACTCTACTCTTTTTCTTAATCTTCATCATTGCGTTTGCTGCGAGCTATGTCTACATCAAACAAACTCTTGCGGAAATGATTAAAGAGAGAGACTGAATTGAACATGAAACTGAATTTCTTTTCTTGCTTTTTTTTCCACGGGCTGGGCGGATGAAGCATTATAGAGCTATTATCAATGTCTGTTTTTCGTGTGCTCATCATTAGACTACTTTTGTGAAATGTATGCTTTAATATTTTTCTGGTCTTTGTTGGAAAAATGGAGATGAATATTTTTTTTGTACAGTTGAAACCGACGCAGATATGTATGTTCTAGCTCATGTATTGCATCAATAAATGCTTGAACAGGCCGTCTTGTATTTTACTGATGCCGGCTCGCACTCTGAACAAATAATAAGAAACTATTTAACTTATGATCTATGGATGGTACAGTAGGTGGCATTGCTGCCTCGTGAAAATTACTTTTTCTGCAACTTTTTTCAAATTAAGTCTGATACAAAGACACGACAAAATAGCGAAGGGAGAAATTCTATACATTAATGAACTTCGTGTGGTAAAATGACCTCTGCTTATTGGAGCAGAAGGCAGCGAGCGAAGTGCCGAGGGACCAACTCTAGTTGTGAGGCCAATGGCTGGTTCAGGGTGAATGGCAGGAGTATTTCGCACGGTGCTCGTCTTTAAAAAAACACACAAACGCGCAAACTGCATGCAAAGAGGCGACAGTTTGCCTTCATGCTGAAAACCATGTTTATCAGCAACAGCGCGAGCTTCCGAGCTGCCCTCAGAAAATTCCCTGGCATACGTAAATTCCGCTACAATAAAAAAAAAAAACCTTTTGTGGGTGTGGGCGAGGATGGAAAAAACCCATCAAACTAATCATGTGAAAATACTTCCACCTACTGGGAAGAACTATGAAAGACGCTGCCTGCGGCGGGGAAAACCATACTTCTCAACCAGACGTGGAATATCGACAGATGGACATGCTGGGCATGCAGAAAGATGTCCACTTTGTCAGAAGGTCTGAGTTTTGTATCTCCACAAGGGCCTTTTCTTTCAGATTCTGGATGTTTTATTGTAGTCTGCGCGAGTTTAATCTGAGTAGTCATTCCTTCCCTTAGCATGGAATCTGGTTTTAAATCTCACTTTCAGACCTCAGGGTGATGCTACCACAACAGTGCAAAGAAAATATGTTTCATTCTACTACACTACCGGTCAAAAGTTTTAGAACACCGCAATTTTTCCAGTTTTTTTATTGAAAATTATTCAGTTTAATGTCTTCTTGTACTCTGGAATAAAAGCATAGACATGATGGAACAAATAAACAATTTAAGTTAAAAAAATTGTGGAATCAATTTATAAACCAAAATGTATTCTAAACTTTTGACTCAGAGTAGTCACCTGTGGCAGATATAACAGCTGAACACACTCGTGGCATTCTTTCTACAACGGAAATCAAATATTCTTCAGAAAGTTCTTCCCAAGTCTGTTGCAGATGTTCCCGCAAATGTGTGGCACTTGTAGGTTACTTTGCTTTCACTCTTCTGTCCAGTTCATCCCAAACCGTCTCGATGGGGTTTAAGTCTGGAGACTGTGCTGGCCACTCCATGTTTTCAAGCTTATCATCTTGGGTGCGTTCGAGCGCGTCTGCAAGTAAGCTGGCTGCGCGAGGTTCCCAAAAATTACGCGAGAATCTTGCCGAAGTGGCGCGATAAGCCCTCCAAACCCTGCGATAGCTGCAAGATCCTGCAGTTATCGCGGGGTTTGGAGGGCTTATCGGGCAACTTCGGCATGATTCTCGCATTTTTCGGGAATCTCGCGAAGACGGCTTACTTGCAGACGCGCTCGAACGCACCCCTTGTTCTTTTTTGCTAAGGTAGTTTTGGCAGAGCTTGGACTTATGTTTTGGGTCATTATCTTGCAGTAGGATGAACCCCTGACCAACTAGGCACATACCAGAGGTTACTGCATGGCGCTGCAGAATGCTGTGGTAGCAGTTTTGGTTCAGGGTGCCTTTCACTCTGTACAAGTCACCAACCCTGGATCCAGCAAAACAGCCCCAGATCATTTTCAAGCTATTCAGTTTCAAGCTATTCATTGGACTGGAACTGCATAACTTTCAATAAAAACTGGAAAAATTGGGGTGTTCTAAAACTTTTGACCGGTAGTGTATATAAGCAGCTTAAAACAGGAGGTCATAATTGAACCCTGAGACCACGCAGTTGCTGTTCGAAGCAAAATGTCTCACACAAAGGAAATCAATCACCTGTGTACATTCATCTCTTATCTCACCAGTCTACTAAGGTTCTAAGGAACTCTGAAGCAAAACATGGTTAAACACAAAACAGCCCAACCTGTGATTCAACCCCATAACCACCCTGCTATGAGATGACACTAAAATGTGATTTCCTGTAATTATAGCATAAATGATAAAAAGAAAAACTACACACACATACACACACAGAGTCAATATGACCCATGTGCCAATTGGTCCATTGTGGCTTTAAATATTTGAATTCAATATGTTTAAGTTTAAATTATAGGTTAAATTTGATTATTAAGCTTTTCTTGTCCAAATCCATTTGTTTATTCAGTTGAAGTAAACTAAATTTTATTTGTTCAGCACTTTTCACGAAAGGACTGTCACAAAAATGCATTACAGAGTAAAAAGGGCAGTGCCCAGCCTATGCCCCAAAATTGAAAATAAGGCAATTAGGAACTCCCATCAGAGAGAAAAATTCTCAAACAGTGGTGAGAAAAAATTCCCGCATCAGTAGAAATTTCAAGAAGAACCCAGCTACAGTGGGGGAGCCCATCTTTCACTGGTCTGCTGATTAGTAAAAGTTGGATTGAACTCTGGGGAAAAAAAAAATATATATATATATATATATATATATATATATATATATATATTTATTGCATATTTGTCACACTTAAATGTTTCTGATCATCAAGCAAATTTTAATGTTAGCCAAAGATAACCCGAGTAAATACAAAATGTAGTTTTTAAATGATGATTTCATTTATTGAGCGAAAAAGCTATCCAAACCTACTTGGCCCTATGTGAAAAAGTAATTGCCCCCTAAGCCTAATAACTGGTTGTGCCACCCTCGACAACAACAACTGCAATCAAGCATTTGCGATAACTGGCAATGAGTCTTTCACATCACTGTGGAGGAATTTTTGCCCACTCTTCTTTGCTGAATTGTTTTAATTCAGCCACATTGGGGGGTTTTCAAGCATGAATGGCCTGTTTAAGGTCATGCTACAGCATCTCTATCGGATTTAAGTCTGACTTTTCACTAGGCCACTCCAAAACCTTTCTCTTTTTTTTTCTAAGCCACTGAGAGTTGGACTTGCTGGTGTGTTTTGAATCATTGTCCTGCTGCATAACCCAAGTGCGCTTGAGCTTGAGGTCACAAACTGATGGTTGGGCATTCTCCTTTAGGATTTTCTGATGGAGAGCAGAATTCATGGTTCAATCAATTACAGCATGGGAAAAAAAGCTATCCAAACCTGGCCCTATGTGAGAAAGTAATGCCCCCCGTTAAATCATGAAAGAACTGTGATTAATCACATATTTTTAAGTTCAAAATCACTAGCCACACCCTGGCCTGATTACCGCCAAACCTATTGAATTAAGAAATCACTTGAATAGAACCTGTCTGACAAAGTGAAGCAGGCTAAAAGATCTCAAAAAGCAACACATCATGCTGCAATCTAAAGAACTTGAAGAACAGATGAGACATTGACATCTATGAGTCTTGAAAGGGTTAGAAAGCCATTTCTAAGGCTTTGGGACTCCAGTGAACCATGGTGAGAGCCATTATCCACAGTGGAACAGTGTGGATCCATATGGAACAGTGGTGAACCTTCCCAGGAATGGCCGGCCTCCCAAAATTACCCCTAGGGAGCATTGACGACTCATCCAGGAGGTCACAAAAAAAAAAAAAAAAAAAACCCAGAACAACATCTAAAGAACTGCAGGCCTCACTTGCCTCAGTCAAAGTCAGCGTTCATCATTCAACAATCAGGAAGAGACTGGGCAAAAATGGCATCCATGGGAGAGTTCAAAGGTGAAAACCACTGCTGACCAAAAAGAACACAAAGGCTCGTCTCGCATTTGCCAAAAAACATCTTGATGATCCCCAAGACTTTTGGGAAAATATTTTGTGGACTGACAAGACAAAAGTTGAACTTTTTGGAAGGTGTACGTCCCGTTACATCAGGTGTAAAACTAACACAGCATTTCATAAAAAGAACATCATACCAACAGTCAAACATGGTGGTGATAGTGTGATGGTCTGGGGCTGCTTTAGGACCTGGACAGCTTGCCGTAATTGATAGAACCATGAATTCTGCTCTCTCCCGGAAAATCCTGAAGGAGAATGTCTGACCATCAGTTTGTGACCTCAAGCTCAAGTGCACTTGGGTTATGCAGCAGGACAATGATTTGAAACACACCAGCAAGTCCACCTCTGAATGGCTTAAAAAAACAAAATGAAGGTTTTGGAGTGGCCTAGTTAAAGTCCAGACTTAAATCCAATTGAGATGCTGAGGCATGACCTTAAACAGGCCGTTCATGCTCGAAAACCCTCCCATGTGGCTGAATTAAAATAATTCTGCAAAGAAGAGTGGGCCAAAAATTCTTCCACAGCAATGTGAAAGACTCATTGCCAATTATTGCAAACTCTTGACTGCAGTTGTCGCTGAGGGTGGCACCACTACTTATTAGGTTTAGGGGGCAATTACTTTTTCAAATAGGGCCAGGTAGGTTTGGATAGCTTTTTTTCCCTTAATAAATGAAATCATCATTTAAAAACTGCATTTTGTATACTTGGGTTATCCTTGGCTAATATTAAAATTTTTTTGATGATCTGAAACATTAATATGCAAAAAAAATAAGAAATCAGGAAGGGGGCAAAGACTTTTTCACAGCACTATATATAAATATATTTATTTAGCATTTCTAGTTGCACTACTCGTCGCAAGTCGCACAGCTGGTCGCAAGCTGCAAATTTGTTGCAGAGTTCTCTGCTCACAAATTCAAAAGAAATACAAGACTTCTTGAAGGAAACAAAAAAGAGGAAATGTTTGCAGGTGGCAAATAATTTTTCCGCTTTTTTAGTTTCAGTTGTCGCTTCGCAATGATTTAACTTTTCTTTGGCTGCCATTGACATTTCTTGGAGGGTTAAATTGTGATGCGCTCAGTTTGCAGCTGAAAATATTCTCTCGAAGTTGGAGATAGTAGTTTAGGCTACACATTGAGCACACCATAGGGGAGCAGTTGTAGCCAGCATTACGCAAATGGCACTATTTATTTATTTGTTTGTTTGTTTGTTTGTTTGTTTCTAGTACTGTACTGTTGGTGTAGGCCGACAAATATTTGAATGTTAGCGTATCTGGAGAGCAATAGAGTGCTTGCCGCCGGCAAGGTAGTGAATGCTGGGTATATTATCACGGAGGACATTGGCCCGGATCTTTGGAAAGAATTTTTTCCTTGGATTCTTCAAAATTGCGAGATAAGGGCAAAACGAGACCTTTTGAGTCAATTTTGCCTTTATTTCTGCTGAGAAATTACAGTTTGAAATGAGGAAAAATGGGGGCTTTATATCAATGATGTGAAGAAAATATCACAAACTGGTCGTGACAAATTCGGGATCGTTCAACCTTAGCGGAAGTTTGCGGCCTCGCATTGGATGACTCCTGTTACATTTTTTTTTTTTTTACGATACTTTCTGAGTATAATTTTCATGAAATAATTCATGAAGAAAATACATTATATAGTTAAAAGTCTGTGAACACTTCTCTGAAACATCATTGACTTACATGTAAAAAAAAAAAAAAAAAACAAAAAAAAAGCGTTTTCAAATTGTAAATAGGCCTATCTGACATTTTAATTTCAGAGGAATGAATTGGTCATTGGCTGATAGGACACATTTTCAGCTTTCATTTGAGCGTCTTTCCATACAATTCATCTCCACGATTCGGAGATTCTTGTCCTTAAAGTGCTCTTCCATGTTTAACAACTCTAATGAGTTCTTACGGTTAGGGAGGGGGTCGGTCAAGGCCCGGGTAAGAAGTACAACAAAACCGTAATGGCAGAACAAATTTGAATTGCATGATTCCCGAATTTAAGCAGAAAGTCTATCCTATCAGGACATGCTGACCCACTCATTCAAAATTTTAAAATGTAAGATATTTAGAATTTAAAATGTCCGATACAGGTGTATTTTTATTAGGTCGGTTTTCATTAAGAAAATCTTCACCGCCAGAGAGCAGTATTGGATGAAGAAAATTATGATCCCCTCTCGAAGTCAGTGTGGGCTTCAAGTTGTAATTCGTCAGCTTTACGGAGGAAATCCCACGCCATGTTATAAATGCCGATTGCTCAGTCATCCAAGTCTGTATTTTCTCGAAAGCAGGACTGGCTTCCAGCAGCAACGAGCATCGGCATACATGCCAACTCACTACGGCTTTTGGGCTTTTTTTTTTTTCAGAATGAAACGCCCCAGAGGCGGTGTTAGACTCGAAAATTATTGGCTATTATCCCACCCTTTATTGACAACAATTTGTCCTGGCTAATTCTTGATGGTTTTCCTTCATTAACAATTAGGTCTATGCTCCGGCGCTCGGCGACGGCATTTCAGAACTCTTCGCCGAGCGCCGGAGCATAGACCTAATTATAATTAAATTATTTTTCTGTCCTGAATGTAGCCCATTATTTTGTCGCTTTTAGATCGCATGCGGGAGAGAAGCCGTGTCTTCAATTGTCACTTGATTATTCTTGAATTGGAAAACGTGTTAATGAAGGAAAACCATCAAGAATTAGCCAGGACAAATTGTTGTCAATAAAGGGTGGGATAATAGCCAATAATTTTCGGGTCTAACACCGCCTCTGGGGCGTTTCATTCTGAAAAAAACGCCCAAAAGCCGTAGTGAGTTGACATGTATGCCATCGGACGAAACAATTTTTTGTGAAATCATTTAAACACAATCATTTCAGAAAATTGTTTGGTTAGTTAGACCGGATTAAAAATATTATTGAGAAGAAGCATATCGAAACGAACAAATTTAATTTCTTACTTCTGAGCCAAGATGTCCCGCAATTGTAGTGACGTCATTGCGCAATCTATGACCTCAGTTCTAACAGCACTGGGACAGTTTGTAAAATGCAAATAAAGCAGAATTAAGTGCTTTTTAAATTCTATTTTACCTACATTTGGTTAAAAACAGCACAAAGACAGGCGGGATCCCATTAAGGGCGTTTTCTGGCCCAAACCACCGATTTCAAAATAATGCAAGTGTTCGGAAGTGTTGGGAGGGGCCCCAGAATGGGCGGCCCCTCCCAAAAACTAAAAAATGTTTGAAATATGATTTATTTATTTATTTATTTATTTATTTATTTATTGTCGTAATGAAAATTGATATTGCAGGTTTCTCTGGTGGATTCATGAACCCCATGGGGTGGTTTATCAATGCTGAAAATGATTTTGAATTCGGTGGTTTGGGCCAGAAAACACCCTTCATGGGACTCCACCTTGTTAAAAGTTTCACTGTAGCAACTATTGATGTTTGTTAATATTTGCAATTTCAGAATTTGATGCCTGCAGCACATTTCAAAACACCTGGGACAGGGGACATTCTACAGGTAAATTCGTGAATTGATAACTGATTGAATTATGATTGGGTAAGTAATACACTGTCACAAAAAGCATGGTCATTCACTGGCAAGAATGGTCGAACGACAGGTCATAATATTGTGAAAAAATTCTGAGAATTTTGAGAAGGTGGGGCTATTTCCGATGCCAAAAGAGGAGTCAGAATACCGGTATTGGTTGTGTGTGACCTTCAAGCCCTCTGACAGAAATGCCTTAAGAATTGATGCTCTTCTGCAATGAACATAACAACCTGAATTTAGGAATACTTCAGAAGATCTGTGTTAGTAACAGTGCATGGGATATTTAAATGCATATTAAGAATAAAGAGGAAACCATGTCACTAGTTTTATGGGCATCTTGAAAATTTGCATTGGAAAAAGCAGATGGAAACAGAAAAAGCAAATAAACTTCCTTGTATTGTTCATGGTTGGTAGTCTGATTGTCTTTCATTGTTTTGTAATAGTGTTTAGTGTCATGTTATTGTTATCGTCCCGTTTTTTGTCTGAATATGCAACCTACTGTGTACTGCCTTCTTGGCCAGGTCAGAACTGCAAAAGAGATTTTATCTCAATTGTTCATCTGTTAAAATAAAGGTGAAATTTAAAAAAAGTTGCATAAAAGCTTATGGGCTCGCTTGAGATGGTTTTTGCCTGACGCGATTAAGAGTTAATTCTCAAAATTTGGGATGGAAACTTAGCCGACGAAGTCCTGACGTCGCTGCCTTGCTGCCGCTGCATGCATTTGCATTTGACTCCGTCTTCGCCTCCGGGCAGCGTCGAACATTGCAATCATTAACTGAATGAAATGACCATTCGCTGCACGCAACTCCTGTCGACCTCTCTCCATTTTTACAGCGTCTCGTGGTTCCCCCCCTCAGTTGTTTCTCTTCCGGATGATTTTCTTCAGTTTTTTGTTTCAATTTTGCGACCTCTTCTTCTTTCGCTATTTTATGATGTTCAGAGTGCCCTCTACCGCCATCTTGTGGTGAAACTGGTCTAATTTCTTGGAGTTTATTCACTCCAAGCCAGTTGATGGAAATGCGGGTAATTTGAATTTTCTTTTAAGGGAATTTTCTAAAATTCGCTTAAAATTCGCTTGACAAGAGATGGAAACTCGCCTAATCTTTGTGATGTCTAGGGGCTGCATTAGTGCTCTAGCCTTGGGTAATTTGCACATCTGTGAAGGCACAATTGATATATAAGGAGACATACATTTTGGAATAAAATATGCTGCTTTGCAGACCTTTTTCAGGAATGCATCCACCTATTCCAGCAGGATAACACAAATTCACACTCTGCATGTATTAACAATAGTGTGGCATTGTCGTCAGAGAGCGGGCAATGGACTAGACTGCCTGCAGCGCAGAACTATTTCCTAAAAATGTGTGATGGATTACACAGTAAGTGCAAAATATGACTACAAAGACTCTGAACAGCTGACCAACTGCAGTCCTATTTCAGGTGAGAATGGGAACAAATTCCATTTTCTAAACTCTGACAATTAGAGTAGTCAGTTCTTTTATGACTATTGAATGTAATTGAAAGGAAAGCACAGTGGTGAACATACACCTGTCCCAAAGTAACAGGAAAGTGTTTCAGACATCAAATTTTGAAACAACTTTTATTTTTAAAAGAGAAAAAAGTTGATGATTTAAAATATAACTTATTTTGTCTTTTATTGTTTTTTTTTTTGTTTTTTTTTTTTTACAGTTGAATATAGTTTACAATGGACTAGCAAATTACTGCTGACTGGTTTTATTTACATTTTACATTGTTATGATGACCCAGCTTTAAGTCATTTGATATCATCATAGGATGCCATCAAGCATCATTTTAGCAACGTTTAACAACAAGTTGACCTGCCACTAGCAACTCCCTCCAAAATTTAGCAGGTAATACTGCACCAGAATTGTTATTTTCTCTGAAGCCAAGAGGCTGCTGTTCGAAATGGCACATTTTCATTGGCCAGTGAGTGCAACAAAGCAACATAAAAGCTTGCTTTATCCTAGAAGTTTATTATCTCAGTTGTAACCCCCTCAGTTGTTTTGCTGTCAGATGTTTTACAGTGATAAGTATTGCTCTTGCACTACATCCATCCTACCTCATTGTAGACTAAGCCAGCTAACTGTATCAGATTCCTTACAAGATTCTTTCCCATCAGGTTGTTTTCTTTTCCTCTCTAGTTCAACTGTCCAGAGGTTTTTTTTTCATAATTAGTATTTTTAAGCCTCACAACATGTACTTGCAACATGCTATATGTACTATTAATTCCATGAAGCATCCTTGTGAGAAATGTTCTGTAAAAAGCACTTACATTTTTTCTTTAAGATCTACCCGCTCCATTTAAAATCACGACCCCCTTCTGAGATGCTCTGACTACGTAATGACAGGGCAGCCTTCCTAGTCCAGTAGGGCCTTGGCATCCCCACCCTTCATAGGCGGCATATAAAAACCCAGTGCAGAATTATAGAGGGGAACAGACAGCAGGACCAGTATACGGGGCATCAGACAGAAGGAAGGGCACAGAGGAACCAGTAGCCGGGATGGATAACGCCACGTACAGCTACTCCTCGGACTGCACCCCCCTCACCAGCTGTAAGACTGGGCGTAAGCCGACGAGCTCCACTGTCATTAACATGGGACACTCCGGCAAGCCACCCCGGGACTACCTGGTCTGGTCTCTCTGCAACACGTTGTACGTCAACTTCTGCTGCCTGGGGTTCATGGCTCTCATTTACTCGGTCAAGGTGAGAGTCCATCTTTCTGTCTGTCTACATTTACATCTCTCTCTTGTGTTCATCTGCTTGAGTCAATCTTTCTGGCCCTCTGAGTCATTGTCTCTCCATCTGCCTCTTGCCTGTATGTCTCTATGTCTCTATCTGTCTGTCCCTCTCTGTCCATCTCCAATATTTTGTATATGGCTGTATTGATTTCTGTCCTCTCATGTGAAGGACCACCTCTCTGCTCACCTGAGTTCACTGCATTCTCAAGGTGGCTGCAAGCTTCACACCTGCAACATTTTTTATGAAATCGATCTTTTTTTTCTCTTGAATAACTTCATTTACCAAACATTTAATTGTTACGAATGGTGGCTGACAGCAAAGGGTATATGTGTTTTAGTAGTTCACCGTAATTAACATTGTGCATCTTTCTTTGGACCAGTGCTGCCGGTAACAATTTGAGCGTTCTGCAAGATGATTCGTTAGTATCACGAAGTAGCTCCGATTCCCGAGACCTGCGTGTCCACGCAAATGACAACTGCTGGTGATATAGCGGAAAGAGCCGATGGTGAGCGCGAGCCGCAGGAATCCAGAGACCAGAAGCGAACACAGGGCGTGCAGTTGCTGTGCGGTCGCAGTAAGACGCTTCCTTTCCTTACCCCGACCAAATTAGAAGCGGGTACCGCCTGCCCGACTGGCCTGAGTAAAAATGGAATAATTGCCTCGTCGCAATTACAGCCCTCCGAGAAGATTAGAGACATTGCTTAGAATCGTGCACCGCCTGAGATTTTACTGTTTTTATTGAAGAAACTCACCCTATCGCAAATTATGTGGAACATAGTGTTGAACTTTTGTTCAAGTAATGGGATAAAGTAATAAGGGAATATATACTGTACATACAGTAGGTATAATAATTGACCTTATATTGCTTTAAATTCAGTTTTCATTTGATATTTGGACAAACAGATTTCAGGCAGTTAAAGATCAGAGGAAAATTTAGATTGAAGTACCAAGATGCAAAGTTTATTTTCTTTTCAAAAAGAATTTGGTTAATTTAATTAAATGATTCTCCAATTAGACAATCTGTGTTCCTGAACAGAACAAAATGCTGTTTTATCAATGACAAGGTCTATAAGATAATTTTGTGAGGTCCGTTGCGATTATATCTGGGTCACAGTTTAAAGCAATCAATATTAATCAATATTTGCTTTTCTTGAGATGGTTCATAAGTTTCTGTGGATGATTATTTTCAATTGATATTTAAATCAGTAATTTATAAATAATGGTTTAAAAGCGTCAGCCTGTTAACTGAACATGCTGTATTACCAATTCACATATAGCACATACTGCTGAAGTAGTTTTTTGCTCAGTTTGAATGCTGGTGCACAGCAAATACTACACACACTCATTCATCTTGAATAAATGTGTAAATTTAAACCCTCATTACATAAATATTGGCCACTTTTGGCTTATCCTATTGATAAGAAGATCAGTAGATTTGCTGACTGCCAGCTACAATATTTTTGACCTGATTCCATTGAGGAGTGGATCAGGACGGCTGTGCACATCTGTACAGCTTTGGCTTGTCAAAGAAGACTTGAGTTTTGTATTCTTTTGTGCAGACAGGCAGATTCATGGACAGCCCTGCAAAGACCTGGTTAAAGGAGTGAGGACCCCAGCAGACAGGCTGTCTAGAACAGAAACAGAGGACAGGCATTTCAAACCCACATTCAATTAAGCCAACCAACTAATGACAGACAACTCTGTTATAAACAGCACTGATTCCTGCGGACACTAGTGGCCCAGTTTTTCTGGCAAGAGAGCTGTCAATCACTGACACCAGTCGCTGGAAATGTTTATATAAGCAGTGGAGAGGTCTACAGACATAAGGCCTCGACAAGACCTTGGGCACAAACTGACTGTTCACATCCGAGGGAGTCAGCTACCTCAGTGTGGTTAAGGAGGTGGGGAAATTAGACTCATCTGTTTATAATGCTGGATTATATCTTGAAACATCCATTGCAGCATCCTCTAATAATTTGATCAGGACAGAAAGATGATTGCATGACATTATGATTTCAGCCATTTTTAAAAATTGTACTTAACTTCGCTAATCGTAATCCTTGGACGTTGTCAGGACCAATTATCACTGTGCTATTCTCAGTTTCTAATAAACTCCAAAAGATTGCATATTGATCCCTGAGGTGGATTAACAAACTGCAAGCCCATTGTACGCTCGGATAGGCTGGGCTTCCCTTACCATGAATAAGCGGATGAGATAATGGATTGAAGGAAAGAGTAAGCACATGCCATTTGTACTCAGGTGTTGAATATACAACACGGATTTTACTGCATGTGTGCCACCTTACACAGGCTGTCAACCGCAGTCAACACCAGCAATGACTGGGTTCAAAATCAATCAATCTATCAATCTATCAAGCAGAAAGCACGAGGTGTGTATACCATCAGTCCAACATCAAGAATAAAACATGGAGATTCAAGACAACACACTCATTATGGAAGCACTTTCAGTATTACGACAATGGTGATTAAGGAAAACAGAAATATAAATACAAAATTTTGTTTAAAAATGAGTCTGAGAATAATTAATAGTACATTAAAAGTCTATTAAAATGTGTCTTTAGATAACAATTCAACTGTTTTTCAATATCCAGAGGAACACTGTTCTAGAGGCTTGGGGTAGTTACCGAAAAGATGAGATTTTGCTTTGTTTTTAGCAAAACATAAAGTTGCTTTAGGATCTGAAAGTTTGAAGTCCAGGCCTGAACCACATTCACCAGCCAGAGATCTCAATGAGCTGCCATTGAGTAAGATAAGGCTTTCCAGATTATGGGTGAAATGAAAGCTTACACAGAGAAGAGGATCTTAAGGAACAATCTTAGGCAGCTCTACTCTTGGCTTAAGGCAAAGGGAAATCTTGCCTTTTTACTTATGGCTAAAGGCTCTGAAACAATCTCCTTGGGAACATTAGGCCCCTCAAGGACAAAGATCACAATGTATGATCAAAGTCATTCCCATCCAAACATGCAAAAGCTGAAATAAGAGTAACTGCTGGTAATGGAGACCAAAATCGGACGAATTTTAATATTTTACCATTTTATCATTTATCATCCATTAATGGTTGCTCGATCAGTGTCAGAGAATGGAGTTCTGGAGCACTGACTTTCCAAAAAGACTTCTTTAATTGAGTAAAGCAGCTGTCGTTGCCAACTTTTACACATAGAAAAACCAGTGGTGATTGGCCTCTCCCCCTTTCCCGCTTTCAACTATCCAGGCTAGGGACCAGAAGACGCTGGGGGACCTGAGGGCAGCTCAGGAGTGCTCTGACAAGGCCAAGTGGTACAACATTCTGGCATCAGGCTGGAACCTGCTCATCCCATTGCTGGTGATCCTGCTTCTGGTTCTCCTGCTGGTGCACCTGGGCAGCGCTGAGGGCACCTTTGACTTCTTTGGCGAGGACGGCTTTCAGAGCTTCATGAACCTCTTCAGTAGGTAGAGTGACGGAGATGTCTATGGAGGGACAGTCAAACTGCTGAAAAGAAAACAAAGCAGCAGTTAACCAGTCGGCCTACCAACCCTTCCCTTGCCCCCTGAGACAACTGACTTTTTATATACTGTTTTTCTTTCATTTATTAGTTTTTATTTTCTGTTCTAATGAGTTTCATCAGTATTGTTGTTATATCACATGTACTTTGTCATGAATATTTCCGGGGTAAGTTATCCCCCCTAAGTTATACCTATAAGTAGTGTGAGATTCAAAAATAATTTGAACAATGTGATTGAAAAAAAAAAATAAACCAATTATACAGAATTAGCATTACTGTAAATTTATTGTAAGAGAATAAGTGGGTCCAGGGAAGGGGATTCAATGTTATTGTTATCTGGGCATCCATATTCGCTGCGGTCCCAAGAATTGTATATCAAACATAAACTGAAAATAAGATCAGAAATGAACTTGCAGTTTTAGAGTTCCGAGGTAGAGAGAGTTAGAACATGAGGTGTTCCAGAAAATCTGGTCACAGAGCAACTTTATTTCCACTGTGTTATCGGGAACTGTCTGAAAGGGAATGAGTTGTTTTTTCCTCATTTTCTTTTCTCATATTCAAACATTTCCCCTTTCATGCTTTTCGAAACCATTACTTGCTGATTTATTGTTCCCCCCCCAAATTCATGTTTCCCTTTCGAGAAAAGAAGAAAAAAAAAAAAAAAAACCCAACAATTTCCACCATGCAAGACAGCTTGATATTGTGAGATGGAACCAAAATGGCTCCCACCTCTTGAGCGCTTGGTCCTTGTTTCAGAGGTGCCGCTGCTTCACTCTGACTGGTAAGTTCAGTAGATGCTCCATGTGGGCCATGTGCAAGACCAGGGTCGAGGGGAGCTGGAGCCTATCCTAGCATAGAATGATCAACAGATAGGTGTGAGGATTCGCTCAGGAACCAGACGCGAGAACCAAGCAATGCAGTAGATGAGGGTTTATTAGCGAGGGGGGGAAACCCCTGCAGGGCAGAAGGCAAAGGTACAAATTCCACAATCCAAAAAAAAAAAATCACAATCCAGTTGGGCAGAAACAGTCGAAAACCAGGGCAGCAAACAGTACTCATGGTCAGGCAAAAATAGGTTCGGTACACAGGCACAGGTTTGTCAGAGAAGCAAAGCCAAAATCCAGAGGGCGAAATCCAAACCGTTACCAGGGCAGCAAACACAAAACTCGTAGTCGGGCAAAAAAAAAAAAAAAAGGGTTCGAAAACAGATGCAGACAAAAGTACAAAAAAAGCAGAGCCAAAAATCGTAAGTCGGGCGGTCCAGTCAGAAGATAAACACTATGAGTACAAGGCAAAAGATAGCAGCACAGGTAAACAAGAGGAAACGTTCTGACGGGGAACTACAGTGAGAAGACAGCTTAAATACACTCAAGGGAAGTCACATGCTATGATAAGGATCAGGTGATGAGGATCAGACTAATTACAAAGGAGGGAACATGAGGGAGAACCTAATCACATGAAATTGGCAAAAGCCAAAACGCGGACAGGGAACACGAGACAGCCTATGACAAGACAAACAGCTCCAGTTAGGGAGTTCTAATGTGCACAGATAATGAGAGGTAGGACAGAGTGGAGCAGGTGCGGAGGATCCGCTGAATAGCAGCAAAAGACTAAGTGCAGGCAAGAGGCGGAGACTAGAACAGGGCGAGTGCTGAGAGCTTGTTAATCAATTAGTAAGTGCAGCTATACAATCCCTAGTGCTCCTTAGTAAGTTAGTATTATATACAATGTTAGTCTGGGTTAGTAACTTTAACAAAACAAACTGTTAGTATTGGTTAGTAAAATAGAAAAGGGAGGCGAAGGAAGTAAACGAGATTGGAAGGAATGTTTGAAACCCAGAAACCATGAAATCACCTAAGCATGTGACACGCAGGACTGGGGAGAAGCTGTAGCTTAACAAAAGACCAGACAGGGGAGACAAAGTGCAATGAAGGGCATGAACAAAGACATGGACCGGAATCTAACAGAATAGTGGATTGGGAATGGCAAAAGTGAAAACATGGCAAAGTACAAAAACGAAACCGAACATGGCAAAACCTGACATAATCATAAACATAACAGAGAGTGGCAGAATCATAACATGGCAGAATCATGACAGAACAGATTAGAATCATAACAATAGGAGCACATCCATTGCAGGGATCATTCCCTCACACTTTCATACACAGTCTAAAATTAGCCTGCCATGCACATATTTGGTCTGGCTTGAGGGATACTGGGACAGCACAGAGGAAAGAAAAGGGGACTTCCTCAGGTGAAAATCCAAACACACAGAAAAGTCGCAGCCCAGATTCAGAGAACCTGCAATGAGGCAACTGTTCTAGACCACTGTGCCGCCGTGCTGCCCTCTCCCCTGTGCATTGGTCGGATTGGCTGGGATCACATTTAATTTCATGGTGGGGGGGAGGGGGTGTATGACTGCAATGGGTGAGGTACTCTCTTTTTCTAGCAGCAAGTTGGATGTGAATGTGCGTTAATAGGAGATGATACTTCCCCGTTTTCAAGGTTCTCCTTTTTTGAAGTCCTTTGCTGTTTCTTCCAATACATCTGAAGCAGCTGTCGAAAAGGCACCCATGTCTAAAAGTAGAATGTATAATTTTTGCACAAGCCAGTGGAGTAAACATAGCCAAAATTGCAGGGAAAGTCCATCAGTGAGGCCACTGCATACCCACAAGGCTCAAGGCCAGGCCACACAAACTCTTCAAGGACTGATTTTAGAAACAAGACCTTGCCCTGCCCTGCTGGTTACTGCTGAGATTATGCTCCCAGTCCAACCATGGGTACTATGGGTGGGGCGCATCTTTAGCCTGGGCTATTTGTGAACACTTGCCGTAGAAATGATAACAGGTTGCTGCATGTTGGGAGAGGGGGTTAAAAGGTGGGGCCAGGCTATTCTCTCTGTTTCTTAGCATCTCTCTCACTGCAGAATATTCAGAGAGTCCTTGAGCTATGTCTTTCACTTAGTTTGTATTGGAACCTAGTGCAAGCTCAGACATGAACAGGAATGTCTCATCTTCAAGAAGATCCCTGGCTTTGTGAAATATAGTCATTCAGAAAATAGAGCAGCAACTCTCAAAAATATTCCTGGGGGACCACCAGCCATATCCAGAGGTGATCTGAATTCCCCTATTCCCTTCCTTTACACTTTTACTAAACCTCAATAGACAACATTTCATCGGTCAAGGGAAAGTTGCAGGGAGATTTTTAAGTTAACTTAGGACATGTTTGAGAAAAACTGGATGCCCCTCCCTTCAATACATCATGAGCTCGTTGGCGAAGATGGCCTTTGCATTTTATCAGAAAACTTTAGGACATGACTGACCTATCCACTCGCTACAGCAGCAAAGGAATGTGGTCCACAATAGATCTTTTCTTCCTCCCATGTTTGGCTCTGTGTTCCTTGCCGGAAAGAAGCAGTGAAGGAGCTAAATGTGAAAGGAACGGGCATAGACTCCAAATGCAGTTCAGCATCGGCAGGGCGTTTATTGGGATTCACAAAGCTCATGGTCAAGACAGAAATGGATCAATAGCCAGGCAAACAGAGATATGCAGGATGGGCAGAATCGAAGTCAGGGGACAAGCAAAAAGATCCAGTAACCAGAATAATCAATCCGCACAAAGACAGTAACAAAGAGGGTTGAAACTAAGGGAATGGAAGGGAAGGAAAAAGGAGTTGGATGGGACAAGGGCGAACACAGGAGAAACTAAACAGATGGATACAAAATGGGAATTAGGGAGAACGAAGTACTAATCACTCAAATAGCAATCTCTACAACGCAATACAAACAATCAAATACAAAACTTACGGAGAATCACAAGAAACGAGCTTTCAACAATCGAAACGAGCAGAATAGCGCAGAAACGAGACTGACCAAGAACGAGCTGTGGTAGAAACGAGTCGACAAGAAACTACGGGAAAGTGGGTCTTTTAAACACAAACAAATTAAGTGGAGGCCCAGCTAAACTCAGAACAGGTGAGAGGAGAGGCGGATCTAGAAAAGCAAGGACGGTGATAGGAGAGAGAGAGAGGAAGTAGGTGGGATCCTAACTTTGAACTAACTAATCACCCATGCCTAACTGAACTGCTCTAAGTGTGGATAGTCCAATCAGAACAGCAAGAGAGAAGGAAGAGGAATTACCAAACCGAAATTACAGGGAAGAGAAAAAAAAAAAAAAGACAAGATGCCATGAGACAGAAACGGAGGAAAACACTGAAGACCAGAGACAGAGCAATCATCCAGAAACACACATGCTCTAATGAATAAATATAATAAATAAAATAAATAATAGCAATACTAAAAACTAGAAACTAAAAACAAGCATACAAATCACTGATTTCTAACAAAATGCCTCATTTCCTTCATGAAATAAACAATTTGGGCACTCCTTGTCATGGCTACCAGCCATACTATTTCCGGTACAAGTCTGTTAGCAAGGAAGATGCCTCCCTGTTTTGAGAATCCGGGTCCTCCTCGAGTATTTGAGGCGCTCCACTTTTAGCGCACCAGATGTACAGAAACTCATCAAGGGCTATGTACATCAGTTCCATCAGGTGTGCTTAGGAAGGAACACATAAAATACCTTGATCTGGGGAAAGGTTTGTGAAACACATCAGCAAAGTATTGTATCACAAGCTGTCAGTTTTCAGTGGCAGAGGTGGAATGTTCTGGCTCATAGAGTAAAAGTCCTCACCTGTTATTGATTCCAGTCACCTGGATTAGCCTCTGACAGCAGGTAGAATTCATTCGTTTGATCAGCTGACTTAATGGGGTGGGGGGGTGGACACGGCAAGATTTTCCACCTCTGTTCAGCGGGATAGAATGTCAAATAACAACTAAGGTGCGGTGTGCTGGCAGGTGGAACAGTTACGAAACATCAACTTAAGATTAACCAAAATTGAAACCAAAGAACAACAAACACAAACTATGTTATGAGCTAATTTAAGTTCCATCTGTAAGCCACACATTCACTTAATGCACAAGTCTCACTATTCTGGTCATTACCAGAGAATGTTTGTACTCCAAGTCATTCGGGGTCATTGTTAGTCAACCACAGGGTTTCCCATCATCAGCATCTGTAGGTACTGTGTCTGCTGGAGTCGGTGTTTGTAAGAGTTCAGTAATAAGTCACTAGTGAATGCCCCAGTTTGCAAGAAGAGTTAGCGGACATTTTCTTGCCTCTTGTGCCTCCTCCCACACAATGGATGATATTTGCATACTTCGAAATTACAGGTCCCATTCGCCAACTTTCTCCTTAATCCCAGAGGCTCAGCAGATTTCCCTCATGGGAATATTACAAGCCTGGATTTGTCTGACTGGCTTGAAATGAAAGAGGGACTGGTTTTTTTCTGCTTCAGGATCTCTTAAACAGTGGTTCTGCCTCCCTAGGGTGGGCTGTGAGGGTGCTTGGATCATATGACCAGGAAGAAGTTCTATAAAGGGGGGGGGGTTTGCTATGCTATTTGTTGTTTTGCCACCCATGCGCCCTGAGGACCAGATATAATGAGACCTTTTGCAGTGGCAAAATTATTTTGCCCTTGCAAAAACCAATAACATGGACAGTGGCCAGCATCTTTGTTTTTCACAAATCTTTGGTCATGTTATTGGTTTTGCTTGTGTTGAAAGGTTTTGTCACCCACAGAGGGTTGAAGTGAATCTGGTGCTGAGAGCTTTTGCTCCTCGAAGCCAGTGCTGCTGGCAACTAGGCCAGTGCTTGTAGCATTGGATGTGTTTCATTACTAAAATTCAAGTTTTTTTAAAGTTTAAATTTTTTGTGTTGATCAGTGACTGATTCAGGGCCGTTCAAATCAAAATAAGTAAAAACGAAAGCAACAAACCAGATAAACTACAACAAAACCAAAAAGTCAAGACATGCATAGACTGGAGCAGTACAAATGTTTAAATTGCGTTTGATCGGAGATGGAAATGGGAACTTTGTTTTAGAGCTTCGTAGGTGAAATTATCTTCAGTGCATGAAGGGGAAATTTGCCAATGCAACCAGAAGCCTGCCTACCTGATATGTCCACTTGGGGATGAAAAATACTATCAATACAACACACAGATGGGCAACAAATTAATGGAGAAAATCAACAAAAACAGTCTTAGCAAAGTGTTGGGCCTTCATAAGCTACCAGATCAGCTTTAAAACACCTTGGCATAAGTCGAACAAGTTATACTTTACTAGAACGATACTCTATAATTTGGTGTTTTGATGATGGGGACGAATGGCGCTGCCAGAGCAGCTTTAACACACCTTCGCATAGAGTCTCACAAGTTCAACTTTACTGGAATGATATTCTCTAATTTGGTGTTTTGATGATTGGGACGAATAGTGCTGTCTAACACGTTTCAAAATCTCCCATATGAGTTCAGTTGGTTTGAGATCTGGTGTCAGTAAACACAAATGCTGGTAAATTAAACATCCTCATACTCTTAGACCACAGTGCAGCCTGTGACATGGTAAACCACAAGACTCTCATAAATCGACTCCAAACCTGGTTAGGACTATCTGGTCCGGTGTAAAATTTGTTTAGGACCTACTTGCACAAGAGAGAGTTTTTTGGGGCTATGGAAAATTTCCGCTCTGGTAATGTTGCCATGAATTGTGGTGTCCCGCAGGGCTCAATTTTGGGCCCTCTTCTTTTCAATCTGTTTGTGCTCCCGCTTAGACATATCATCAAAAAATATAATATTCAATATCAAAACTATGCAGATGACACACAACTTTACATCTCACTCTCCCAAATGACATGACTCCTGTAAAAACTCTGTTATAATGCATCAGTGAAATCAAGTTGTGGATGAATCTAAACTTTCTCCAACTTAACAACAAAAAAATTGAAGTTGTTGTGATGGGTCCCAAAGCAAACAGACAGAAACTCATTACCTACCTTTGTACCCTCTCCCTAGAATGCAAAGATCATGTAAGAAATCTTGGTGTGATTATAGATGCTGATCTTAATTTCCACCCCCATATCAATAAGGTTACACAATCTGCTTTTTATCACCTAGAAAATATTTCCAAAATCCGAGGCTTTCTATCAAACTCAGATGCAGAAAAAAATGGTATACGCCTTTGTTACACGCAGGCTCGATTACTGCAAAGCTCTATTAGATTATTAGCTCACATTACACATTGCACAACCCACATTGCATATTACACAGACCACATTACAGATTGCACAGCCCTTGTTACACATTGCACAGCCCACATTACACCTTGCACAGCTCACATTACACATTGCACAACCCACATTGCACATTACACAGCCCACATTACAGATTGCACAGCCCTCATGACACATTACACAGCCCACATTACAGATTGCACAGCGCACATTACAGATTGCACAGCCCATATTACAAATTGCACAGCCCACATTACAGAGTGCACAGCCCTCGTTACGCATTGCACAGCCCACATTACACATTGCACAGCCCTCATTACACCTTGCACAGCTCACATTACAGATTGCACAGCTCACATTACACATTGCACAACCTACATTGCACATTGCCTCAAGTGCACCTCGTGCTCATTACACTGCATGGTGCCTGCTCCCTTAACTGCCAGAATTTATAACGGTCAGGCGGATATCTATTAGGGGTTGATATATGTGTGATAGTAAATGGCCTGAAATTACTTTGGTGTAAGATCTATTAATAAATAGGAAAATTCCAGGTTTTCAGGTTCCAGAAGTAAACGGTTTGGGTTTTATGGTCTCAAGAAGGGTCACCCTCCAGAGGGCCAAAATTGAACTTTTAAGAAAAATAGGTTTTTGAGTTGGACTATCTCAGTGCGCCCTCAATAGCCCAGCTTCATTTTTGCTATTATCAGTCTATCTTAGGTGGAGTTTTGGAAAATTATGAAATTTTGGTGGGCTGTTGAGGGCGCCACCTATTATGGGTGCTTGAAAACGCCATCTTGGACCAAAGTAGCAGTCACGTTTGAGGCATTCCTTGCTTGCGCCCTCATTAGCCCAAGCTTATTTATGCATGATATAATTCTATAACAGTGCCTTGTCCTATTTCACTTAAAATTCTAGTGGGATGGTGAGGGCGCGGAACTATAGGTGGTGCTCAAATCGGTGAAAATGCAAAAATAGGGGTATTCCGCGGCTGTAGATCTCCATGCGCCCCCATCAGATTTGAATGAAGTCTGTTTATTTGATAGCCCTACATGTCCACTATGTGTACCAAAAAGATGGATGTGGGGTTCAACTGTTTTAACCCTTTTTGACCATCATTCTGAAAGGTGTGACCTGACCATTCCATTATCTCCATCATCCCTACTTTGTTAGAGAAAACTCAGGTGAAAGTCTGATGTCAGACACTTGGTTTTCCTCCCTAGTCTGTTATTTTTTGGAGATAACGACGGAAAACATGGAACGAGCCAAGAGTTAGAAAGTAAAAATTGTGCACATTGCCAGGTGAAACTGAAAGTACACAGTGCAACAGCTTGATGCATACAGATGTGAATGAGGAAATGTGGTGACTCCTTTTTGATAATCTTTTCCACCTTCTGCTCAGCAGGGGGTTCTATCTGATCCCCCGTCCTGGGCCCACCCACATGTGTGCAGTTACATGTATTGCTTTTCCTGTCCCAGTCTCACTGCTGCTCAACTGGATGAATAGATTTTTATTTCAGGCCCTCCAGCTAATGAAATAACACTTGGCCAAGGGCCAGATGTGTGCACCTTCAGTTGGTTACCTTTCCATCATGCCTTGTTGCCTTCATCCCTTTATTCAATCCACAGACGTCACAAAGTCAATAGCTGTACAAAAGTGCCCTGGAGAGTTTTGTTCAAAAAATGCCCTTGCCCCTCCTAATTGTAAACCTCCCATTTCATCCTCAGGATGGGGGAGCTGATGAAAATGGTTTCTTTACTTTGCAGTTCCAAGAATGGCAACCTCAGACCCAAGTCCAGAATATGAGAAGTGTGTCTACTGGGATGGTCAAAAAGGGGTTAATACAGTTGAACCCCACTTCAATCTTTTTGGTCCATATAGTGGACATGTAAGGCTATCAAATAAAATAGACTTCATTAAAATCTGATGGGGGTGCATGGAGATCTACAGCCGCAGAAAACCCCTATTTTTGCATTTTCACCAAATTGAGCGCCACCTATAATTCCGCGCCCTCACCATCCCACTACAATTTCAAGTGGAATAGCACAAGGCACTGTTATAGAATCATATTATGCATAAACAAGCTTGGGCAAGTGAGGGCGCAGGTAAGGAATGCCTCAAATGTAAGTGCTACTTGGGCTCAAAGTGGTGTTTTCAAGCACCTCCTATAGGTGGCGCCCTCAACAGACCGTCAAAATTTCGTGATTTTCCAAAACTCCTCCCAACACAGATTGACATCAGTGAAAATGAAGCTGGGCTATTGAGGGCACACTGAGATATTTCAACACAAAAACCTATTTTTCTTTAAAGTTCAATTTTGGCCCTCCAGAGGGTGACCCTTCCGGAGGCCCTAGCAACCAAACCGTTCACTTTTGGAACCTGAAAATTTGGGATTTTCCTGTCTACCCAAAGGCCTTCCACTGGAAAAAAATTCAGTCAAATATCTAACAGACATATATCACCCACCGCCTGAACGGTATAAATTCTGGCAGTTAAGTTGAGCAGCCTAACTGTATTACAACAGCAATTGAAGGATTTGGAAGGACAACTCATGAAACTTGAAGTGGTAGTAGTATATAACTAACAGGTGCCCTGTATGCCAAAGAGTCAAGACGTCACTAGTATAATGGAGGATGCAGTCCTCGATGCGGAGGGGAGGGTGCGCGCTTTGCTAGTATGCAATCCACTGCTAAAATGTAACTCAACAGCTACTCAATATCTTGCGTGTGTTCAATTATATAGTAGAGCACGCACCTCCAGAGGATGAGGAGCCCACTTGGCGGAAACCGCAAAGTCGAAAAAAGCAATTAAAAGAGGAAGTGACTCATTGTGTCAACTTAAAGAAGAAGTCCAGCGACTTACGACAAAGTGCCTGACGCTAGAATGTGAATGTTGGTGCCCTTAAGCCGTGGGGATGGTTTTAGACATTGCCTGGAATGTAAAAGATTGGAACTTGTTTTTTTTTTTGTGCTTCTAAATGTCTTTGCTGTAATATATACAGTGCATATAAAAAAAGGTAATCCAACTTCAGTGGGTTAATATACCACGTTTATATTGTTTCACCATTTCTATGCAGTTTGCCAGGGAAGAGGACGTCCTTAGCGCTTCATGGATACCACTGACTGCAACATTACTGTTGCGCATGCCTGATTAAATGACCTTTGAAAATGACAGATTCAAATTTCATTTTTCCAAGTTTTGTTTGTCGATGGAAGTAAAAAAAAAAAAACAGTCCATGAAAGTCAGTGAAAGTCAACACACTGCCCTCTGCCAATCCACCGACACCTTCAACATGTCCACCTCCCCTTTGGACGCAAAGCTGACAGCGACTGAGCATGTCCTCAACTGCACTTCTCACCATAGCCGGATCATTTTGCAAAGTCTGAACTTCATTTTGAATGCGCTCTTGCAGTTTGTCAAGATCTCTGGGAGGAGTCACAAACCCTTTGTTTTTCAAATGTCCCCAAAGGAAAAAAATCACATGTCGATTACTGAATGTCTTTCACGCATTACCAAAACTTGGAAGAATGAAATTCTAATCTACCATTTTTAAAGGTAATTTAATCAGTCAATGCGCAACAGTAATGTTGCAGTCAAGGGTATCCATGAAGAGCTAAGGACGTCCTCTTGCTTGGCAAATTGCATAGAAATGGTGAAACTATATAAACTTGGTATATTAAACCGTTGAAGTTAGATTACCTTTTTTTTTGATACGCACTGTATTGGACCACTTCTGTGACAGCAGGCTACTCCGGGTTTTTATGCTGGTATCTACCAGGAATTGTATGTTGGATTAAATTTATATTTCTGAACATCCCCAGGAGCATCCCCAAAAGGCTCAGTCGTTCACAAGCAAGGATGGAGCGAGGTTCAGCACTTAGTGAACAACTGTGTGAGCACATAGTCCAACAGTTTAAGAACAACATTTCTCAACGTGCAATTGCAAGGACTTTACGGATTTCATCATTTACAGTCCACAATATCATCAAAAGATTCAGAGAATCTGGTGAAATCTCTACACGTAAGCAGCAAGGCCAAAAACCAAAATTGAATGCCCGTGACCGTTGGTCCCTCAGGCGGCACTGCATTGAAAACCGACATCATTCTGTAAAGGATATTACCATGTGGGCTCAGGAACACTTCGGAAAACTATTTTCAGTTAACAGTTTGTCACTACATCTACAAGTGCAAGTTATAACTCTACCATGCAAAGCGAACGCCATATATCAACAACACCCAGAAACGCTGCCGGCTTCTCTGAGCCTGAGCTCATCTGCGATGGACTGACGTAAAGTGGAAAAGTGTGTTGTGGTCTGACAAGTCCACATTTCAAATTGTTTTTGGAAATCATGGACATCGTGTCCTCTGGGCTAAAGAGGAAAAGGACCATCCACATTGTTATCAGCGTAAAGTTCAGATGCCAGCATCTGTGATGGTATGGGGATGTGTAAGTGCCCATGGCATGGGTAACTTGCACATCTGTGAAGGCACCATTAATGCTGAAAGGTACATACAGGTTTTGGAGCAACATATGCTGCCATCTAAACAACGTCTTTTTCAGGGACGTCCCTGCTTATTTCAGTAAGACAATGCCAAGCCGCATTCTGCACGAATAACAACAACATGGCTTTGTAATAAAAGAGTGTGGGTAATAGACTGGCCTGCCTGCAGTCCAGACCTGTCTCACATTGAAAATGTGTGGTGCATTATGAAGCACAAAATACTAAAATGGAGACCCCAGACTGTTGAGCAACTGAAGTGGTACATGAAGCAAGAATGGGAAAGAATTCCACCTACAAAGTGTTGTGGCTTCCATTCAGAAATATTTTCATATTTGAGGTTCCTCCATCCTCAAACAATTGGAGAGAGACAGATTATTCAGAAAATTAGGCTTTATTGCAGCATATTGACCAATACAAAGCCGAGTGCTTTTTGCAGAAGAAGAACTGACATTCTACTTTTCACACCCAATTTTTATACCATCATCACTGGAAATTTCTTCCAAATGTGATTTTTCCACACTCTTATGCAAGAATGGTTCAATAATGTAAGGTCTGCATCTTACTTGTTTTTCTCTTTTCTCATTGGTTGGCATCCTTATAACTACTTCAAGGCTACTTCATTGTTTAAGAGGACTTTTAAATGGGTCATCGGTCGTCCCAGAGACAGGCAAACCAAAACACTGCCTACTTGCCTTGAAAACTGCAACCAAAAGATAACAACTCTCTTCCAAAGTAATATTGGTTTTATATATTTCTAATTCATGTAACACATACAGCTGTGTTACTGTAAGCAAGCATGTATAACTATATGATTACTTATGAATGATGGTGAATAATACTGATGACTGAACAGATATTGACTGGATCAACTGAACAGATGTCAATCAAAGCTATAGAAACCAACTGCTTATATGTGTGTGAACTGCTTGCATGTTGTGTGTGTGTGTGTGTGTGTGTGTATGTGTGTTACTGCTGCTTACATAAAATGGTTACTACTTATGATTATTGATGATGGTCATTGATTTACTGTTGACTATGATGAGAAATATTGAAATATGATGCTCAACAAAAGCTTCTACAATTAGTGTCCTCAGTTCCCCTAATGCTTATTGAGTGTTGTTAAAAGGAAAGGTGATGTAACACAGTGGTAAACATTCCCCTGTCCCAGTTTTTTTTGGAATGTGTTGCAGGCATCGCATTAAAAATGAGTGAATATTTGCGAATATTTTCCCAAAAAAAAAACAATAAAGTTTATCAGTTTTAACATTAAGTATCTTGTCTTTGTAGTGTACTTAATTGAATATGGGTCGAAAAGGACTTGCAAATCATTTTATTCTGTTTTTAGTCACGGTTTACACAATGTCCCAACTTCATTGGAATTGGGGTTTGTAATTTCCTTTTATTGTTTAAGTACAGAAATATTGTGCTTATTAATGGTTTAACCCTTCTCATGGGACGGTCAAATAGATGACTGATGCTGTCATAAGATAGAACCCCATGGAGAAATTTGTCCTCTGTATTTAACCCATCCTACAGTTAGGAGCAGTGGGCAGCCACAGGGGACCAACTCCAGTTCCTTGGTCAGGGGTACTGGTAGGAGTGTTCCTATAATACTTGTTTTTCCAGGTGGGGGAAGCCAGACTACACACGCAAACACCGGGAAAACATGCAAACTCCACACAGAAAGGCCCCAGGCCGGATTCGAACACACAACCTTCTTGCTGTGAGGTGGCAGTGCTAACTACTGCGCCACAGTGCTGCCCGTTTTTTGTGTTGAGGGGCTGTGTCCTGTTTATGCAAGCTTTGCAAGCAATAAAATCATCAATTTATTATGTTCCATAAATTGATGTGCCTCAGCTATTGAATGTCTACTGAAAAGCATAAATGGCAAATCACTGGCTCCAATCTTCTATAGTGATTAGATAAAGGTTCACAAGCCGCGAAAACCAAACCGGAGGGGATAAGCTTAATTTTGGCGTACTCTGGAATCGCACATGCTTGAACACTAATCCACACATTGAGGTAGTGACTCTAAAATAGGTTCAAGGGAGGCAGGAAGCCTGGCCCTGAAAGATAATTTTCATACTCATAGGAGCATTCAGAGATCCCTTATGCCCTGTAGGGCTTGGGCCATTGCCATCCTGGAGGAGACAACTCCCATCATGGTAAGAATGTTGTACCATGGGCAATAAAGGTTAGGTCGCAATCCTGAGCAAACCCCTCGCTGTGGTGTAAAAACCATTAAAAAAATTCCAGCTGGTCTCACTCAAGTCAAAAATAAAAGCTGTTTTAGTTGGCACTCCCTATAACAGCTTAGAGCACTTCCGTTGCGTTGATGAGGATATGCAGCATTTTTCTCTTGCATTTGCTTTTGTGGTTTGTGTGTTTTGGCTTTGCATTGTTTCTGTTTTTGCAGTGCGTTTCTCAGATTGGAGATGTTTTGGGCCTTTGCAGTGCATTTTCCCTCGTTGGCCGCCGTAAAAAAATAACATCATAGTGCAGATCGTAATCTGATAGGAGTTTTTAAAATGAATGAAAGAGGCATAAAATCCAGGTTGATACCCAGTATTTTGCTCAGTTCACAAGTACTTAGCAGATCCGCTGATAGACGATAGAACTGCGGGCTGAGTTCACGGGTGGAAAGAACGCCTGGTAATACTTCACCTTTTTGCCCCTTGGACCTAACACCTCCGTTTAGGTCATGTGACATCATTTAGTGGCCAACATGCAGCACACAAAATTTACATGAAGCTGGGCTAACTAAATCAGCATAGACCAATGAATGGTGCGTCCCCTGAACCAGGGCAGCCATAGGCCTTTGCCCATTTGGACAATAATGTACAGTAGGCATTCATGTGCTTGACACTTTGCTTTCCCGCACTGAATGTTAGGCCTTTAATTCACCATTTGGTCACTTCACAGCCCCTATAAAACTTCAAAGGGCAAGACCAGAGCATTTAGGAGATAAGGTCCTGACAATAGGCTATTGGGCAGGGAGGAGTGTGTGTGTGTGTGTGTGTGTGTGTGTGTGTGTGTGTGCGCGTGCGTGCGCGTGAGTGAGTGTGAGTGAGTGTGAGAACAATGACCTGGAACTCAACACGTAATGTTGTTCCACATCAAACTGATTGGATTCTGTACCTCACAATTGTTCCTCATGGGCCATGTCATAAAATTGGACACTGTGTTGGCGATTGGAGGTCACGCCATAACAAAACAAAAAAGATCAGATCTTATCTGCTTTCAGTTACTTTTAGCTGTCACTTTTAGTTTCTTTTAGTCAAGGTTGTTATATACATGGTTAAGGGCAATTTGGGATAATTTGACCCTACACGGTCCTGACCCGCTGCCCTCCACATGGGATGTCCACACTGTCCGGCACTCCAAAAATGTGGTGAGGTCAAAGGTTATCCCATTGCAAATAAACAGGATGGTGAGACGGCAAGGTCAGGAAAAACAGTTTTAGAAAGCATTTGCCAGGAAGCTTTTGTAGCCATGGTTAGAGTCCTGTTGATTGTCATAGCAGTAGCTTATTTCTCATGTTTATGGCTTCAACAGCGTGGGGTGATGGGACTCTGGTGAAAGTCAGTGGGGAAGGAGCTAAGTTATGAACTTGTGGTTACAGGAGGTCAGTGAGGGAGGGGATCACAATATTTTTAAGAAACTAGCAATTAAGCGGAAGGGAACGAATGCTTCAAATTCAACCAGTTTGAATCTGAATTAATTTTCCGTCAACTGCACAGTCATATGCTTGGTAGTGCAAACTGCGGCACAACAAGTGGACTTATGTATCATTTTTGAATAGTTTCTCAAACTATGTAATTCACACTGATAAACAAGCTTGCATTAATAGGAAAGTTCTTAAATAGAATTTCTTCACTTAAAAAAAGCACGGAAATAAAATACTAATATAACTACTAATACTCATACTACCACTACTTCTACTATTACTACTACTACTACTACTACTACTACTACTAATAATAATAATAATAATAATAATAACAAAAAAGGATTCAAAAACAGAAAAGTCAATGGAGTACTGTTTGAAATTCAGAGAGAAGTACTTGTGACTCCTTTTAAAAAGCCATACTAAAGTAATTTGTCCCAGCAATCAGTCATTGCTGAAGTTTCAATGTATCAAAAATAATGACAATGTTAATGACTGAAATATCCATTAATGGCAGCAAATTCAACGCAAGGTCTCAGATAGGTATCTCCTATCAAAGAATCAAAGAATAGAAAAAAATATCCTATCAAAACGTTGTTTCCATTAATTAGCAATTTAATTTGCCACTCAGTTATCCTTAACGAACAGAAAATCTCGAGGGCACACACACCTCACAATCATGGGCTTAAGTCGTACATTTCCTGTACTCAATAATGTTGACATTTGCACTATTGCTCTTCACGTTTATAGCTGAGTTCCTTTTCGGTCAAAAGTACAAAATGTCTCATTTCAAACACGACTGAAACAAAACAAAGTTTACCCAATAGGCCGACTGCAACCTCGTGACCCCCACCCCCCTTCCGTAAAATAACCTAGGGCTGCAGTATGTACTGTGTGCTCGTTTTCAAAAGCAGCGTGTAAACCTGTCTGACTTGACATCTCAGGGCGTTTCCGCGCTCAAGAATATCGGCTGGCTCGAGCGGTCATTTACTCCTACCAGTTGTCTGAGTCGCTGCAGCAAGAACGCAAAGATCAAAACATGAGCAGGTAAGCGCACACCAAGACGTGTGTTGTATGTCTTTGTCCTCTCGATAAATATAAAAGAAATTAGTCTCCTAAACATTATATGAGATGTTGCCGGGAAAGCCTCGTTTCCCTTTATTTTGTACAGCCAAACTTTAAATTGGAAACATATTAGTCGTACGATAGAACGCACGCCGTGTTTAAGTGTTTTTAATTAAATGTGTGCAATAACGTTGCTTAAGTCTTTATAATTTGGAAACTTTTCGATGTCATCGGCTTGTCAATTCGTGCATGTACTTGTCAACCTGAAGTGAAAGATACGTTGAGAACAGATAAGCATCTTTGTGTGAAACATTTTTGGCTGAATGACGGATCTGAGTTTCGGTGAAGAAGTGGTCAAGGTGTTGCATGATCAGTCGTACTGGCGGGTTTTGCCCTCGTTTGAGGTTTTTATGCTTTCTAACCCCGGGATCGTCTTGAGAAAGTGTTTTTATATAACATCCGGGAAAAAAAAAGGCCAGCCGACAACTTTAAGCTGGCTCGGTTGTTAGAACTTGGTAATTTAAACCTTTTTTTTTTACTTATGCTAATTTAAAAAAAAAATCCTCATTTAAAATCGAGGTAGAGGATAACCTGAATTATTTGAAACCAAAGTTAATGGACGTGCAGTGAGATAGTTGGGGTATGGGGTGGGGGATTACATTAGGAGATTCTGTGCGAGAAATAACGTAAATAATGCTGAAATAGCCAACCAAGTTACGCCTCACGATCAAGGGTCACATGCGTACTTGTGAAATGTGCAGGTGAGGCAGTCATGCAGGGTAGTTTAGTTACTCTGTCATGGTTTGTCTGCTGCTTATCTGGAATTGGGGCTGGGAACATGTTTTTCCTATTAAAGCTTTCGGTTCAGTGGAATTTTTCCTCTTCCTGCCTTCTCCTGAAACGACTTTCCCTGAGTCCCATAGGATGTAGGCATGTAGTGGTGTGTGTTTGTAAGGGGGATGTAAGGGAAACACACCTCTTGGGGATAATCTAAGTTTTGGGCTGCAACTTTAGTGATCCACATGGTTCTCGTCAAGGTCAGCCTCTGTGGATTTGTCACTGGCTAAGGCATAGACTTTTATGAGCCTTTTTATTAGCATGATAGTGGGTGTTTCCCAAAGGTTTGTACACCTTGTTCTCAAGGCAGGTATTCAGCATTGGTTATTATGTAGCAAAGTTACTTATGCAGATAAGATTTCACAGATCCTGGTGCCCTCAGGCATATACAACTGGTATGTGTCCATGCTTGGTCATGCCACTCTGAACCGGTTCCGTAGCCTGTCAGGGGCGACTGCACTCTATAACCTATCAATGGTTCCCTACACAGTACCCACAAATTATGGCACAAAATAAAGCCAGGACCAGAATTCATTAGAGGAGCTGAGGTGATGATTCAGGAGCATTGTATGCCACTGAGTTCCAGTCCTGATCTGGTAATCGCATCCTGAGTCGCAGTGATGGTTCTGATTTAGTTAGCCCCGAACCTTCCTGTCTGGGCCTGTTTTTATATAACCAGTAAGTTCCTGCTAAGGGACCAGTTTAAGCTCATGATGGATTGGATTTAAGCACAGACTTGAAAAATGAGCTCTGGTGCTCATCCCTTGAAGTGTCCTCACACAAAATATGTGCAATACCTCGTTTAGCCAATGGCAATAGCGTGGGAACATCAAATGCTGGAGACATGAGTGATAGTCGGTTGGGCGTGTCATTCCCCCCCCAACCATCTGGAAGGCTGAGGTTTGATCTGTCTACACTCTGAGCCGGGTGGGGATTGGACGGTTGGACGGTTGCATGGTTGCGGAGCCATTTTAGCTTGAGATGTCTGCCTATATTTTGGCTCCTTCTTTCCTGTTGCAATGCATGATGGGACTGTGATGATTCTCAGAAACGTAGGAGTTCTTCGGTTGGTGGGCGCCTCTGCAGGAGCTTTGACAGTGCTGTCCTTTGTGCTCGGTCAGAGGTCTCGAAGCCCCTGCCCTGTAATGTTGCTGGGTCTGGCTCTTCCGTCCATTTACATAGGGTAATATAACCCCTTAAAGGAGCAGTTCACACCCTTGAGAATGGTGTAATTCTTGCTGCTGAACAAAACACCCTTTAACCCAAAATGGCATGAAATTTGAAGCTGTTGCATGCTTTAATTAACTAAATTGTGAAATTGGAATCGTATCAACTGTTCTGTTCAAGGAATATCATGTGACCAAACCCATGTCTTGTGCGAATTTGTTTGCTCTGATCTGGCATAGTTAAGTAGACTTAAGTAAACCTCAATGAAACCGTGCAGAAATTTAGTCAGTGTTTACATTGATAATACTTTAGAAATGCCACTGCTGTTGAGTCATTACTCCATTGCCTCGTGCAGTGAGTAGGAGGCATGCTGTTTTCCAGTCATCGGTCCATCCCTCTTTCCATCATGCATATCTTGTGGGCCCAATGTCCTCTGAAGGAGAGGATGCATTTTCACCACACAGGGAACACCACACAGAGGGCAGCTGAACCGATTAGGTTTTGGAGATCAGCAGGTCAAGGTCACATTAGGTTAGCTGTCAGCTGTTGGTTATTTTTATGAATTTACGATTTGGATCTTTTTTACATAAGTGTTCTTTATTTCTTTTTTTCTAATCTGTGTTTGTTTGAAAAACATCTGTGTGTCTAAATTTTTGACTCATACTGTACATTTTCAGTGCCACCAGAAAGTTGGAGGTAAGGTCAAGAAAGATATACGTAAGCGTATCACGGTAAAGGGCATTGAGAAGAGTTGTCAAACCATTAGCAATTAGCAGATCTCAGCTAAAGCACATGGATGTATAGATTAAACTCTTGGTAAGTGGAGCTGTACTTAAATTAAATTTTTGCATGAGCTGCCCCATTATGGTGCACGATTACCTGCCCAGTAGTGGGCCAAAGTCTGAGGCACAACTATTTTGTGAGGTGAAGATGCCTCCAAAAATCATGAAATGATTGGGAAATGTACCATAAACAGCCATGAACTATTAAAAATAAAATCACTATCTTGACTGAGCTGATCCAGGAAATTTCAGACAGCCTTGATCATGTTGAGATCAGGGCTTTGTCAAGGCCATATAATCTGTGTCAACTGTCTTACGTGAAACAAAAGTGTTTATTTGAAGAATTACCTTTTGAATGAACATTTGGTATCTTTGATGACCTTTTTATCTTCAGTAACACTAGCATGTAGCTAGAAAAGAAAAATAAACTAACAAAACTAAGTTTAAAAAAAAAATTGGGCCTCTAAGATGTGTGCACAGTACTGTATGTGATTAGAGTGTTCTTAACTGGACATTGTAATGACAGTACTGTATGTGATTAGAATGTTCTTAATTGGACATTGTAATGACAGTACTGTATGTGATTAGAATGTTCTTAATTGGACATTAGGTGCATCCACATTGCAAGTGAAACATTGCGAAGTTGGAAAATTCGCCAAGTTACGGTGAAAGTTGCCAAGCAACTGTGCCAAAAGCCGTCTGAAACTTCGCAAGAAAAATCGCAAGCCAGAGTGCAAAGTTTCGCGTTCCGTGCGAAACTTCGCAAGAAGTTTTGTAAAGAGAACGCACACATCTGAAACTTCGCGGTTACTCACGTGACTTGTGTTACTCATCTAGGTTGAATGCTTGAATTCATGGTTGAACGACATAAGCGGGGCATGTGCACTACTTCCTGAAACTTGGCGATTTTTTCCAACAGAGCTAGCTTCGCGAGTTTTCGTGCCAGTGAGGACAGCAGGGTGAAATTTCGCGATTTTTTGCAATGTGAATGCACTTATTGTAATCACAGTACTGTATGTAATTAGAATGTTCTTAATTGGACATTATAATGGTGGTATAACAGTCCTTATGGGCAATTCCAGCTGAAGTGTAACATGACCACTGAAAATTCAAATATGAAATAGCAATACAATTTATGTTTGGCTGTATTGTTAGTATATCCAGGTGTATGGTTCAGAAGATATTGAAGGTCTGAGGCAAGCCAAATTTTTTTGGTACTCATATAAAAGTTTGACATCATTCACATACTGAAGTTGTGAGGAGACTACTTGGTTGGTTGAATTAAGAAAAAAGAATGTTACTGGTTGTTCTGAGAAACTAAGGGTCGCGAGTGTGACATTTTCTTGGGGGGGGGGAAGACTAAGTGGGTGGAGGATGGATTTGCAGATTGGGGCCTTAGAAATTGGAAATCATGAAGGCCTCTTGAATAGAAATGCCTGACATGGCTGAAACATTGTGAATGATCACTAAAATGCATTATGGTGAGCCTCCAGATACTTAGAACCTACAGATTAACAGGACTTTTTTGTTTTAAGGGCCCGTTGCAGAAAATTACTGTTGCATTAAAGGGGAACTCCGGTGTGAAATTGACTTGGGGTTTATTGAAACATGATAACGAGTACTAACTTTTGTCAAATACCCAACCTCCGTATGCACCCAACATTTCGAAATACAGGGCTTTTTAGCCGAAGCTCCCAACAGGCTTACAATGGTAGTGAATGGGGCATAGCATTACCATGCAAAGAAATCGCTATTTTTACATCATTAACAAGGCTCAAAGTAGCTCAACACTTCATTGGTAGAATTCCGAGGGCCCTGACATTTAAAACGAGGCACTGAGAACTTTGAAAATGCACAGGTAGTTTATTAAAAAAGACTGTTTATGCAGACAGTACCTTGAGGGAGTTTCCCGTCGCTGCCATCTTGAAAGTCACAATAAGTTGATTAACGAGCACGAACGAATAGGTAAGATAGGTTGCAATCTGTTCCCCTATTTGTTTGTGCTCATCAATCGACTTATCGTGACTTTCAAGATGGCGGCGATGGGAAACACAATGCATAAAACTTGCTTTTAAAAAAAGCCCCCTCCATCCACCATAACACTACTGGAGGGTGCAAGCACTCTCTCCCATTTTTAGCATCATTTGTGTTTTGACCCTTTCATTGTCAAGGGCGAAAGGTGGAGGGCCCTCAAATACAGTACCAGCGTGGATAAAGGTTCCACTTTGGCCATGGCGCTGTTGGCCGCGTGTCAGCCGAAAGTCAGGTGGACGTGCCCTGCTCACTGAACTGAGAAGTAGAGTGAGTGAGAAGGCATGTTGGCCGGCCGTTTCACACATACCTTACTGTAAATCCCGGTCGCAAAGAAGTCCAAATAAGTTCAGGGTTTTCATCGGACAACATGACGTCCATTATATTTGTAGTATAGTGTAAACGCCTGAAGTAATTTTTGCTACAGATTTCCTTTCGCGCAGTTGGCGATATATTTATTTCCAGGAAAGTTAATGTCTGCAAATTCATGTATTTTTGCCGTAATATTTGCCCATAAGAATTAAGAAATGCAACCTTTAGTTTTAAAGCGCCGTTATCGGAGAAAGTAAAACAACAACAACATGTTTTGCCACCACTTTACTGTTATTTAAATTATGAACAAAACCCGCACGTCTGAAAATAGAAATAAAATATGCAAATATCTATGTAGTTGGAACTTACAATAACGTTTGTATAAATGTTTCGGCCTTCGGGAATCCAGAGGTTTTAGTCCTCGTGTGTAAGCCGAACAACTCTCAGTCAAGAAAGCGGTGACTTGCTCAGTCGGATCAAACAGTTGAACGTAAAGTGTGCTAACTTTTGTCGCCTTTTACTCATAATTTGAGAGCTAATCTCTAGAGTAAACTTTGGCTGTTACCGACAAATTGACGCGATAAAGCCTTTCTCAGTTGGAAGTGTCATGGGCGGATTTAAAACTGTTCTCACAGCGGGACTGATTATGTTTTCACATTTGTGAGAAATGATCACTTATCCGCCTTAGGCATCTGTTTAAAACATTTATATTCAGATTTAATGGTATAGTTATCAATTTGCGAACTGTGTGCAAGCCAATGTCTTACATTATTAAGACTAATATTTCGCCACGGCAAATTATTGACATTTACAGTGACACGAGCAATATTTAAAATTTTGGGCATCAAACGAGAAATTATAAATGTAACAATAAATATTTTGTGACAATAAATGCATAAGTTGTCATCCATAAGAAAAGTGTTTCTACTTCATGACTACTCCTACTTCTAACTGCCTCTTATAGAATTAGATATTTTAAAACTCTAATAACAAAAACATCGATTGACTTGTAAATAAGTCGAAACGGTTGCGGTAGTTTATTCTTGCCAAAATTCAAGGCCTGCAATAACATATGGGGCCGGTTGCACCAACTGGTCTTAATTAAGCCTGGTCATAACTGCTAAGCTGGTACACACCAGTCATGCCCAAAAACTGCTCCCCCCTATCGACAGTCCCCCCAGGTTCTGCCTGCCGAGACTACACCGACACCTCTTGTAATCCTACGCCACCCGCCAGGCCAATCAGAGAAAGGTGGACGAAAACGCGAAGCCAACTTCTCGTTAACTTTAGCGGTACCTTTATCCACGCTGGTAATGTATCACCTTCAGACCTGGGGTGGATTATGCATAATCAGTGCGATTACAATTACGATGATTATGAGACATTTTTTAAAGATTACGATTATGATTACAATTACAGTCCTCCAAAAATTCATGATTACGATTACATGGGTTTAGAATTTTTGATTACGATTACAATATAGATTACAATTGAAAAAATCTGTTTTTCACCATATCTCTGGAACAATTACTTACACAGACCTCAAATTTGCCTCATATTGTCGGTCTAGTAAAGGGGAATCTAAGAAAGGGGGCTTCGAGGATTGGGGAATTTCGGGGATATAACCCTTGCTGTTGGCTGCCGACAGCGTAGGCCTAGTTATTTTGGGGCAAGCATCACATCATCAATCAAACAAAATGTCAAATATGCTCCCAAAGCCATCTTGGGTTTGGCCGCTAGGAACTGGACGAAACTGGTGGTCTGCTTAACCTAGCTAGTATAGTAGGCCTAGGCCTTGGCCTTGTTTCATCAAGATTTCATCAAAATTATATGTCTATGAACTGGATTTTTTTTTTTTTTTTTAAATTGCGGCCTCATATCAGTCTTTTGTGTTACCGATTTGTCTTTTTTGTTACTCGATGATGGTAACAAAAAAGACAAACTACGTTAACAAAAAAGAAGTTTTTCAGGGTACTGTAGGCACCTGTCCACACACAAACATGCCTTAATTATGGCAAACTGGAGCAGTTACACCATACAGGTCACTCTTTCAGGTTCTACCTAAAATCATGCATTATTTTGTAGTAACAAAAAAGACGTGCAATTTGTGAGACACGCAATTTGGAAAAACTTACAGAGCTGTCTCTTCCTCCCACAGCTGCTTCAAATACTAAAATGCTGCCAAAATAGATTCCTTACATCCTGGTATTTAAAAAAAAAAAAAAAAACCATGGTAGTGACACCTGTTGGAGGCAATGTTAACTAGGCCTATGCTGTTGGCAGCCGACAGCAAGGGGTATATCCCCAAAAATTCCCCAATCCTCGAAGCCCCCTATATTAGATTCCCCTTTACTAGACCTACAATATGAGGCAAATTTGAGGTCTGTGTAAGTAATTGTTCCAGACATATGGTGAAAAAACTGATTTTTTCAATGTATAACGCCACCTGGTGGCAAACCTAGGAGTGCATACTTTCCCAAAATCTAATCAGTTCATCCTCTCCACCATATCTACCCGTATGCTAAAAATGAGAAGCCAATGTAAAGTATTTTGTGAGTTATCGCGCTAACGGCTAAAATCTGCCGACGCGGCGGGTGGGGCGAAACCATGATGTCCCCGAAACTCGTATTTCGGGGATATAATTATTGTCCTCAGATGTGATGGTGGTAACAAAAAAGACAGTGAATGAACCAAGTTTGCGACATAGCTATGTTGATTAATATTTCTCGAGGAAAACTAGAAAATGGGGAGACAAATCTGTTTTAAAGACCTAAAATACAAAGAAACCTGTGAAGTTTTGTAAGTGATATGATTTCTCAAGGGAAAAGAGAAAAAAATCAACTTTAGTAAAAGTGACCCCACTTGAGACAGGTAACAAAATGGACATTTTGACCATAAAAATCCTGCTATTTTTTTGCTTTTTCCCCTCAAACGTGACCAAACAATTTTTTTTAAAACTAGAAAAAAGCGTTCTCCAATATACTAAATTGCTTCCTGGGCGTTAACTCTGAATTAAATAGGTTAAATGCGATAAGACATTTTTTACCCCTAAATTGCACACTTGGCTGAAAATCGCCCAGTCCTGGGGGACGCCTGCGTATGCTGGTTTTCATTCCAACCACAATTGCAATTCCAGGATTTTAACAAGCTGTTAGTTTTTCTTAATTAGGTGCTTTTGACCTCCAGAGAGGTAATTTACCATCTTAATCTACAGAATACCAAACATAGCTTTGCAATGCCCCAAAGATGACTGATTTTACATTGTGCTCTTTGCACTATTGGCAAAAAAATTAAAGAGGTAACAGACCAATAAGATAAATTTGCCAACTGAATGACATAACAGGTAACTCGGTTAATTGCTGTGTACGCAATAATTGGCTATATTTTCCTGATACTTCACCACAAAACTGGTGGGCCTCATTATCATTGGCATTGATATTGCATTCTTTTATCTTCTTGATGGTTAGGAATGATGACCAGGTGTACATACCAATTAAGAGCCTTCTGATTGACCTCAGTTTTTAATTGCATTGGTTATAGATTACCTTTCTTCATGCATATTGAAATCAACTGTTTGAAATTTAATCCAGTGAGTACTACACCATAGAAGATACATTTTTCATTACATACATAGACAATTCTGGCAGGACGTGATTTAAGAGATTAAGTAATCCCACAGTATAAGCTCCTAGTTTGGACAATTAACATGTTGTTAAAATACTGAGATAATTGCCATTGTGGTTGGAACAAAAACCAGCATACACAGGGGTCCCCCAGGACCGAGTTTGAGAACCACTGGCCTAATGCAGTAAATGTAACGTGAGTAACGCTGGAATTGCCCTTATGGGCAATTCAAAGAGCGCGGTTTTCTGAATTCTTGGGAGAAAAAAAACACATGCAAAAAAACCAAGCTTTCAAAGGGGTAAAAGCATTTAATGAGCCCCTCCTACTTCCTTGGGTTTAAATTAAATCCAGACTGCCTGATGAAGGCAAAACTCCAGGATTTAAGATCATCAGCTTCCCAGCTGAGGCACTGATCGGAATCGGAATCGGAATCCTGGACTGTCCTTCTCCTGTAGCAGCTTTCCAACCTTGACTTCACATGTTTGTGTCAGAATGTTGACATTGTCCATGATGGCCTTCGGCATAGTTTTCACCTGTAAGGCGATACAGTGAGCTCTTACATAAGGTAAATTCATTACAGGGGGCCATATGCAAATTTGAAAGCATAAACGGGAGTTTATTTCTAATTAAAGTGTGAGGTTTGACCAGGTTTTTAAGTTATGTGCACACTCAGAAAACTAAAATGTTGGATTTACTTCATAATTTTGTGTCTGGTGGCTTCCTAGCTGCTTGTATTGTGTCACTTTATGTGTAATTTTATTTACAAATATGGGCTTTGAATCTTACAAGTTTCTCTGAAGTTACTGTGGCATGGAACCAGTTGAAGTGACATTTTTTTTCCATCTGGGTCTGACGAATCGGAATTCTGAATGTTGCCCAGTGAGTTGCTGTCGATTGTAATGGCTTTTTGAGTGAATTTCAGAGATGACCAACCCCCACCCTACTCCACCCCACCCCTACCCCTCAGGCCTCATATTCCTGTCTTTTCTCTGGCGCCCCCACCCCAGTTCAGATGTAAAGCTCTCGCTCGGGGATAGCGGGCTGTCATTGAACTTAAGAGATTGAGCCCGTAAAGTTTGCCAGGTCTGGAAGTCATTTGAATGCGCAGAAGAATGCATACGTGGCGCCTGACTCTCGCCCTCCCCCAACAATTCAAGGCAAATGTGGTTCTATCCCTGATAATAAAATGCAGATTGTGGAACCACATGTGAGCCCTCTGCTTTGCCATGCATTACATTTTTGTGCTGCATTACCCTCTGGCAGGGTAGCATGTTCCTGGCAAACCGAGTTTGTTTGTTATATTGATCTGGTCTCCATGCAGGCTTAGTTCAAATCTGTTTTTGCTTTGTCTGTGAGGTTTGCAGTTTGGCAGGCAAGGCAGGGGGAATATCTGGGGAGCTTGATGGTACTCTGTGTACTCGTACTCAAATTTCATTTTTGGCTGAGGTGCCTGTTTAAGGAGTGCGATCACTTGAATGTGAATAAAACAAACTTTTCTGGACATTTTTGAGGTGATTTAACAATAACTACTGTCAATGCAAAGAGGTCTTACTCCATTGTTCCTGAAACATAAAACATTCCAAAAACACCCAAGCCTTCGGAGGGAAAACACATTCAACGAGCCCCAGCTGCTTCTTTGCGTCTGAATAAAATTCAGATTGTATGATGAGAGCATAAAGCCTAACGTGTATTCATGTTTAGTGTACAACAGTTCTCAAAAAAAGTTTAAAACACTCATTGCAGTTGGTGATGCCTTTCTAACTCGACCTCTTCTTCTCCTGGCACACAGCAGAGATGTTTTGCAACAAGCATGTCTGTTTTGCTTTACTGAACTAGCTCTTTGGTTGTTGCATAAATGTAGATCAAAGGTCTGACTCGACCCTGGTCCTGCGCGCCGATATAGTTAAGGGGGAAAAATATCTGCGTGATCTGCAGGTCGCATGGTTTGAGTCCTCCGTCCTGTTGAACAGTCAAGTCAATCACCTACGTACGAACTTCCTATGCATTTGTTGGACATTGCATTTACACAATAATGTTTTTTTTCTGAATAGGCGTTGTAAAAACAGACTCAAGGTGAAGCGTTGGTGCTTGTGACTGTTTCTGCATTCAAATGGGAGGAGGTCTGTGGGACGAACCCGTCTAATGCCTGACTGTAGCTACATTACAAACCGTAACTGTCTGTCCCTTTCATTATAATGTATGTAACCAGAGACATTCCAGATTTGCCCGATAGTGCATCGCAGTCCTGAGGTTGAGCCCTGTAATTGATGCAGTGCAGGGCATTTATAGGGGTATAATTACCCCAAAATACTCCTACGCAGTGGGCTCTGTCATTGGTGGCAGTGGGCATGTGTGTTTGGGTCTGTTCTCTTCGCACTGACGGGAACACAGGCCGTTCTGTTCGCTCGCCGACCCTTACGAAATGAGACTGGCTTTTGTGGCCAAGTTCCAAAACTTGTTTTTCCAAATGATTTTATTCACAGTGTTCTGTTTGGTGGACTGATATTTGGTGGACTTGTATGAACTCTGATCTTCAGTTCTTTGCTCAGGGGCAATTCCAGCGTTACTCGCGTTTCATTTACTGCATTAGGCTATTGTATAAAATAGTTTCACTACATATTCAATGGACAGAACTTTTACATTGTGGCAACCTCCAACCATAATCAACTTTTCTAGAGAAAACCCAGAATGAACCCCTCAATGGTTATGTTGGCAGACTGGATTTTTCAAGCGTTACTCACAAGTAACATGGCTTTTTTTCACTGAAGTTGGATCCAATCTTCTTCATCAATGATGCATTACAGAATAAATTGGATTATATATGTCAACCTTCAACAAAATAACATCATCAAAAGATTCAGAGAAACTGGAAAAATCTCTGTGCGTAAGGGACAAGGCCGAAGACCTTTACTGGATGCCCGTGATCTTCGGGCCTTCAGACGCCACTGCATCACTCACCGGCATGATTCTGTCATTGACATTACTAAATGGGCCCAGGAATACTTCAAGAAACCACTGTCAGTAAACACAGACTCCTCCACAGTCAGGAGGAGAAAGACCACCCCTCCTGTTATCAGCGTTCAGCATCTCTGATGGTATGGGGATGCATTAGTACATATGGTGTGGGACACTTGCATGTTTTAAAAAGCACCATGAATGCTGAAAGGTATATAAAGGTTTTAGAGCAACATATGCTCCCCTCCAGATGACATCTATTCCAAGGAAGGCCTTGTGTATTTCAGTAGGACAATGCAAAACCACATACCGCAGCTATTACAACAGCATGGCTTCGTAGTAGAAGAGTCCGTGTGCTGAACTGGCCTGCCTGCAGTCCTGATCTTTCACCGATTGAGAACATTTAGCGCATAATTAAACGAAAAATCCGTCAAAGGAGATCCAAAACTCTCCAGCAGCTGGAAGCCTGTATTAAACAAGAGTGGGATCAAAATCCAATGGCTAAACTCAAGAAACTTGTCTCCTCAATGCCCAGACGCCTCCACTCTGTGTTAAAAAGAAGACTGGATGCTACACCATGGTAAACAGGCCCCTGTTCCAACTTTTTTGAGACCTGTAGCAGTCATCAAATTTGAAATGAGCTCATTTTGTGGATAAAATTGTAAAATTTCTCAGTTCCAACATTTGCTGTATTATCTCTGTTCTATTGTGAATAAAGTACTGGCTGGTGTGATTTGAAAGTCATTGCGTTTTGATTTTATTCACAATTTACACTTTGTCCCAACTATTTCGGAATTGGGGTTGTAGACTGCAGCAGATTCTTATCAAGAATGTCTCGGTACATTTCTCCATTCATCCTTCCTTCAATTATATGAAGTCTGTCAGTACCATATGCTGAAAAACAGCCCCACAACATGATGTTCCCACCTCCAATCTTCACTAGTGGTATGGGTTTTTGGGGGTGATGTGCAGTGCCGTTTGTCCTCCAAACATGGTGTGTGCTATGACATCCAAAGAGTTCAATTTTGGTCTCATCTGACCAGACCAGGTTTCTCCCAGTATTTTATAGGCCTGTCTAAATGTTGTGCAGCAAACCGTAAACGAGCTTCAACATGCTTTTTCTTCAGCAATGGAGTCTTGTGCGGTGAGCGTGCATAGAGGCCATGGCGGTTGAGTGCATTACTTATTGTTTTCTTTGAGACAACTGCACCTGCTAATTCCAGGTCTTTTTGAAGCTCTCTGCAAGTGGTCCTTGGCTCTTGGGCAACTCCTCTGATTAATCTTTTGGCTCCTCTGTCAGAAATCTTGCAAGGAGCACCTGGTCGTGGCTGGTTTATGGTGAAATGATGTTCTTTCCACTTCCGTATTTTGACCCCAATGGTGCTCACTGGATTATTCAGAAGTTTAGAAATTTGTCTGTAACCAATGCCATTGTAGAATTGCCACAAATGGCGAGTCCGCCAGTGATAAACCTCACCTGCTATGAGTGAAAACTTTTCACCTTGGCGTCAACAATTGTGGAATTCCCTCTCAGGCATACCAAAAGTCGGAAATATCTGAAAGGTGAAGGAACGCGTGTTGTCCAACCGTGCTGCCGGATTGAGAGTTATTTAAAGCTTTATTATAACGATCTGACTCCAATTGAATTTATACTGAACCTTCCTCCGCATTAACACTAACACACAGAAGGCTGCATGCGCCGTAGTGTGGCTCTGCAAGGACAGCAATCTAGCTATTTAGATGCAGACGTGCCTATGGCTGATAAAGCTGGCAATAATACAATTAAATGTATTTGCGACGGCACTAAGTGCAGGCGAGTGACTACAGGATGCAGATACCCAAAGACCTGTGCGTGTGTCAGAACTAAAAATCCATAGCTGTGAAGAGGATATCAGTCAGAGAGGAATGCATGGTTAAGATGAATATAATTTATTTACTGATGTGTGAATCGCAAATTAAGCAACAGAATGGAATGTGAGATAGATGACTATCCGCGAATCTCGCGCAGGAGCCCATGTTAAAGAGTCTCCCAGAACCATTCCACTCTTGCACCTATATACCCAAGTCATCAATATAGAGCCCCAATGAGCAGGAAACAGAAACATCAATAACCACATGTGCTGCATGCTTGCACATCAGTTGCACCTTGCCTGACATGAGTCCTACAAACAAAGATGACCCTCCCACATGATTACACAAGACTACAAAATGGCTTATACAATGCTGACCATCCTGAGGTGTAGAACAGAAACTTGCAGGAGTAGCATAATAACAGGCCAACAAGACATCATGACTAAACAAGAGTCCCTTATTGACCCCTGCATGTCAGCTTTGTAAACAGTCTTGTTTCCTCATGTGGGGACTGACAGGGGTACACTTCTGTAAACACCCTACACCATCAGTATGTTTTGCAGCAATAGGGTTGCAAAGATCTTGAGAGAGCTCTTTGCTTTTACCCATCATGAGATGCTTCTTGTGTGACACCTTGGTAATGAGAAACCTCTTTATAGGCCATCAATTAGGACTAAACCAGGTGATATCAATTTCTGCTGATAGGGGGCAGGATTGCTTTCTAACTACTGACAGATTGAAGCTGGTTTCTTGGCTTTCCATGCCATTTTGCACCTCCTTTTCTTCATGTGCTCAATACTTACTCCCTTTGTCCTTCCATTTTATTTCACAACTTCATTTATGGACTTATTTGTTTTGATTTCTTTATATTTGTGGATTTCTTGGGTTGTTACTGACGTCTGGTGAAAAATTCATGTCAATAGCCCCATTAGAAATATATATTCACTGAGAAAAATGTTGACGTGTTGAATACCTATTTTCTCCGCTGTATATACTGAATTTAGAAAAGCACTTCAGTCATGATTCAGTTGGTTCTGGAACAGTTTTACCTCAAATGACCACAATTTTCTGTATCTCAATTCAAAACCACAACAAGTAAAGGGTGGGGATATTCTTATCCAGGAAACTGCAGGCCTGTCAGTTTAACTTGCACCGTAGTTGCATTTTGCAAAGAGAGTATTTTTCACATGGAGAGTGGTCACTGTCAAATAAATTGGTTGGTCATGTTGTATAGACAGAAACTGGGTGTGGATGTCTTATGACCAGGCTTGATGCTGTGCTACATTGTGAACAAAATATTGGAAACACCCCTGAAAATGGCTTTAACCCCTTTGCGCAGAATACAAAATTTTGCCAATTTTTCCTGTTGTGCATGAGCCTATTTAAGCTTTAGAACTCAGGATTTGTGTCACAGAGATTTTTGAAAATTATTCAAGTGAAGCTAGACATTTGGAAATTCAATTACAGAATTGTTTAGGAATTAAATTTTGGAATTTACGGACGCCGGCGTCTACATCTGCAGAAAGGGGTCTTTGGAGTATCTAAACCACAATTACAAAAGTGTTTTACCGGGTAAATTTTATTCATTTGAATTCTAATTAGCTGCAGCAGCTGCGCTTTGCTGGCTAAGCCTCCGAGGCAAGACGTGAAGATACTAACAGAGTTCCTTTGGGGCCAAATATGAACAGCGACTGCAAGTCGAAGCTCCCGATAGGGACAGACAGTCACTCATAATAACAGAACTGCATCTCTAAAAATCACTGCAGAATTGAATCAATACTCATGCAACCTGTATCTCTATAAACACTGTAGGTCATGAGGTCCTCAGTTGGTGTATACAACTGTGTTTCTGGTGATTGTCCTCTTTTATCGTACTTATCTGAAGTGTCGGTACATTTAAATAGTCAGGTAGGGATCCTTTTTGTTGGACTGAATGGCCTATTCTCATCACTCAGTTATGTTACCTGATTCGGGACCTGGGCAGTGAAGTGCAGCGGGTGTTAGCTTTCAGGAAGTGGCTGCAGAGCTGAATGTCTGTCTCTGCTCTCAGTGATCATAGCAGGGTGCCTTGCCTGTGCTCTGGTTCATGGTCTCCCCACGCTCTCCATACAGGTGTTTGGTTACCCACGCAGAGGCACTGAGCTTCATTGAGAGATGCATGGTTGCTGTGGGAACCAAGCCGAGCCATGCCAAGAGTCTGGCTGAGGTCCTGGTGGAAGGAGATCGCCGGGGACATTATAGCCATGGGCTAAACAGGATGGGTCTGTATCACAAATTTTGTGTGTGTGTGTGGGGGGGGGGGGGGGGGGTTGTAGGGCTATACTTCTATACTTGTGAGAACCAATTCTTGAAAGACTGTAGAGGACAGTTAGGTTTGTGAGGTCATTTTGGATGTTCCGCTCAGAAGAATATGGCTTATTGATTTAGCATTCAGGTGAAAATTAGGGTTTGGTTAAGGTTAGGGTAGGGCATAGTTTGGTTATGGTTACAGTTTGATAAAGTCTGTACAGAATAAATGCAAGTCAAAATAATGTCCTAGCAGGTATAGGCTTGCGTGCGTGTGTGCGCACAATTGTAAGCGCAGGGATGTGGTCTGTCAGTGGGGTCCAGTGTCCACTAAATTTGTGAGATAATAATAGGACTGCGCATTCATGTTCCAAAAGTCCATCGTGTATGCAGGTTTTCATGCTCACCGAATACGCACCCTGATGTAATTGTCTACAACACTGTTACATAGTTCACAGCAAAGCATTTCATATAGGGACACAAGAGTAGTCTATGCCGTTCATGTGCTAAGCAAGAAAAGTATCAGTTATGGGTGTTTGTGTGAATCTTATGCCTTATTGCATAATTAAGTTCCTGTGGAAACTGTTAATGGGTATGGCCAGAGGTGGACAATCCAGCCCCAGAAAGTAAAAGTCCTTCCCGGTATTTTGTTGCAACCGTCTGGATCTCATAATTGCAGTAACCCTTCAGCCCAGAGGTTGAGCTAATTAGGGAAATCAGCTGCCTGAGCTCGTGGTTGGAAGTGAAACACGGCTGGACTTTTACTTTCTGACCCCTGGAACGTCCACCTCTGGGTATGGCCCTTGTCAGGCAGCCCTGGAGTATACACTAAAAGCAGGCAGTTATTGAGTATTGCAACTGTATAATATCGCATGGAGTTTGGCCAATCATGTCGGTTTTGGGTGGGGTTGGTGGTCAGCTGTGATTTCACAGAGCACTGGTTAGAATCCAGCAAATGAGCTGCCGGATTGCTCACTCGGTTAAAGCATCGCATTGCGAAGCAGAAGTGACTATCACGGCTCGGGTTCGAGCCCCGGTCGCACCATCCGGCAGTGGTCGGCAGCTTTTTCAGAAGTAGCGTGCAATTGGCCATTGCGCTACAGGGATGCAAATTGGGAAGGGTCTGCTGAGAAGGGTAATATAAGTTGCTTTGTTCATTCCTTAGGCGCCTCCTGTTGGCCAGACGGGCGCTCGTCAGGAAGATTCTAAGCTTGTTCATGTTCGGGTATCCTCCGCCCTCGTTCTGAACTTGCGACGATTCAACCAATGAGTGTATAAGAAGCGGTGGCTGACAGGCGCGTGCTTCGTAGGAGAGCCGCGCCTGTCTTCACTCTCCTGAGTTGGCAACAGGGGGTCGCATATGTGAAAGCCTTATACATAGTTCCCCAATTGGACATTCCAGATTCGGGTGGGATTGGAGATGCCAAATTAAAAAAAAAAAAAAAAAAAAAAAGCAAATGAGACGTGCTGGGCTGCATATCTCCGATACAGACATGTATGTGAAGGACATCCAGACCAAAATCTGCGCGAAAGATGGAGAACCGACCATCGTCAAGGAGTCGGCTGCCACCGCGCTGGTCTCTGGCAACAACCTGCTGGGCCCTGTGGTGGGGAACTTCTGCATGAATCTGGCTATTAAGAAGGCCCGGGAGGTGGGCATCGGCTGGGTTGTTGCTAATGGCAAGTTTTTTTTTTTTTTACTCCCTTACACATTTTCAGAGGGCTACATCAGCTCCTGGCCAGATTTTCCAATCTGTTCTGTTCACCAGCGCATTGGATTTAAATACCATGAACATGAGTAAAAAACGAAGAATCCAACCAGGTGCTCAACGGTAGATAAAACAGAAGTGAAGTCGGTGCTCTTGGATCAACAGGGAAAAAATCTCAGAAGACTAAAAACAGGGTAGATCCAGGCACTCAACGAAGAGTAGTGATGAAAAAAAAAGCCTTCGAGCGCATTATCAAGGCTAACTGGGCTATCACTGAGAGTGACCCCTCTCTCAGGCAAGTTTTTCCGGACCCTCCTAGGGTTTCTTTTCAGCGTGCTCCGACACGAAGGGACCGACTGGTACACAGCTATCTTCCTCCAGACAAGAAGGAGACGTGGTTTAAGAGACCTCTTGGTTGTTATAGATGTGGTCACTGTCCGCATTGTGCCAATGTCATACAGACAAAAAATTTTAATGATCCTAAAATCAAGAGAATTTTTAAGATTATTGATTTTATTAACTGTAATACTACTCACGTTATTTATCGCCTTACTTGTACTTGTCCGGATATATTTTATGTAGGGCGCACTAAACGCCGTTTACGTGATCGCCTTGCTGAACACAAGTACGCGATAAGAACTAATAACAAGGATTATCCAATAGCCAGACATTTTCAATTGGTCCATAATAGTAATGATTCTTTATTACGTATCATAGGATTGGAATTTATTAGCCCTCTTGTTAGGGGTGGTGATCGGATCATGAAACTTAACCAGAGAGAAACTTTCTGGATACATTGTTTGGATGCTCTGAATAAGCCTGGTCTTAATGAGGAGATTGATTTCATGTGTTTCCTTTAAGTTGTGTGTTTTTCTTTTCATGTTTGCTACTTGGTCTGCATTTTTTTTTTTTTTTTTTTTTTTTATGTTTGCTACTTGGTCTGCATTTTTTGCCTACTGTGTAGGCTATTCTTTAATTGCCTTCTTGTTGTTGGCTATTAATCAATTAATTTAATATGTAAATTTATTGTGTAGACTAATTGCTTTGGGCATACCTGTGTCTATTTTAGTAATTCGCTGTGACTAGTTTTGTGTGTCCTGATGAAGGCTGTAAGGCCGAAACATGTTGACTACTAGCCAGTATTAAATAAAGGCTTTTTTTATCACTACTCTTCATTGAGTGCCTGGATCTACCCTGTTTTTAGTACCATGAACATGAGGTTAAAGTTTAGGATTCAACTTTAATGTGTCAGTATCTGCATCCATGGTGAATGAACCGTTTTGGAATTTCAACCCTTTTTTATAGTGCGTTACTGTCTACATATTTGCAAAACTCATTGCATTTGTGACAACAATGCTTATTTAAACACTGTATCTGGCAAAGGATCTGTTCTAATTTTTTAAAGTCATATTCTCTTTATTTTTTTGTCAGGCTCTAACCACTTCGGCATCGCAGGGTATTACTCCATGCAGGCGCTGAAGGAGAACATGATTGTGAGTGTCCACCTCCCCTCAGTCTTGACTTTGTCTCCACCTAGTGGTGGGTGCTGGAGCTGCAGTGCACTGGTTAAATGTGCATTTCTTCCTCTTCAAGGGCATGAGCTTCACAAACACATCTCCACTGGTGGTGCCGACTAGAGCTAAAAAGGTGAGTAAAAGGTGCCCCCCCTCCATTTGAAGTTTTAAGCGCTGTATGTAGTTTTTCCTCTCTCTGGGCTGACAAGTTCCTCGTAGGCTCTATGTTTTTCACTGGTAATGTGATTGCTCCGAGGATGATGAATGAAAAAAGTAAGTTCGCCTGTAAATTTGAGTGTCTATCGTTGTCAATGAGTGAAAGTGTAGAAATAAGAGCTGCGGCAATTACTTGATTAATCAATTAGTCCATTGAATATAAATTAGTTGCTGTTAATTTTGGTAACTAATTGTTTCAGTAAATTTTCAAGCAAAAATACTTTTCAGCCTCTTAAATGTTTTCTTTGTCATTTATGGTACTAATTGAGGAGTCTTTGAGTTTTGACTGTTGGCTGGACCAAAGAAGCAATTTGAAGGAGTCGCTTTGAGCACTGGGACATTGCAACGAGCATTCTTCGCAGTTATTTGACATTCTATTGTCTAAATGATTATTCAATCAATTTTTAAAATGATCAACAGATTAGTTGATAATGAAAATAATCATAAGTTGCAGCCCTATCAGACATGTGCATAATAATATAATGCACTGAATCATTCTTGCACAGTTTCCAATTCTTGGCTGAATTTAATCATAAATAGGGCACTTATGCCCTGAGGGTACTGTAGGGGTAGGTTTGGTCTTTGTGCAGCGCTGCTGTTTGTATGAAGAGCACTGTTGACTGAGCTGACTCGATCTCCTGCCCGTGTCGGTTTTGCAGTGCACGCTGGGTACCAATCCGATTAGCGTGGCGGCTCCAGCAAATGACGGAGACAGCTTTGTGCTGGACATGGCAACCTCAGCAGTGGCCTTGGGGAAGGTATGGAGGATGGTATCTTGCTATGGATCCTGGTATCAGAGCAACAAAATGCTGCTTAGTCTCATTTGGGCATCTGGGCTTGTCTATTTTTTTATTTTTATTATTATTATTATTATTAATTTTGATAAGAGGGGATAAGCTTGGTTTAAGGGGCAAAAAATGCTGTTGCCCCATCGCCTTCACCTCTGTGGTTATGCCTTTGGTAGTTCAGGTGTGCGCAGATGCGGCTAGTTCCACGCAGTTCCATGAGCGGTGTTGCAATGACAGTGTTATTCCATTATTTGCCTCTAGTTGGAGTGCTATGATCTATTATCTGAACAAGAGCAATCAGAGATCGCATCACCTCCGCCACGCCAAGGCAAGTCTGGGCATTAGTTATTGTCGATGGCTGATATAGGGTGTTGTTGCATTCCACCGCCAGGTGGCAGCAAAACCCAAAAGCACGCTGATTGGAAATCCGGCCTATTGGAAAGACTTTAAATCTCTGCCAGCATAGCTAGATTTGAACTTTGGCCTATTTCTAAGCTGTACTTTGGCCTAGATATGCCTTAATTTAATCACTTGTTCCTCTTGTGCTATTTTAAGATCCTGCAAAGCTTGGTTAAAATCTATGCGGCTGTTTTTGAGATATCCTGCTAACAGACAAACAGATGAAAGGTCATTCATAGAATGACGACTTGCTGGAATCATGCACAGATCTCTGAAACAGAATGAACGGAATGGAGTTGGTTTCAAGTCTCTAGCTGTAATAGTAGCAAAGTTATGAACCAAAATGGGTTTTTGACCTTTTTGGTGACCTTGACCTTGACCTTGACCTTTGATTTTTGGCCTCGAAAAGAGACCGGTCTCTAGCCACAAAGCTAGTCAATTTTGTCACCAAGTTTGGTCAAGATAATGTGAAACTTGTGGAGTGCACACAAACAGACACACGCGAGTGACCAACATACTTGCCAATCTTCGATTCCGGCAAGTAATAAACCAAAATAGAGTGCTGCTCAGGTGACCTTGACCTTTGACATAGATTTACCAAAATAGTGCAGTGCTTAGGTCAGGTAACGCAGGCCTTGATTTTATCTACAAATTATGCACTTGGTTTGAACTCTGTACACCGATTAGAACCGAAGCTATGGCCACTTGTGTTTTTGGCATTTTGTGTGACCTTGACCTTTGATTTAGATTCACCAAAATAGTACAGTACCTAGGTGAAGTAACATAGACTTTTCATTTATCAACAATATGCACTTGGTTTGAAGTCTCTACGACGATTAGAACCGAAGATATGGCTTCTTATGTGTTTTTGACCTTTTGTGTGACCTTGACCTTGACCTTTGACCTAGATTCACCAAAATAGTGCAGTGCCTGTCCTATGTTGATCACATAATATGAGCTAAATTGAGCTGAAACTGTGTACGCCATAGTGCAAACAAACACACAAACAAACAAACAAATGAGAAGTCATGCAACACGACACTGGGCCAAATCTTAGATAGTGGAATTGACACTCATGGTTTAAGGTCACGACAGATCAAATGTAGTATCTTGAAATGAAAGCTCAAATCTTAAGATGGTTTTCTATTTGTCACTTTGATGATTTTATGTCTAAATGCAACTGAATCATAATTATAAGTTTTTCAAGCTTCAATGATATTGATCATACAGAGGTTAAGATCACTGTAATGCAAAATAAATGTAATTTTCATCAAGTTTGGTGAACGCCCTAGATAATACAGTTTGATTTAAGTCAGATTTGACCTGTGTGACCTTCCTGTGACCTTTTATTTTAAAATAAAAGTATTAAAATTAAAGTAAAAAAATGCAATAAAAGAACTGTAAAAAGTTGGTGAGTGTTAATAGAAAATTGTATGTTAAATTCAAGACGCCGCCATTTCCGCAATCCGGATCAGATTCGGACATAAATTGTTCTGACGTTACATGTCGTGACCCTGCATGACTCCACCAAATATGAGACCAATTTGTTCAGTTTTCAGGGAGATATGAATTTTTGAAAATTCGCCCCATGCTAAAGATGGGGATTTTTTCGATTTTCGGGAATTTTTTGTGACCTTGACCTTTGACCTAGTTTCACCAAACCAGTTCATAGCCGAGCTATCGTCGACCTCTACAAGTACAAAATATTTCGTCGAAATACGATAAGAAATGAGACCGCTAGACTGCAAACAGACAAACAAACAAACACACAAGAAAACGCAACTGATCAACATAACAAACAAACGAACAGACTAATATACTTGCGGAATCCGAGATTCCGGCAGGTAATAAACGCCGGCAAAAACATACACCTCCTTGGCGGAGGTGAATTATGATAACGGTGTTATTGCACTGTTCGCCTGTAGGTGGAGCTCCATCACCGTCGTGGTGATGGGATTCCTGAGGGATGGGGCTGTGACTGCCAGGGAAAGCTGAGCACAGACCCGGGAAAAGTGCTCAGCGGCGGGGGTCTGGTGCCCATCGGAGGCAGCGAGGACACCGGTCAGTTCCGTTGACATGATCGTTATCATTATTGTTATTATTATGCCCGTCATATTTGGATTGATTTGCAAGAACCCTTTGATAATTTTAAGATGTCATTGTAATTGTTTTACTTAAAGTTGTTTGTTTTAACAAATGTATATTGGCTTTATTTTCATCAATTTTTAAAAGTTTTTTTTATTCATTTTTAGTAAAGTTTTGACTGCTGGCGCTTTGATTGTTGTCTGACCAGGCGTTCACCAGTATTGCAACAGAGGGGCTCTCCTTAAATGGTTCTTCAGTGTTGAAGTTAAGCATTGTAAATGTTGAATCTTAGAACTATCAGTACTGCTATTAACAGTGGAGTATGACTGCTTACCACAGGTGGATATAAAGGCTATGGGCTGGGCATGATGGTGGAGGTGTTCTGCGGGATCCTGGCTGGAGCTCATTACAGCGAGCACATCCGCACCTGGAAAGTTACCGACAAAGTGGCAGATCTGGTCTGTGTCACACACAGAGACGCACAGACATGCACACACACACAAACACTCACTCTCATATACTTGTATACTCATTCTAATGCGCACACGCATCCACGCTCATATATTCACTGTCACATGCACAAATGCAGACAGGCATATGCTTTTTCTTACGGAGACAAACGCGCACACACACACACACACACACACTCACTCATTCACTCACTCACTCACTTACTCACATATACTCACACTAATACACGCACATACATCCACGCGCATCCTCACTCGCTCATTGACAAGTGCAATCAGGCATATGCTCTTTCTTACACACCTTCACATGAGCACACCGTCACATGCGCGCATGCGCACACACACACACACACACACACTCACACACACACACATTCAAATGCATTCTAAAGGACATGCACATACTCACTACCATGATGAGAATATTGCCTATTGGATCAAAATGTAAATACCACACAACTATATTAGCCGCCCGTCTCTTCAGCGCATACCCTCTGATAATACACACAGCTTCTTTGAGCGTTGAAGTCTTTAGATTGTATCCCAGCGCAGTCATTTTAAGATGGCGATGAGTCTGCTCACTGTTTGCTCATTGTCTCTGTTTCATAGCCTGCAGTCTCCACATAATTGCTTTTATTGTACCACTATTTCACCAGTTACAGGGAACCTGCTGAATTATTTACACAATGGTATGTACACTACCAGTCAAAAGTTTTTGCACAACCCAATATTTTCTGTAATTGTTGCAATTTTTTATATTTTGTTCTTGTGTAATAGTCTCATCTTGGTTGTAAAATAGAAAGGTAGGAATACTTAATCCCAATGTATAAACCATGTATATAACAAAACAAATTAAGAAAAACCAGGATCAGTCATCTTGTCAATATTTAGTAGATCAGTAATGATGATCTAATCCAGTGCTTCTCAAACCACTCCTGGAGCACCACCTGTCCTGCATGTTTTAGATCTCTCCCCGCTAGCACAGGTGATTCAAATGATTTACTCATTATTAAGCAGCTTCAGGGGGTTGATAGAGAGCTGATCATTTCAGTCACCTTAGCTGGAGTCCTTGAGGATTTTTCTTGTCAATTTATTATTTGTAATAAACAAGTATTTGGTTCCAGCGATTTCTTTGCTATAAATATACATGTAAGATAAAGACTTGACAGGATCTTCAGGTTTGCAAAAAACTTTTGACTGGTAGTGTAATTCGTTGCATCATCTTAAAGGAAAAGGTCTAGTGTTGAGGTTGAACAACTGAATGTTGATATGACCATACTCCCCTCTAGTGGTCACCTTATACCCAGCTTTAAACCTTGGGAAACGCTGTTCTGCTAATGAGCATAGCATCACCTTTGGTCCACAAACTCCTTGTCTGGTGACTTGAAAATTCCATGAAAGCTTCAAAATAGACATATAATGAGCTTTGTTTATTTGAGTCTGCTCTAAATGTTGGTCTGAAAATGCAGATAGCTCATTTGTAATTTTTGCCTGGGATATGCTGTTGAGTCTTGCATTCAGTTTTGTTGCCAGTTGTTTATTTATTGATCCCTTCATTCGTTTTTCAGGGCCAGTGTTTTGTGGCAATAAACCCAACCAACTTTGCACCAGGATTCAATGACCGCATGTCTGACTTCCTGAAAATACAAAGAGGCCTGGACGCGGTGAGTGTAGCAACCGTCTATTAAGTAGCCCCTCCCCATTGGCATTTGATTGGTTGAGCCATCTCTACCTGCTTGTGTGACAGGAGCCCTGGGCAATATTATCGGTGAAGGCAAACCTGTGACATCCATGCGGTGTTTACATTGCAAGTATTGCCGCACTATTTATTGAATCAGAATTTTTTTTTTTAAGCATGATAATCAGGGCTGTTGCCATGGGACATACAAATGATTTTTTGTCTTTTCTTTTTCTTGAATCATTCCTGATGTGGTCTTTGATATATGAAAACGAAATGTCAGTGGCCATGTGAAGTTCAACCAAGGACAAGAACCTCATCTATATTGGTATCTATTGGGTCCTGGTAAAACAACCAATCAGAGGAAAGGCCTTGTATCTTTTTATGTGGTTCTATGCAGATTACCCTATCACAATCTTTCATGCTTTCTCCTCGACACTTTGTTCCCAGAAGCATTTAAAATGGCTTTATTTGGTTGTTTACAATCACATCAGGGGCCTGTACCATAAAGCTGGATTTGGGCTTATCGCGGTAACTTGAGGTTTAACCCTCGGTTTTCTGTACCATGAGGGCGGCTCACTTCTTACCGAGGTATATCACCGCGGCAACATAAGCTGAACGGCTAACATGCTCCGGAGAAGGTTAAGTTCTAGATTCAGATCACAGCGTGCACAAGCACCGCCTACTGACCAATCAGTTCTCCGAGAAAATGGCATCACCGTCCGTAAAGGTTTCAGCGGAGTTCGGTGCACGGATGAATACCAATATGTACGATAGAGGTTCTCATCTGAGGGTTTGACATGTGGCGAACGCAGCGGAGTCGTGCGCATATAGTTTCACATCTTTAGTGTATCACAATGCTGTATTTTTCCACGGGCAAAAGCACTAAAGCCTTTTACTTGTTGCACTTATGAAAGTAAACCTACTGACCGCTTTGAATTATGTTTTTGTAGTAATTCATTATTTTTTCTCCGGCTCTTTTGACACCGCCGGGGTTGCAGCTGGAAAAAAAAATCCATACACGCCATAAGAATACATCCTCGCATCACATCAATTTAATGAAACACGCAACTGTAATTTTACTGATGGGGCAGTGACTTTATAAACGATAAAACACGCACATCCCTAGACCCAGTAGGCTTCTTGCTAGATCAAACATATCCTGTAAAGCAGAAAAGGAGAGAGATGCGCTCACTAGCCTACATAGCGCCTGTTGTCATGATTTACTGCAGCAGAAGTAAAATTAAATCATCACTTTTGCAGCAATAGCCCACATACAATCATGAATGCGGGAGTTATTTGCAGTGATATTATCATTATAATTAACGTGCGCATTTACACGGTCGGTGATTTTTTGCAAACTGTCCTTTCTGTATTTGGCAGCTGCAACGGTGTTTATTTTTGCCGGGATGATATGTTTATTCTCTTCATATTTTTATTAAGAGCACTTGCTCCGCATTTGAAAAGTACGCAGCTTTGCTTCGAGTCGGTTTGTCCATGTTTGCAATTGGTCATTTGCTTCAAACACCGCCCCTTTTTTGTGAACGCGCACGTGCCTAGATTGGAAAACCCAGGGTTAAGTTACCGAGTTGATAACTGGCTTTGTGGTACCGCTTATCAGGAATGCAGAAGTCTGGTTAAGTGCAGCCAGATAACTAAGAGAAACCCTGGGTATGTTAATCCAGCTTTATGGTACAGGCCCCAGGTACAGGTACAGGTCTGATTTAAGTTAAAGAAAAAAAACCCCGCAAGATCACAAAGATGCCCATGGCGGCAGTTATTGTTCTTATGCTTACTAGAAATTGTAATTAAATGTAATACCCGAATTTTAAAAATCCTGGAATAATAATCAAAAAGGACTAATTTGAAATGTCAGTGGACCATGTACAGTATTAACGGTAATGTACAAATATATGATTTAATGGTCAAACATAAGGATTAAATTAAATGTTTACCTCCATATAACATAACTTTATTTTTTGAACCACACTCGTGAAGCCTTTGACCACTGACAAAACCAGTTGCAGAATTTTCCTTCATTCCTCCAATATGCAGGTATTAAGCTGTGCAATTGTACAGGACATTTTTTGTTGTATATTTCACTTCAAAATGCACCATACACTGTCTATTGCAGGCCAATCTAGCATTAACACTCTCTGTTTTCTTAGTCAAGTGCTGATAATCTGTGCAGAATGTATTTTTGTGCTTTCGCTATGGAAAATGATATGACATCCTTGGAACAGATGACGTTTGGATGACAGCATATATTGCTCAAAACATTGTTCATATTCTTCTGCATTAATGGTGCCCTCACAAGTGTGCCATCAAGTCACCCATGCTATATGCGCTGATTCGCCCCCGTACCATGACAGATGCTGGCTTTTGTACCTGACACGGATAACAGCTTGGGCTGTGCTTGTCTTCCTTTATCCAGAGAACATGGTGACTGTTTTTTTTTTTTTTTAAACATGGCGACTCTATGGACTACCAAACATGCCTCCACTGTGCTACTGTCCATCTCAGATGACACTGACCCCAGAGAAGTCGGCGACGTTTTTTGACTATGTTAATGGCATCGACTTTACTTCAACTCCCGTTTGTTGATGCAATGGCAAGTGGTATTGACTGAGGACAATTACCAAGATATTTGTGTCATGACATCTTTTGTAATCGCGTCATGGTTCTTAAGATGGTGTCACTTCAGGGGTTGGTCATGAGCATTTAGAAGTGGTTTTGGCCTTGCACTGCATGCATTGAGATTCAACTGGATTCCTTTCTTCTTTTAATTATACTGCATACTGTAGGGGGTGAAATGCCCAAAATCCTGCCAATTGGTCTCTGGGAAATGTTGTTGTTCTCAAAGTTATGGATGAGGCTCACAATTTTTCTAACAGGTGCATAAGCTTATATTCCATGTGATCTCTTGAGAGATTTGGTCTTTTTTGGATCCAATGGACATCTTCAGTCTCTATTAGATGAACACACACGCCTGCCTCTAAAGGTAGTTTTATGGGACATGGTCAGTGACTATCAAAGCTGTCCTGACCTACTCTGAGCCCAGCCAGTGACTGCAGAAGTAATATTTCCTTGCTTTGATTTTGTCTTTAGTCTTCATGCATAGTTCATGGAGTGGCTGACCTTGTGTGACCATAGCCTGTTATTATGCGTGTTATTGTGAGTCGTCTGAGAGTGAAAATGAAAGCCTTTTTTACAGGAGACGCTGCAGTGTGAGATGCTGCTGGTTGAAGGCAAAAGCAGGCAGGAAGTTGAAAGTTTCCCTCTTTTTAGGCGGAGCCGGAACGCCCTGTGCTGGTCGCTGGAGATCTAGAGAGGTCAAGCCTGGAGAAGTGCACGAGTCTGGGTGGCATCTCCTACCACGTTAACGTGGTCAATCACATGGTAGGTGACGTCACGCGTGCAGTGCAGGGCTGCCCTATCCTGTTCCAGGACATTTGTCAACCTGCAGATTTTTACTCCAGCCTTGACAAAGGGCACCTCATTCAACAGTCAGAGATTCCCCCTCAAGCTACCGAATAGTGGAATGAGGTGTGACTAATTAAGTTTGAAACTGAAAAGCTACCAGACCATAGATATCCAGAGCCTGGCTTGGGCTGCCTTGAAGGTTTACTGTCTTTGGTAATCCGTCAGGTAATCTCTTGATTTTTCACCATCATTATCCTCTGCAATCACCTTGGGATTAAGCACTTCAATCAATTATCTTTTAATCACTTATCTTTCATCTCTGTTTTACTTTGCGTCAACTCAGTTGCTGATTTTAATGGGAATAACCAAGAGACCCTGGGCCGTAGAAAGGCCCTATTTAAATAGAAATTATTATTAATATTACTATTATTGTTGTTGTTATTGTTGTTATTATTTTTATAAGTTGCGCACCCACAGTGGAAGTCAAAAAATAAAAAAGACGATAAAATTGGTGCCTATGATGAATTAATATTAATCTATTAACATTAATGTCAATCAATCAATCAATCAATCAATAGTGCAAATTTGGAAGGTGTTCAGTATTTACTGTGGATGAAAAATAATTCTTAATAAATTGAGGAAAAACTGCATTAAGACACTTCAGAGAAAACACTGTGTTCCTCTGGCTATGCCTCATCAGAAATCCAGGACACCACGAATCCAAAATTGGAAAAATCTGCCACCAAATTGTTTCTAATGTCAGATCAAGGTTCTCACTGCTCTCTTCATGGGTGTAGCCCCTCCTTCTGGCACCAACCAGGTATATCAAACCCAATTTGACAAAATGCATCGGACAGTAATCACACAGAACATGACTTGTGTCCACAACATAACGAACAATCAAAAGCCAATGTACGACAAATGAGGCACTGTACAGAAGGAAAACTGATAAACGTTGTGCCATGACTCTTTACCAGCCCCTGCCACATCTCCAAGTGTTCTCACAGATGGTTACTGGTGATATCCCCTGCATATCCCCTTGCAGAATTATTGCTTGCTTACATCATTTTCTTTTTCTCACTGTCCTACAGTGCACATTTGCTGTTTGGCAGAGGCATACAGTACATGGAGCATATAAACACAAATGTTGGCAGATGTGTTCCAATAATGAATAATCACAGTTCAATAAGGAAAGACTAGTTTACACTTTTGATGCTCAATTGACCAAATATAAATTAATACTTTAGCATAGACTCCATTTGGGGCTGATTGGCGATCAAAAGAATCCCATGACTGGGCTGAATCTTCTGAATGTTGAATGGAGGCTATATGTTGGTGGTGGTTGAATGAGCGTATTGGCTTTTTTGCGGCGACATGATTCAGAAACAGCTGATTGGGGATTTTTGAAAGAGTGGACAGGTTAATGATTGGATCCCCCAGAAGAGTTGGAGGTGTGGTGAATGAGTTTGCCTCCCTGACTGAACCTGTGCAAAGCTCCATAACTTTAAAATGTTTTATTTTTTCCTGTACTTGCTGTAGCTAAGAGTGACATTTTAAAATGGTGAACAAACACTGTGAAATAATGACTAGTAATCGCACAACAGACGCTATGAACAAGCACTCATATGTACTAATGTTATCTGTGCTGGAAAAAGGTACAAACTGGTAGTGCTGCGTGTTTGTAATGAAGGAAGCCATAATGATTAATACAGTGTTTTTAGCTTTTTGTTAGCCTCATAGCATAATTGTGTAAGTCTTTTTTTTTTTTTTTTTTTTTTGCCAAATTGCGATATCGGCTGCCTGTTCTTTTGTGTTGGCACATAAATGCGTTTTTCCCCCCCTTTTTTTTCTCAAAACCTTAAAAAAAATTAAATCCATTCTCTTAAATAATAACAATAATAAAAATTTGACAGGCAATCATGATATGAAGCTAACAATTAGAATACTCTTTTTTTTTTTTTTTTTTTTTTTTTTTTTTTTTGCACTGTTCTATCAGTTGAGCTCCAGTAAGAATATTGTTGCTACAAAAGATGTGCAACATGAGGTGTTTTGGGGTGGGAGCTGTGGTTCTGCTTGTTTTGTGGTGGGATACTCATCTACAACTAGCTAACAGGCCACAGTGTAAAGACTGCATGCAATTACTCTCTGTCTCCATACCTGGGTGATTGCTGATGCAACATGAACATTTCATATTGTATCTTGACTGAGTCTGTATAGCTGCTCTGTGTAAGACTCGGAACTGCTGAACTTGAGCTAATGCTCCGTTTTTGGGAGAGTTTCCAGGTTTTACCTGGTGCAGTTATTCAGCTAATCCCCAATTTATACCAGATGTGTGTTTGGTCCGTCTGCGCTCCGCCACGGCAGCGCAGCAAGGATTCACTTTAGTCAATGAGTGTGTTTACACCAGATCCACTGCGTTGCATTTCTCATCCATCCCAGGTCCGGCAAAATGCAGCCGTGCACAGCAGATACACAAGGCTTCTATTTTTGCTGGATGCCGCAGCACAAACGCAACACTTCAACACAGCAGATCAATCAGTACACAGACACAACATTAAAAGATACGGTTAATTTTCTAAATCTTTACTGGCGCCAGTTCGTATTGTGGGCTAGGACCGCAACCGAAGTAAGAAAATTATTATGTAGGCTAAACTTTTTCGACAGAACACTTTCCAAACAAATCACAAACTCAACACCAACAGGAAATTAAGAATATTCATCAATAAATAGGCTACAATAAAAAGGCTACTTATCCATGTTCTATTATCCAGAACAAAGGCTGTTGCCCATTGGTAGTTGCACTTAATGGAACATGTATCATTGATCTCGGGCGATCACGTGTGATTTTGTAATTACCATCTGATCTCGTCAGGCTCGCTCATTGGTCTCGCTTCTCTAGCCATCCGGCGCTGTTGCACAGCAAAGACGCAGTTGGTCGAAGTTGACAGATTGTAATGGACGCAGCAAACACGCAGCAGGGTAGAGGCGGATTGAACAAGCATCTGGTGTAAATCCCGGGTAACTCTATAATCCTGTTTGGCAATACGGACCCAACCTGTGCACTTTCTCTAATGTGGGATTATCCCTGTCTCTTTTCTTCCAGAATAGTGTTGCCAAAGGTATTGGTGTCACTCCTCTGTTGCCCACCAATGTCCCAGCTCCGGAGTAAAACAACATGCGGCCTCTCCCACGAAGCTCGACATCGGGCTTCTTGTATTCTCTTTACCAGCACGGTGACCTTATAGCTGCTTATGCATGGCAATGGCCTTTACTTATTCTCCATTTATGCCAAACTTTATTCATAAAGACAAAATTTTATTGCATTTCTTAGTAAGTCTTCATTAAGGACAAACATCGACTGAATTGAGGGCATTATCACCATCTGCATGTTGTGACCCAGACAGTTTTTGTGTGTGATGAGTGACATTAAGTGTACCTATACAACTGTCAGAAAACTTGCAAGCCAAAAGTTGGTGGATATGAAGGCATTTGTGTGCGTGTCATCTAAGGAAAGAATATGCACTTCAAATAACTCCAAAGAGGCTTGAATAATGAGTTATATTCAGAGGTTCTTCTTGTGTATACAACCTAATTATGCTTTCAACAAAGTAAAAAAAAGTCTTATTTTCTGCCAAAGTATTACTTCTGTGCAAGTTTTCCCTCAAGGACGTTTTGACATGGTTTCATGTAACCGCAGCGCATTGTTTGCAGACTTTGTGCGTCTTAAGAGAAACAAGGAAACAAAGTGTCTAGTCCTAGTATAAAGAACTGGCTTGAAAGTTAAATGTAAATCAACACCATGCAATTAATATACTTGTGTGGAGCCTGTGGAAGGATACCTGGGTCATAAGTTTTGTGGTTATTTTAAGTGTATTTGTTGCTTTAGACCACAATTACGCTTAGAAACTCTTTCAAATGCTCCTAGTCATTTTGTGCTTGCCTATGTTAAGCCTGCTGGTCACCAGAAAGGTCTGGTCACATCTAAAGTATTAATAATCTATCTCTCGCAAAAACTGGGCCATTCAAAAACTAATACCAAAGAATTAGGAAATCAATAGAGTACTATGTTTAAAAAGTCTTTGGTACCCAAGATGTTTTTAACATAATTTTGGTCTCCGGTGTTTTTTTTTTTTCTACAGATATTGTAAAGCAGAGAAAGAGCACATTTGAGATTCACAAACATGAAATGAAAACTAAATATGCATTTGAGAAAGATTTCTATAATTTGTTAAAGGACAGCGGGTATAGCTTCTGCAAAGCATTGATGGATTATTGTGAGAGACTGAAGCGACCAAGATTGCTATACGTTACAGAACTGTTGCTAGGTCTTTAATGTGCTCAGAACCACCTACCAGCCAATCTTTTTAAATAAAATTTTAATCTACATACACTTAATTTTCAAGCAAAGAGTGGCCTCACCAATTATATGTCTGATTTATTTTGTAACTGTTGGTGACTCTGTATAGTACATTTTTCTGTTATTCAGAAACTTTCCATTTCATTTTTCTAAAGTGTCATGGCCTTACAAAATGGTTTTAATTGTGCCCAAGACTTAAGCTTGTATGTACTTTAGAAAGAACACTTTTCACATACAATCTTTCATCTCTGGTTAAATGGCCAACCACTGTGCAATAATCCACACTGTTGAATAGATACAAGAGCTGTGAAATGTTTTTAATGATTTTTCAAAAATAAACATCAGATGAACAATTGTGTGCACTGTGTTTTTGAGTTTGTCTTGTCAAAGATTTGCTGTATTCCAAAACTGTTATCCTCATGGTTTCTAGCTTTCCTCTGAAATCAGCTGGAATTTTCTATAAAATGGCTTCCCGGTCCCAATTCTTGAGGTCTGTATCATGTATATAATAAAGCTTTTCTTTTGGCACATCTGACTCGACTAATTATCCGTTTAACTCTTTCAACCCCAGATATTCTAGCATCACTATACCCTTCAACCCCACAGCCCTCTGTAGAGGGCTGGTCATTATCTGGACATTGTATCTTACTGTTATCTCTGGAATCCCATTAAATGTAACCTGATATGTTCCAATCAATTAGTCAGATTGTTTGAATTTTCCCTACAGGAATTTGGGGTTGAAGGGAATATGTTGGTCAGCCCTCTGTAGAGGGCTGTGGGGTTGAAGGAGTTAATGAGACGAACAATGTGCGTATCGTCAGGTTTGTAGCAAATGGCAACAGGGAATGCCCTGGGTGAACTACTCTAGTTCAATATCATTCTAACTACCCCCACCCCTCACCAATTTAGAAAGGGCTGCAGTGACATGGAAGTTGCTACAGCTGCAGGACCACTGCTGCTCAGTAATTCATAGTTCTCCGATGTTCCCTCAGCAGGCTGGTGATTAATTTATAACCCGCAGTTGACTGAGTATGGGGGAGGACTGTAAGAACAATAGCATTAAGGCCATGTCTCCGGCAGAAACTGTTAGCCTGTGGGTGCTAAGTATTGTCTCATCATAAAAACATTCCTGTTCCTGAGCGGCATAAAGTGGCCCTGAAACAGGTGGAACAACAGAAAATTAAGAGCAGTCAAGGTGTCAGTGCGAACAAAAACAAAGAAGAAATTTGAATTAGGACCCAGTCCCCATCCACTCCTTCAGCAGAAATGATCAGTGTGTGACAGTGTTCCTTTTATAAGTCTGACATTGACATGTATTACAGTTTTCAAATAGGACATTTATGTCATTTGAGATCATTTAAAGTTGCTATTTTGTTTTAATTAAACCACTCTTTCCAAGCATAAACTTGCAGCCGTTGAGGGATTGGTATCAGGCTGAGAGGAAATTGAGGAATAGACGCTTCTTCAGTCAGCGATCGGGTGATCTGTGCTTGCGTCTCCGGGCACTAATAGCGCAATATTAAGCTGACAACAGTACCTGTCACCACCCTGACGCTACATGACTCAAATTAATACTCTTTTTCTGGCTGATTCTGGCTTTCTGTACGTTCAAGGATAAATCCCCAATAATCCAAGGTCACATTCAATGAAGAAAAGCGGGCGAATGAAACTTGGGCTAAACTATCGCGACAAGGAGGCACTGAGTTTCATGATTGCGCAGTTTCACTGCCCCACTATACTGGTATGATTTCAACAGCAGTAGCTATTACAGTCCTGTTCAGCGACTTTGGCATATTTCTATAGGTCGAAATCACACTCCTTTTTCTCCTTGTTAAATATGTCTGTGGTCTCCAATAAAATCTGTCTGGTCAATTATGTTCAAGTAGCCTACAATGCAACACATCGCTTTTTGGTATGTGTGCTTTTCATTCGAGGCAATACCCAACTCGGTAATTAATCTTCTATCACAATTAACTGAGTAACTTGGGAAGAATGTGCGCAATATTACCAACGCTGCTAACGTTGTGAAAATAAGGAATGCGTATACACTGCAGATTCTGTTTTACTTGCGCGAGGTCTCTAAATTAACCTCCGCCTCGCTCGAACCAATTATTCCCCTCGCGCGGCGCGAATTGTAATTGCAGTTGCGCCTAAAGGCACTGCCTACCGCCCTTGTTCTCAAATAAAACGTCATTCAAGCGAAGTTTTGATTCCGAGAAGCGTAGCGATGTTGCCACCATATGTTGGGTGCATGTTGCAGGTTTTAGCGACAGTTACTCAGGAGTTTATTATTCCAGTGACTCGTTTGTTGGCTAGGTCCAAATTTCCTGAGGACGGTAGGATTAGATTTGCAGCACTTTTAGGAAAAGACAACTAGCCTATATTTTGTTGGAAATTCTGGGTCTACCTAATGGTTATATCGTTCAAGCACCGAACTTGTTGAAGTGATTAGTTATTTTAGACATAGCGAATTCCCCTGTGCCTCTGTTTTTGCTCAAGAAAGCGCAGTGCATATAAGTTCGCACTGGAACTCACTGCCCTCCCTACCAGCTGCGGTTGCCTGCCCGTGGGATGACCTCTTCGGCTCCAGACGAGCCGAAGCTCTGGAGTATGAACGAATCCTTGGGCAACGCAGCACATGGGAGCAAAGAGTCCGGTTTGGAGATGACCGTGACAGCGCCCAACGCGCAGCACCAGTCGGTTAATTTCGGAAAACCCGTCTGCAATGACAACGGCGGCACTGTGCCGCCGCTCCGAAACCGAGTTCCGCCGGGCACCAACAGCCGTTTCGAGGTGATCACAGTGGACACGACTGTCCTGAGCCCGGTCGCCCACATGCCCGCCGGGGTAAACTTCAACCCGCGGATGTCTGTGTATAGCGCCACGCGACCTCATGTGATCACCCGAGCCTACATTCAAGGACGAGTGTACAACTTTCTGGAAAGACCAACGGGATGGAAATGCTTCGTTTATCACTTCGCAGTGTAAGTTCTTTAATGTTATGAACAACGTTATGAGTTGTCACCTGACCCGTCAGAATACTAACACTTTGATTGCTTCGGGAAGAAAAAAAAAAACTACAAGGGCGTTTTGACTCCGCTTTGTGTGACTGTTCGTTTCCCTCTTATCAAATTCTTCACCAGCGAGTTGAAAAATCAGCGCGAGCCTCATGATTGATTTCCCAAATGTTCATCCCGCCCGCATGCGGGTTCGATTCTCACGGAAACCCCTGGGTGTTCGGCATGTTGAGGAAATACCTTGCAAAAATTGCCCGACAATGTGCAAAATAACTCGCTGCAATAATTAATATTGTGTTTAATCTGAATTACTGGCGGTATTTTTGTTAGTTTAAATAAGTTTTTTTTTCTGAATAGGGGTGACCAAAAGCGGAAAACATTTTTCATTCACTTGCGCACAGTTCAGGATCACATCATACGGCTGAATCTAGTACATCCTCGGTTGTACTGTCAAGGTTGCTTTCTCTTTGATATGTTAGGCGGTTATTTGTCTGGGGGAGAACGTTTCCTCTTTGCTTCAAATACGTTGTTGAAATTATGTCATGGATAGTTGACATTTTCAGCGCTCTGGTTTAAAAATTAAGGGAGGGCGAGACGGGCCGTCTCTTTGAAGAATCAGGGGGATAATTCTGTGTACCCAAATTATGCAGAGTGAAAACGTTCAGTGTCTGTATTGCCCTTATGTGATTGACGAAGTTTTTTGACAGAAAGAGTAATAAAAAATAAGCTGGAAAATATTGGCGAAATTTTGGGGCATACTTTCGTGCAGTTCATATTAACTGATTTGACCCCCCTCCCCATGGTTAAATCTGGCTTTAGATGTTTACTTTTTTTTGTTTTCGACATTAGTTTTGCTGAAGATAAAAAGTATATTTGAAATTCCAAATGTTAATTTAAAAATAGTTTCACAAATAAATGTTTGTATTTCATCAAAAATAGTTGATACGGATAATATCATCTTGACAGCCCTGATGTCAACATCATCATTGCTGTCTGCAATTACTTAGAGGGATAGATGCAAGTGAGGCAGGCAGTCTGCAGAATGGTGGCAAGTTTTCCACTCTACTTGGAGCAAGCAAAAAGCCAATCATCATCTAAAACTAGCCCATAGCACAACAGGGCTGTGTCCCAAATTTTTAGGCAAAGCAGTGTCACTCCAGATATTGGTTTGATTTATTTTTAACAGTTTACAGCTCTGTCTAGTACATTTCTCAGTTATTAGAAACTTTTGATGTCATTATTTTTGCGAGAATATTTGACCAACAAAATAGCTTTAAATGTGCCTAAGACTTTTGCACGGTGCTGTGCATCATCATTTCAGTGTAGTTCCCTATAGGCTTATATTTATTTCTATTCTTTTTCTGTTCATATGAAGTGCAAAGAGCTGTCACTGCCAGTAAAGCCGGTCATCATGCAGCTGAAAAATCATAACAAACTCATCAGAGAGATGCCAAAAATGTATGCAAATCAACTATTAGCTACATTTGATAGAAGAAAGAGTTGCAACTTAGCTCAGGAGCACCAAACCCCCACAAGACCATAGATAACAACTGCAATCAAGCATATCTTGTTTTATTTATTTAAAATCTTCCCTGATGGCATACTGAGCCAAAATGATGAAAACTATCATTATCAAAATACTCACAGAGGAGGCAGTTATAAGAAAGTGGCCAGTCCCACATAGCTGTTAGCAAAAGAGAAAGTCGGTGGTGGCGAAAGAAGGAGAGGGGGTCGATGGGGGCAGTTACTGAATGAGGGGTAGAAGGTTGGGGCAGTTACTGAAGGATAGAGTGGAGGTGGGGACAGTTACAGCAGTAGAGAGTGGAGAGGGGCAGTTACTAAAGGAGAGGGTGGAGAGGGGGCAGTTACTGAAGGAGAGAGTGGAGAGGGGGCAGTTACTGAATGAGGGGTAGGAGATTGGGCAGTTACTGAAGGAAAGAGTAGAGGGGAGCAGTTACTGAAGGAGAGAATGGAGGGGGCAGTTACTGAATGAGAGAGTGGAAGGGGCGGTTACTGAAGGAGAGAGTGGAGGGGGCAGTTACTGAACGAGAGAGTGGAGAGGGGCCAGTTACTGAAGGAGAGAGTGGAGGGGCAGTTACTGAAGGAGAGAGTGGAGGGGCAGTTACTGAAGGAGAGAGTGGAAGGGGCAGTTACTGAAGGAGAGAGTGGAAGGGGCGGTTACTGAAGGAGAGAGTGGAGGGGGCAGTTACTGAACGAGAGAGTGGAGAGGGGGCAGTTACTGAAGGAGAGAGTGGAAGGGGCGGTTACTGAAGGAGAGAGTGGAGGGGCAGTTACTGAACGAGAGAGTGGAGAGGGGCAGTTACTGAAGGAGAGAGGAAGGGGCGGTTACTGAAGGAGAGAGTGGAGGGGGCAGTTACCGAACGAGAGAGTGGAGGGGGCAGTTACTGAAGGAGAGAGTGGAAGGGGCGGTTACTGAAGGAGAGAGTGGAGGGGGCAGTTACTGAAGGAGGGCAATGGGAGCATTATGGAGACAAGCTGTTCTCCGCGGTCAGTGGAGCTGTGGAACCTGGTGAGGGGGAGGAGGTGTAGGGCTTCTGGGAGGAGCTGCCAAAAATGCCAGCCTCTTATCAGAGCTCCAGAGCGCCCGACCTGCGCTTTCAGGGAGAGGATACAAACGGCCTTATCACCACAGCTTCCAGCACTGCAGTCCTGTGTGTGTGTGTGTGTGTGTGTGTGTGTGTGAGAGAGGGGGGGGTGGGAGTCGGCATGTATACAGTATATGTGTGTTTGTGTGCATGTATACGGTACGTGTGTGTGTTTGTGTGTGTGCGTGTGTGTGTGTGTGTGTGTGTGTGCATGTATACAGCATGTGTTCCTGAATATATAAGCAGAATGTGTGTGCACTCCTGTGCATGTACAACCCCAATTCCGAAATAGTTGGGGCAAAGTGTAAATTGTGAATTAAATCAAAACGCAATGATTTTCAAATCACACCAGGCAGTATTTTATTCACAATAGAACAGAGATAACATAGCAAATGTTGAAACTGAGAAAATTTACAATTTTATCCACAAAATGAGCTCATTTCAAATTTGATGGCTGCTACAGGTCTCAAAAAAGTTGGAACAGGGGCCTGTTTACCATGATGTAGCATCCCCTCTTCTTTTTAACACAGAGTGGAGGCGTCTGGGCATTGAGGAGACAAGTTTCTTGAGTTTAGCCATAGGAATTTGATCCCTCTCCTGTTTAATACAGGCTTCCAGCTGCTGGAGATTTTTGGGTCTCCTTCGACGGACTTTCCATTTAATTATGCGCCAAATGTTTTCAATCGGTGAAAGATCAGGACTGCAGGCAGGCCAGTTCAGCACACGGACTCTTCTACTACGAAGCCATGCTGTTGTAATAGCTGCAGTATGTGGTTTTGCATTGTCCTGCTGAAATACACAAGGCCTTCCCTGGAGTAGATGTCCTCTGGAGGGGAGCCTATGTTGTTCTAAAACCTTGATATACCTTTCAGCATTCATGGTGCTTTTTAAAACATGTAAGTGTCCCACGCCATATGCACTAATGCATCCCCATACCATCAGAGATGCTGGCTTTTGAATTGAACACTGATAACATGAGGGGTGGTCTTTCTCCTCTTTAGCCCGGAGGACACGACGCCCATAATTTCCAACAAGAATGTTAAATTTGGACTCGTCTGACCAGAGGACACTTTGCCACTTTACTACAGTCCATTTTAAATGAGCCTCGGCCCACAGAACACGGGGGCGCTTCTGGATCATGCTGAACAATGGCTTCCTTTTTGCAAGATGGAGTTTTAGGTGGCATCTGTGGATGGCACGGCGGACTGTGTTTACAGACAGTGGTTTCTTGAAGTATTCCTGGGCCCATTTAGTAATGTCAATGACAGAATCATGCCGGTGAGTGATGCAGTGGCGTCTGAAGGCCCGAAGATCACGGCATCCAGTGAAGGTCTTCGGCCTTGTCCCTTACGCACAGAGATTTTTCCAGTTTCTCTGGATCTTTTGATGATGTTATGCACTGTCGATGATGAGACCTTCTAAGCCTTTGCAATTTGATGTTGAGGAACATTGTTTTTAAAGTATTCCACATTTTTTTTACGTAAGCCTACGGGTAGGAGAGCCTCTGGCCATCTTTACTTCTGAGAGACTCAGCCTCTCTAAGACATCCCTTTTATAGCCAATCACGTTACTCACCTGATGCCAGTTAACTTAATTACTTGCTAAATGTTCTTTCAGCTGATTCTCTTATATATTAATTGCTTTTTCAGCCCTTTTCTGCCTGTGTCCCAACTTTTTTGAGACCTGTTGCAGCCAGAAAATTTGAAATAAGCTCATTTTGTGGATAAAAATGTAAAATGTGTCAGTTTCAACATTTGGAATGTTATCTGTGTTCTATTGTAAATAACATATTGGCTCATGTGATCTGAAAGTCATTGCATTTTGATTTTATTCACAATTTACACTTCGTCCCGACTATTTTGGAATTGGGGTTGTATATATAGATTATTGTCAGTATGTGTGATCGTATTCATACATACAGTATGTGTGTGTGTGCATGTATGAATGAGTGCAAGTGTCTGTTGCTGTGGGGAGTGTGCCTCTGCTGATCTGAATGTGTGTTTAGGTGTGAGTTTGGGTATTCATTTGTTTTTGTCTATATTAATCTGGGTGTCGTTCGTTAGTGTGTGTGTTGTGGCGTGTGTGTGTGTGTGTGTGTGTGTGTGTACGTGTGTGCGTGTGCCCTGATCTGTTTCAGTGGTTGAGGTATTTGCCTCTCCATGCAGAGCCCATCTGAGCAGTAAGCTGACACCTGGTACATACTGACTCTATACAGCCAATCCAGAGCCCTCTCTAAATCTTCCATGTTCTGCTAATGTTCCTCAACAGCTATGGTACTCTAATTATCTTTCACGCCCCACAGCTTCCTGTTTTAGTTCTTCAATCAGACGGTGACGAAATGGGACAAAGGATTCCTCTCTCAGTTTACTGTATCGCTCTCTTGAGATGACTTAATCTAAAACGCAGTAGAACCAGGATCAAATTCACATTTGTCCACTAACTTTTTAAATTGAAGTCAAACATTATCAGCCTGCCAGGTTCTATTTATAGTCTTATGAAATCACATTATTATTATTATTTTATTTATTTATTTTTTTGGTTTTTCCCACCCCAAACACTGCTGAACTCTTTTGCCCGCCACAGCGAACGGCTCCCATCGACTGAGCAGTAGGATGCCGAGGCACACGATTTCTCCAGCTTGCGTGAGAATTAGCCCTCCCTACTTCAAAATTTTGCAAGCGCGCTTTAAATTACACTCTGCCTGTGGACACTACCGGCACCATGTCATCAGGCGCTCAGCGCCAAGGCCGCGCCCCTTTTTGGGGGAAAACAATCACGCCCAAACGCTTTAATAAATCACTAACAAGCGCAAAAACCGAGCAGGAAAATGCTTAAATGCTTTTGTGTACTGGGTTGTACATCAAATAAAAAGACCAGTCAAGATCTCACATTCCCCATCCTACCTGGAGAAGAAAAGGATCCAAAAAGGAGAGCTTTATGGCTTCAAGCTATCCGAAGAGGAGATAAGGAGGGGAAGCTATGGGATCCAGTGTCTTCCCATGTTTATGTGTGTGGGAAACACTTCATTTATTAAGGTATTGCGAACGCTCAGGTTCGGGAAAGGTAGCAAAATAATCGCTAGACATATCTATAAATCATGAAATCAATGTAAACAGGAAATGAAGTGAAACAAATCTGTTAAATTATATTGCTAAACACACGTCAAATTACATTAAGATCAATGGGATCTGTGGTTTTCTATCCCCCAAAAGGGGGCGTGGCCTTGCCGCTTTGCGAAGTACCCGGATGTGCCGGTCTGGTCTATGGCATTGGAAGACAAGGCATTTAGCATGTACTCCTACGAAAGCCTGGCCAACCAGCAGTGTCCCCTTAACTCCATTATTCCCAGCGAGGTTCAGTCAATTCTTGCCTCGCCCAAGCAGGCAAACTGTTTTTACCTCTCTCCTCCCTGCTTGAGGCATCTGACCGGTGTTCCACCTGTTTCCCATGCTCTAACACCATACCCTTTCTTTTCGGATTGTTTTGCAATGTTTGTGCATCTGTGTTTGCGTGTACATGAATGTCTCGTAAACTTAAGTTGGCCATCGGGTTAATATAATGGGATTAAGACACACTAACATGTCTGTTGGTGCCACACCAGAAAAGAACCTATGGAGCACCTCCCAGTGGCTGGGAGATTGTGTGACTAGTCTAGAGTATAAATGGCTAACTGAGGTCTTACGTTCGCTTTCTGGACATTTAGCTGCAACTAATATCCAGAGTTACTTTATACAAACACTCAAGAAAATAGTGAGATTTGTAAATCTCTAGCATCACAGTACTCATTTATTAGTTCGGCCGTAACACGTCAAGTCAAGTCAAGTTTATTTATAAAGCACATTTAAAACAACAAATGTTGAACCAAAGTGCTGTACAATGATAATTAGCAAAGAATAAAATGGGAAAACTAAGACATCTATAAAATTAATAAATCTGTAAAACAAAATCACCATCAATAAAAGAATGTACGTATTAAATCAAACAGAAGTAAATAAATTAAGAAATAAGGACAACACGAAATGCATGCAATTAAAAGCAACAGATAAAAGACAGAACATAAAAGCGAAACAGGAAAACAGCACAATAAAAAACTTAACATGACAAAAAAACAAAAGAACATGCGGTTTAAAAAGCAAGAGAGTACAAGTAAGTTTCCAAACTTGATTTAAAAATGGCAATAGAAGGTGAAGACCTGATTTCCGGAGGTAGTATTTTCCACAATTTAGGAGCTACAACTGAAAAGGCACGATCACCTTTGGTTTTTTGATTTGATCAAGGAACTGAAAGAAGCAATTTATTGGAAGATCTTAGGGACTGTGTAGTGGAATAGGGTGAGATGAGGTCTGATATGTACTCTGGAGCCAAACCATGGAGAGCTTTAAAAACAAATAATAAAACTTTAAAATTAACTCAAAATTTGACTGTTAGCCAGTGTAGGGCTGCCAACACAGGTGAGATATGGTTCCTCTCGCTCGACCCAGTCAAGAGCCGAGCTACAGCATTCTGAACCAACTAAGTCTGGAGTGGCAAGACTGTGAGACACCCAAGTACAGAGAATTGCAATAATCCAAACGAGATGTGATAAAAGCATGGATAATGGTCTCCAGGTCTGCTTGGGAGAGTAGAGGTTTTAGTTTGGAAATACATTGAAGTTGAAAAAAGCTTCCGCACTAATTTGGCATTCAAAGCTTAGTGAAGAGTCAAAGAAGTTACCGAGATTTTTAATTAAAGAGTGTGTGTTGACAGAGAGGGGACCAAGTTTTTCTTTAATGATTTCAGTTGAACAAGGGAGGCCAAAAGTAATAACTTCTGTTTTTCCCTCATTTAGTTGGAGAAAATTTTTGTTCATCCAGTTTTTTACATCATTTAAGCAATTAACCTAGGGCTGCAAGCAGGAGGTATGATCAGGTCTCAGAGAAAAGTCCTGCTGAGTATCATCAGTGTAACAGTGGTACGAAACCTTGTGTTTCTGAAAAACAGAGCCCAGTGGGAGCATATACAGGGAAAACAAGAGGGAGCCTAAAATGGACCCTTGAGGTACACCACAGGTGATTGAAGCTGAGGATAAGGACAGATTTTCTATCTGTACAGAGTATGATGCAAACCAGTCATGGGCAGTGCCCTGAATACCAACACCAAATTTAGGACGGTCCAACAGAATGCCACGTGGAGATAGTCAGCCCTTTGCTGCGAGAAGTAACATGTTGAAGGGAGGTAGAGATTGATTTTTATTCCTTTTTTTGCCAGCAGGGGGCCAATTCATTCAATTGATTATTTTGCCCGGAGTTAACTGAGCTGATGTCTATTTATTTACTCATGTATCCATAAAAACCTGTCACATTCTTTAGCTGCAGTGGATTCAGCCCCTTTGCTGAGTTTTTGTAGCCATGAATAGGGCTTGTAATTGAAAGCAAGGTTAAAGGAAAACTCGAGTTGCTGATTAGAGCATAATATTGTGCCTCTGCTTGAGTTTTATTTGTTCCTGTGCTCTGATACAGCTGGGTTGTCCACATAGTGAGCTGAGTCCTGTTTGAGCGATGGTGCTGAGTGAGCGTGCCGACTTTGGATTATATCCTGTACTACATGGGACTGATGCTTGCATGGCTGTTAGTGGAAGCTGTGATGGTCTTGTGTGTGTGTGTATGTGTAAGTGTGTGTGTGTGTATGCGTGCACGTGCATGCTGTTGACTGCAGCCACCATTGAGCCACATGTAAATGTTATTTCAGAGTTTTCAGGCTCTTATCGGAGCTGAATTTACACAAAGAATTCCACTCTGCGATAACGTTGATCTCCCACGTACACATTTCACCTCCAGTGGAAAGAATGTGAGGCCCAGCATGCAATGAGACACTTGGAATTAAATGTTATTTATTTGCTCTTGAGTGCAAGTGTATGTGTGTGTATGAATGTGATTGCATGAGTGTGTTTATGTGGGATTATGCTTTTTACATATTTGCGTGTATTTTGTGTGCATGTGCATGTGTATGTACATGTTTGTGTGTATATTTGTGTACGGGTGTGCATTCATTGTGCACGTGTATGTTCATGTATGTGTATCTACATGCGCATGTTTTGATGCGTTCAAGTGTGTGCTTGTGTGTTGCATGTGTGTTAAAATGTACATGCTTGTGTGTGCATGTTTTTATGTGTGTGTAGCATGAGTAGCATTATGAACATGCTTGTGTGAGTCCGTTTGTACGTGTGTGTGCATTGTATGTGTTTTGATATGTACATGGTAGTGTGTGTCCACGTGTATGCGCTCTCGTGTGTATTTGTGTGTGTATGTTGCATGCATGTCAGTTTGTATGTATATCTATGTGTGTGTTCGTTTGTTGTATGAGTGTCAATATGTGCGTGCTTGCATGTATACGTATGTGTGTGTGTATGTTGAATGAGTGTTGATATGTGCATGCTTCTGTGTGTACGTGTGTGAGTCTGCGTCAGCATGTGTGTTTGTGCTCTCTTTTGGGCTGGATGTTAAGGGTAGATGGGCGGTCTGCTCTTTCTGGTAGGGAAAACAGTGTTATCTGTGTACTAGAGGGGTAGGAGCAACTAATGTTGCTTTTCCTCTACGTGGTACTGGCTCTACTCTAGTCTACTCTACTCTACTCTACTCTACTCGCCTTTTTTGCTTTTCCATTAGGAAAAAGTACCTAATACTTGGTACCTGGTACCATCTTTTCTGGTACCTGCTCTCCTGGGGTTCCAAAAAAAGCCGACCAGGTACTAGTAGGCACTAAAATGTGACGTGACAACACCGCAGCCCACTGATTGGTCAGAGAGAATAGTCACTGCGAAATACGATTCTGTAGTCGATCTCGGGACATCTCATTTGAGTTAGATTAACAAGTCTCAAGATTAGCACAGTTATTATGATCATCAACTTATATTGTTTTAGGCAACTTGTTGAATATACTGTGCATTGCCTTACCTTTCAAACACAGTTTCGCTTGTTCACCACAGCTGCTACATTCATGAAATGCATTTCTCTCTGTCTGTGACCCCGTTTGTGGCAAAATTAAGTGATGGTGTTGTGTCCAGTTCTGTTCCCCTAACTAACTCCCCTTGAGAAAGTTATGTGATGCTACCCGTTTTAAGAAAATTGCACAGAAAAATAACTTTACGGGTGTTGACAAATCATTTTTCTCTTAAAGTTATCAAAGATGAAATGACACATCATAAAGCGATGAATTCCTCACTGCCATCTTCTGCTATTTGCAACGAGGAACTCTGCTCTGCAATGATCACTTAATTATCCCAGGCTTTAACAATCTGTTTGCCGTCAAATTCAGGATGAAATGTACATTTGCTCTCCATGCCTTTTACGGATATCATTGCTTTGCGTTGTTAGGTGGTACGCAATTTAATGTGCAACCGAATCGGACACGACAATGTCAAACAGACAATACAATTCAACACTCACCGGACTTTAGTGCCATAATGTGGTGACGGTAGTGTGCGTCCCCTGATTTGATCACATAAATCTTTAACAAAATTGATGGAATAAATGTAAACTTGATATAACTGTAGCTACATTGTGTGTCGTGTGGAGGATGACGTTGTGGCAGTTTCGTGCTGCGCCGGTATGACGACCGGCTACACTGAGGCAGTACTATTCACTAACGAAAAATGAACCCCCAGAGAAGTACCCGGTACCAAGGTGGGTGGAGTAGAGTAGAGTAGAGCCGATACCACACAGTGGAAAAGCGCCATACGCGGCTCACTGCAAGAGAGGGGAGAGAGTGACCTTGTGAATGGGGGCCTGTGCTCCACCAGCCATTGTTAAATACTGCTTCCTTACTGCTATTCCCTCAAATTATTGTACTGTCCACTAACCATACTGATAATTACCAACTGCCCACCGGAGTACTGACAGCTTCATGATGTCGGGAAGAAAAGTTTAATTGAATTATGTGCAATGTCTGAATCCAGCAGTTTTAGCAGATAGACACTTTTGCTTATCGTTCAGCACTCTGAATACCGAACACAAGAGCATCAACTGTTAAAACCCCTCACTTATCCAACTTGTAAAAAAATTTATTCAATTTAATTTATTAATTACAATCAAAGATGGTATCAAAAAGCACAACTCAGTGTTAGATTCAAAAGCAGGAAGTTCATGGATTTAGTCTTTCTAATGAGACCAAACATGAATATGGTTGGAGGTACTGAAGCTCAGTTATCAAATACCTCTGAGAAGGTTTACTAACTCTTAAAAACTTAAGTGATATTGTCAAATCTTGGCCAGTACTCAGGAATACAAAACAAAAAAACTGAAAAAAAGCAAATCAAAAATAAGATAAAAAAGAAAAATAAATAAAAAGGGGACATTTTTAATCTTGCTGGTGGTTACAAGGCTGTAACAATGGTGTTCTCTGTTGTATTAGGAATCGCAGGGATGTACACTCATAGTTTATGACCCTCTGCTTGACTGTCATGGCCCTAAAAGAGTCATCTTTGGAATGCTTGCTGCTGTATGGGCCAGAGATCGAACAGACTAAATTCCTTTTGTTAAGGGGGGACAGGACCCATCACCAGAGAATTCACAAGTCATTACCAATCAATTATTCTGTACTACTCAGAGGTTTAGTCAAAACCTCCAAAACTAAACGCTAGTTGCCCAACAGAGGGAATAGGTACGACAGTGGCTAACCCTGTAAAATGTATGTTTTTAGAAAGTTTTTTTAACTTAATTTTAAGCTAGCTTGTCAGTATAAGCAGGATCCCATGCTTCAATCAAATACTCTATTGTGTAAAACTTAAGCTTCAGAAACCCTTAAACTGTTTCATTTCCGTGATCAAAACCACAGAAAGAGGAAATGCTCCTTACCTGCTGTCATTAGTTTCCCACCGATATTTCTGACTGTCCATCTACGGGGCTGCAAGGTGAGAAAGATTGTTTTATAAAGAATGTGTGACTTATATTTCTTATGCTAACTGCACTGTTGCTACACAAAGAGTTATTTGATATGAAGAGTATTGACCGTCAGTATAATGGCTATGTCTGAAAATATGGGCTAATTTGACTTAAAACATTAGCAAACTCAATATTCCGTTGGTATACGAGGGTTATTTTCACCAATTTGCTTTGAATTACAGCTTTAAAGGAAAACCTTTTCACTAAAAATGTGACAACACAGTAAGCTGCTCTTACAAGTCAAGTCATACAAAATAAATATATGGTCCTGCTCTTGGTGCTCTTCTCTGGCATTAAGCATTTACTGTGCTAAACTTGATTTATTGTAAAAAAAAAAAAAAAAAAAAAATGTCCACAGTTGCTGGTCCAAAACTCTTGTAATTAACAGATTCAGGGCCCAGTCGATTTTGAAAGAAAATCTTTTGTGTCGAACTGTCAAAGTTTTATTATTTTTTGGGAAAGCTGAAACACTGGAGGCACTTAATGCACAATGCTCCTCAGAATAAGGGAACAACCCTGTTCGCTACTGCACCACCCTTCCTGGCGTCCCTACAGGCACACACACACACCTCTACACACAAACACTCACACTCACACCCGCACATCTACACATACTCTCATACACGCACACACACACACCTACACGCACACATTAACATACACTCACACACACACACACACACACACACACACACATGCAGACTCACATCCTCTCGCACACACACATACACACACACACGCGCTCATACTCACGCAGTATGTTTAACAGTGTGAATATCAGAAGAAATCCTCAGTGATTGATGCACAGCAGGTAAAAAGGATTTCATAAAGTTATAAGGCAATTTATGCAGGAAAGGAGAGACCCAGTTTCCATCTAACGGCATCAGAAGAGGGCTGTGATAAGGTGATGTAACAGAAGTGGGGGAGGGGGACAGTGTAATTTGGGATGGGGGTGTTGCGGCCCTGGTTCACTGCTTTTCCACACCATGTGATGTGGAGAATGCAGCCCTGCGCTTGAGAGAGATGAGACCCTCTCTCATAATCTTTGCCTCACGCCCGTGGGTCATCAGCGTGACTCCGCGAGAGAAGGGACGCCCTCCACTGTCAGGCCTGTCTCAGTCAGAGACCACACCCCATTTGAGGCCTCTCGGAAATGTGGAAGTTCTACTGGCGGGCTAGAAAGGTGCCTGATCACCAGACTGTGTGTCCTACAGTGCTGTGCCAAATGCCAGTCTTTGAGTCTTCGAATAGTTTGCTGTGTGGAATATTTTTACTTTGTTCTTAGTGTAACAGAACTCAATTTCACTCTTTTCCTAGATGTTCTTATGGTAGTTTTTACATTAGTGTATTAGTGCGCTTGATCAAGAACATTCTGCTTAGGTTTCTTCTTTTAAACTTGGCATCTCCAATCCCACTTGAATCTGGAGCCCAATTAGAGAACTAGAGCTGCGCTCAAGAGAGCGCAAGTACCTCCACCAATGTACTCAATGTTATTTTTGCCAGTTTTAGCGAGCAACCCCTGTGTTTATGCATTCCTGTAGTCTTCACGCAAATATGTTTTTAATGTGTTTTTGATCTTATGCATGCCCTTGACCTTGACGTTTGACCTTGACCTCCCAAAATCGAATCACCTCTTCCTTGAACAATACTTAATCATTCCACCAAATTTGATGAAAATCCATTCATAACTTTTTGCGTGATCTTGCTCACAAACCAACAAACCAACCAATAGACAAACAGTAATGATCACATAACCTCCTCCAACTTCATTGGGCGGAGGTAACTATGTACACAAGCTTGCGCGTATACGACCCCGTGTTGCCATCTCAGGAGAGCGCAGACGGTTTGCTCGGGCCTGTCAGCCACTGCTTCTTTAGACTCATAGCTCGAAATTTCGCAAGTTCAGAAGGAGGGCGGAGGATACCTGAACATGAGCAAGCTTAGAATCTTACTGACGAGCACCTGGCTGGCCAACAGGAGGCGCTGGAGCAACAAACGAGGCTATGATTCTAATCTCCCAACATGGCAGTGCCTTCCCAATTTATTTCGCTGCAGCACGAAGCCAATAGTGCGCTGCTCTGAAAAGGCTACCGACCACTGCCGGATGGTACGACCGAGGATCGAACGCGCGTTGCGGTGGTCACTACTGCTCTGCAATACTGCGCCTTAACTGATTGAGCCAACCTTTCAAAGTACTGATTGAGTACTTTCAATCTCGCAGCTGAAAACACAATCTTAATCCAGTCTAGCCGACTTCTCATTTATTTAGCTGCGAGGAGAGAAAACTGGGGCCAGATTTTAATTTGTGCGCCAGGTTGCAAGGACCCTGCCGTAAACTGTTCATGTCCCACGCCCTTTAAGTGAGCCTTTATCATGTCTGCCTTTGTCATTTGACCTGCCGCTCAGACTGTTCCGTGCATTAGCCGCTCCCCGTGAGATAAAACACCTGCTGAAATTAGCATGGAATTTACCTTAGCCACGTGCGCTAACCCATTTGCTCCGTTCTGTGCCAGCTCCCGTGCTGCCAAATGACATCACCGCTGCGGTCACCATGCCCTGCCTCCCCCTGCCCTTGTTAGCATTCTCAGTGCTTCCTCAGAATGTTCAGCTGAATCACTGCATGATTCCTGGCCATTTGCCTCTGAAAATGCACATCTATCAAGCCCTTCCATGTGAAATCACCAAAGCTCTGCAGGTCCATATCTCTAGGATTGTCTCAATTTTTTTATCTTTTATATTTCGAGTTAAGAAAACCGTTTTTTGAGCTCAATATCTCTTTCTGTGCAGATTTCATGGGGGTTTGGAAAAAGAGCTGTGTCTACACCTATCTTTTGCGGGTATTTGTGTTGACCAGTATAAATGGTGATATAGACGAAGTGGCCATAACTGCCAATGTCAGATTTTATGAAACTGTCTTTGTTAAATTGGCAACATGATTTATTTTCGGCTCGCTTTTCCTTGTGTGTCTCCATTATGACAGCTTTGATCCAGTTGCTGGTTCAAGGTCAGGGAATACTTTCCCAGGAATGTTGTTGATATTACAAAATCTTTTTAAACCTGGTCAGTTTTTGAACAATATCTTCAACTTTTGATCATTAGTTCTCTTAACTGATGAACACTGTTCTCATTGGAAGTTATCATTTAGTTTATAAAAACAAACATAATTTAGTTAAATATATTAGTCAGTTTTCTCTCTGAAATATAATGACTTTATTCAGTCATTCAAATCTCAGCACCAGTATGTGAATTGAAATAATTTAGGAGTGCCATGATGAGTATTTGCCCCCTTCTCAACATCGCCTTTTGCTTTCCTTTGGGTCAGATTTCAATGTTTTACGCCATCCAACTCATTTTAATAGCAAAGACAAAAACAACATGAGCAAACATGTTTGCTGCTTTTAAATTCTCATTTCATTTTTTTGAAAATAGAGAGTTATTGAAAACCTACATCACCCATGTGAAACAATGATTGCCCTCCAAGACCTATTAAGTGGTTGTGCCAACTGCAAACGTTTTCAATAACTGGCAATGAGTCTCTGAGGAATTTGGCCCTCTTTTCTTTGCAGAATTGCGTTAATTCGACCACATTGAAGGGTTTCCAAGAATGAACTATGTGTTTATGGTTATGCCTCTGTCTCACATTTGGATTCAGGTCAGACTTTGACTTGCCACTTTGTTTCTTTTGAGTCATTCAGAGACGGACTTGCTTGTGTGCATCAGATCATTGCCATGTTGCATAACCCAACTGTGCTTGACCTTTAGGTCACAAACTGATGACATCCTCCTTCAGAATTTTCTGATGGAGAGCAGAATTCATGGTTCCATTAATTGCAGCAAGTTGCCCAGGTCCTGTAGCAACAAAGCAGTCCCTGACCATCACACTACCACCACCATGTTTGACTGTTGGTGTGGTGTTTTTAATGTGGAATGCTGTGTTAGGTTTTCCCAGATGTATCAGAATCCATGTCTTCCCACAGAATATTATCCAAAAAATCTTGGGGGTCATCAGGATGCTTTTTGGCAAGGCTTTGTGTTCTTTTTGGTCAGCTGTGGTTTTCACCATGTAGTTCTCCTATGGAGAACCATTTTTGCCCAGTTTTTTTCTTATTGTGGAAGTATGAAAATTGAACTTGTCTGAGCCAAGTAAGGCCCGCAGTTCTGTAGATCAGTGCTTCTCAAGCCTCTCCTGGAGTACTACCTGTCCTGCATGTTTTAGATCTCTCCCTACTCCAGCACAGGTGATTCAAATGATCAGGTTGTTATCAGCTCTTAAAAACCTGATTGATAATGAACGGATCATTTGAATCACTCATGCTGGAGCATAAAGACATCGAAAACATGTAGGACAAGTGATACTCCAGGGGAGGGTTGAGAAGCACTGCTTTAGATGTTTGTCTGGGTTAGTTTGGATGACTCATGATGTGCTCCTGGAGTAATTTTGGTGCACTGGCCACTGCTAGGAAGGTTGGCCATTGTTCCAAGTTTTCTCCATGTGTAGATAATGGCTCTCACTGTGGTTCACTGGAGTCCCAGAGCCTAAAAAAGGGCTTTGTAACCCAATGCAGACTGATACATGTTAGCAACTTTGTTTCATATCTGTTCTTAAATGTCTTTAGACCGTGGCATCACATGCTGCTTTTTGCCTACGTCATATTTTCAGACAGGTTCTATTTAAGTGATTTTTAGATTGAACCGTGCTAACAGTAATCATGCCTGGATGAGTCTAAATTGAACTCAATTGTCACTTATATTTGTTTAATTAGTTGATTGATTCACTAAGGGGGAAATTACTTTTTCATGCAAGGCCTGAAAGGGTTGGTTACATTTTATATGGCCATAAATGAAAATCTTCTTTTAAAAACTGCATTTGATGTATACATGGGTTTTCTTTGTCCAATATTAAATTTAGTTTGGTGGCGTGAAGCATTTAGTTGTGGCAAATATGCAAAAAATAAAGAAATTGAGAAGGGAGCAAATACTTTTCACAGCACTGTACTGGAGGACATATACCAACTGAGATGCATCAGTTTGTTATTTAAAGTTTCTACTTTGGAAATACTGGTATTTCTTTGTTTGCAGCGAAATATGCTTTACTCTTTATGACTGAAAGTTTTGCGCATGTAGTGGAAACTAATCAAAGATCACTGATTCTGGCATTGCTTATGACGCAATGAACAGTGTTAGCTTCCTGCAAGTTGGTTAAATTGGATTTATTAAGCACTCTGTAAAGATAATTGGTCTCAAAATGTGCATGGGAATGTACTTTGCTCCACGAAAACAGTCACAAGGTAAACAAGAGCAGCAGGGAAAATACACCAGGATGGCATTTAGGAATAAAGGGATGAGGAGGAGGCAGACCTTCTCGGGGGAGGCTCTCCTCCTTTTGCAGGCTCTGGGTCTGGATTCATGCAAATAAACATGATCAGATTATCACGTTTTATCACATGACCCCATCGAGTAATGTGAACTTGTTTGTTCTCATTTACTCCACTTTCCAGGAGAAGTTTTAGATATTGAACTCAAGTATATATGTTTTCAAAAGTGGAACTTGGAGCTAATCAAGGAACAGACTGAGCACTCGAATCACTTGCATCAGTTTATTGAGATGCCGAGACTAACGTTTCGACGCACAGCGTCTTCCTCAGAGTCAAACTCTTTATTTTGGAACTTAGAGCTATTAATTGTCTTCACTAATTGTGTGTTGAAACAAGGCTTATCTCCAAGTTAAGCTGACTTGCATTAAGTTAACTCACATTTTTTAAGGCAGCCAGCAAACTTTACCTTTCTAAGTTTAAGCAGCTTGAAATTTATCACAGTGTGGAAGTCTAGGATAATTTTCTGACACATTTTCTATGTTTCCCTTTCTGGACGCTTCTGGATTGCATTACCATGTTCTCCTGTCCTCCAGGCTCAATAGTATCGTACCAGTCCTATCTTGAGTTCACTGAAAATTGTTTGTTCAATGATATTATGATGTTTTCGCAATAATTTTATTCAGCTCTCGGCAGATAATATTTTATAAGGGCAAAAGCGGGGGAGGTGTGGAGGGAGTGTGCAAATGTCATTGCAGCTTATGGAAAGACAGGCTTTCAACTGTTATCTACAGTATTAACTCACAATGTTGGGCTTCTGTTTCACTTTTGTTATGATTGACCTTTAAAATGTCTCAACCAGTGAACAGGATAATGGTTCAAATAATGCAGTATTTCACACACTTGTGAAATACGAAAGTCTCTGAAAATACATTTCACTCTTTTTACAACAGTTAATTTCTCATGCAGAGAATGGGTAGGTTACTTATCTTTTTTGAAAAAACTTAGTCATCTGCAATTTATTGGACAAAAATTTTTCTGTTATTATTTGTGTAATATTTGACCCAGATTTCCTCAACAGTGAATCCACCAAACTGTGGTGGAGCACAGTATGATTAGATATGAAAAGGTCTGCAGTTCACTCATGGATTACATGATATGGATGTGATTATACAAGTCGGTCTCTAAACTCATATCAATTTTTTTAAACATATGCCCTCTTGAGTACAGAGCAGAAAACATAAATTGACACTCACTGACAAATACCTGTTGATGTTTCACTGGTAGCTGGTGGTTTCTGAATTCATTGTTTTCATTGACTATTGATCCTGCTGTATAAAACACGTGCTAACCCTTTAAAAAGCACCATCAAAATATATTTTATTGCTTTGTGTACTGCTGTTGATGTGATTATGAAAAGTCATAATTTACACTGCTGTGCAAACGTCTTAGGTGCATTTAAAGCAATTTCATTGGCCAAATATGCACGTAAAATAATCAAATCAAAAGTTTCTAATAACTGAGAAATGTACTGCACAAAGCTGTAAACTGTTAAAAATAAATCAAACCAATATTTAGCGTGACCATGCTTTGTCTAAAAATTTGGGACACTATCCTGTTATCCTATAGTTTCCCAAGATGATTAGATTTTTGCTTGCTCCAAGCAGAGGGGAAATCTTGCCACCGTTCCTCTGCTGACTAACTGTCTCACTTGCGTTGATCCGTCCAAGTAATTCTGACAGCTGTAATGATCTTGAGATCAGGGCTCTGTCAAGACTTTTTTTTTTGTGAATTCCAAATATTTATTTATAAAAAATACTTTTCAAATTAGCATTTGGAATTTCAAATTTACTTTTTATCCTCAGCAACACTAATGTGGAAAACAAAAAGTAAATGTCTAAAGCCAGATTTTATTTTTTTTAAATGCAGGGTGCCTCCGACTTTTGCACAGTACTGTATAAATAGAGTGTAGAATGTAGATTTTTTTTAAATTTGTATTTGTATTGTTGTTATTATTATTATTATTAGTAGTAGTAGTAAAAGTAGTAGTAGTAGTAAAAGTGGTTGCAGTAGTTGTAGTTGCTGTAGCAGTAGTCAGAGTAGTCATAGCAGCAGTCACAGTTGTTATGGCCATAGTAGCAGTAGCAGAGCTTGGTAAGCCATGATTATTTACTATGAGGTTCCATTAGTGCCAAAAATAGGATGACCGCTTTTTCAATGTCATCTTAGGTAAACTTAATTAGAGCAAGTTCCACTCCTTGGTTGGAGATATCGTTGGCAACGTCAATTGACCTACCATTCTGTCAATTGAAGGGTTCAGTGCATTAACGTTATATGCGCCAATTGTACAGAAATCAAGATTTGGATGGTTTTGAATATTGCTGTACTTTATTTATGCAACAACAATTCATGTGCTTTACAATGTCGTCCAGACTTATACACAACCTTGACCAGTACTCAACATTGGTAGATGGTGAAAGTATATTCTGTGTAAGACCATAAAACATGAGATCAGCATTTATCAAGTTATTGCACTGAACCCTGCCTGAACCCTTCAATTGTCTGTTTACTTGTCCTTTGATTATGTTGCTTTCCTCCCTGTTGTTGTTTGTAGTTTGGGCATTATGCTCCAGCCTATTAGTCTTTTTACTGGCCACACATAATGCAGCCTGTAGACATATTCGAGCGGACCAATAAGATAGTGAAAACTGCACCCGCTTTGCTTTCTGCCAGTGACTTCACTAGCTGGCCAAGTTGCAATGTAAACGATTGGATTAGGTCTCTAAACATAAACATTAGGCTATTTCCACCTTCTTTATAATATCCATTTAGCTATAGGATTTATTACTGAATGGAGGACATTATCTGGGAATTGTAAAATTGCATCATTTGATTTCATCACTGTTTGGATTCTTGATTACAAAATCCCAGAACACTTGTAGTCAATTGGGGGGTTTGGCAAATAGTTTAGAGTCCACTAAAGTGATTCTGGATGATTTGGATAGAATCCAGAATTGGGCAGAAATGTGGCAAATGAAATTTAATGTAGCGAAATGTAAAGTTGTACATGTAGGTAATAAAAACATTAGACGGGATTACTTCATGGGAGGTTTAAAACTGGAATCTGCTCCACACGAGAAAGATCTGGGAGTGATTGTTGACCAAACCCTCACAGGCTCTAGCCATTGTGCCGTAGCAGTTAAAAAAGCCAATCGGATGCTGGGATACATTGCCAAAAGTATTGAGTACAAATCTAAGGAGGTGATGCTTCTTTTGTACAACACATTTGTCAGACCACATCTGGAGTATTGTGTACAGTTCTGGGGACCATACTTTAAGAAAGATATAGAGGCTCTGGAGAAAGTTCAGAGAAGAGCCACTCAGCTAATTCCAGGTATAAAGCATGAAAGCTATGAGAAGAGGCTGAAGATCCTTAATCTCTTTAGTCTTAGGAAAAGGAGACTAAGGGGTGATTTGATTGAGGTCTTTAAATATGTTAAAGGGATTAACAAAGTGAATTATGTAGGATTCCTTCGACCAAGTGTTGTTAGTAGAACTCGGGGTCACAAATGGAAGTTGACCAAAGGTAAATTTAGCACTGATATTCGGAAATATTTCTTCACCCAAAGAGTAATTTCGATGTGGAATGGCTTGCCTGACCATATTGTTGAGGCAGAGACCTTGGGGGTTTTCAAGAGTAGGCTTGACTTAAAGCTAGATACCATTGAGTCATTGAGTATCTGAAGGGATATATTTATAAAAAACTGGCGAGCGTAGTTGGGCTGAATGGCCTGTTCTCGCCATTCATGTTATGTTATGTTATGTTATGTTATGTTAATTAACAGAGAAGTCAATTTTTCACATTTTTGCCGTATCTGTGGGGCTATTTGGAATTTATCTGTTAATTTTTTATATTTCCTAATCTTGCTGACCATGATCTTGTATGAAGATATTTGAAATCAGGTGAAGGGGCTGTAATGTTAAAAATAACCCCACATTTGGGGTGAGTTGTAGCAATGCAAGGGGTCAGTTTTAACATCTCAAATCAAAAGCTGGAATGATTACCATATGACGGTGTTTGAGACTCTTCACATACTACCAAATTTAATGACAGCTGACATTATGAGGTCGGCTATACCACTGGTGCGAAGGACTCCACTGTCTGAGCCAGTGCGGCATTGTTCAGAGAAATCTCAAACTGAAATATTAATATATGTTATATGTAACACCTGGCACTTGCCATTTGGGTGATTCTTTTACAGTCATAGGACAGACTACATATTAATTGTGTTTGCTTACATCATTACGGAGTCCTTTTGACACAAACCGCATGCATTTACGCAAGCGTTCTCAACTGTGTATGAAATTAACTTTAAAATATTGTGTGTCTACCGCAAGCATGGTTTGAGATGTAACAACCGGCCCACATGTCGAGTAATTTGTAATATTTTGGTCCCCTCATCTGCGTATGGGTCCATGGTTTCAGTGATTAGGCATTATGAAAAGTTAACAAATGTAGGTGCCATGTTTAAAAAAAAAAAAAAAAAAAAAAAAAAATCAGTGCTTTAAAGTGTTTGGCTCCTGAGATGGGCCAAAAATGTGAAATAGTCACAAATGACATTTCTCACAAAACAGGCTTTATATTTTTTAGGATGGGAAAATCAAGGATCCAAATTATGAAAGTGAGTTTATGCTCAGATGATTAAATTTTTATAAAGATAGAATTGAGGATATTTAAACAGGTATAAACATCCTAACTCTCACAATTAATAGCCTAATCCAATAGCTTGAACTTGGCTTGCTGGTAAAGTCACTTTCTGAACGCAAAGCCGGTGCCCTGTTTCGCTTTCTTATTGTTCTGATATGCTATAGACTGCACAGGCTATGACAAAACTCCAGACAATGAAATGAGTAAATGACATGGGGAAGAGTGAAATAACCAAAGGAGAGGTAGAGTGAGAAATGATGGAGCGACTGGTTGAGCAACACGATTGAGGATGTAACAGCAGGTAGATCATAATTAAAAGATACATGCAAATAACGAGTAGAATGTATGCAAAGGGTAATGTAGGATTTCACTGATAAAGCAGCTATCCTATTTTGAGCACTAATTGAGCCTTATAAAATACTGCATGTTGATGTGCATATGTCTGCATTGTGTTAAGTTTTGTGAATTACCTATGCTGGCTGAAGTGTGTTGAACATGTTTGTCTGCTCCACAGGTTTCTCATTGTCTTGGCTTGCCTCATTCTCAGTGTATTGTCCACCATTGACCAATACCAGAGCCTGGCTCAAAAAACTCTCTTTTGGGTGGTAAGTCATGATGTGCTGTGTTGTGCAGTTCCCTGAATTTTGATTTTATTTCTATTATTTTTCAAATGTAGCTCAAAATCTCAGTAGAAATCTAGTCATTCCTCTACTTTTTTCTGGTGTCTGCTTCATATTATTTAGTACCACTAGGGGGTGCTCAAAACCTCAGCGGATTATCAAGTGTTTTTAATTCTCTTGGCTCTGTTTTTGATGTAGATGAGGGCTAGGGAACCATGTAGCCTCCGTTGCACATGTCGTATGCGGTTCGCTTGCCCTCATACAACAACGTCTGTGCACTCGAGTCGGGTTTTGTGTTCAATCTATCAGAGAGAAGCTCTGAAATTTCTGAAGCTATAGGCACATTCTGCTGCGGGAGGGAAGCGAACCACCTAAGACGTCTGCAACAGAGGCTCACCAACACCAACATGTTGAAAATGTTCAAAAGGTGGAATTTCTCTAGTTTACTTCGGTGTTGAAGTTTTCCTGAACACAAGGTCTTTAGCTGCAGAGTTGGCGCTTCGGTAGTTAGACGTTTGACGCAGGGCCAGTCGCAATAATGGAAAGTCGCTTTATTTCCTTTATGTTCTCATCCAGTAGGCTTTTTATTCTTGAGAACTTGTCTAATAAACGGTAGCATCCCATATGGCACTCAAACGGTTCGCTTGAGGAACACACTGCTGTATTTACCAAAAGAACACGACTTAAAATTGAAGGAACATCAAGTTGGCCTTTTCCTCATACATATAGATGTATATATTTTCTCTTTATTCAATCCGATTCTTATTTTACGTGCAAAACAAATTTCATTATCAGCAAGTTTTTAGGGTTTCTGTACCGGCCATTTTTGTTTATTAATATTTGACTGGGAAACCCAAAAGGCCTATCATTAAAAAAGCATTCTGATTGGCTTATTTTTCAGGATGTCATTACGTCACAGAAAAACCCAACACGAGTGTGCAGATGTTGTGTTAGGCAACTGAACCACATAGGACATCTGCAATGGAGGCTAGGGAACCATGCTCCTGTAGAGCTACTGTGCTGTGAAAAAGTATTTGCCCCCATCCTGTTTTCTTATTTTTTGCATATTTTCAGATCATCGAGCAAATTTCAATATTAGACAAAGATAACCCGAGTAAATACAAAATGCAGTTTTTGGATGATGATTTCATTTATTGAGGGGAAAAAGCTATCCAGACCTACCTGGCCCTATGTGAAAAAGTAATTGCCCCCTAAACCTAATAACTGGTTGTACCACCCTCGGCAACAACTGCAATCAAGCGTTTGCGATAACTGGCAGTGAGTCTTTCACATTGCTTTGGAGGAATTTTGGCCCACTCTTCTTTGCAGAATTGTTTTAATTCAGACACAATGGAGGGTTTTCGAGCATGAACGGCCTGTTTAAGGTCATGCCACAGCATCTCAATCGGACTGAAGTCCGGACTTTGACTAGGCCACTCCAAAACCTTCATTTTGTTTTTTTCAGCCCTTCAGAGGCGGACTTTCTGGTGTGTGTCAAATCATTGTCCTGCTGCATAACCCAAGTGCACTTGAGATCACAAACTGATGGTCGGACATTGTCCTTCAGGATTTTCTGGTAGAGAGCAGAATTTATGGTTCCATCAATTACGGCAAGTCGTCCAGCTCCTGAAGGAGCAAAGCAGCCCCAGACCATCGCACTACCACCACCATGTTTGACTGTTGGTACGATGTTCTTTTTATGAGATGCTGTGCTAGTTTTATGCAAGATGTAACGGGATGGACATCTCCCAAAAAGTTGAACTTTTGTCTCGTCAGTCCACAGAATATTTTCCCAAAAGTCTTGGGGATCATCAAGATGTTTTTTGACAAATTTGAGAAAAGTGTTCTTTTTGGTCAGCGGTGGTTTTCGCCTTGGAACTCTCCTATGGATGCCATTTTTGCCAGTCTCTTTCTTATTGTTGAATAATGAACCCTGACTTTAACTGAGGCAAGTGAGGCCTGCAGTTCTTTAAATGTTGTTCTGGGTTCTTTTCTGACCTCCTGGTTGAGTGGTCGATGCGCTGTTGGAGTAATTTTGGTAGGCCAGCCACTCCTGGGAAGGTTCACCACTGTTCCAAGTTTTCTGAATTTCTGGATAATGGCTCTCACTGTGGTTCGCTCGAGTCCCAAAGCCCTAGAAATGGCTTTGTAACCCTTTCCAGACTGATAGATGTCAATGACTTTGTTTCTCATCTGTTCTTGAATTTATTTAAATCGCGGCATGATGTGTTGCCTTCTTGAGATCTTTTAGCCTACTTCATTTTGTCAGACAGGTTCTATTTAAGTGATTTTTTGATTCAACAGGTCTGGCAATAATCAGGCTTGGGTGTGGCTAGTGAAATTGCACTAAAAAAAGTGGTTAATCACAGTTAATTCATTATTTAACAGGGGGGGAATTACTTTTTCACATAGGGCCAGGTAGGTTTGGATAGCTTTTTTCCCTAAATAAATGAAATCCTCATTTGAAAGCTGCGTTTTGTATTTACTTGGGTTATCTTTGTCAAACATTAAACTTTGTTTGATGATGAAAAATTTAAGTGTGACAAATATGCAAAAAAATAAGAAATCAGGAAGGCGGCAAATACTTTTTCACAGTACTGTATAGCCCGGCATGTTTAGAGGTCTTTCTACTCCAACTCACCTGATTAAAATGATTGTAGCTTGCCAATGGCTTGACAATGACACAGATGCTTGATACCATGGCAATCACTTGAATTAGGTGTGTTAAAGAGAGACATCTAAACGATTCAGGATTATGGTTCTCAAGGAGCTTTGGTTATGGACCAAATGTGTGATGTCATGTGCTGGGCTTGTGTACATTGGCTTGTGAAAAGGATAATGCGACCACAGAAATGCAGTCTTTCTCCCCATTTCCCATGTCGGAGAGAGATGAACTCTTATTTTGGCGTAATTCTCGGCCAGGTCCTGATCGTCCACTAAGCCTGAGATACATTGATGCAGTAAAGCGAACCATTTGACAGTCATCTGCTAGAAATGTTTCAATTTTGTGCAAATGTCACCATAACTTGCCTGGTCCGTGGGCCACGCTTGAGGGCAGGCTAGTTGGTGAACAAAGGTTGAAAAATGTTTAATGGAACAGACAGCAGAGGGCGCCAGTGATTCACTGTTCACAGCACCCCTCACTTTGATCCAGCACACAAAGATATGAACCTTGACATCTCTTTTGTAGTATGGCCAACCAGAAATATGCCTCACTCACGTAATGCTCATCGCATGCGCAACATTGTGTTTAAAATCACTCGATTGTGTATTATGAATTCAGTCCAACTCATATATTGTAAAAAATGGTAGCCTTTGTCACTCAAGTGATTCAAAGAACAATTAATGGAGGCCTGTGGAGTGTGTCGGAAGGGAAGGAGGTGGGTCTTCCTTGAGGCTACTAAGGCCAGACTGCCTGTCTATAGGCTTTTTTTCCCTCAGATCAAACACACATGTCCATATTCCAGTGGCTGGTCAAAGAGAGGAAGGAGATGATGCGCTGAATGTTTGCCCTGTAATTATACATCTTAACGGAGGTTTAGGATGAGTCTTTGACGGCCCGATCCCCTTCTCCCTTCTAATCCGGACGGGTCAGGGTGCAACCCCTGCTCCCTCCCCAACAAGAACCGGGACCCCTGGAGCGGGACAGCCTGGACCAATACAGACCTGATAGGAGCCATATGCCCAGATTAGACATTGCACATCTTTTGTCTGTTCATATAGGAATAAAACTGGCTTTTTACAGTTGAGGGAATTCAGACAAAAGATAGGGAGTTGGGACGAGATGGGGGACGAAAGAGAGCGGGGGGGAGAGAGAGATTAGAAGGGCACGCCTGGGGTGCTGGGTCAGGGTGTTTGGACGGCCCAGGGGGGATTAAACTTGATGCCGCTCTCTCTCTCTCTCTCTCTTTCTCTCTCTCTCTCTCTCTCTCTCTCTCGTTCTGGTCACAGGGGCACCCCCAAAATCACAAGTTAATCTTCCAGACAGCGGTCAGTTGGGGGTGGGGCCCCCCGGATTATCGGGTCCCCTCGCGCAGCACCCTCCACGTTTTAGGGGCCTGTTGGGATTAGCTCGGACTTGTGACAGGTGTTCCCTTTTGTGTCCGCGGGGCGACTCCATCATTGAGTGCTGAACACGCAAATCATGTACTTCGCGCCCTGTTCGGGGGTCTCCCGAGGGCATTTCTGGGGGGCCCCCTCTCAGAAGGACTCTCCCAACACTCCTATACATGGGGTGAGGCGCCCCACAATGTGTCTGGAAGGCTGGCGCTGATTTAAATCGGGCCAAGCATTCTAAACAATTTAACCCTTTTATCGCCATGCTGTATAATGTAAAGGCAATTTACTCAAATAAAAACTTGTTAGTCTCAGCTTTAACAATGGAATAAATGATTAAATCACTAAAAAGGTTCAATAGGTGTCAGACTGTTACCGGCAAGTGACATTGCTGTTGGACAACTCAAATGGTTAAATGCGATCAATTTTTGTTAGCTTTATAGTGTAGCAAAATTCCAGTGGATGTATAATTAGCTGAGCTGAATGATGCAGTTTTATATTTTCCCTAATATTCTGGGGAAAAAATAGCTACCCATAATTTGTATATGCTGAATAAGACTGAGTGTGAATATGTTCTTTCACTTCTGTAATGTTTAGGAAGACAGGGACTCCACTTTAGCAAAAGCTAGCTCTCTCAGTGGGAGGTGAGTGCTCACTCGGCCAAGTCAGAGCCAGGCTTATGGTTGCCATAGAGACTATATAAAGGCAGAGAACAGGTGCACGAGCGCAGGTGGGCCTTTTGCGCTCAGTCCATGCTACCGCCATCCTAAAGATCTTTCAATATCTTGCTAAACAACTAAAAGGATACTTGAGTCCCTTATTAAAACACCTGCAAGACCCATTTCAGAAAATATATAGGATCTTCTCAGCTATGTGAGGAAAGACCGTCCGAGATCCTGAAAGCTTCTCTCAAGACTGTTTCACGGTTTTCGCCTCACGCAAATTACTGTGTGCGTATATTATCTTACCACTAGAGGGCAACCAAAATTCAGTTGTCAAGATGATATTTTCTGCTTTGTGTGTCTGATATATGAGAAATACGAAACATGGTGTGTGTGGCTCTAAACCACCAATCCACCAATCTGAAACAGTCATAGACGGGTGTGCTCTCGCGGGAAATACTGTGAGGGATTTACAGCTAAGGCACTGGTGTGAGTTTATTCACCTTCATGACTTTCACCTTCCTTTTATTCACCTTAAACCCCCATCATGGTCCCCCATCATGACCCATCAGCGTGTGACAGTGCACATCTCTACTAAGGTTATAATACCCCCTCCCTGGGTAAGGGGTGACAGTAGCAAGCTCATAATCACCACATAACCAGGCTCCTAAACTGCAGCTAGTGGGTACAGTGGGAATTACTCTGATTAGTTTAGCACCTTTCATTATCCTAGCTTCTCAGTAACTTATGAATCAGACTTAAAAGTTTAATGTCACCATGCCAGTGTGTCCACTGCTACCAAGCTTGCCCTAACTGTACAAAATATAAACACTAAAGGGGAAAATGTTCATATGCCTTTGTGCTTTTGGAAACTCATGCCAGATTTATCTTTCTGTAAATCCTTTCATTTGCAAAATGTCCTGCTGTTTTTATTTTATTTTTCTTACATTTAATGACTGCATTAATGAAGTATATCACCCACTGCTTGCCAACCCAAGCTGTCAAACATTGTTACTGGCAAGCATATTAATAAGCTCAGATTTGAATAGGAAATGCCACCATTTTTCTGATGAAAACAAGCATTTACATGCATTTGAAATTTGTGCTTCATATTTATTTAGAGTTAAGGATTCTGTGCCCGTATGTGGTACATAGTGTATGTCAAAAGGGCTTTTTTTTTAGGGTCACCCAGCGTGTATATAAATGCCCTGTAGTTAGAGCTGGTAGTCTGCCTTTGAACCTCATATTCAGTGTTTAATTTCATTTAGTTTTTGGCTATTTTTGTCCGTCAGAGTCTTTAATATACATACATGCTACCTGGGTATGTGTTCCTGTGCTGTGAAGTATAAATATAATAATAAAAACACTAGCTGCTGTACGCCGTACGTATTCAAGGAAAAGTACAACGTTATGGAGCACTGGTCATTATTGAGAGAAAAACACTTTAATGGACTGCTGATTCTGTGATTTCGACACATCTGACCTGGACACCTAGCCAGAGTTCCACACATCTGTCCAGTGTGCGCATGGTGGCATAGAATCGTGGTGTGCAGGTGTTACTGTTTTAAACCTGATCTGTGTTGGGCGCTCTTGTAGGCACCATAGTTCGTAACTAGGGGCCTGCTTCTTCGAAAGCATACGAGGTGTATAAAGCACTGTTCTCTCAGCTGCGGACCCCTCCCCCACACAGGCATGGTGGGGGGGGGGTCCTGTCGCTTACATCACTGCTGAAGCTGCAGGTCATTGAGTCCAAGCAAAGTTGTGGGGGTGGGTGGGGGTTTGTGGTGGCAAAGAAGGGGAGGGGAAGGGCAGCCAGTGAGAGGCAGGACTTGGACCTGCACCTCCCCACACCCTTACCCCTGCCCCCCCTCCCCGCCCCTCCCCTGCTGGGTCACTAATGAACTGAAGCCATTTCTTCCATTGTGTCTCCCAGCTGTTATACCAACAAAGGCCAAAATGGCCCCCTGTGTGAGAGCTTCCATACCGACAGCCACCAGCCACCAGACCCCCCCCCCACTCACCCTCTCCAGCCTGCTGGCTCAGAAGCTGTCTGGCTGGTTTAGCATCTATGGGGGGAAATCCTCCAAATCGCAATCCTAAAGTCCGGTTCCGCTCCTTGGCGCATTCTTCCTGCATCGGGCTCTGTAATGGTATGGGTGACAAAAATGTCTGTCTGGTCAACTGGTGCTTTAGTCTGATTGCCGGACTAAATGTTTAAATTTTTTAAGATCTATTGCTGGTAGAAAATCCTCACTTTTTTAAAAGTTACTGCATCCTTGTGTTTGCAGATATTATGTTGTTATTGAACAGAAAAATTAGGGAAGTAAGATTTCAAGCCTAAACATGAGACTGATATGGTTTTTAAGATTGACTTGGTTGTTTTTTCAGTGAACCGACTTTTTTCTGTTTTTCTTTTTGCATTTTTTTTCACTGAAAGTGGCTTTGGACAGATTTTTGTGAGACTTGGTGTCAAATACTTGGAATGGATGGGGAATGGGGGTAAAAGGGGATAAAGTTTCATTTTGGAGTTGCTATGACAACAGTCACAGGTGACTAGGGTATTTGCAGTTCTGAATGCCTGTGGATTCCGTTCAATATTGGAGTGCATGTTTTACTTATAAAGTGGAGAGAGGGGTCATGAATTCAATGGTTATGATCATTGACTATAGATAAACCTCGCACTGCACGTTTGACCCATTTATTCTCTGCATTTGTTGAAGATTCCAAGTGAAATTAAGAAGTTACAAGACTTCACCTGTACTGATATTGAACCTCATTACTCAACAGTTATTCAGGCCCTTTTTAAAGAAGCCCTAAGGCACTTGACAAGCCAACCATCCCGATTAACTTAAAGGCAAAGAAAAACCTTTTTTTTCAGCTAGTACCCAATAAAAGCGCATGTTCTTCTCATTCCACAAATAATTTTTGCTAATTTTTGAGATTTTTATGTACCGAGTAATCACATCTCAAACCTCTGAGATACTACTAATTAGCACGAGTTCATGAATGTTGCTATTCCGTATATTTTAGCCAATCAAAATATACTTTGTGAGGCGCCGTCCCGGCTGTTATGACATGCCTGGACAACAGGAAATCAGCTGATCTGTAAAAAGTGTATATAAATTAGTCTCGAGTATCACTCGTACTGCAGGTTAATTTTGCGCCGAATGATCAAGGTTCGATATTACCCATCATTATTAGAACTTGAGCAACAAAATCGATCATAATGCTGCTGTGTGCTGCTGTTGATTGCCTCAACAAAATGGGAAACTTGGACCTACCTGTGGGCATAAGCTTGCACAGATTTCCCTTGGCAAAGCCTGACTTGTTACGACCGTGGTGGCACAACATCGGATTCATCGAAGAGTCAACGGTTATGTTCTGCACACTTCATACCCAGTTGTTTCAAGGAGCAGGGTCACACAAAGTATGGAATTGAATCGCCCAGTAAATATTGGACGATTTTGAAAGATGATGCCGTGCCAAAGGAATTCAGTCATCGGCAGGCTCCCGAACCCAAGCACCTGTCAACTTTAGCAAGGCTGGAGAAACGACAGTATCAGTCACAGATAGAACAGGTTGGCTGCGCAAATCTTATGTCAGCTTATAATTTTTTGTCATTTTAGTTACGTCGATTCACAAAAATTGAGAGATATATATATATATATATATATAATCAATGAACTCTTGCCTACAGTGGCCATGTTTTGTCTCATTTATAACCTCTGGGCGCTCAAGAGTTTCTGTGTCCAGGCAGCCGGATTATTTTTCATAATTAAGTTAAGGAAAAATTCCAGTTACATACAATCTGATTGGCTCACAATTCCAGTTAGGTACATTCTGATTGCTTGAAGTGTGGCTCAGACCGGAAGCGGTACCACTACTTCGTTATGAAAAATAAGCACGCCAAAATTGAATTGAACAGAAATCTAATATATTTATTCTCTATATTTTTTTTTTTTTTTTTTTGGTGAAAATGTAATGAAAAAAACTTTTGTAAGAACAAAAAAAATGACATTCCCACAAGAACATTGAGGTCAAACTATGAGCACTAAACAGAAACACTGAAAACAAGGCATGAAGGAGCTCTCTCAGATTGTTCGTGGCTGCATTGTGGCCTTACGTGATGCTGAAAATGCCGCGGATCTGTAAGAAACACAATCAAGTGTTTCAAAGAGACTGGTTCACTGAGAACTAGCAGCAGTGGCAGTGGAGAAGAGAAGTGAAGCACAGCCTCTCCGTGATGATATCAATAGCACCAGAAGTGAAGAGCTGAAAGTATTAAGATCCCCTATTTCCAGAAGCCTGTGTTAAAACGATCTGATTGGTCCTGTTGCTGCCAAGAGCTGGCAACATCAAAAAACAACTTGAGTTTGCCAAAAAATTCAAGGATTGGATACCAATGGACTGGGAACAAGTCCTTTGGGCCAATGAATCAAAATTCGATATTTTCTCACCTAAACGCAGAACTTTTTGCACTGTAGAGTTGGACAGCCTTTTGCGAGGGCTTAACGCCCTCAGTAAAACATGGAGGAGGTTAAATTATGGTTTGGGGTTCGGTCTGTTTGAAAGGAGCCAGTGATCTCATTTAAATCGATGGAATCATGGATCAAAAAAACTATCACAGCATCCTTTTGAGGCATGCGTTGCCATCTCGAAAGAGACTGATTAGTCTGGGATTTTATTTTCAACAAGATAATGACGCTAAACGCATATCTAAGTTTTGCTAGAATTCTCTCAGTTGGAAAGACCCAGCTGGTGACATAAAATATATGACTTGGGCTGCTCAAAGTCACCTCAATCCGATTGAGCAAATCTGTTGTAATATCGAAAGAATCTCTCTGGAATGAACTTCAAACCATATGGAATATTTTAGCAAGTGAGGAAATAAAAAAATATGTGAACACCATGCCTGAAGAATTAAATGCTGTAATCAAAGCAAAGGGTGGCCACACTAAATACTGACTTTTTTTCTCTCATAAAGACATTATTTTTGTTTTTACTATATATTGTTATCTGTTATTTTCACCTATATCATCCAATATTACATGAAATAAAATTGAATAGTACTTGGTTTCTGATTTATCTTCATTTTGTTAAGTGTATAATCATCACTGCACTCTACTATGATGACATTATTCTGTGGGAAAAAATTTACCTTAAAGCTTCTTCATGACTCCTCGTAAATGGGGGTTGTAGCTTATGCACTCATAGAATATCTGTTCCCTCAGAGAGAATAACTTGTGGCCATGGAGTTTCAGGATTTATAAAATGCTTTAATATATTATTTTTCATTAAACAATAAAAATTGGAAATGGGTCATTTTGACTCAAACTGCAATCCGGGGCTAACAATTATTGTTAGATGGAACCCCAGTGTACTGCGAGCTCATGAGACAGGAACACACACGCTGCTGAGATGACACTGCGATTCCTTACGCACGCGTCAGCCAGCCTATGGAGCGTCAGCTGCGCTTTGTTCTGCTGTTAAATCCTAATCACCCTTTTTCAGTTGGCGTCACAGCAATCAGTTGAGCTCCGCTCAACGTAAACATTGTAAATTTTAAATGTTTTGCTTAGAGACCAGAAAGAAAATAGTTACACTCCGACAGATAAGGGATTGTAGTTTCCCATTTCTTGATGGTTTTGATTTTTTGTCCTGATTTCTTTATCTCCTGTATTTCGCTGAAAACATATTTAATGAATGTTTGCATTAAACTGGTGTGTTGAGTATTAGTGTTTAATGAACATGAGCCTTTTACCCATTTCAAAACCTTTTGGTTCTGGGTGTTGTTGACTTAAGCACTTATCCTGCAAGTTAACTTTTTGGACCAATTGATTCAGACGTGACAAAGGAAAAAAATTAATGGACTAGCATAACAAATTCCTTTGTTGATTTCCTGATGTGGTTCGGGTCCACTCATCTCTTTAACCTCTTAACTGTCGCCTGCATTTTCTCACATTTGGCCCGGATTGGTATACCATATTTCAAATGCTCAAATGAAGGATTCAAAATTTGTTTTAAAATTCCGTAGGGCCCTGATTAGGGCCCAGTGACAGTTAAAAGGTTAAAGGCAGAAGGATCGCTGCAAATCAATGCGGAGTTATTCTGTGTGATCACCTTTATATCCTATGATGAAGCATTCCTACCATGATGGGAGTGGTCTCTTCCAAGATGACAATGGCCCCAGCCCCACAGGGCACAAGGGGTCGCATGAATGGATGTACAAGTCTGAAAATGATAGCATGAGTACACCGCCACCTTCACAGGGACCCGATCTCGAAGCCACGGAAGTCATACGGGAGGTGCGAGATCGAACGCCCTGTGGAAGAGCAGCTAATGAGGCCCTGCAGAGCTCCATCACGGATGTTGTGCTGGACTCTAATCAGCTGATAATCACAATCGGGACACCGTCAGGGTGGCCTGTCGCTGCCCGCTGGCTTTGCATGATTTCAGACGAGACTGTTGGGAGGCATCAGAGGTGTGGTGTGGGGGACACACACAGACACACACACTCATCAGATATACTGGCTTGCCCTTTCGAGTCACAGTTGTCATTCATTTATCTTGCTTTGAATGTCATTTGATCCTTTAAATAGCATACTTCAGCATAATACGGCAGACCGTGGGATCACTGTTCAGAAAGTGCCTTGGTGGTCAGTCGGATCCCCGGATGGATGAGGGGGGAGTAGGATGGTACCAGAGGTTGCGTTAACCGAATATTTTCCGTCATTGACGGATTTTTTTTAACAATGACAGAACGTTTTGAAGGCCGTCCGTCATTTTGACAGAATGTAATTCACACCCCCGTCCTATTGGTGGTGGATGTCCTATTGTTTCATGCATTGTCTTTGATCTGTATGATCCTGTATTCCTCATATTTTTGTAATATGATAATTTGGTCTTCATTTGTAAAATATGCTGCCCTGCTGCAGGTAGATGATTGGTCATATGCTACAAATGCCGTCTCTGTTATGTGAACACGCAGATATCTAGGTCTGGAAAGCCCCGGTTGACATAACGAGTTGATAAGCAGCTTCGTAGGACCGCTTAGCGAGACTGCGGTTGTTAGGCTGCAGAGATGCCAAGTCTCACGCATTTGGCGTGAGTCTCTTGCCTCTTAGCGGCATTCACGTTCCTGTGCTGTAGTCAGCAATTATTCAATCAACATGCAATGAAGAAATTCACTCGCGGAATTTAAGTCATTATGCATTAAGTTAATCAGTTTCTCGTGCATTACGATGGATTTCCCCACTAGTGACACGGAAATCGATTATGACTCAGGAATTCTCACGCTTGTCTTTACTGAGGGATTGAAAGCAATGGAATTGCATAAAGACGTTTCAAATGGTCTTATTTTATTTCAACAATTTAAACGATCATGAAACACATGCATTGTTTCCAGTCCCTGAGTAAAGAGAAGCACGAGAAGTCCAGCGTCATAATTGCTTTCCATGTTACTTGTGGTGAGGTCCACCTTTACGCAAGTGAAATTGAAACTTCAGTGCACAAGGATTTTAATTCCGCATGAGAATCTCATTAATAAGCGTTCATTGAATAATTGCGGACTACGGTGAATAAGCCTAAAAAATGCGTGAGACCTACGCCGAATGCATGAGACTTGGCATCTCTGGTGAAGCCCAGCAATAAATGAAAGCATTGTTCATTTGCACACCGTTACTGTGTGGGGGGAGAAATCATTTGGGTTGTTTTATAAAGTTCATACGCTGTAAGTTTGAAAATCCACGCAGTGCTGTATTGAACACAGTGCGCAATGTGTGTCTACATGAATCACTGTCGGCATCAGCTAATGCGTAATCTATAAATTATTCTGTTAATCGTTTATTTTTTAAAATAAAATTATCATTTAAAAAAATTATATTACAATGACTTCTAATTGATTATGACGGAATTTTTATGCCCCTGTCCGTCACAATGACGGACAATCAGAATGTGTAATGCGACCTCTGGATGGTACATATCTGGGGTGAAAGCCAGCTGCACTGTGAACCCCACTGGACCCTTAGGTTTTGGGATCTGATGGAGATCTTTGACTCAGTTGCCCGCTGGACGTACATCTCCACACAGATGAGGACAGTGGGAGGGGGTGGGGTGGGAAGGAGTCTGACCAGCCAGCTGTCTGTTACTTCGCATAGCCAGTAGCATGACCATGGGACACTTTTGCGATGATGGCAGAAGGTGGCGGTAAGAGGGGGTAGGCAGGTAGGTGGTGGGGGGTTGGAGGGGCACCTTCTTATCACCTTTCCCAGCCAGCATTGTTTATTTAAGAGGACGAGAGAGAGAGAGAGAGAGAGAGACAGATGGTTAGAGAGAGACTTTGACTTTGATGCCCCTTGTTGAAAACATTATAGTCAATTTACTGAACCAGGATAACATTTAAAGCCAGTAATGAAATCAGATAGCAACCAAATTAAACATTTTGAACACCCAGTGTCAAGTGAAAAAAAAATGACAAAGAAAGAGCACTAATCGCAAGACATCTTCAGAGTTTGAGTGACTTCACTTCACTTCTGGCCCACTGCTGCCGCTGTCCCGCCCCTGTGCTCTACTCCCCTATTACTCTATGGTGTACATAACAGCCCCATTCAATAGCTACACAAACTGAAACCCAAAAATGCTACACAATACTAATATTTGAGTGAAATGAGAGCGAGGAACAGAGAGGAATGGAGATACTCTCAGCTCGCTCACTATCCTGGTTTATTCCTCAGATTGACGCAGGCAGCTGAAATGTGTAGCATCCCAGACCTACCTGGTTAGTCAGACCGAACTGGACACCCAAGTGACCTTTAGCTCCGCCCCCTTTACCACTACAACAACAGTAACCTCACTTCTCTCTCTCTCTCTCTCTCTCACACGCTCTCTCTGCTTCTGTTTTTATCGTGGGCTCTGTTTCCTGGTGAGGTTAGCTTTTAGTAACACAAGGGGTGACAGCTGTGATCCCCCAGGTTCCTCAAACCCCCCCCAGCTCCTGTGATGAATGACCACAACATACAGAGCAAATACACCCCCCCCCCCCCCACACACACACACACACACACACACACACACACACACCTTCCCAATTAAACCAACCTGTTATATGGGGAGCGTCAGGTCTCTGTGTGTAATCACAAAACAATTATATTAAAAATTCATCTTTATGTGTTTTAAATGTTTCTTAATTCAGTACAAATGTGAAGGAGTATCTGTACTGGAAGTGAATTATGCCCATAGTTTGGCCTATAAGCATAAAACGGTAGTGTGTTGTTCAAAATAATTCTGTTGCTTCTAGATCCTTCCTCATGTTGCAGTAAATATGAGAGTCATAATTCAGATGCTTGCAAATGATGCATATTGCATATTGCATGCTGCATATCAGCGCATATTGGTGGTGGTTGCTATGAAAATGTGAAAATATTAACTTGCGTGCCAGCGGTGATGTTGGAGGGCGGTGGTCCATGGTTTGTGCATGCAGATGTTTATTAGTACCGATTATAAAACTGGAAAAATGTGTATGAAAGCATCTATGGAAAGCTAAATTTGGAACTTTTTTGAAAACCCGCCAGCTTGTACATTTTTTCTGGAGACTTTCAGTCCTGGAAGTGCGAATAGCCGCATAAAAAGCTGTTATTAGTGTGTAAAAATAGATGCAGGGGCTTGTGTGTCCAGCCTTGCATTTCTGCCGAGTGGCTGCAGTTGGCCTGGCTTCAGTGAGCAGCTGAAACATCTTGGTTTGCTTTATAAGCCACCGTGAAGACCAGTGTTTTTATAACCAGTCAAAATCTCCTCGTGTTTCTGTTACACGTGATCTGAGAGCTGGTGACTTGCGTAAATTGTGTTTTTATGACCCGCGGAAGTCAAGATCTGCTACGAGATTTATTTTGGCTGTCTACATTTCCAGCTTGGTTTTTACCAACTGTAACCTGCTCAACCAATTTTAGTTGGTGTAATTGATTTCTTTTTGATTTTTTCTAACTTCCATTCTACCATTACTTTACACCCTGCTGTGTGGGGAGTGTAGGCTTTCCTTCAAGAGCCTGGTTACCTCTGTGATTTATTCCCATTTAAGAGTTTGTTTTTGTCTCTGTTAGGGTGTTTTTCTTTTTTTTTTTTACTCCTCTGGGGAGTTTTTTTCACTTCCTGTGCTTACTAATTGGCGGTTCAGACCTGATCTTTTTCCCTTTTTTACTATTTATTTATTTGCCAAAGCATCCTTCTGACAGTCTTGTGAGGTACATAAGCAGTAAAATGAATGTGGATAAACTGAGTACATTTTGACTTTTTCTGGATCAGATGATCCTGGAGTCTGCACTGTAGAATGTGGAGGTCTGGGTGTAAAAAAGTGGTTTGGCTGCATGCATAAACAAGTCAGCTGATTGTTTGAGCCCAGAATTTTTATTTCAAACCCCATTGCCCTCTGTAAAATGGTGGCAATTGCTAGCAAGTGGACCAGTTGATATCCCTGCTTAGTAAATAAAGTGAAATTCAGCCAATTATGAATGGGAGGAATGCGTGTAGCATTGAGACTGACTCAGTGTGGAAACCCAAGGAGAGGAAATGAGATGACCGAGATGCCAGACCGGCTCATTTAACTCATTTAACTCTGATGGGTGTAGCCGCTGGCTAAGATAAACAGTTCATTCGATGAATAAAGCCACAAAGTTAATGCTAAAGCTAACAGTGTTGTTTAAAAAAAAAAAGTTCCTTTAATTTATGTTTAAACCCATTTGAACTTGTGTGTGATGTTAGGTAATTACAGAAGGTTGGTGGGTTATGTTTGGCTGTGTTTGTGCTCTAATGAAAGAGGCACACGTGCAGGCTGGTCCTGTGAAAACACCACCGTTGTCCATCCTCTCTCGCTGACTCCTTTCAGATTCCGCGGAACCCAGCTCCTGGAGAGCTGCAGGCCTCAACTTTTTTTTTTTGTTTGTTTTTTTAACTTGAAGCTCCACCAATCAAATCAGTTCAAAGACAATAAGGCCTTGCATCGAAGCAGAATTGCCTGTGAATGCTTGTGTGTCAGGGGCAATGGGAGCCCACGCCTGTGCAACCCCATGGATAAGTTACTCTGCTTCACTTCTGCAGTTTTGTCACAAAATGTATTGGGCCATAATGTGACCCAAGATGCACTAGTCCTGGTCGGTGTGGGGATGCACAAGTAATGAGCAAGAACACAAATAACAAGCTTGAGCTCTGATTTGTCCAGGCTAGAGAGTGTAGATTTTTGCAGCTGGTCAGCACTGAATTGAGAATGGTGAATTTGGCTTTAGTAAGCATCTGTAGTGCTTTGTCTCTTTTGAAAGTGCTTGAGATCCAGTGGCCATAACTTTGTTTTTCAAGTGAATGTAAATGGTTGGCAGGGTAACTGAATGGTTTGTTTCTCGTCAAGAATTTGCTGGTTTGATCCCTCAGTGGGGTTTGGATTTTCACTTGCATCTGGTAAGATGAAGTTCGGAAAAAAAGTCTGCCATTGAACCCTTGTGCAAAGCCCTTCACCTCAAAACTGCTCCTTTCACTCTGTACTGATAACTGTTCTATCTGGTGTTTTCAGAGGGCATCTTTGAATGAGAGAAACCTGTCATCAGTTGAACCTCCTTGGTTAAATAAAGGCTAAAAAGTGTTGCCATTTCATTTTTCTGTTCAAAACAGAGTGGGAGAGTTACATTGGCCAGCTAAGTGTGCCAAAACAATATATGGCATTCTAACATTTGGATTTAATTTCAACCCAAAGTTTAACACCAATTTTGACTAGATCCTGGCCCAGACTCTCTATGTAGGTGCCCCCTCTCTGTTACTGTAACCACTGACCCCACCCAATGACTCTTTCCCATCCATTTTCCATCTGTGTAGCCCTGCTTCCCCACAGGGAAGTCATTCTACTCCCTGGGCTCCAAGCCTGAGGTAGAGTAACCTCCCCACCCCAAACAGCCGGCCTGCCTTGGGGAAGCCTGGGCTCTGACCTTGCAATGAGGCATGGGTCATGAACTTATGTACATTAACATACATACACAACCTCATTCATACTCCTCTGGAGATTCAGTGTACTTCAAGTATTTCAGATTTGTGTCTTAAAAAGATAATGAGACACCTACCATTTAAAAAAAAAAAATACTGTCTCCTTGTGAAAGGATTGCTCGCTTAACCCCTTTGTGTAGATATAGACGCCGCATCCATAAATTCTGAAATTTAATTCCTAAATAATTCCATAATTGAATTTCCGAATGTCTTGCTTCACTAAAATAATTTTCCAGAGTCTCTGTGACACAAATACTGAGTTATGAAGCCTAAATAGGCTCATGCATAACAGGAAAAAATTGACATTATTTGTATTCTGTGCAAAGGGGTTTTAAAGAAAAGCTTATTTGACAGTTCTGATAACGTATCAGTTATTCCAGGCCCTTTACAAAACAACCATAGTTTTGGATTAAATCTCTGATTTGGAGATAATGAGTAATAAACTCCAAGCAACATCTTGCCTCAGAATGGATTGGAGCTCGTAATTTGATCAACTTAAGCTTTTTACGTGCTGTAAACAAGCATTCATCACCGCAACAGTTCAATAAGAATTTTAAATGAACGTGTCACTGCCAACCATATCCAATTGTCCATCACATTGCTAACCAGTTTGGTTTTTTTAATTTAAAGCAGGATTGTTGCATAGGTTTGCGTATTCTCTTTTCATGAGCATAGTGTCTATTGCATTTCACAAAAAGGAAAAGAAATCATCAGACATGAAAAGGAGGAACAAATAGGACAGCATAGTATTGGAGAGAAGAAATGACAGCATCGACAGTAGTATTTGTAATAAATACTTTGAACAGGGCTCTGGGGTATGTCTCATTCAAGGCTGCGGTGGGGGTTCTCCTGTTGTTGTTTTCACAGTTGTGCCGATAGGAGAACCTTATGCTCCATGACTAACTCACATGGCTCATTTGAGCCAGTTGGGAGGTGTAGGGGCCAGTCCATACCCAGCGCTGTCCCTCAGTGGAGAAGGGTAGGGAAGGGGGGTAAAGATTGAGGGAGCACAGGTCAACCCACTCCGTGTTTCCTCAACTGCGCTTTCACAGACTGCAGTGTCAGTGTTGGGTGACAGGGGGGGTCATATTTCTTCTCCCATTTCCTCCCCCCCAGGACTCCAGGGCAAAACAAGACCCCCACTGTCCACCTGTTAGCTCATTAATAGCAATTAATGATTAATTATTAATGATGCAAGGCGCCCCAACATTTCTTTCCCATCACACGGGCCTAACTGCCCTGTTTTTGTTCTTGTTTCTCGTCAGCCTGGAATGACAAAATGGCCGCCGAATATAACAATTTTTTTTTTTTTTGTCAAAAAAGAGGCCTTAATTGCCCAGCCCCCCTCTCAAACATTACTTCCGCACTTGTGCTGATCGTACCTTCGAGCTAAGTGCCGAACGAAATGAGATGTTGCGACTACGACTGTGACCCTGGCAGGGGTTCCCGGGCTCTGTGATCTCAAGGGGCCATAAAATGGAGACACACTTGATTAAAACGGCTACCTGTGGACAGCGTTTTCCTCGCTCACATGCCCTGTGGGCAGTCTGATTCACCTGAGTGGCCAGATTAGCTGTAGGCTCTGGCTGGCAGGTGGCTCGTCCTACAGGCCTCAATAAAGCCTTTGTTTTGCACTGCGGGTTGTCTCCCGCTGTCTTTCTTCACAGTCTTAGTTCTGTCTTTGCCTTCCTTTTCTCTCTCTCTCCTTCTTGCAGTTTTGCAAACATTGCTTTATTAGCATGGTAAACATGCACTTGTATGGCCAAAGCAGGTTGTTATGTTATTATTTTTTATTTAACGTATATTTAACCACAGTATTCACATTGAGATTGAGAGCTCTTTTAAAGCACTTAACCCTGGAAATGAGAGGAACATGTATAGGAGTGAAAAATATACAGTGTAATTCAGTATCTTAGCGTAGTAACATTCAAAACTGTTTAACTGTAACAACTAACTCTAAATAGGTGAACTAAGATATACTTGTGGTTTTTGAGGTTCCCTTTGTAGTGTTGCTGTGTCAGTGCTTTTGTATCAAGCTGGAAAAAAAGCCTGTTTTAACAATCATGTCAGTGTCCTAGTGAGACTGACACAGTCAAAAATTCATAAACATGTGACTGATGTTTTTTTTTTCATGTTTTAGTGAAATACAAGTAGTTTCAATTTTCCTAATTAACTCAAATGACTTAAGGTAAGATGCATAGTGAGAAGTCAAAAAAGTTACTTCAGAGTAGTGCCCGGCCTAAATTATGTAGTTTTTTTTTTTTTTTCTAAAGGAAAATATTGAGTATTGACTAATTATTTCCATTTTGAAATATGAAATTTTGCCATTTTCACAGCGTAAGGTGGCTATTTTGATCAGTCTAAAATTTTGAATTTATTTTGTGAAATAAAAGGTGTTTACGCTTCTTTTTTCATCTACAGCTGCATGAAATTTTTGCATCTTCAAAACTGTTTGGCAGTGTGAATGCGTACATACTTTTAAGTTCCATCTCAAGTTGAAAATATCACCTTGCATTAAGATGTTTAAGATATTTGTTGGTTGGTAAAATTTTTATTTCCTGTAGGCAGATCTTGGCATCAAACTTTCTGGCACTTCATGGCACCAGATTAATGCATTTTGCTGAAAGGTAGCAGAAGTAAGGTTTGAAGTCAAAAGATAAGCTGCATATTAGCCTCATCCGCTCTCTGAGGAAAAGACGGGAGGAACAGGACACTTCCAGGTTTTACTGCTTCTTGCTTTTTTTTCTCTCTGATCCATTTCTCGCATTCTCTGGCTTTACATTGTCCTTCTGTATGTGAACCGTGTTACAGTCCAATCTGTCCTCTACTCCCGGAGATAAGGGCTCCGAGGGAGTAACGGCAGTCAGTCGTTTCTTGGCGCCTGTGGCTCAGGGGAGTGACTGGTAGAGGATAAGGAACAGACAGAGGGTCAAACCAGCCCTGCAGGGGGTCAAACAAAGCTTGGAGAGGCTTTGGTGAGAGATGTGTGAAATCTGGGAGAGTTAAAGAGCAGAAACACACTCATTTAATCCCGTAAATGCACCTCCTGAGAGCCCTTAAGGGTGTTTAGACAGCTTTACCTGTGTCTCTGAGGAGGAGCCCTGTAGCATCTCTCAAGTTGCCGTGGAGATTGGGCAGGTATTGTTCTGTGTGCGTATTCCACATATGCATTTTATGCAGTTTGTATGTGTTTGTTCCAAGTTTTGTGTGTGTCTGCATGTGCGCGCATGTGTGTGCGCTGTATGCGTGTGTGTGTGTATGTGTGTGTGTGTGTGTGTGTATTCGTGTGTTTGTGCTTTTGTATGAATGTTTGCGTGTGTGTGTTTGAGTGTGTTGGTGGGATTGTATGTGGGTATTTGCTGTATGTGTGTGTTTGTGTATGGGTATGTGTGTGTATGCACGCATGTGAGTGCATGATTTTGTGTGCGTGCGCGCGCGCGTGTGTGTGTCTGTGTGTGTGTAGTGCTTACCTCGTTATAGCTCTGGGGGTGTTTAAACAGCAGGGTGAGTGAGGTAGTGTTGTTGGTGTCAGCTGGTTTCTGCAGCATTACTTGCAGTGAAGACCCCCACAGTCCAAACTGCATTGCATGCTGGGAGCCGGACAGCTGGTGGCCAACGGAGTCCAGGCTGCAGGGTGGCTGGGAAAGCCCATCGCCACGGAAACTCAGGAAGGCATTGCATCTGCCGCTAGCTGTCTTCCTCCGCCCCCCCCCGCCGTTGTCGTCAGCTGAGGACTGGCAGAGGACAGCTGGTCAGTGCGGCTTTGTCCCCAAACTCACATCCCCCTAACACCACCCACCCACAACCCCAAAATGCAGCCACCAGCTCTAGTACATGGAATCCAGGGGGCTGGGAGGTGAGCCTGCAGTTATAGTCATCACTCCTCCTCTGACAACACCGCCTTTCCCCTCTCATATGAACTCATACACATACTGCGCTACTCCAGTACGGCTCTAGGGGGCGCTGTATGGGCTGGAATTCAGCTCTGTCTGACCTGACCCCGACTGGCCATGGTGATGTCACTCAGTGGTAAATCGCCGACTGTGCCGACTTCTTTGGACTTAGTTGCAGTCATCACACTGTACACTCTCAATCTGCAATTAAATTCACGCAAAAATGTGGAATAATGTGTTACTGTTTTCATTATAGTGGAGGGGAGTTGACTTTTCCAAAGTCCTTTTTGCTTTTATTTGCATTTTCCAGGATGTGCTGGCTTTTATTTGGAGTTGGGGCTGTAAAAGCAGAAACCTTGTGCCTTTTTTAGAGCTTGAAGTGTTGTTGTGTTCCCGTGGTTAAATTGAGCCTTCCCAAGTGCCAAATCTCTATCACTCAGAAACTCATTTTTATTAGTTATGTGATCCCACGGCGGCGTCGTTTGTCCGATCAACATGAAATTTTGCATGCTCCATGTTAATCAGGGTTGCTATGAAAATCTATAAGAACAAATTGATGAATGAAACAACATGGCCAACATCAGCCAATCAATTTAAGTTGCTCTTATACTCACTTTAGCTGTCACCTGTCATTATCAAAAGAGCCATTTTTATTAAAATAACTTTGATTGGCCGTATGGTGGTGCTTTGGGCAATGACTTCTAAACTATTGGTTGTAGAAACAAAATTCTTTTATTTTTAGATTCTGTGGGTCAAGAGCAATCAATCCATGTAAGCCACACCCATTTTTGTATTTGAAAACCTTTTCGCCATTTTGAATTGTTTGTGAACCCTTTAATTTTTATCTCCTCCTAAGCAGTGAGATCAATTCACACAAAATTTAAGGGCATGGCCAAATTGATATAAAGAGCTGTATCTCCTTAATGAAATGTCCAATCATCACCAAACACATCTACAGGCCATGCAACTTCTTCACACTGAGATTTGGTTTAAATCCGTTTGTAGGTGGCCCTAAAGCAAACAAATGGTCATAACTCTTAAAGCAATTGTGCAAGCAACTGTAAATTTTGCATGCTTCATAATGGTGAAGGTTGCCCTGAAATTGTGGAAGAACAAAGTGATAGTTCAAACAAGATGGCTGACATCAGCCAATTAAAAAGAGGTACAGCAAATTTGATTCCAATTGGCTAATATGTGAGACTGTAGTGACAAAAACAATATAAAATTTGTTTTCAACCATTTGACTCAATGGTTCTAATTTTGCATATTGAATCTCTGGATGAGGATCAAATAGTCTTTCCAATGAGAAAATAAATCTGATATATAAGCTAGATATATATACATTATATATATATTTTTTTTTTTTCCCACATTTTCCTTAAATTGCAAACGATATCTTCATTGTCCCAGTGTTGGACCAAAGCATAAAAAATACTCCCACTTGTGAGCTTAAATAACACTAAAGCCTGAAATAAACCAAGTGAGCTACAGTGCCCATGGCAGTATTTCTTTAGTTTTGTGTGTCTAAAATTCTGCATAGTCGCTCAAGATCGGACACCATCTCATTTAATGAGATGGACGAAAAGTATTTGAACTGTAATTCCTATATGTCTCACTTATTAGATGGAAATTTACTGAAATGAAATGTGATTGTCACTGCTTTTACCCTCTTCATTTGAGGGTGGGTTTGTATTTATATTGAATTAACCATGTTAGAGTTACCCCCATGTAATTTTGGCTGGATTTACACTGCAGGTCTTGTTGCCCAGATCGGATATGGATCGGATTTTGAGGCCCATATCCGATTTGTTCAACTGCGTGTTTACATCTTGTTTTGAACGTGAATGATATCTGTTTCGTTTCAATTCCGTTTGTTTACACCACTCACTACTTGGCCATTATCCTGGTCGATCCACATGCGCACAGTGGAGAAGGCTACCGAAAATAAAAGCAAATGTGTGTGCAGCGCTACAAAAGCATGCAGGCCTAACAGTCATAGAAATGATCAAAACATCAAGCAAGCTCGCAACATTTCACTGGGTAACCTACATCTGATTCTCCTGTTAATGCCTTTTACACCTATCACCTGCATCATCGCAAATGCGTAGGCAGACTCTGCCTTAGTCTAGGCCTACATTTGGCATATAGGCGTAGGCAACACACTTCACTTTGTAAACAATGGATGACATTGAGCTAGGCTTGATGTTTATCATGCTATGCATGAAAAATCCCTGTCCAATCCAGAGGATTCTGAGGAGGAGAAGGAGAAGAAGGGCTATAATCGCCTCGTATGTCTATGCCGCGATCATCGCTTCCTCCACTGTTCAGAGGAGTGCGTGGATGCGAGAGAGATCAAGGGATTGGCGGGAGCAGGTTGTACAAAAGTTTGATGAAAAGTGGGTGCGAAATTTTAGAATGAGTAAACAAACATTCCATGTTATGTCAGAAACTGTCGCCATTTCTGACGCACCAAGAACACAATTTTTTACACAATATCGATCTGCATGTTGACATGCATTTACACGACGGGCACATTGGCACATATCCGACACACATCAGATACATATTCGAACAAAAACCACATTTGAATGAGGCCTGGATCCGATCTGACGGATCCGATCGAGGGCGGAATCAATGTGTTTTTTTCCCTGTTTACACAGCCATGTGACAGATCGGATATTGGCTGCATTTGAGCAAAAGATCCGATTCGTGTCACATTTAACCGGCAGTGTAAATCCAGCCATAGTGTCTCTGCCTAAATCAGAGGTGGGAAACGAGGGCCGTATCTGTCCCTGGTTTTTCACACCAACTTCTGGCCGTTAATTAGTTGATTATCTAAATTAGCCAAACTATTTATAAAATCTGACATTTATGGCGCATTTCTTTAAATTATAATGAATGACCACCAAAGACTGTTCTTGTCTCCCAACATAAAACATTTTTCTTTGATCTAATCTTTGCACAAATATATATTTGTGTATGCAACCAATTAACTCAATTAGTCAGGGTAACTGATAGAAATAAAAACCTGCATACACACTGGCCCTCCAGGACCGAATTGCCCACCCCTGGTCTAAATAGACTCAATCGTAATTCCAATGATTGCAGCCTCACAATTTAGAACAAACAAGTGCAATGCCAGTTCAATTGCTGTTTGAGCAGTATTGGTGTTTGCAGCCCTCTCAATTTCTCGAGAACCGCTCAGCCACACAACTTCAAACTCAATGCTCTTCCTCCTTGGGTCTTCAGCAAAACACCCACCAAGTTTGAAGATGATTGGATGAATGGCTCTCAAGATATGCAGAAGACACACATACCTACACATATTCACCAACAAACATTCCTAGTATGATTGTAATGATGATTGAACTAAGTCTGAGTACCCCCAAACGCCCCCTGCTCTGCTGGGAATGCCGTAATGACTTAGGGAGGTTGAGTTGTGCCCTGTGGTCTTACCCGGCTCCTTGGAAACGGGTGGATGGACTCAATTAGCTGAAAATCCTCCGGACAAAAAGCCTGCCAAGAAATGGGAGAAAAAAGCGGCCTGTATACTGTTATAAAAAAATAAGTTTTGCTAATTGCTGTTGGATGAGCTGGGAGCTCAGACGGAACTCCAGGTGAGGGGTGCGGAGCCAAAATGGGGGTGGGTGGGGGGTGTTGGGGTATTCGAAGTCAGCTGCTGTACCAATGGGAGGGTTAAAGGGCAGCTCTGTGTGGCTACCACTGTTTCCTGCAACACTGAATACCAAAGGGTTGCACAGATCTTGCGGTAAATGCATTTTTGGCTTTTGAGCTAATTTAATTTTCTCCCAGGGATTTTGTTGCTGTCTGTCCAGTACCCACATCTTACACAATACATGACATATTGTATGTATCTATGGGCTCCATGCAAACTTTGCTCTCTCTCTATGAGTACCTGCTAATACCTTTAAAATACCTGTAGTTTTTTAAATATATTTTTTCAACATTTGAAGTTGGTGTGTAAGTACTTCATGACCCCTTCAATAATGGATGATGAGTTTCAAATCAGTACTATGTGCAGTTGAGAGCATGCTAATCAATTTGGCTTAATATGGATAATTTGGTTGGGTAATAATAACAGGGTTTAAATGAGCTGGTGCCGGTTAGTGGGGGAGGAGAGAAGGTACCGGGAGGTGGGGTGTATGGGGGGGAGGAGTGCAGTGAAGTGAAGTGGTGATTTGAACTCCTCGCCTCATTGTCTGGTGTAGAATTATATCTTTGCGGGGGTCGGGACTCTGTCTGTGTTAATTGACATGAACTCTGCCCAAATTGGGGCTTTTTTACAGCAGTCTTGTCTGGAGAAGAGAAGGGCGGAGGGCTGGGACTAAAGCTGTTCATTGGGATTAGGGGTTCTACAAAATACCATTAATACTATTTTTATTTACTATTTGTCTTTGCGTGACTTTTAAAGATCCAGGGCTCCCTCACAGGAACTATATTTTCTTGTCCCAGTGGCAGAATTGGGGCTGATCTGTTTAAGGATTTTGTACAACAGCCAGTGTACAACAGCCAAGAGACACAGCCTGGACAGTTTGTCAATTAATGACTGGAATGGCGCACCGCTATGTGAACTTTCCTTTATTTCACTTTAAGGTGACACAAGTTTCAGTGTTCAGTTTGCAGGTTCAGTACAAGTTCATGGCCTGAAGGATGATGGCTTGTTGACTGTTGAAGTTCAAATATCAATAAAATAAAATGGCAGCTCATCTAGGAACTGTGTGCTGTTCTTTTCCCCTACTTCTTCTGTCTGATTGGCTGATGTCCTTTTTAAATAAATTTCTTTCTATCAAAAAGTGAAGTCAGAAGATTTTCGAGGTGATACAAATAGAGATTTTCCCTCCTTTAGGAAACCTCACTCCCACTGCAACCTGTACTGCCTTTAGAAATGAAATTCAAAGAAAGTGCAAAAATTATGGATGAATGGATAGATGATTATTTACTATAAATATACTTCATAAATACCTCTGTCATGAGTGCAGGACTATTGTCATGATCATTTTCATTGGGCACAATTTTTCAGTTCACAATCAATATTACTATATAATGATATAGTTTCTGGAATAGATTTGACATTTATGTTAAAAGCTTCATTTAAAATTTGGACGGAGGATGACGAAAAGTTCACCGACTTAGGGAAAGCCTAGAACATATGGGAAAGGTTTGCTTTGCCTGCGTGACAAAGCTCTCGTATTTAATCTACAGTGAGGTATATCTGAGAAGTCTTGACACAGAGCATTCGATAAGGCGCCTTTAAGTAGCAGAGAAGTGCACGTTGCTCCATCAATCGCTGGAATGTTGTTAAAATAGAACATGCTTTCCGAACTTTGTTTCAGTGAATTTTTTTGGATCAAAATGGAATCACAACCTACCTGGACCTTGTGAGGCCTATAATCAACTCTCTCCCCAACACTTGCACCTGGAACTTCGAAGTTACAGAGCTGCCTGTAACTGTTTATATTGTGGCAATTTCCCTGCAGTTCTGAAAATTTGGTTGTGAGCACTCGCAAATTAACGCCGACAGTCTCTATTTACCATGATATTTGTAATTTATTATTCCAGTGTTCTGATATAAAACACAGAAAAGCACTCTCCAAGTGTTTAGGAGCTGCTATGTATGTTCTTCTGGTATCCTATGGTTTTGGTCAGCTTCTTTAGAGATAAGCAGGGTGATTGTGGCTGGAACTGGGTCGTTTGAGGTTGTTTCAGTGGGAGATGGGGATGATCTGGGGATCTGTGTAATGAGTGACTGTCCATCTGCTGGTTGAGCCTCATGATCAATAAACACACACTGCTGCTCATCTACAGTTACTGCAGATTGGCTTTAGTCCATCTGCTCCAATACAGGGGTCACAGCCCTCTATTGATCCCGCATTGACCTTCCGAATTGTTTAATGGTAACCAAAGTTAATTAACAATTTGTCATCCTAATAGCATTGGGTTAATTTCAGCCCCATCGATCCATTTGCACAATGGGGCCATGATGCTGTGGACGCCACTTTTTTTAGTTCATTTGAGGATAATGAAACAATGGGAGAAGCTTTATGAAATTAGGTTCATAGATGTTCTGTTTCCTCTCTGCATTGAAATAGCTGTCAGTGAGCTGTGGGGGGAGATCTGCTTTTATATGTGTCTAATTTCTGCTTCAAGAAGGTGCCTTTGGGTTCCTACGAAACAATTGACCTTAATATTCAGGTCATGAATATTCATTTTTGGTCGAAGCGAGGCCTCAGACCCTATGCCTCAGGCGCGAAACTGGATTGCCTGCTTAGTTTACATGGTTTTACAATGGCTTGCTCGTGGAAGAAAACTGTGATTTGCCATTTGTTCCAGATTTTTCTTCGTCACATTACCATAGTACTTTTCCCATTGCCCGACTCATTACGTATTTTTGGAATTTCCCTGGGTAAATATTACTTTTGCAGAAATACCATTGAGAGCGTGAGAAAAAAAAAATCGCTCCATGTTAAATCATGCTGTTCATATAGCCAAACTGAAGCCCAAGTGTAACGTTGGTTAAATCGGTATGGACTAGCACTGTAGTAGGATAGCTAAGTGCCACTCTCATTACTAAGTTAACGTTAGTAATGTTAGCCAGTGTGCTAGCAATACTGTTCCATAACCATTATGTTACATTTGTTCATTAGCTAGCCACTCAGTTGACAGGGGAAGAAAACCGTGATGTGGCATTTGTTCCATATTTTTCTCTATTACATGTCTGTTGTACTCTTCCCATAGCCTAAGTCATGACGTGAAAATGATCAGTGCAAACCATTGCTTTTTCAAATGCGAAAGTGATAGCTTGACCACAGTGTAAGTACATATTTGGAAATGACTATTGAGGCGCTTACGGAAATTACATTTGTTTCCATTAAATTGTGCAATTCAGTTATGTGATAAACAGTATCTTATATTCTCAGTCGTGAGCTGATCAGGCGACCGCTAATGTCTCGATAAATAAAACTACTGGAAATGTGTATCGCAATCATAAAGCCCCTGCAATTTCGGCCCTTAATGACCTAATCTGATTCAACCATCTCCCTCTATGAGGATAAACTTTCGAGGGACGATGAAAAACAAGATCAGCGTGCAATCTTGTATCCCCATTACACTGCGGGACTCAACAGTAAAAAGGTGATCTGGACCCGGCCATTCTCTGTTTTGCTAGTCAAGCCTCGGTTTGGCATTGGAAGGCGTGGTGTGCATAGAATGCAAGAGTGGTCCATAACATTTATGTTTTTTCAGTTAGTTGGCACCCCTTGTGGAGTTAGCCTCTCGAGATTCCACCGTAATTTGTAATGGATAATCTTCTGCCATCAGAACTGCAATTGGCTCGGTGGAAGCAAACGCGACCAGGTTTCTCCACTGACACCATACCATACGCTCCATTGACCAGGATTCTCGCATTATTTACGTCTGTCCGGAGCCATAACTCAAGGACCAATTGTCGGATTTCAAAGAAACTTCACAGGCAGATACATTATGAAATCACAATGTATTATGCTGAAAAGTAGCTCACTATGTCAAATGTCCTTCTGTTTGTTGTCATTTGTCAAAATTTATCAGTGCTATTCTGTCATGTGTTCCTGTCCGGGCTATAACTCTCTTATTATTTGGCCAGTTGTTTTCAAACTTGACTGGTGAAAGCATCATGACCTAAAGGGGTATCATGAACCAAAAGTAGGTCACCAGGTCAAATGCCCATTTGTCCATTGCCACTTCTCATATTCAGCCATCTCGCTATGCAATGTATTCCTGTCCACCCTGTAACTCTCTTGGGGTTGCAGGGGATACGGAGGACTGTCAGCTTGTTTCTCCTGGTGATGCTTTCAACTCAATGGAAAACTTGTCTTTCAGCTGGCTGCTCTCTTTTGCCATGCCCACTTTGCCAATCATCCACAAATTACCATTATAGATTTAATGCCCCTCTCTCCCCCCTCTCTCTCTCTCTCTCTCTCTCTCTCTCTCTCTCTCTGTAAGGAAGCACCAATGGCTGGATGAAAACAAAGATGTGGCAGATGTAGGAAGGTGTGGAAAAACCCAGTGTAGTTTAATTTCACAGGGCGGATTCCCACAATGACGTGCAAATATATACAGTGGGCTCCAAAATTATTGCCTGACCAGCAATGCACGAACGATGTAAAAAATATAATTATATTATAAACAATATAATTATAGAGAAATGCAATATACCAATAGAGTGAAATACTTTATTTTTTTAATGTTTTGATGGAAACAACCAAAATCATGACAAGCATTTAATACAAAATAAATTTCAACAAAATCAAGGTTTCATAATTATTGGCACCCTTCATTTAGTACTTAATGCGACAACCTCTAGTATGATAACAGCATGGAGTCTTTTACTGTAATTTTTGACATGGCTGAGGCACACATTTGGGGGGATTGTGGATGATTCCTCTGAGCAGATCCTTTCAAGATCCTTCACATTCTTGAGTTTGCGTTCATCAACTGCCCTCTTCAACTTAGCCCACTGGTTTTTAATCGTTGGAACAGTGCTTTGAGGCATGAATCAAAGTGTCGAAGTGCCTTTTGAGCGAACAAGATTTTGTTTTGTAATACTGTTTCAAAACGTTTCAGGGTTTTGGTGGTATAGGCTCGGGGTTGACAAAAAAAACTCCATTTCCAATTCACCGTCACTCAACTCAAATCAGTTTTCTAAAATTAGGCCCATATAACTGGCAAGATACAAAACAGTTAACAAACAGTTTGCCAGAATAAAGATTTCTGATAACACTCTGTTCTTCTTTCCCCATCACACAAGCAGTCCCGTCACAGAATTTACCATTCTATGTTCGATTTCATTATTTCTTTATTACTTTATTTAACATGTTGACTGCCGACAAGGAGATAACTTGCAGGTTCTAGGGGTCTCCCATTTGCCATTCTAGGTTTTTTTTACATATGGTCAATGTTTGTTTACGGCGCTATTTATAGGCAGATACAGAGCGTCTTCCCATGATCCTCTGGGGAAAACCCTCTATTCGAGACAAGTCAAACAGCTGGTGGTGGGATATAACTGTTGCATTCGGTATACCAATAAAGATTTTTCTTGTAGTGGTATTTGCGTAAAAGACATTGCGCAATTGTGCCATAATTTGATTTGAAGGTCAACACTTTGTAAAATGGCGTGTATGAGTGCAGACGGTCATGGAACTGTTAATGGAAATTGATAATAATTTTGTGTTCAATACCCACTTCCACAGGTTGCAATCCGGTTGCCATAACTCCAGTTCTTCCTTTATGACAACTGCCAACCAGTCTGCTGATCCCCAAAGTTACCTATGTTAAACTACGGGATAACTCGTACTGGCAGGATTTGGTGCACCCGCCATTACGAGTTATCTCGTAGTTGGCAGTCAACGTGTTAATCTACTACTTCCGCGGATGCCACAGAAACATGTTGCAATTCCTAGCTTGCTCGTCGCAGAAGCGGCTCTTTACATGTGCTCGACTTCCGCTGAGGCGTGTAAGAGTTTGTTTACAAAACGGCTTTCATGCGTCATCCTGGTGGGTGCGACAGTCGGATTGCTTCTCTGTTGTTGAAGAATGTATCTGGATTTTCTCCATTTATCTCCTTCCCTCCTATACACTGAATTCTTCTGTGTAGAAACTGAGGTGGTAGTGGAGGGGAGGAGGATGTATTTTTAGGGTATTGGGGTGCACCAATTAACGATAGTGGAAGTGATTTACCACTCCCTCCACTTCCCTGCCCTTTCTTAGTAAATTGTTGCACCATCCCGAAATGGCCCTAATGCACGAATTATACATTACCGAGTTTCAGAATGTATGATTTAATTGTATTCTCGTTTGTGCCCGATGCTGCCAATGGCATCTGTTTGACAGACGTGATGTGGGCCTTGGTGGGGCGGTGGTCATTATTTATAGGTTTGGATGGAGGAGCCTTCTCTTCTGTTTTTAAAGACCTGTGCCCCCCCACCCCCCAGCCTGGGACAGTGTACCGGGCGGCTCGGCTGGGCCGCACCCCAAACAATAAGGAGCGGAGTGTTCTCACGTTCGGGTCTGCTTTTCAGACCCTTATCCCCGTTTACAGGGGCGTCTGGCCTTAAAACACTGCTGTATAAAATGCTTATTTAATTATGCATGTGGCCTGACTGTGGATCGGCTCAATAGAAGACACAGCTGCACAGACAAAGGGCTCTCTGCCATGCGGGCCCTGCCATTTGACCTGTTACCATACCTCTCTCTCGCTCTCTTTCTCTGAGTCTCACACTTTCTCCCTTTTCTTTCTCTCACCATCTCTTCCTCTTCTTTCTTTGTCTCAGTTTCACTCCATCTATCATACTCATTCTCTGCTTCTCTCATTTTTCTTTTACTTTTACTTCATTGGCATGACTAATTACAATGTGATCGCTGTATGTAAACATCAAATGCATTAAGTTAGTTCTCACAGTCTCCATTAATGGTGGGTAGTTGCTTGTAGCCATGCTAATTGAGTATAGCTGAAGTGTTCTCCCAAAGGGTGTTGGACTGTAGCCTGATCAGGAGGTGTTGGAAATTTGGGGATAACCAGTGTAATTAAAGCGTGGATAGAGTTCTCTTTTGAACACTCTTAACTCTATGTTTTTAATACTGGCTTAAATGTATACCAAATTATACGGCCCTTGTTGTGTGTAGTGCCTGCTGAGGGATTGTGGGGTAAATTTTGGGTTTGTATCAGGAGGAGGTGGGGGGTGGGTAGAGATGTGTTGCCAGGGAGATGTGGGGCAGTGATGTCAGAGCAGACCTGCCTGATTGTGCCCTTTTCACGCCCATCCCTCTCTCCCAGAGCCACTAGGGCACCCCCTCTCATAGCCCCCCTTTGCCTCCGGGACCCGCCCCGCTTGTCCGGGACCCCCGTGTGCCCCCCCTCTCCTTGTGTCTGTGGAACTCTGCGGAGCACGCCAGGGCTGGTCCTGTTGGTTTTCTCCATTATTCCCAAGGATATTTGGACAAGCTGGCCTCTGCTGCGTGTCTGGACCTTACCGGGGGGTGGTGTTCTCTCTTTCTCAGGCCACTGCCAGGGTCATCCCCCCCCCACCCTCTCCTAGTTCTCAGGGCAGGGGTCTGTCTCTGTCTGACCCCCCCCCCTGCCCCTCGTACACAGAGGCCTGTGGTTCTCAGAGTCTGCGGAGCCCGGCTCATCACTCATACCTGTCTACGCTGCGGCTGCTCTCAGCAGGACCGGCCTCGGCGGAAATTAAGCCGGACGCCGGCCGTCTCTGGTCCCACGCAAGCGCCAACGCCGGGCTTCAGGACCTTGGACGTGAACTGAGCGTGACCATTTCCATAAGTGGTGGCCCTTCAAATTCCCTCAGATGTTTCCCTCATTCCGTCAGATGTCTCTGTAGACTGACTGCGGGCATTCTCTCCCGCTTATGCATATAATCACGCTCAGACATGCTGCGTGAAAAATTCCCATGTTAGAGTAATGTTATTTACTTCCTTTTTTCCAGCACGGGAAGGCCTCTGATCTCTAGGGCATTAGCTTCTTGGCCTTCCTCTTCGATCAACCTTTGGTCTGTTCACTTAAAACAGCTGGTGATAGATAGTCGCCAGTTAGCTGCCCAGTTTGTCTCAATGCTTAATCATTCAGTTAGTAGCATCTACTGGAGGTAGAAAATGGCTAATGGGTGGGCCTTGAAGATTATTGGTGGACTTGATTAGCCGACCTGGGGATGGGAGAATGTGCAGAACAATGTTAGATTAAAAGCGTGTTGGCATTGTTTAAAGCTTTGTTAAGGGCTCAGTGGGGATTGGTTGAAAGACATCCTGAGGGAATGCATTATTTTCTATTGGTGCGTTATTAGCTCTGTACCTTTACGTGAAGTAAGTTCTGGATGGTGTGGCAGTCTGGGTACACTTCGAGATCGTAATTTCAAACTTTTGAAACTTTTGAAACAACCACTGTTTTGAAACGTTTCGAAATGTTTTGAAACAGAGTTTCTACAGGTCGTGCACAGCATAGCACAGTTGGGTGTAGTGCCTGCTGTGGGATTGTGGGGTAAATTTTGGGTCTGTGACAGGGGGAGGTGGGGGGTGGGTGGAGATGTGTTGTCAGGGAGATGTGGGCCAGTGATGTCAGGGCAGATCTGCCCGAATTGTGCCCTTTTTTACGCCCAGCAAATTTCTCGTTAAGCAAGAAAAAAAAAACAGTTGGCTATTTTTGAAAGCTGCAGTATCTTTCTCTGCTGTCAGTGAAGGTCATTATCTGAAATCTCCACCGAGAGAAAAAGAGATTGTTTAGTAAGAGTGTATTCTTTTTTGGGACCTGATAAGTCCAGAGGTTACTTTGGGGTGGCCTGTTCAGATAAGGCCCTGTAACATTTGCCTCCTGTCACCTCTGACAGGGTCAGGTTAGGATACCATTTGATGGAGCTCACTCCTTGCACTGAAAATCAGTGACATGGCTATGTACTTCTGAATGCTAAAGATTTTAGCACTCAGCTCAACCTTCTTTATGTTTGCTGTGATGGACCTCTTATTGCATTACTTCCATTTTACCCCTGCTTTATACCACAGTAGCCTGCAAAGGATATGGTCACCTCTATATCCTGCTGGATCTCTTCCGAGAGTAATTCCCATCATTTGAGGGTTTTCACACCATTGGGGGGCTTGTTTTGTTGCTCTGTTCAGTTGTATATGTGACCAGGTTGCTAGGTGTTTGCGATAAATCAGAGCCTCTTTGTGTGGATGATGTAGGTTGCCTTGTCTGTCACCATTCCCTCCCAGTGCCTGGCGTTGGGAGGTTCGCTGTGGGCTGTGATGTCAGCGGTGGTGTACAGCTAACCATGACTGCACAGCTCCATGTCTTTAACAGGCTCATTGTGGTTTCACTGTTTATACTGTGACTAAAGTCTGGGTTTGTGGGTAGTGCCCATATATTTTGTGATTCTTTTTTAGAAGCAGTTCAGAATTAATATATACGTGACAACATAAGTTTCAAAAATAATTTTTCTAATAGTGGATCTTTTGATGTGAACGATATAAAGATTGTTTAAGGAAATGATTACCCATTCTGCCAAGCACTGAGAGCCTCAGACTGCCTGGATTCAAAGGAAGATGTGACCACTGTTATTATTTTCAGGGTTGGTTGGGTGGCAACAGAGGGTTCTGGGGGATGGTGGTGGAAACCACTCTGGGCTCATTGAAAAATGAATGGGAAATAGGCAGTCACACAGACTGCCTGGGATATGTAATCTCTTTCACAGAAAACTCAAATGTTTTAAGAGGAATGAATGTAAAGAAAATGTTTTTACATGAAATGAGCCCTGAGAACAAAAGTGGTCTAACTACATCTTTTCAAGCTCTTATCTTCTAATGATTTCCAAGTGATTAATCTTTTTAGTGCAATAATGTATTAACCCAGTGTAGTTCCAATACTATACAATAGGTGGGTCCTATGTTCCACATGCATAAAAGTGCTCAGTGCAATTGTAGTCCAAAATGAAAACAAAGGGGCTCAATTATAAACCATTCATTTTGAATGAGTTTTTCTTCTGAAGAACTATTTCTCTGTCTTCTGTGTACTTTCTCCCTGTCTATCAAATCAGAAGTATGTCTTTCATCTTCCTTCTGTCTCTGTCAGTCTGTCTGGGTCCATGTCTTGCACTCTTTCTCTCTTCAGCTGGGATTCATCATCCCTCTTTCTCTCCTGCAGTAACCTGCCTGACCCAATCTCCATTATGTTCCATGCTGACTCAGTAATGCCCGTTTTTTTTCATTAATCGAGGGATGCGGAGACCATATTTGGGGTTCAAACAGGGTCCTCTGGGGCAGTCTAACCAGCGGCTTGTGACTCTGTCTCATTAGGGCTTCGGGAGGACAGGCTCTCGTATAATTTTGTCTGTCTCCTTTTAGAAGTCTGAGTACCTCAAAGGACTCCGGTCTGACCTGGGTGTCCTGAGCTGACCCTGTATCATTATGGTCATCTCGTACATTAACAATTAGAGTAGGGCTGCCCCTGGCTGACTCATCCACCACGAAAACCTGCCTGCACTGACAGATGGTTCCTTTTAAATATTTAAATCGTTGTTTACCTATAGCTCTATGCCAGGCTGTTTGGCTCTCCATATGGAAGTTTGGGTCATTTTAATCTCCCTCCTCTCGGAATTAATGTGGTCACCTTACTGGACCTGAGTGAGCCTGGGCTGGCTTTTTGGCCTGAACATAGGGGTCACTTTCAAGTACTGAATCACACCACTTGCTGCACCCTTGATTGGTTGTGTCACAGCAACTGCAAAAATGTTACGGTTCGGAGCATCCGGTCCAACTGTCACTTTTGTTTCAAATTGGAAAGCTAAACCAACTTTGGATACTGGCAACAGTTTCTTGATTTGACAGTTATGAGCCTTCTGCTTCTGTTTTTTATTTTTAAATGTATATTTATAGTTAAGATTTATCTCAGGGTTATGGTTTTGCTGTTTGGTTCCCTCTAACTGGCTTACTGTTTTGTTTTTGTGTTTTGCTTTTCCAGGATTTTTCTGTGAAAACATTCATTTTTTAAGTTTTGTCCTTTTACTAGCTTTATGCTACTCAGTGTGTATTTTTCATACATAAATGTGTTTCCCCATGAAGAAAATACTCTCCAGACTTGATTTTTTAGGAAAGAAAATTTGTGGCATGTAACTATTGCCAAGGTGTCCTTCTGAAGAACTCCTCCTCTCTTACATTTCTCTGAATCTGCCCCTCGTTCTCTTTACAGGAGATTGTGCTTGTAGTCTTCTTCGGTGTTGAATATGTTGTGCGGCTGTGGTCTGCCGGCTGTCGAAGCAAATACGTGGGCATCTGGGGGAGGCTGCGATTTGCTCGGAAGCCGATCTCCATCATCGGTGAGCATTGGTGTTGAACTGGCTCTAGTGACTGCTGAAGACTTATTCAATGCTTATTCAATGAAAGCTTTGGCTTACACTGTATATACAGCATAGCACCCAAGTCACAGACATGTCTCAAACAGCATACTTGCCTTGCCTAGTGTTGAGTAGAAAACTGCATGCAAGTTACCAATAGTGTACCAATAGTTGGCAAGCAAGCTGTTTTGGACAAGGGTTGTATGAGGTGCTGAAATAGTTGCAGTGTTTTAATGGAGGCTGTTGTGTTAAGGATTTAAACTGATTAGAAGCTCATGCCCCTCAAATCTCTCTTGTTGCAGACCTCATTGTCGTGGTGGCTTCTATAATCGTGCTGTCTGTGGGTTCCAAGGGACAGGTGTTTGCTACCTCGGCTGTCAGGTAACTGGGCGAGGTCTGGGCACTGTGTGGGTGGAGCTTGACATTGGGTAGGCTCTGTTGTCATGGTGCATTGGGTGTGTCTTCCAGAGGGATCCGCTTCCTCCAGATCCTGCGGATGCTGCATGTGGACCGACAGGGAGGAACATGGAGACTTCTGGGATCTGTAGTCTTCATACATCGGCAGGTGAGCAGGAGGCACACCTTTTCGCACAGACTCACATGCTTGTTTACACACTAGAGCACACACACACACGCATGTGTATAAGCACATATCACACGAACGCGTTCACCCACGTGAACCAGTATTGTCACACACCTGCACGCAAGCACATCCATACTCATAGTTTCAGATAGAGTCAACAATCTTTTAACTCAAATCTTTGAGGGCCATAAACTACTGGTTTTCCTTTCTCCTTTAACCTGGGAGTTTGCCTTAAAGCCAGTTTAACAGTCACACAAATGTGACCCGCCGTGGTAAAAGGTACCTCCGAGCGGCAATCATGCTATTGAGAAAAACGCGATTTAAATGTCCCACTCACCACGTGGACTGTGTTTACTTCCACATTTGGAAAACTGCTTCTGATCCACGGGATTTAGTTCCATATACTTCACGCGGAATCCCCTCAGTGTCTCGATAAATTTCCATTTCAATACTGCCGAAAATTGGCTTTTATTCTGTGGCGGAGCTAGAACTGGGAATTGGGTGGGCACAGACACGTCCCTTTATGACAACAATTAGTCCTGGCTAGTTCTCAATCATTTTCCTTTATTGACGCGTTTTCCGCTTATCATAATTGGCAACTGAAGACACGGTTTCTCTCCATATGCGATTTAACAGAGATGAAATCATGGGCGAAATTCAGTACAGCAAAATAATTTACTTATTAATAGGCCAATGCTTCGCGTTGATTGAACTGGTCCACGTTCCAATGAAATGTCGCCTTTCACTCTCGGTACTGCGTGGGTTGATTAAAAAAAATGAAGTGGCACTCGGCAGTGCAATAGGCTATGAAAAGCGTGTGGCTCATGCTATTTGCGTGAGAGTCGACAGGTATGCAATTTTGAATAACGTTAATTTAAATACAGCAAATACGCGTCCAGATGAATGATTGTCATCTTACCTAATCGGGGAGAACAAGCAGCACCTGTTAAGTGTGGAGTGCTCTCGGAGTGAACCTTTCATTAATTATGAAAATGACTGAGAACAGGTCAGGACTAATAATTGTTTTAAACGGATGTTTTGTGCAGCCCAATTTCCAGTTCTAGCTCCGCCACTGAATAATAGCCAATTTTCGGCAGTATTGAAATGGAAATTTATCGAGACACTGAGGGGATTCAGCATGACGCATATGGAGCTAAATCCTGTGGATCAGAAGCAGTTTTCCAAATGTGGAAGTAAACTCAGTCCACGTGTTTGATTACAGCTCGGAGGTACCTTTTACCACGGCGGGTCACAAATGGTTTTGATCAGGGGTTGTCAACTCTCATCCTGGAGGGCTGTGATGCTGCTGGTTTCTGTTTTCACCACCCACATGAGACTCAGTTAACTAGGTCAGGTGGCTTTAATTTTCAATTAAGTTCTGAGCACTAACAAAAATCAGCAGGCACTGTGGTCTTCCAGGACCAGAGTTAGCAACCCTGAGCTTCGATGAAAGATTCCCAGCCTGCTCTACTCTGGGCACACCTGCTAGATCCAAGTGTGTCTGCTGTTCCACCCTCAGCACACCTAATGTGACTGGTCATGGAGCTGCATTGGTTACATCAGGTGTGCTCAGGGTAGAACACCGCAAATACCTGCATCTGCTGGTGTGCCAGAGGAGAAAGGGCGAAAAACTGGCTTAAGTAATTACCTGGAAGGGATGAAAACTAAACTGGGCTTGGCTTCGGATTCAAATCCAGATTCTTGGGTCGCGGTTCTATGCCATTGAGCTCTGCTCAGTGTCAACCTATCTCTCCTCTGACTGCAGAGTATAAGCTGATGACTCCTAACGGTACTCTGAAACAGCCTCGCTGTGGTGTCCCACCTCTGTGTCTGTGTTGTTTCTGTTCGCCCCAGGAGCTGATCACCACCCTGTACATCGGCTTCCTCTGCCTTATCTTCTCCTCTTACTTTGTGTATCTGGCGGAGAAAGACGCTGTTGACTCCAGCGGGGTGACCGAGTTTTCCAGCTACGCTGATGCCCTGTGGTGGGGAGTGGTAAGTTCACCTGGAATACCTCATCTCTCTCTTAAACCGCTTTCACACTGGATGCGAAACAAATTTTTTTGCCACGACAGATTACATTCAAAGTCAATGCAAAGACGCGAATACACGCGTTTCGCGTGTATTCGTGTCTTTGCATTGACTTTGAATGTAATCTGTCGTGCGAAAAATTTGTTTCGCGTCTGGTGTGAAAGCAGCTTTATGCTCTCTTTTCCCATATCTCTCTCTCTCTCTCTCTCTTTGACTGGGATCCCTCTCTTTTCCCCACCATGAATTGCCTGAATTCATCCCCACAATGTTCCATAAAGAGTAGGGTTCCCCCCTAACACAGAGGGGTGTGGGGACAGTAGTTGCGGGCGTTTGTGACTCATCGGGAATTTCAGAGGGCAGCCTTGCCTTTAATCTTTTCTTCCTGTGTTGGTGGCGGGGGAATCTGGGCCCTCACTTCCGGGAACAGATACTCCAGATATCCCTGACCCCCTTCCATCAGCATTGGACTCATCCTCATCAGTCCATCCTGCCCCCCCTTCTTTGTCACACAGATCTAAAGGCTAAACCCTAATCTGTCTCACTTTATTACTCTTACTCATGCCCTGAGATCAAATTTCCATCCTGGCAGCAACGGCCTGCCACTATTGGCTCATCTCAAGCCTGGGCCCCGTTTCCTCTGCCATCTTCCCGTGTAGCCGGTCACGGAGCGATCTTACAGGGGTGGGGGGTGTGGCCCGTGCCTTTAAGTGGGCTAATCTGACGGTAAACACTGCTGAACACAAATAAACGATTGACTCTCTCTCTTTCTGAAGTGAGGGCCCAGAGCGAGTTTCTTGCCGATTTGCCATGATCCAACTTCTGAAGGACAACAGGGTGTGTGTAAACGGCCCTGGGGGCTGGCTGTTAGATCCTGGCTTGCCTTGGTTTCTCAATCACTGTCCAGAGCAAACACTAGCGGCCAGGATAGTCGGCTTATGCTAATTTTGTTTGCTGTTTGTTGGTTGTGAAAGTCCCGAGGTGTATCGAATGCTGGCTCGCCTGTGGCGCACTGTGTGCTAATCTCACATTCACTCTAGTATTTGTCTGTTATTGGGAGGGTTGGTTTACTGACACCATGGAGGTTGTGTTGCTGTGGGGTGGGCTATTTGGGCTACGCAATCAATAAACAGTTTGGAAAAGTATCTAACACGTGCACATGCATTGTTTTTATAAGAACCTTTTAAATTAGAATGTTGAGGCTGAAAAATGCCGAGAACATTAAGAACATCCTGAGGCTGAGAATGAGTACTGAAGTAAGGAACTTGTATTAATAAAATAGAATGGAAAGACAAAAAGCTGTTGGCTAATGTTTTTAAGAGTGCTTTATCAGTTGTTTAAAATGCTAATTACGCAAAAAAAAAGTAATTTCATCAGTTATTATTTATGGAAAAATGATACTTTTGAATGGATTTCTATGCTAAAAATTGGAACATTTTCAGAACATTTGAGCTGAAATCCTCAAAGAATTTGAGAACATTCAGGCTCAGCCTCAAAAATAGACATTCTTTTAAACAAAAAGAGCGTATTCAAAAAAGTTGGTTTCTTAGAAAGTGTTTCTCATATCTTCTCCTCTCAAGGTTAAATGTTCTGTTGCCTGCAAGTTACATTTACCGTTCGTTATTCTAGAATATTCTTCGACAGCTGTACTGCCAAAAACAGTATGAATTTGACTGAAAGATAATATTGTGCCTGTCTTTTAGAAAATTGTAATGACCAACTCCAGTGTGTGTGTGTGTGCATGTCTGTGGGAATTTTCAGGTGACGGTCACCACTATAGGCTACGGGGACAAGGTACCGCAGACCTGGATTGGCAAAACGATTGCATCCTGCTTCTCCGTCTTCGCCATCTCTTTTTTCGCTCTACCCTCCGTAAGTCCCTAAGCTTTGCACATACCTGATTGCTTCATCTCGCCACTGGAAAGCATCTGATTGGTTCATTGTGAAGCATCAGTGTAGATAGGAGTTGTGCGGTATTTATGATGTCACACTCACAATTCTCTTGTCTTGTGGGAGTGTTTTTTTCCCATCATTGACTGCTTAATGTAAAGATTTCTGTGTGTGTGTGTGTGTGTGTGTGTGTCTTTGTGTTTGTGTGTGTGTGCGTGTGTGTGTGTGTGTGTGTGTGTATGTGTGTGAACCTCTCTGAAGGGCATCCTGGGTTCTGGTTTTGCTCTGAAAGTCCAGCAGAAACAGAGACAGAAGCATTTCAACAGACAGATTCCAGCAGCTGCCTGCCTCATACAGGTGTGTGCGCGCGTGTGTGTGTGTTAATGTGTGCCTGCATGTTATATGCTGTCTTGACATGGGCCATATCTCACACAGTGTATGTGTATATTGCCACCTGTATGCATACCCGTGAGTGCGTACGTGGATTTAGGCATTTGTACTGGCCTCACTCCATGGAATACATGTGTTATAGTGGTTTAAACAAACTTCTCTAAATTCCTGTGCATAATATTGTGCATGCAACAGTTGTTACTGTGTTACTCTCTTTTCTCTCCCTCTCTCTCCATTTCTCTCTCTCTTTCTCCTTCCCTCTCTCTGTAGACATGCTGGAGGTGCCATGCAGTGGAGAACCCCGACTCGGCCACCTACAAGATGTTTTTGAGGAAGAAGCCGGTCATCCCCAGCGCTTCCGTCTCGAGCCCTCAGAACAAGAAGACGGTAAACCCACGCCCCCACCCCCATCTACCCTCTCCTACCCCCGCCCCCCACCCAAAGCCTACACTGATTTGCACATAGTTGTGCCACTATGGCGAAAGAGTGTATATAGTGCACCCCTGAGACATAGCTGTTATCTTACCTGCTGCAAGCATAGGGTAGAAATGATGTTTTCTTGTGACTGCTCAGAAGGCACTGGTGGGAAAGCTCTGCTTTGATACAAAATTTAACAGAAAGCATAATTAGAAATGTCATGATACGTCATTATGTGACAGAAATAAGTGAGGAGGTGTAAAATCCTGGGGTCTGAAATTAACAGCCCTACCCATGAGCTCTGCCTGATGATGTCACTATTTAGTTTTACCTCCTGGCTGTTGTGTTCTGATGAACTAATCCAGGTGATTAGAACTGAACACACAGGAGGGTTTTTTTTCTCTGAGCCTGTGTTTCACACCTGTGCCCTGAGCTGATGATTGGGCTCTGCTGATCATGTGCTGACACTGCTGAGACGCTCCAGACCCCCACCAGGCGACTGGCTTTACTGCGCTGAGTGAGCAGTCAGCGCTGTGTGTGATGTCAGCAGGTGCAACGCTGTGTGTGATGTCAGCAGATGGGCTGCATTTCTGGGTTCTGCAGGTGCGGACGCGGCGGAAGCTGAAGAGTGAGAAGGACACGCTGCCTAAATCTCCCACAGTCCCCAGCATCATCTACGACTCTGTGTTTGACGACACCAAGGAGTACTGCAGCGACAGCCCCATTTCCGGTACGACTGTGTGTGTGTGTGTGTGTGTGTGTGTGTGTGTGCATGTGTGAGTGGGTGTGCGCGCGTGCGCGTGTGTGTTTGTGCGCGCGCATGTGAGTGTGTGTGTGTTTGTGTGTGTGTTTACGTATGCATGGGAATGTTTTTGTGACCTATTGGAGATCCTTCCAGTATAAATACCCACCTTGTTGGAACCAGTAGTCCCCCTGTGAATCGAAGGCGAAACAGTATTTCTGAGGTCATGGTTAAGGTTTGGAGGCAGGTGTGAATTGAGGTTTGGTTGGGGTTAGGCATGATTTGGTTATGCTCAGGGTTATGTTTAGGCTGTAGACAATAATTTTAAGTCGATACAATGTCTGAAAAACAATAGCTGTGCAAACTTGTGTGCCTGTGTGTGCGTGTGCGTGTGCGTGTCTGTGTGTGTGTGTGTGTGTGTGTGTGCTTGTGTAAATGAGTCACACCCTGGCCAGTCAGCAGTGAGGTGTTTTCTGTTGCCCTGGGACTAAGCAGTGTTATTTTTCTTCCTCCTCAATCTCGATTCTCCCCAAAATCGACCTTTACACCTCTATTTTATTTCTCTCTGCCTCCCTATCCTCCATCCCTCTCTCTGGCCCCAGGCTCCGTGGCTCACCGTGCTCTGAGAGTGTTAGGTGAGCTCTCAGGAGAGTTCTCTTCTGAGTTTAACACCAACTCACTTCCTTATTCACACACTCATTCGCTCACTCACTCACTTACTTATCCCCTCACTTACACACTCATTCACTCTCCCCCACAGTTCTGCTTTTACTCACTCACTCTCTCATTCATTCAATAACACAATCAAACACTTATACAGTTGATCACTCACGTACTTATTTGCACGCTCCACACTCACACACACACTCTCACTTGTTTTCATGCTCACGTACTCACTCACTCATTCCCTCACTCAGTTACACATTCACTCACAAACTCACTCACTGAAATACTCACTCTTTTAGTTACGCACACTCCCTCACTCCCTCCCTCACTCACCAACTCCCTCACTCACTCCCTCATTGCCTGATCAGCAGTTTGACCCTCTTGTTCCTGATGGTGGCTTGGAGTTGTGTTGAGCCGTGCCGAATTGACGTTGTGTTGTGTGTGTTTGGGGTTTTCTCCTGTGTTCCCTCTCGAGTTATTGCATGGTGTGTGGCAGAACGTGCAGTCATGTCATGTAATCCTTCACTCTCTCTCTCTCTCTGTCTTTCTCTCACATGCATGGGCATGTCTGTTTTTTTTTTTTTTTGTTTTGTTTTGGTGCCCTTTTTTTGGTGCCTATTTTAAGTGACTGGATGTGTCTTCTGGCCTTAAGCCCAATGCCCACTGGAGGTGTGAGACGCGCGTCAAAAAATAGGTTCCATTCATTTCAATGGAGCGACGCCCACTGGCGATGTGTGACGCGCGTCGACGCACGTCAGGTTTTTACTTTTCGCCACTGCTCAATTTCTTGAGCGTCAACTCAATAGAAACGCTTTTGTCTTTTAGGTTATTTAACAATTTCGCCTTGTCATGGTTAGTGGCATACATTTAGCAGAACCCTCACGTAGTTGTCGAAACCGATTGAACCGCTTTTTAACCAAGTTACGGTTTTTGAAGGGAAATCAATTATTTTGCGGGCATTTAAGTTATTAAGCGATCTACAGTTAGACAGAACCTAACTCAAGGTTCACTGATGAACGTCGCACTTTGCCATCACTTAAAATAAGCTCTATCAGTTGGCGTTATCAAAATTTAAGGTTGTCTTGTTGAATATTTTGAGAGTGACACCCATGGCTTGCTTCTTGGTCCTGTTGTCATCCGTCAATATTGACGCTGCTGACGCTTCCAGTGGGCTTTTGAAAACGTTCGGAGTTTGACGCAACACTTCGCTTCGCGGCCAGTAGGCGTTGGGCTTTAGTTTGAATAAGTGTTAAAATGCTTGTCACCTGACTTTTTAGATACATTTCTTGGGAAGCATGGATATCATTGGTCACCAACCCTGTTCCTGTAGATCCTCTGTCCCGAGAGTTTTCACTCCAGCCCTAACAAAGCAACATCATTCAACTGCAAGAGATCCTGTTAAGCTGTTAATTAGTGGAGTCAGGTGTGTCAGACTATGGTTGCCATGAAAACCAGCAGGACGGTAGATCTCCTGGAACAAGGCTGGTGACTGACCACTGATGTAAATTACTGCTCATTACTGTCGTAATGCTCCTGTGTGAAATGTTTCTCTGTCATTTTACCTTTGATCCTGTGTTGGTGTTGACAACCTGTGTGGCCATTTAGCCAATCATTTTAGGGCAATTTGTTGTTACAAAGCCGTGCAGACACCAAAGTCTAAAATGGCCTCAGGCCTCACGGCTGACAATTATCTGCCCTGCATAGGGAGCCACTTAAGCCTGCCTCCCACCCAGATCTGGGCTGCTCCATTAAGCTTGGGACACAGACCAGCATAAGGGGCCCCCGGCACCAGCTCTTTTCACTCAGTGCACCTGGGGGGTCCTAACGAGCAGCTGTTGCAGGTGCCCTGGTAGGGGAGGGGTTGGGTAGGCTCTTCATCCAATCAAATTTGGCTGTTCGAAGGCATATGAGTGAGCCGTAATCATGCACAGATTGCCCAGTTTTATTGGGGGAGTGGGGCCCTGAATCTCAGTGGGGGTTACCCTGCATTTCCCTGTGTTGGGGTTGAATTGTAGTGGGAGTTGCAGGCACCTGAGGGAGGGCCATGCAGTTTTCACTCTGAATATTGCCTGCTGTCGATGAGTCACTTAAATTCTATCATAGTGGAGAGAATTCTGCTGAGCTGTTGCTGCTTTCTGATATTCAATGATTGTGCTCTTAAGGTAGCGCTCTCAGGGTGTGTTATACTAGCAGTATTACACACTGGCGTCATTGAAATGTAATGCTAGAGCTCAATGGATAAAGGCTGTCTTTCAAAGAGAGAAATCACACCATGTGTCACTGGGGTAAATAGAATGGAAAATACTGGGTTAGAGGGGGTTTGCTGGTTTCTTTTTTTCTTGCACTGTCCCATTGTTGAAATGGTCTCTCTCTCTCTCTCTCTCTCTCTCTCTCTCTCTCTCTCTCTCTCTCTCTCTCTCTCTCTCTTTCATCCCCCCAGCCCGACAGCAGACTTGGCCGTCAGAGTCCTCTCTGCAATCCGGTTCTCCAGCTCCAGGTCAGTAGCTTTATTAGTCTCATGTAAATTAGTCTCAGGTACAGTACACAGATATGGAAGGAGGACGCAAAAATGCTCAGTGTTGTATATGGTAATATTTATTATGCAGTGATGTCACTAATAATATTACCTGTGCGTATGTCTGCGTGTATGGGATATGTACATGCGTGTATGTGCGTTTGTGTGTGCATGTCTTGTATATGTACATGCGTGTGTCTGTGTGTGAGTGTGTGCGTGTCTGGTATATGTACATGCATGCGTGTGTGTGTGTGTTTGCAGTGAAGAAACACATGGCACTGCTGGATATCCACTCCTCTCAGATGCTGAAGCGGAACAGTAGTTTTGCAGACGACCTGGAGCTGGAGTCAGAAAGGGAGGGCGCCCTCACGCCCGTCTCACACATGTCACAGTGAGTCCCCACCTTCGGCGCTCCTGTCCCATCATGCACTTCTTTCCTCCTCCTGCTGTGTCAGCTGTGAGGTCAGCTAACGCTCAAAACAGAGAAACATGATCAATCCTCACTTGTGCTCACACACATGTCAGCATGCACACACTCATATGACCACACATACAGTACACACGCTCATTCACACACATGCATAACCACACACACATACACGCAGGCTCATTTCTACTCATGCACATTCAAACGCAAATGCACACACATACAGGAGCACCTAAGATGCATAAACACACGTGTGCCATTTCACACACTTGTATAAATATAAGCACACACACACGCACATACATGGTCATATAACCACACACACATATACACATGCTCGTACATGCACACACATTCATATAATCTTTAACCACTCACACACACATAGACATATACACATGCTCATACAGACACACGCACTCATATAACCTATAAACACACACACACGCACACTCACACACGTACAGGCACATGCTCATAGAGACACACACACTCATATAACCTATAACCACTCACACACACGCACTCAGGCACGTGCTCATACAGACTCACACACTCCTATGACCTATTACCACTCACACACACACGTTTAAATATAATACACTCACACTCCCATATAGAACACCCTTTCACAATAGACTCCATGATCAGTCCTCCTCAGCAGAGGGAGGTGTCGCACCATTGTGTTGGGATGTGGGACATTTGTATCTACAGTGTTGCACCAGTAAATGAGTAAATCTGATGTAAATCTCACTCGGCTGTGATTTTTCACAGTCAGGTCAAAGGTTTAGATGGGGTCCTCTGACTGTAACACCCGCCCGCACCCACAGTGGAGGATCAGTCAGGTTACTGGTGATGTCATTTCCTGTACTGTAGCGTCCTCCATGTCAGGTCTTTTCATGCTGTGTGCTGTCACACGTTTCTCACTTATGATAGCGAGTTCCGGAAAGAGCTAAACAGGGTTCATCTGTGATGACAAACCAAAGATCCCATTTTTTTGAGGGTCCAGCTGCACATCATAAGAAACCCTGACATCATGTGCGGGCTTCCTGTTTCCCAGTGACGTCATTGGGGGCGAGGTTGGCTTTATTTGCCCAATGTAACGGGCACTACATCTCCCTCCACCAAAGTACCGTATTCACCTCCCACAGGGAGGGTCTAAGAATCATCTCTTTGTGTGTGTTCATTTTTGGGGTGACTCGTGAATGCCAGCTCTGTGTGGACGAGGCGGGGCTGCAGTGCCACTTTTTTTTTGGGGGGGGGGGGGGCACTCGTGGGAGCGGAGGGGGCAGCAGGAGGGTAATTTTCAGTCCCCAAAGCCCCACGGACCCCGGGGGTGGGCTGTGGTGCAGATTTCATGCAGGACATTATTAGTGGGAGCACCGCGCACCATTAGCAGCCCAACATGTGGAACAGCGAGACCGCGGTTATTTAAACAAGCGAGGCTCAAATGCGATGCGATCGGACTTCGTGGTTCTCATGTCGAACAGGGAGGGGGATCGGTGGGGGGCAGGCACATCGCTGTACCTTCGAATCTGGAATCCCTCAGAGCGTCTGTTTCACCGGCGGTTTTGTATAGCACGATCCTCTAGGGGGCAGTGGTGCTACATTCTTCAGGCTTATGAGTAAATGGGCAGGGCCTAACCTAGTTCTCTTAAGTTTTTTTTTTATTGTGCAAGATGTGCTGTCCTGCATTTCTCTCTCTCTCTCTCTCTCTCTCTCTCTCTCTTTTCTCGTCTGTTCCTTCCAGGCAATGATTCGCTCCAGGACAGAAAGTGTCTCGATTGCCTAGGGTAAACATGATTTAACAGGCCTCTTAAGCCCTAACGTGACAGTCTGTTTTCTCAAAGCCTCCACGTACGCCTCTGCCAGGAATTTTTTTTTTCGTGCTACCAGTAAATGCAGCGCATGAATCAGTGCTGGGGGAGCAGTGCCAGACGAATCTGACTCGGACAACATCGCGAGTAAACCTCCAGACTAGTGTAACCTGCGCATTCCCCTCTCTGCTCCAGGTTCGTCCAATCAAACTCAAATATGACAGTCATCTCCTGCCTTTCTCTTGTGGATGACATTGATGCATATATGAACTGCCCAAGTCAGGAGCCCTTAAAATGATACCAAGCACTTTGTACTAGGGATGGGAAGTCCTGGGGACAGAAAATAGAAAGTCCATGTGCCATGTCTTTTTCCTCCTGTGATCTTAGCCAGCTGATGTCACTATTTAGCTCTTCCTCATGGCTGAATTATGGCGTGACACAGTAAACTCAGGTAATTGGTGTAAAATCCTGGGGTGCATCTCTTCTTTCTCAACCTGAATATTCCACCTCCATTTTGTGGATCAATGATAAAAGCACTTGTACACAGTGGTGTAGTGGAGGGTGCACGCAAGTATATGGAGTTTATCTGCCTCTTTTTCTGTTAATTTACTGTACACCCACTTTTAAACCGAAAAGCAATTGAAATGCATAGGAGTGTATATGCGCTATCTAAGATAAGATATACTGTATTGAACCCCACGGGGTAATTTGTCCTCGGCATTTAACCCATCCTGTTGTTAGGAGCAGTGGGCAGCCACAGAGCAGCGCCCGGGGACCAACTCCAGTTCTAAAGCCAGTGCCTTGGTCAGGGGCACTGGTAGGAGTGCTCCTATAACGCATGTTTTTGTGGGTGGGGGAAACTGGAGTACCCGGCGGAAACCCACATCGACACAGGGAGAATGTGTAAACGTGTAAACTCGATTCAGAATGGCCCCAGGCCAGATTCGAATCCACAACCTTCCTGCTGTGAGGTGGTAGTGCTACCCACTGCGCCACCATGGTGCTCATCTCCTTGGTGATCTACCCATCTGCCTAACAGAGTATACCCACTACTCCAGGGACCACTACACCACTGCTTGTACACTGCAGAAATACACTGCATAAAAATTGCAAGCAACTATATTGAGAATAGAGCACTTTAACACAACACTGTTCGTACACTGTAGAAATGTTCCAGTGTCTATGTCAATCTGTGGCGTGCATTTCATGCTTTTCTGGTGCGCTACAGTGTTACACTGCACAGAACACAGTGAGGGAGAGTTCAAGTGTCAGCGTGTGCTTTTCATGCCTTTGCAGCACTGGTATCCTGATGGTAACGCAGCTCGCTTTTGACTGTCGAGTGCTGAGCTTGTGCTACCTAACCACAGGGTAGCTTGATGCCCCTCAGTTTGCTGTCTCCTTATGGCGAGGTGGAGGGAGACCCTCGGCATGAGTGCTATGTGGGTGCGGATATGAGGGGGAGACCATAAATATTATCTTGTACTATTGGCACCCCCAGCAGGGCCCCAATCCTGCCTTCCTTCCAGGAAAAAAAGTCCTACCTCTTCCTGTGACCTCTGAGCTCCCCCTATCCATTTTATCTCTTCCTCTACCATAAAGCTTAGGTTAGATCTGGGCCCCTGCCTGATCTACTCTTTAAATTACTTCTCTCTCTCTTCCTCTTGCCACTTCCACCTGGGGGAATCTCTTTAAATACTGGAAGTTGCACATTGGCCACTTGGAGGGCGGTCCAGTCTATTGGTCATGCAAGTGAAGAACACTATATCATCCCCTCGGCCCTCCATTTGGCTAAAGAGAACGAGTCTATGACCCTGCAGACTTAAGCAATGAAATTGCCCACAATGCAGCACATAAACCTCAAACTTCCTCTGAAAAATATTGCGGCTGCTGTCATTCAGGTCACTACTATTGATTTTGGAAAAATACTGTGAGGACAATGTAGCAGGCTATAGTTACGTACACAAGCACACTTCTAGTCAGTACCTCATCTTACATATTGAGAAGGCTAAACAGTATTATTGACTTAGTGTTATGAAATGACAGCTAAAGAATTTGGCTCCAACCAGTTAAGGTTATATAAGGATGTATCTTTGTGCTTTCGCTGTTACTTTAAGGTAGTTGATGTAGGTAGCAAACAAGCTCACAAGCAGTGTGAATTCAATAGTGCTAGTTAGCTGTCTCATTCCATGAAAAACCAACCAATATCTTGCACCTTACTCCCTCAGAATCAGTTTTTTTGTACAATAACTTCAGTATATTTAATGAAGCCATGCAAAATTTCACCTTCATATTACGAACATTTTCTGAGTTACAGGCTCTCAAATTACATAGGGGTGGGATAGGCGGTTGGTCAAGTTATTGCTTATAGAAAGTCTTATTTTTGCAAACATTTTGATGCCAGGCTCATCTTTTAGCCACAATTCTTTCTCTGTCAAAATTATTTTTTAAAGTGGCCACATTTTAACACTTGCAAATGTAGTTTATGGCTGTGAAATGGAGTAACAACTTTGGCGCTTACATGTTTTATGATTGATTTTAAGCCTCTCAGACTTTCTCTTGTCCGACAATCTATATGTTAATTCTCAGTATGCCTGGCCTTTGCAACGTATCTCCTCCGAAACTGCCCAGCGGATCCCCGCGCCCTCTGGCGTATGCGTTCCAGACGAGCCTGCCCCTGCCTTCTGCCATGTGGGATTGAAACAACTCACCCCGTTACTGAAATTTGGCCCATTTTATCAGTTTTTGCCTTTAGTTACCATGACGACGGATGATGTCACTATTCGTTAGGATTATTGGTCATAATCAACCCCCTGCAGAGCATGGGTATGGCTAGTTATTTATACTATCTGAATGAATTGCTGGTCGACACGGAACTTAAGCAAAAGTTACTGCCATTTCCATGGTTTTGCACAACCCCATTTCCGGAAAAGTTGGGACACTGTGTAAAATGTAAATAAAAACAATGCAATGATTTGCAAATCATTTAAACCCTATATTAAATTGAAAATAGCGCAAAGACAACATATTGAATGTTGAAACTGAGCAATTTTATTGTTTTTTTGAAAAATGTTTGTTCATTTTGAATTTTATGACAGCAACGTATTTCAAGAAAGTTGGGACAGGGGCAATGTTTACCACTGTGTTGCATCACTTTGTAACAATACTCTGACAGTGTGCAGGAACTGAGGCGACAAACTGCTATAGTTTTGGAAGTGAAATGTTTTCCTATTCTTGCTTGGTATAGGCTTTCAGCTGATCAACACTTTGCCGACTCCTTTGTCATAGTTTTTTTCATAATGTGACAAATATTTTTAGTGAGCGACAGGTCTGGCCTGCAGGCAGGCCAGTTTACCACCCAGCCTCTTTTACCACAGAGCCATGTTTTTGTAATGCACACAGAATGTTGTGTTTGGCATTGCTTTGCTGAAATAATCGAGGCCCTCCCTGTCAAAAATGTCCGGATGGCAGTATATGGAACTCCAAAGCCTGTGTATATTGTTTAGCATTAATGGTGTCTTCACAGATGTGCAAGTTACCCATGCCATGTGCAATAATGCACCCCCATATTATAATGGATGGTGGCTTTTGAACAGTACACTGATAACAAGCTGGATGGTCCTTCTCCTCTTTAGTCCGGAGGAAGCAGCGTCCGTAATTTCCCAAAATAATTTCACATTTTTGATTGGTCAGACCATAGGACAGTTTCCCACTTCGCCTCAGTCCATCTGAAATGAGCTCGAGTCCAGCGAAGGCCGTAGCATTTCTGGATCTTGGTTTAATATTTGCATGGCAGAGTTCTAACTTGCGTTTCTGGATGCAGCCACAAATGGTATTTGTGAACAAAAGTTTACAGAAATTTTCTGGAGCTAATCCAGTTTTTTCCACTTCAGAATCTTATCTGTTTTTACGGCAGTGCTGCCTGAGGGCACGAAGATCATGGCCATTCAATATTGGTTTTTGGTCTTGTGCTTTGTGTGCAGAGATTTCTCTGGATGGTCTGAATCTTTTGATAATATTATGTACTGAAGAGGATGAAATCCCCGAATTCTTTTCAATTCTACATTAAGAAATGTTATTTTAAATTGTTGAACTATTTGCCCATGCTGTCTTTCCCTGAGAGGTGAAGCCATTGCCATCTTTATGTCTGAAAGACTTTTTATACCCAATCATGTCACTGACCTGTTACCAATTAAGCAAATGTGCTGTGAGATGTTCCACCAGGTGTAATTTTTTGGCATCGTTCAAATTTTCCAGGCTTTTGTAGCCCCTGTCCCAACTTTATTTGAAATGTGTTGCTGGCATCAAATTCTAAATGAGCAGATGTTTTTCCAAAAACAATAACATTTCTCAGTTTCAACATTTGATATGTTGTCTTTGCACTATTTCTAATAAATTAAGGGTTTAAATGATTTGCAAATCATTGCATTCTGTTTTTATTTACATTTTACACACTATCCCAACTTTTCAGGAGATGGGATTGTACAAGTGCAGTCCAATTCACAAATTTGCTGCTTCTTCCTTCGTTCCTTCCCCTTGGTTTGAGTGTGTATTTTTGGTTCTGCATCACATCCTCCCAAGTGAAATGGTTAGGGAAAGTTGGGGAGGATATTCCTGAATTCCTGACAGCATATTCCTGAATTGGACCACAGCCCTGGGCTGCTCGACCCTTTTTATGGACTTCCAGCATCCTTATTTGGCACACCTAATTCCTCTAATGAACAGCGATGTGATCTCTAGCTGTTAAATGAGGTGTCTTTTGTTTGGTCTGGAGTGAAATCCTACAGGATCAAAGATCTCACGGAATGAGGTTTGGTCTAGTATCCATTCCTCTGTCCATAGATAAGGATCTTCCATGCAGTCCACCTGTCTCTGGTCTTTCCTCTAATTCCGCCATTATCACGGCTGAGCCTGAACCCCTGGAACACTGCAGGGTTGGGTTTTGGGCAGTGATTGAGATTACAGCCTCCATGGGAGCAGTGCCAGATTTGCACACAATTCCGAGCCAAATCGGTGGCGGTGCCGGTGATTTTGGGCCGACCTTGAGTCACTTATTTCTCTGGGATAGCTGTGCCTTTCACGGTGGCAGTACTGCACTGCTGGATAGATGCCTAATGGTGGTTTAATGGTGATATTTTTAAGCCAACACGTAATTCTGCCCAAAACTGGGAACGCCCTGTTTGTAATAACAAACGAGGACAGGGGCTGGCTGTGCCTAGACAGAGCAGGTGCGTGTGTGAGGGAGTTCTTCCACACACACAGGTGCAGTTGTGTTTCCTCCAGTAACATTTCTGTGAATGCATCTCAGTAAGTGCTCACTGGCACGCCCGAAGTTATAGGGTGTGGTGGGGTGAAGGATCTGCTTCCAGGTCTGCTCTTGGCTCACTTACCAGTGTGACTCTAATGTGTTTATTTGAGGTTGCTTCTGTGGAATTCATGGTTAGCTGATGACCTCTGTTAGGGAGGTGGTGGGGCGGTAGGGAGCAGGATGTAAAATGGGCTGTGGGTGGGTGCACTGTGGTTTGGGTTGGGACGACGGCATTTGGAGAGTAGGAAAGGTGTCTGTTTAAGTTGAGTGTGTTTGCTGTCGTGATCAATCTGTGGAGCCTTCGAGAGGGGCAGGGAGGCCCCTGTGAAGGCTGGGGATTGTGGGATGTTGGGAGGGTGTGAGGATATGGAGGTGGGGGGGGTGTCTTCATCTCTTGCTGTAAGTGTTCGGCTCCTCTCACAGGGCTACCTTATCACTGAAGGTGGGGTCAGAGGTCATCAGGGGTGAGGGTGCTGTGTTTTGTTTTGGGGAAACTGTATGACTGTTTCGACTGCTGTTGGGAACCAGGATTGATCCCCTCATGTCTCTCTCTCTCTCTGTCTCTCTCTGTCTCTCTCTCTTTCTCTCCTTCTGTATCTCACTCCCTCCATCGATCTCTCTCTCTATTTCTGTCAGTTTCACGGTCCCTCTCTCTCTCTATTAGTCTCTCTCTGTCACACTCTATTTCCTTCATCTCTCTGTATCTCTCTCTCTCTGTCCCTTTCCATCTCTCACTCCCTCTCTCTCCCTTTGTGTCTCTCCCTCTCTCCCTCCATCTCTCTCCTCCACTCTCTCTTTTATTACGTGGTCGGGGTACATTTGTATGGAGCCCTTACCTTCTCTGTGAATTTATTGGGTGAATTAATTGGCTGTTTTTAAGGGTGCTGGCCTGCAGGCTCTCTCTCCATCCCCCCTGCTATTGCCCTGGCTCAGGATTAGAGCTGCTGTGTGCCCTGTACTTCAGCACCGAATGCGGTGCTGTCTCTCCCCTGGGCTGGTGGGTAGATGTGGGCTGATATTCTGAGATTCAGGTTGGGTAGGGGGAATGTTTGGAGAAGAACTGGACTGGGCCAATGTGAAGCGTTTCATCCATCTTTCACTTCTCCAGCCACCCGGCTACACTTACCACACCCTGACCACCTGCTTATTAATGGACCTGTCAATAAGTTCAGCAGGCAGTATGCTTGGACATTTATTCATATGGGTTATTATTATTATGTCACCCCCCTGGAGGGAGAGGGGAGACATATTGTTTTAGGCTTGGTTCCCGTTCGCGTTCGTGTTCGCGTCTGCGTTCCCACTTCGTTTCCGGAGTGTAACTCCAAAACCGTTTGCATGATCTTCACGAAACTTTGCATACTTACCTACTACTTAGGTCCTGAAGTGGTGCCTTTTGATATGTGCCTGTCTGTCTGTCCGTCCGTCCGGTGGGAAAGGCAGGGAAAGGGGGTGGGGGGGGAGACGCAAGTTTTTACCCCTCAGCCAAACTTTGGCTAGAGGGGTATTGTCGTCACCTGCATGTCTGTCTGTCTGTCATCTGTCGTCTGTCCATGCCTTTGTCCGGCCCAGTACTCGGCAACTAATGATCGCAGCTTCGTCAAATTTGGTATGGTAACTCACTGTGACACACAGATGTGCAACGTCAGGTTTTTTGCTGGATTTGACCTTTGACCTTAGCTCTGTGACCTTGATCATGGAAATCTTGTACGGGTCAGTACTCAGTAACTATTGATGGCAGCTTCATCAAATTTGGTATGGTAACTCACTGTGACACATAGATGTGCAACATCAGGTTTTTTGCTGGATTTGACCTTTGACCTTAGCACTATGACCTTGATCGTGGAAATATTGTCCGGCCCAGTACTCAGTAACTATTAATGGCAGCTTCATCAAATTCGGAATGGTAACTCATTGTGACACATAGATGTGCAACATCACGTTTTTTGCTGGATTTGACCTTTGACCTTAGCGCTGTGACCATGATCGCGGAAATCTTGTCCAGCCCAGTACTCAATAACTATTGATGGCAGCTTTGTCAAATTTGGTATGGTAACTCACTGTGACACATAGATGTGCAACGTCAGGTTTTTTGCTGGATTTGACCTTTGACCTTAGTGCTGTGACTTTAGGGCTGGAAATATTTTACGGGTCAGTACTCCGCAACTAATGATTGCAGCTTCACCAAATTTCGTATGCTAACTCACTGTGACACATAGATGTGCAACGCCATGTTTTTCGCTGGATTTCACCTTTCACCTTAGCACTGTGACCTAGAGGCGGGAAATCTTGCACAGGCTGAGGAGTATTCAGCAACGCGCTATGTTTACGTGTTAAAACACATTCTAGTATGACTGTATTTCTATTGGAGGCATTGTGTTTATATGGGTTAGTGTGTATTTCCATCAGGGGTTGTGAGTTTATATGGGTTAGTTTGTATTTTTATAGAAGATAGTGTGTTTATACGTGATAGTGTATACTTTTTTGGATATGTTTGAATAGGAGGTAGTGTGTACTTCTATAAGGGTAATGTGTTTACACAGCATAGTGTGTGTTTCTGCAGGGGTGGGGGGGGGGGGGTGTGTGCTTGTAAGGGTAAGTGTGTATTTCTGTTGGAACGTGGCTCATGTGCATTAATTCCCAGCTCTGCTGTAGAAAATGGCCTCATGTGTTATTATGTCAGTGGTGCTAACAAGCTGAGGACTCCACTGGCTGCCCAATTTGTCCCCTGCTCCACAAACACACTCTCTCTTTCACACACACACACACACACACACACACACACACACACACACACACACACACACTAACACACTCTGTCTCTGACCTTCATTTGGAACTTTTTGCGAATATATTTACAATAAATATTTGAGGTGTGTATGTACAAGGCCATGAGCCACTCGCTGTGACAGTTTGTAGGGTGGACATGGGGTGGGCACAGTGCTGAAGGACTGTGCTGCATTTTTGGGGACTTACTTATGTCATGCCCTGGCTGTCGGTCAATTTGTGAGATTTAGCCTGCTTTGTGCCAGTCTTTGGTTGAGGGCACGGCTCAGACTACATCAGGTTATTCTCCCTCTCTGCCTGCTGAGGGGTCACTATCCTCACGTGTTTCAGAGATCAGTGACGTCAGATCTCTATCTGCCGTGTGATTGGCTGATGTGTCAGACCACTGCCGTTTGTCCTTCGTGTGTTTTAAAGTCACCTCTCTACCACTCTGTCAGCGTGCGTGTGCTGATCCTCGCACTGCGATGTGAGTTTAGAGAGAGAGAGGGGGAGAGAGTGACAGAGAGGGAGCAAGAGAATTTGTATCTGCGTACTCTGTGTGTGTGTGTGTGTTTGTGTGTGTGTGTGTCTGTGTCTGTGTCTGCGCTCGATGAGACAGCAAGGTAGGGAGACAATTACTCATTGGGTTTGTGTGTGCGTGTGTGTGTGTTTGCGTGTCTGTGCGTTCCGAGAGAAGTCTTCCCGCCAAAAGTCTGTGTTTGGTTCCCTCCCCCACCTCTCCTGTCCCACTCAATGACTGTCTCCCTCCCTTGGCTTTCTATATCTGCTCTGACCTTTGACCCCTGCCTGTTGACTCAAGAGGCTAAAGCAGCACAAAGCGTTCCTCGTGCCTGCAGCTGAAATAGCTTTACAACCTCAGGCTGAGGGAGGAGCTGGTGCTCACTCTCTCTTTCACACACACACACACCGACGCACAGTTACGCACGCACACTCTCTCACACACCCACACAAAAACACATGTAAGTTTGTACACAACCAGGTATAGTCAGACATGCACACATGCTTTTGCGCACACACATAGTCAAACAAGCTTGTGTGCTTGGTGCACATTCTTGCACATAGATGCGCACACATGCTTGCAAACACACTTGCATGCACTCTCTCACACACACACACTTGCACGTACACACACACACACACGTGTGCACTCACACACACTCTCACGCGCTCACTCTTTCTACCACTCATATAAACACTTGTAACTCACACGTATATATAATCTCACACACAAACAAACACACCTCCACTCCTTTTTGCTGAAACCCCAACACACTTATAATTTCTCATCACACGCTCAAACTCATCCATATGCGTGCACACATACTCATTCATCCTGTCACTTGTAAAAATAAACAAAAAATAAACTTCTCTTATTGCAGTGGGATTATCAAGCGTGAGCTTGTCTATAGACAGGGTGATCAGCTTAAACACACACTGTTATAGACCTCAGGCGTACTCTTAGAGCTGTCAGATTCTGATTCATAAGCTGTAGTGCTTCAGCAGATATGACATTGCATTAAACTCTAATGAAGCAGCTCCAGAAACCGGCTCTATTCGTTTGTAACCTCAGACATACCTGCGCTGTAACGCATGCTGACTTTAAGTGTCACTGAAACTAGAGCGCTTTTATCCTGCATTATCCTGGATCAAGAGAGATTAACTCCAGTAATTACCTGTCATATGGATGATGTGTGTTTTACTACTTCACACAAGTCTGAGGAAATCAAAATCAAAAGACTGTCTCTATCGTGTGATTGTTGCATGATATTGTTGTGGGCTGAATGTGCTTTGATTGAACAAAATGTCATTGTTGGTGATATTGTCTGATGATCTAGCGTGGTTTCAGCTCTACAGTGGTAAAGAGCTATAATGAGCCAGCCTGGTTCAGTTCTACAGTGGGAAAGAGCTACAATGTGCCAGCCTAGTGCAGCTCTACAATGGGAAAGGGCTATAATGAGCCAGTCTGGTTCAGCTCTACAGTGGGAAAGAGCTATAATGTGCCAGTCTGGTGCAGCTCTACAGTGGGAAAGGGCTATAATGAGCCATCCTGGTTCAGCTCTACAGTGGGAAAGGGCTATTATGTGCCAGCCTGGTTCAGCTCTACAATGGGAAAGCGCTATAATGAGCCAGCCTGGTGCAGCTCTACAGTGGAAAAGGGCTATTATGAGCCAGCCTGGTTCAGCTCTACAGTGGGAAGGGGCTATCATGAGCCAGCCTAATTCAGCTCTACAGTGGGGAAGAGGAATGTTGAGTCAGTCTAGGTCCAGCTCTGCTGTGCATCCAGTTGTGCTTTAAATCAAATTTATTCAGTCTCTTCTTTCTGTATTGTAGAATCACTGGGATGGCATAGGGGTAGTTTAGTCCATGGGGCTCGGGTAATTGCGGCCATCGCTACTGGACGTAGAGGCGGGACTCTCCCTAGTTCGGGAGGATAGAATAACACCCGCCCCAAGGCCTGAGTGGTTTTGATTCCATGCAATATTTTTTGGCTTTGTTAAGCGGGGAAGGTCATGTTCATTTACCGTCGCCCGGCACATGAGCGCGATCGGCCCTGGAAGGGAGCACAGGCGGTGGTTTGTTCCGTCGCTCCACCCCGCTCGTTTGTTTGAAATTCCACAGGGTCATTACGAAACCCTTTACCCCCTCTCTACAACCACCTCCCCCGGCCCGTCTGCTAAGTATGACGGACGTATGTACATTCTGTATAATGCTGGCCGCACATGAATGCCCCCTCCGCATACTGTCTGACCCCCCCAGCCCACACAGGGGTCTGTCCTCAAACTAAATGGACCCTTTTCACCCGTCCGGCGACTCCGCGGCGGCCCACTCGCGCATCGGGCATTCCTCACGTGTGTACTACAGTCGCAATGCGCCAGTGGGCGTGGAGTGGGGGGATATCAGAGTGAAAAGATTAATTTATACAGGAGCTCCACGACCGGTCGAGGCAGGGGGGCAGGGGTGGGGTTGGGGGGGGGGGGGGTGGCAGGTCGTAGCAGAGGGGTGGGGCCGGCTAGAGAGGCTCACCATTGTAGCGCGGAGACAAAAGCCTATTGTCTGGGCCCTGCATACGTCAACAATGGCCTGATTGACAGCGGCCTTCAGCTCAGGGCCTGGAGGGTGGATGTGTAATGGCGGCTTTGTTAGCCTTTCCCTTATTGTAAGAAACAATCACTCACAGCGCAGTGCCCAGGTCTCCCCGGCGGCTGACTGCATCCCGGCGACCCCGGCTGATCGTCACGCCGAGGCACAGTCGCTCACGGGCGAGAATGGCGGTTTGTTTGCCCTGGGCGTTTTTGCCATAGCACCTCGCTTAGTTACAGAGCTCTGTTAAAGGTGCTAAATGGAATGTTACTGATGTGGCGGTCTTGTTTCTGTCTAATAAAACTGCTATCATGTTAGCATTGGTATTAGCCTCATACAACTCCAGCACTGACTCCTTCTCTTACCGCTTTCATGATGATCCCTGACTCTGGCTCATTCGGGGGATAAGAACTATAGCACTCCCCGAAGTCATTGCTTAGAGATGAGACGCAAGTGTGCGGACTAACCTGCTGCCTGTGCCAGTTACTGTGACCCAAGTGCATGCAGCAGCGTGATAACTGTTCACAATATGAATTTTAGCCCTGAGTTATGCAAATGATCATGGAATCTCCAGGTTGTGTTCCTGTCGCTTGCCCAAAGCATGCTGGGACCTCTTCTACCTCCCTCCAGTCCCATGTTAGATAAGAGAGGGATGGATTTATAGATGGACACCGATCAATCTGTTTGGGCCATTGCTGTGGAAGCCTGTTTGATGCCTTTGGCTGATTACAGTAGATGACTGATAGATGTGTTGCTGAGCAGATTCTTGTATTTATGAAGCCTTTTGCCCCCTCTCCATTTGTCTGCTGCATGAGGCTATTTGTTATGTTTGGCTTATTGTGGTGTAAAGCTGATCATGCCGTTTAGCTGATTGTGGTATTACTCTTTTCCCCTATAATAACTACATATGACGCCTATATGTATATCAGTGGACCTTTTCCCTAGCCTCCCCACTGATTGAAAACGGAGGTATCCCCAAGGCATCGAATGTCATCTTCAGTGATGTGGCTAGGGTTGTCATTTGTAGTCATTATGGGCAAAGTGAGGGAGGAGTTTATGCGGAAAAGAGTTAAAGCTGATCTTGGTGTTTGGCTGATTGTGGTGCAAAGCTGATTGTGATGTTTGACTTATTGTGATATAAAGCTGATTGTGGTGTTTGGCTGATTGTGTTGTAAAGCTGATCCTGGCGTTTGGCTGATTGTGGTGTAAAGCTGATTGTGGTGTAAAGATGATTGTGGCGTTTGGCTGATTGTGGTGTAAAGATGATTGTGGCGTTTAGCTGATTGTGGTGTAAAGCTGATTGTGGCATTTGGCTGATTGCGGTGTAAAGCTAATTGTGGCGTTTGGCTGATTGTGGTGTAAAGCTGATTGTGGCGTTTGGCTGATTGTGGTGTAAAGCTGATTGTGGCATTTGGCTGATTGTGATGTAAAGCTGATCGTGGCATTTGGCTGATTGTGATGTAAAGCTGATCGTGGTGTTCGGCTGATTGTGGCATTTGGCTGATTGTGATGTAAAGCTGATCGTGGCGTTCGGCTAATTGTGGTGTAAAGCTGATCGTGGCGTTCGGCTGATTGTGGTGTAAAGCTGATCGTGGTGTTCGGCTGATTGTGGTGTAAAGCTGATCGTGGTGTTCGGCTGATTGTGATGTAAAGCTGATTGTGGCCTTTGACTGATTGTGGTGTAAAGCTGATTGTGGCGTTTGACTGATTGTGGTGTAAAGCTGATCGTGGCGTTTGGCTGATTGTGATGTAAAGCTGATTGTGGCATTTGGCTGATTGTGATGTAAAGCTGATTGTGGCGTTTGGCTGATTGTGGTGTAAAGCTGATTGTGGCATTTGGCTGATTGTGGTGTAAAAGCTGATTGTTGTGGCATTTGGCATGATTGTGATTGTGGTGTAAAGCTGATTGTTTGGCATTTGGCTGATTGTGGTGTAAAGCTGATTGGCATTTGGCTGATTGTGGTGTAAAGCTGATTGTGGCGTTTGGCTGATTGTGTTGTAAAGCTGATCGTGGTATTTGGCTGATTGTGTGGTAAAGCTGAACGTGGTGTTTGGCTGATTGTGGCGTAAAGCTGATTGTGGCATTTGGCCGATTGTGATGTAAAGCTGATTGTGGCATTTGGCTGATTGTGGTGTAAAGCTGATTGTGGCATTTGGCTGATTGTGGTGTAAAGCTGATTGTGGCATTTGGCTGATGGTGGTGTAAAGCTGATTGTGGCGTTTGGTTGATTGTGTTGTAAAGCTGATTGTGGTATTTGGCTGATTATGGTGTAAAGCTGATCGTGGCATTTGGCTGATTGTGTTGTAAAGCTGATTGTGGTATTTGGCTGATTATGGTGTAAAGCTGATCGTGGCATTTGGCTGATTGTGTTGTAAAGCTGATTGTGGTATTTGGCTGATTATGGTGTAAAGCTGATCGTGGCATTTGGCTGATTGTGATGTAAAGCTGATCGTGGCGTTATTGTGGTGGCTGATTGTGGCATTTGGCTGATTGTGGTGTAAAGCTGATTGTGATGTAAAGCTGATTGTGGCATTTGGCTGATTGTGGTGTAAAGCTGATTGTGGCGTTTGGCTGATTGTGGTGTAAAGCTGATTGTGGCATTTGGCTGATTGTGGTGTAAAGCTGATTGTGGCATTTGGCTGATTGTGGTGTAAAGCTGATTGTGGCGTTTGGCTGATTGTGGTGTAAAGCTGATTGTGGCATTTGGCTGATTGTGGCATTTGGCTGATTGTGGTGTAAAGCTGATTGTGGCATTTGGCTGATTGTGGTGTAAAGCTGATTGTGGCATTTGGCTGATTGTGATGTAAAGCTGATCGTGGTGTTTGGCTGATTGTGGCTGATTGTGGCATTTGATTGTGATGTAAAGCTGATTGTGGCATTTGGCTGATTGTGGTGTAAAGCTGATTGTGGCGTTTAAAGGCTGATTGTGGTGTAAAGCTGATTGTGGCATTTGGCTGATTGTGGCTGATAAATTTGGCTGATTGATGTAAAAGCTGATTGTGGCATTTGGCTGATTGTGGTGTAAAGCTGATTGTGGCATTTGGCTGATTGTGGTGTAAAGCTGATTGTTGTGGGCTGATTTTTGGCTGATTGGCTGATTGTGGTTGTAAAAGCTGATTGTGGCGTTTGGCTGATTGTGGTGTAAAGCTGATTGTGGCATTTGGCTGATTGTGGCATTTGGCTGATTGTGATGTAAAGCTGATTGTGGCGTTTGGCTGATTGTGGTGTAAAGCTGATCGTGGTGTTTGGCTGATTGTGATGTAAAGCTGATTGTGGCATTTGGCTGATTGTGGTGTAAAGCTGATTGTGGCATTTGGCTGATTGTGGTGTAAAGCTGATTGTGGCATTTGGCTGATTGTGATGTAAAGCTGATTGTGGTGTTTGGCTGATTGTGGCATTTGGCTGATTGTGATGTAAAGCTGATTGTGGTATTTGGCTGATTATGTGTGTAAAGCTGATCGTTTGGCATTTGGTGTAAAAGCTGATTGTGATTGTAAAGCTGATTGTGGTGTTTGGCTGATTGTGGTGTAAAGCTGATTGTGGCATTTGGCTGATTGGATGTAAAGCTGATTGATTTGATTGTGGTGTAAAGCTGATTGTGGCATTTGGCTGATTGTGTTGTAAAGCTGATTGTGGTATTTGGCTGATTGTGGTGTAAAGCTGATTGTGGCATTTGGCTGATTGTGGTGTAAAGCTGATTGTGGTGTTTGGCTGATTGTGGTGTAAAGCTGATTGTGGCATTTGGCTGATTGTGATGTAAAGCTGATTGTGGCGTTTGGCTGATTGTGGTGTAAAGCTGATTGTGGTGTAAAGCTGATTGTGGCATTTGGCTGATTGTGGTGTAAAGCTGATTGTGGCATTTGGCTGATTGTGGTGTAAAGCTGATTGTGGCATTTGGCTGATTGTGGTGTAAAGCTGATTGTGGCATTTGGCTGATTGTGGTGTAAAGCTGATTGTGGCATTTGGCTGATTGTGGTGTAAAGCTGATTGTGGCATTTGCTGATTGTGGTGTAAAGCTGATTGTGGCATTTGGCTTGATTGTGTAAAGCTGATAAAGGCTGATTGTGGTGTAAAGCTGATTGTGGCATTTGGCTGATTGTGGTGTAAAGCTGATCGTGGTGTTTGGCTGATTGTGGTGTAAAGCTGATTGTGGCGTTTGGCTGATTGTGGTGTAAAGCTGATTGTGGTATTTGGCTGATTGTGGTGTAAAGCTGATTGTGGCATTTGGCTGATTGTGGTGTAAAGCTGATTGTGGTATTTGGCTGATTATGGTGTAAAGCTGATTGTGGTGTAAAGCTGATTGTGGCATTTGGCTGATTGTGGTGTAAAGCTGATTGTGGCATTTGGCTGATTGTGGTGTAAAGCTGATTGTGGCGTTTGGCTGATTGTGGTGTAAAGCTGATTGTGGTATTTGGCTGATTGTGGTGTAAAGCTGATTGTGGCATTTGGCTGATTGTGGTGTAAAGCTGATTGTGGCATTTGGTTGATTGTGGTGTAAAGCTGATTGTGGTATTTGGCTGATTGTGGTGTAAAGCTGATCGTGGCATTTGGCTGATTGTGATGTAAAGCTGATTGTGGTATTTGGCTGATTATGGTGTAAAGCTGATCGTGGCATTTGGCTGATTGTGATGTAAAGCTGATCGTGGTGTTTGGCTGATTGTTTGGCTTGATGATTGTGGTGTAAAGCTGAATTGTGATGTAAAGCCGATTGATTGGCTGATTGTGGTGTAAAGCATTTGGCGATTGTGATTGTTTGGCTGATTGTGGTGTAAAGCTGATTGTGGCATTTGGCTGAGTAAAAAGCTGATTGTGGCGTTTGGCTGATTGTGGTGTAAAGCTGATTGTGGCATTTGGCTGATTGTGGTGTAAAGCTGATTGTGGCATTTGGCTGATGGTGGTGTAAAGCTGATTGTGGCGTTTGGTTGATTGTGTTGTAAAGCTGATTGTGGTATTTGGCTGATTATGGTGTAAAGCTGATCGTGGCATTTGGCTGATTGTGTTGTAAATTTGGCTGATGGTGGTGTAAAGCTTTGTGGTATTTGGCTGATTATTGGTGTAAAGCTGATTGTGGCATTTGGCTGATTGTGATGTAAAGCTGATTTGGCGTGATTATGGTGTAAAGCGATCGTGGCATTTGCTGAATTGTGATCGTGTTCAGCTGAAGCTGATCGTGGCGTTCGGCTGATTGTGGTGTAAAGCTGATCGTGGTGTTCGGCTGATTGTGGTGTAAAGCTGATCGTGGTGTTTGGCTGATTGTGATGTAAAGCTGATTGTGGCCCTTGACTGATTGTGGTGTAAAGCTGATCGTGGCGTTTGGCTGATTGTGATGTAAAGCTGATTGTGGCATTTGGCTGATTGTGATGTAAAGCTGATTGTGGCGTTTGGCTGATTGTGGTGTAAAGCTGATTGTGGCATTTGGCTGATTGTGGTGTAAAGCTGATTGTGGCATTTGGCTGATTGTGGTGTAAAGCTGATTGTGGCATTTGGCTGATTGTGGTGTAAAGCTGATTGTGGCATTTGGCTGATGGTGATGTAAAGCTGATTGTGGCGTTTGGTTGATTGTGTTGTAAAGCTGATTGTGGTATTTGGCTGATTATGGTGTAAAGCTGATTGTGGCATTTGGCTGATTGTGTTGTAAAGCTGATCGTGGTATTTGGCTGATTGTGTGGTAAAGCTGAACGTGGTGTTTGGCTGATTGTGGCGTAAAGCTGATTGTGGCATTTGGCCGATTGTGATGTAAAGCTGATTGTGGCGTTTGGCTGATTGTGGTGTAAAGCTGATTGTGGCATTTGGCTGATTGTGGTGTAAAGCTGATTGTGGCATTTGGCTGATGGTGGTGTAAAGCTGATCGTGGCGTTTGGTTGATTGTGTTGTAAAGCTGATTGTGGTATTTGGCTGATTGTGGCGGCGTTTGGCTGATTATGGTGTAAAGCTGCTGATTATGGTGTAAAGCTGATCGTGGCATTTGGCTGATTGTGTTGTAAAGCTGATTCTGGTATTTGGCTGATTATGGTGTAAAGCTGATCGTGGCATTTGGCTGATTGATGGCTGAGTCCGATAGGGGTACGAAGCTGATTCTGGTGTGGGGAGGATCATGGTACGAGGCTTAGCACAGCGTGTGGCTGCTCGTCGCGCTGTTAGCGGTAAAAGGCTGACTGTGGTGTGAGCTGCGGGTCATTAACGGTTTAGCGGTTGAGCTGAAGGGCTTTGAAGGGGAGGCTGCAGGCCAGCCAGGTCCCAGCAGGGGGTCTGGGAGCTGCGCTCTGAGCAGAGCTTAATAAAGACATTTAATACCCTCTGTAAGGGACAGCCTGGGACTCTGATGGCAAGGATGAAAAGGTGAGGTGACAGAGAGAAAGAGAGGTGAGGAAGAGAGGGGGAAGGGATAGAGTGAGAGGGATAGAGAGGGACTGAGGAGAGGGATGGAGAAAGACTGAGGGAGTGAGGGGGATAGAGAAAGACAGAGGGACTGAGAGAGAAAGAGAGATAGACAGAGAGGGACTGAGAGTGAGAGAAATGAGGGGGGGGACTGAGGTGGGAAGGACAGAGAACAATAAGCAGTGAGATAGAGAGATGTATCCTGCTTATATGATCATATTATTCTGTCATTATTCTTCTTTTGTTATATGATGATTCACGTGTTTCTGTCCATGGTTTTGCATTACAAATCCAAATTTTGTCAGGCCAATGAATCTCTTCCAACTTGAATTGAACTTGAGCGAGAGGGAGGGATATAGAATGCAATGAAACTGTTTTACTTCCCTTTGTTCATAAGAAATTTAAAAAGATAAATCATATTATAAAATGAAGGAAAAGCTCAAAAAAACTTTAAAAATTAATAATTTATCAGCAACACTTACCAGTGCATTGCAATATCAGTTTTGCATTCCACTTCAAAGCAATAAAGTGATTTAGAGATTTAAAAGAACCAGTTTTTCTGTGGTTTCTTTTACACAGGTCATGGATTCACCTCAATTGCTCTACATAGTCAATCTCAGCCAGTTGTGCTTCTCTTATAACTAACAGAGATCACGAGCAATAGAGAATATGCTTGAGAGGAACTGAAAAATGTATCTGAACCTTCTTCTCTGGCTTTTTTTTTTTACCGCTTGTTATAATAAGACTGTATTTATAACATCTGCACCATTATTATTAATTTGACCATTACATTTAATTGTTCAGAGGTTTATTTCACGTGTTGTATTTCTTCATTACTTTGCCTAAGAATCTAATTACACTGTCAGTATTATCCCATCGTATGTAGCTACTGTTCACTTGCTTTTTTTAATCTGTATTATTCTGCAATGTTGGACTAATTACTTAACATGCATTTGGGACGTACAATGTAATGCTTTGTTCTGACCATGAAGCAAATGTAATTTAATCTGGAGGGACGGAGGGCTAACCAGGATTTCTCAGGATCCCCTGCGTTGTGTCCATCTTCTGTTTGTAAATGGGAGCCAATCCGCATAACTGCTTCCCCGGGGTAGTTTCTAATTAGCCCGTCAAGGTGTTAGGGACAGATGCAGGGAGGAAACCCAAACACTGCCCCCAGTTCACTGAGAGACACTGACCCTGACCCCCTGACCCCCCCATTTTAATGCACAGGGAACCAACAGCTGTCCATGTACAAAGACAAAGAAATTGCGTCATTGTATTGGTCAGCAGTCACGAAAAATTCTGGTGTCTCTGTAAGTGAGTGTATGTATGTGTGTTTGGGAGTCTGTCTGCATGTGTGTGTGTGTGTGTGTGTGTGTGTGAGGGTATCGAGGTGTGTGAGACAATCCCTTTTGAACGCGCCCGAGTTGTGAGTATACACAAGTGCACGAATTGTCTGAGCATGAATATTTGATTATGTATATTGTTGAATGCTTGAATATGAATGACTGAATGTTCGGATATGAATTTATGTATGTTTGTGCGTGAGAGTGTGGCGGGGAGACGCGGTGATGATGTCACAGTGGTCGAGTGGGTGTTGAAAGGCCGTTCTGTGGCTTGATGTCCCACTGTGTGTTCCCCACTCAGGAGCTGTGGACTCTCTTTGTCTCTGCTGAAAGTGTGCACTTTTACATCTTCATTAGAGGTGGGCTGGGGTTGGGAGAGGGTCGGGGGGTGCATCAAATTTATTAACTCAGCCGTGGGGTTGGCAAAGATTAGGAAGGCTCTCCAAACTGCTGAGTGTTGCAGCAAAGCGACTGAAGCCTTTCTCTCTCTCCGTCTCTTTCTCTCTCTTTTGCTCCCTCTCTTTCCCTCTGATTCTCTTGTTCTCTCTCTCTTTCCCTCTCTTTCTCTGCTGCTTACATTTTACTTTCCCCCATCATTTTTTTTCTTTTTCAATTTTTTATTTCTCCCCCTGCTGTTACATATAACTGCTTCTTTTCAGCATGGTCCCAAATGTTGATCCTGGAGAAGGAGAGGGGGAGAGGGTGAGGGAGGGAGAGTGAAAGAGGGGTTGGGGAGAGAGAGAGAGAGCGAGAGAGAGAGACAGAGCGGTGTCAGGTTTCTTCAGAAACAATGGAAGTGTCGGCTGAGTCAGCACTCTCTGTCTCCCCGGGGCTGGCCAGCCAATCAGGAGCCTTGAAAGGCCAGCTCACTGACTGACTGTGTACACTTTAGTCCCAGTGGGGGGAGGGGTCTGACTGCACTTACTTTGTGTGCGTGTGTGTGTGTGTGTGCGTGTGAATGCGTGTGTCAGCCTCTGTGCAGCCTAGTGATTTTTGTTTGCCTCTGTTACTTTGCAATGGTTATTTTTTCATATCTGTATGCATTTTTGTATGTAATTGTCTGTTTTTAGCTTGATTTTTTGAACTATGATGTTATCTTCATGTGATTGTGCATATATTTTTGTATGTGTGTTTGTCCCTATACTGTGAGTGTGTGTTTGTATGTGTGTGCATGCGTGCGTGTGTGTGTGTGTGTGAGTGTTGTGCGCTGTGAGAGTTTATGCTGTGCACTCCCAGGTTGTTTTTGCAGCCTTTAGCAGTGCTGTAAGGGTGACCAGTTTATGGTTTGTATTTGACCTCCACATGTGTCCAAACTGCTGATTTACGAGCCTTTTTTGAAAAACACGGTGAACACACACATTTGCTTCTCTCCGACTCGACACACCTGGCGACGCACACGATGCGAACACGCTAACACGTGTGACCCTGAGCTGATCCTCGCACCCCTTCTTCGAAGACCCCACAAGTGACGACTGATCCTCATTTCTCTTTCAATTCCCTTCTTTCATATCACCAACTTTCTCTCGCTCTTCCTGTCTGAAGCTTCCTCGAGCATCCATCTCCCCTTCGCCCATGAGCAATTCTGCTACTGTACCTGACAACACACCCCAACACCCACATTCCACTGGGCTGCACTACCAGGGCACGTGACGGGATGACCTTCAACCTCTGACCTCTGGGGGGGGGGTTGAGCTAGTCTTCCTCTTGTTTTTTTTTTTTTTTTGGTGTAGTTTTTTTCTTTTTAGAGGTTTTGGGGGGGGGCATTGTGAGGTTAGTCTAATGGCAATGGGGGGGGGGTGAAGAGGGGGCAGTGGGTGGGATTTGTTGTGTTGCTGTGGTGCGGGGGAGGGGGCTATCCTTCTTCTAGCCCGCGCCAGATTCCATCACACGCGCCATCTCCAGCACAAAATCAAACACCGTAAAAACCTACCGGCACCCACATTCCTGCGGAGACGCCGTGTTTGCCTTCTGATTGAATGTTTGGCCTCGCCCCCCCCCCCAGAGTAAATGATCCTTTCCAACGTCCTTTTTTATGGCAGGTAAAGCAGTGTTTCTGTGGTCACAGGTCAGCGGGATATTGTCTCTCTGGTGCTGCATGGTTTAGTGTGCTAAAGAGCAGTTAGCAATCCTGCTTGGCACGGACTCTGCAACAGCGCTGTTTCTTACTGAGCACTTAACTATCTAAAATACGCACATGCCATTCAGAGTGGGTGATATATCAGTATAAATCATATACCGTGTGAAATATCTGCCACAATATGAATTCGGCTTTACCGTCCACGAAAGTGGAGAAAAAAATTTATTGTTTACATCAGTGTGAAAAAAGACTACAGATTACCGAGAAAACATGGGTGGACATAAAATAGTAGCTACTGGAATTTGCTTAGGATTTTTGATTGTTTTATCACTTTTCCAATCAAGCTAGCACCCTAATTCTTATTGGACTCTTGCACTTCATTTCAAGCGTGTTTTGTCGCCAGACCAAAGTCTGGAACCTCTCGATTCACTCTCGATTTCTGCCGGGCATTATCAACAGAATCAGATCAAAATGACTCTAGCCACAATTGGTCTGACCTACAACCAGTCAGAGCTACGAAACGTGAACAGTTCAGCACAGATGAAAAATAAGCTTGTAAGCTCCCACTAGATTGTAGTTTAGGGAAGCTAGCTGGCTGGCACTTATGTTAAAATAAAGAGCAACATGAAACATAACTGGCTGCTTTGTTTGTATTCGCATTCATAATGTCATCCGCATCAGCGCAACACTTCTTATAACACTTCTTATCAGATTTGAAATAATAGTATATTTTCATGAACAATTTCATAAACAATCACAAGTTAAACCATAAAGTAATGTGCTGTTCACGTGTTTTCTATATTTTTGTGGGTGAATGGATATTGCTCATCACCCCTTTTTGATTTAATTAGCATTTTTCATGATGTGCCAACTTTCTTGGAATTTGATTTTGTATTATGAAAAAAATTTAAGCCATATCACCCAATTCTGCTTGCGATCAGGGTAGGTGCAAACCAACCTTTTAACCAGTTTTTTGTGTACTTTGCCTGATTATAAATCTAACAATGTATTTACAGAATAATCAAGACTAATATGTTTCCTTTAATGATTAAAAGCTAATAATGACAGAGAGATAACTCGGCTCCTTGTGATTGTGTGAATCGTTTGATTGCTCATCAAGCAAAGTGAACAGGGTCAGATTGAGAGTAATCATGGCTCAAAAGATGAGGATTCTGTGTGCCTTAGCTGAATCTTAAAGTCGAGCTGAAACGGCATTTCGAGAATATCTAACTTCCGTATCGTGACGTATTTCTGAGCGAAACAGCACAGACAGGCGGGACATAACGTTGGGCGGAATTTGATTTGACCGTTGAAAAATGGGTGTACACCGACGGGACAGCAGTATCCGTCAGGGAGAGAGAGGCGAAACCCATCTCATGCTCCATGTAGTTGCTGAAGCAGTCCTCTGTAAAATGCCTTGTGCATAATCTGGAGCTGTCACAGATACCACTTTCCTCAAAGTGAATAAATTCTAGCCAGCGGGTCTGTAACCACGGTATTTTGGGGAAACGAAACAAAGTTTGAGGTGGCGAACACCCAAAGACGCACTGACGTACCATGCTAGCTAGCTAACGAATGAATCTTAGCTCTGTGCTGCTAAAAGTTTAAGATTGATTGACGGGTGGATGTCATGATTTTTTTTTTTTTTTAACCCTTATTTAACCAGATATCATTGGTTGAAATTGGTTGGTACTAGCTTACGTAAGCACAAGGCAAATTTTGTTTTACATGACGAAAACATGATTGGATTTTGATATAAGAATACAAAGAAACTGATTTTTTGTAATTTTTTTGTCATTTATGGTTAAATGGATACACAATATGACCGGGGATGTGATCTAAAAGGGTTAAAAAGGCATTTTTCATTTCAGCTTGACTTTAAAAGCTCTGGTGATATTAAATGATGCTTGTAATAGGATCGCATGGATGTTTAGTTGGGGTGGGGGTATCCGAGCTGTGCGCTAGTGTTGATGGGGTCTCTCAGGGATTCCAGAATGTTCCCAGACCCACCTCATGAATGGATGCATTTTTGTGCCCTGCCCCTTGCTAAAATATAACTTGACGTACTGTATATGCGGATATTAAATATAGATTTCTCAGAAAATTTGACCTGCTGGTCCTTTTAATTTTGAGTTTTGCTGCTTCCAGCTCCACCCTAATTTATGTGAAATGTAACCAAAAATACTGTGTAGCCTGAACATTTTTTTAATTTTTGGTTTATCCACCCTATTTTGCGTAAAATATAACCAGGCATACTGTGTATTCAGATGTATAGAAATGTTTTCACCTCTGGGGATCACGTGCGCTAAGGGCGCATATTTGTCTTTCCTTCCTGAATGGCAATAGGCTGTGATTTATATTTATATGGCCTGCCTCATGGATAGGCTTTCAAGGAGGTGTGTGTGTTTGTATTTGCTAACTGTATGAGTTTGTGATTTTTGCTTGTGTGTGAATGAGTAAGTGGTCTGACTGCCTGGTTGTTTCCTTTTGTTCGTGTGTACTCAGGTGCATGTGTGCGTTTGTGTGACTGCATGTGTAATGCGTATGTGCTTTGTACTTCAGTTGTTGTGATATTGACGTCTTGCCCTGCCGCCATTTTCGTCTGTGTGCCACTTCGTGCACTTTTTAACGTTAGAGTGCCTGTTTGAAAGAGGACTGGGGGAGAGAATGGGCTGATGGGGAGAACAGTAGATGGAGAATAGAGAAAGCGATGGGGGAGAGGAGATGGAGAGAGGGAGAGGTGGAGGAAAGAGGGGGCTTTTGGGAAACGAGGACTTTGATCACTCTTTCTGCCTCATTTCAGGACCTTTCTCCCAATGTGCGCTGCTGTTTGGGTGTTTGCTGTCGTTCAGATAAAAAATTACTTTCATTTGTGGCGGAATTTTTTTTTCTGCAAAAAAGGTAGAGTTTTAATTCTAATAACAATATTAAAATACGTGGTAAGATGTTTTTTTTTTTTTTTTTTTTGCAGTGCACTGCAATTCTGTGGGTGCACGTGTGTTCGTGTTTGAACGCAGTTGAGTGTGTGAGTGTGTCAATGTGTGTTTGTGTTAGGGGGCCATGGGTCCGTGTGAGGTTGGATGAGTGTTTGCATGTGTACATGTGGGTATATTTTGTGTTTGTGCATGTGGGGAAGGGTGTGGTGTTTATTTGTGTGTGTGTATTTTTGTGTGCGTATGTTTGGGCATATTTGCGTGCATGTGTGGGATGCGGTGTTTATTTGGGTGTGTTTGAGGGAGGTGGACGGGGTGTAGAATTGTGTGCGTGTGTTTTTTGCCTGTGTTTGTGGAGCGTACGATGAGTGATTGTGCTGGGTACTCCCATGCTGTTTATCCTGTTTATGCGATTCTGTCCGCGTGAGATGAGCAGGGTGGAGGGTGTGTTCGTCCTGAGAGAGATACCCCCCCTTCCCCGAATACCCAAAAAAAAACCCAGGGGGTGGGGGGGGTGATTGTACTCATTGGGAAGGTTCCAGCAGGTTCTACGTACAGGCCTGCGGAAAGCAAGAGAAATTTGATGTGTAACTTCAGTCAAGTCAGGTCAATTTTATTTGTATAGGGCTTTACATAGGAAACTGTCGCGGTACTGAGGAACAAAGGCCAAAAAAAGCAAAATGGCAGAACTCCTGTAATTATGCTGTTATACTGTAGCGCATCTATTATTATACAGTTCAACTGGCAAAGCCCACCAGCCTGAACCCACCAATAGCAAGGTCAAGAGTTTAAAGAAAACACTTAGGACATAAAGTTTGTAGTTTTGAAGCTTTCCTTTTCAAACCATGAAATACATGATTTAAATGCCATATAACCACAGTGATGTGTTCCAGCTGCAGTATTTCTTAAAGCATGAAGTTGTATCAAACCAATGTGTGAAAAAAACATCTATATTGTGAAATGAGTGTACTTCGAACAAAATTAGAAATTCTAATTTGTCAGTAAGGGCTGTATAAAATTGTATGAATTCCCCAGCAATGGTCTTTGTGTCGATATAGACTCCTTGCAACATGGCCATGAGTCCCCAGTATTTTCCGTTAGTCGCAATTAAATGCTCGATGCTTGTGACCTTATTACATTGTACAATGTGGCCAGTGCATGAGGCTTTGAGGTTTGGAAAGGCTGGTCCTCAAGCCGAACAGTTTTACTGAGGCACTCACTGAAGGGGGGCATATCCAGATGTCCCATCACTCCTCACCCCCACTCTTATCGTATCTGAGACGACCCATCCGAGCGGAAAATGAGCTCGACCCTCCGATTCCCTGTTTACTTCACTCATTTCCCAGCCAATCAGGCTGCTGTGAATCGCTGGGGCTGTTTACAGTTTCGCCAAACCGATGCGCTATCAGCACGGCTGTAATCAAGTCGCGGGGGGGGGGGGGAGTCCCTGAGTTATAGTTTCCTCCTGGTCTATCACAGTGGGGGTTGGTTTGCTGAATCCTTAATATTTTCACTTCTTGGGGCACTGTTCAGTGCCCTAATTTACAGGTAAATTGGCAGTCGGGTCACTTAAGCTCTGGTGTGCATTCAAACGTATAGTTTATGACTCATGTTTCAGACAACATTGTGTATACTTTGATATTTGTAGCCTTCATTGTGTAACCGCTAGTTTCTGCTGTAGCTATGTGTCATCAAGCCGAAGGCAAATTTCTATTGTGGTGAACAATAAATTATCTACACTGCATTGCACTTCACTGCCAAATTATGTTGACACCTGCTCATCCAGTGTCTAATTGCAAGATCACAGGCATTTACCTGGAGTCAGTCACCTGTTTGCAGCCGTAACAGCCACCAGTCTTCTGGGAAGACTCTGCACAAGTTTTTCTTTTGGGATTAGCTTCTATCTTAGCTAGAGTAGCATTACAAAGGTGAAGTAGTCATGGAAGGCTGTTTGGCCTGGCTTGAAGTCTGCTATCCAGTTCATCTCAATGGGGTTTGATGTGGTTTAGGACGACACTATGCAGGACTTTTTTGGCCAGTTCTTCCGTACAGATCTCAACAAACCATGTGTGGACCTTTTTGGGGAAAATCATGCAGGGACCTATTTGGAGCAAAATAATGTGTGGACCTAACTGGGGCAAACCATATGTAGACTTCTTTGGGGCAAACCATGTGCGGACCTCTTTGGGGAAAACCATATGTGAACCTCTTTGGGGCAAACCATGTGTGGACCTCTTTGGGGAAATCCATGTGTGGACCTCTTTGGGGCAAACCATGTGCGGACCTCTTTGGGGAAAACCATATGTGAACCTCTTTGGGGCAAACCATGTGTGGACCTCTTTGGGGAAAACCATGTGTGGATGTAGGGAATTATGAACAGAAAGTGCTAGTTGTACACCCGCTGGCCTAATTCTTTTTTCGGAAAGAATGCAGCTCTTCCAGTAAATACTCTTTGACCATTTATTGTCCCATCCAAAGAGTAGGTGACAAAGTAATCATGCTTCTTTGTTGCATTTATGATAGAAAACAAGCATTCAGAGAATTCATAGTCTCGCCCAACAGCCCGAAATTTATGTCATGCCGTGAGGTCAGCCCAAGGTGTTTACATGTGAAAGATGATTGAAATCGCTCCAGTCGAGCTAACATGTTCAACACGCGTGCAAGGCTTAACATTCGTCTAAGACATAAGTGGCTACACAGAATGGACAAAATAATGTCTAACAGTCAAGGTGAACCTTACTTACATTGTCATTCACGCACAACAGGGTAGAGGTAGTCAAGGAGAAGAATTAAACAAATAGTAAGCCGTGTGCTTGACCAGCCTAAACTTCGCAACTTCCGTACAGCTTTAGATAGCGCACCAAAAGGAGGAGCATGCGCACAAAACGGCACAAACCGCAGAGTCTTAAAGAGACAGTGTCCCTTTTTTGGAGAGGCAGGGAATTTTGTACAGCCGCCCCCAAATTTACTTGATAAATTTGCAAACAGCTTAAAGACCCTGTCCATCAGTTGGCCACTAGGTTACCCCAGCAGCGTCGCTGGGCATTTCTGGCAGTTCAATCAGTTTGGCAATGGGCCATAGGTAGGTGCTACCTTTGATGTCCACTTCAGCGGTCCGGATCTTCCCATCATCACTGGTGATGACCTTATGCACCCGTCCAACAGGCCACATGGCTCGAGGAAGTTGACTGTCCATCACAAGGACTACCTGTCCAACAGCGAGGTCCTCTGTGGAGTCATTCCATTTCTGTCGCAGTTGGAGGTTGGGTGGATATCTCCATATGAACTGGCTCCAGAAGTGGTCTGCGATGACTTGGCTGTGTCAGTATCTTTGTCGTCCCAGCAGAGCATCTGACCCGAATAAGGCCTGTGGCAAGGAGGCATCCCGCTGCCCCACCAAAAGCAGGTTAGGCGTGACAGGGTCTGGGTCTGCCACGTCCGACAACACATACCCTAAAGGTTTTGAATTTAAAATCCCTTCCACCTCCACTAATACAGTGGCAAGGACCTCTTCAGGAACTGTCTGATCCCGTAGCAGCACCTGAAGAGAAGTCTTGACAGACTTGATCTCCCTCTCCCATGCTCATCCGAAGTGAGGTGCATGGGGTGGGTTGTATCGGAAGGAGATGCTTTGTCCTGCCAGCTGTTCTTTCAGGGAAGGTTCAAGCTGAGCAAGGGCTTCTTTGAGCTCTTTCTCTCCCCCCTGGAAATTGGTACCCTGATCTCAGAGAATTTCAAATGGTTTCCCTCGCCTGGCCACAAACCTCTGGAGGGCAAGGAGAAAAGAGTCAGTATCCATGTGACAAAGGAGGTCCAAATGGACACACCTTGTGGTCATGCACTTAAATATGATGCCCCACCTTTTCTCCTGTCTTCAGCCAATTTTCACTTTATAAGGGCTGAAACAGTCGACCCTCGTGGACCAGAAAGAAGGCTGATTCAGACGAAGCCGTGCAGAGGGTAAATCAGCCATCCGGGGAACCACAGGTCTCTTGCGCCACTTACAACACTCTGTGCATTGTCTCTGATGTTTCCGGATGGCTTGACGTCCCTGTATTATCCAATAAGACCTCCTGACCTCAGCAAAGACTCTCTCTGGCCCAGGGTGAAGGAGGCGCTTGTCATAGTCTTTGATCAGTAGGCGGGTGACAATGTGATCAGGTGACAGGAGGATTGGGTGGAGGGCATCATCTTCTTATACCTCAGCTTTACAGAGCCTCCCACTAACTCTTATCAGTCCAAGCGGTTCATCCAAGGCTGGTGAAAGTGAGCTCAGTCTGCTGTTATTCGATATAGCTTTGCCAGCTTTGAGAGCCATCATTTCCTCAGGGAAGCTCTCCAGTTGTGCTCTCTTCAGGAGAGACAGTTTAGCTTCAATGCGTTCAAGAACAGTCATGGGCGCTGAGGCCGCCCTGTGGAGGGCCCGATGAGTGGTCTGTAGGAGATCATCCCATGATTCGCAGGCATCCAGATCAGGGAGTGATGCGTCTGTGGTGGAGACCGCACCACAGAAGGTACCTTGTCGGCGCTCTGCAGCATCGTCTACGACAGTGGTGGGGCAAACTGGTCAGTATTCAGGAGTGGACTGGAGAAATGGGGGACCATAACACTAGTGACTAGGCTGTGAGAGCTGAGACAAACTCAGACCCTGTGTTATGTCGTCAGCTGGGTTATTCTTGGAGTCAACAAACCTCCAATTTTCGGCTCCCACTAGCTCTTGTATTTCCGCAACACGTGTTCCTACGAACACCTTGTATTGCTGGGACTCTGACTGGATCCACTTCAATACAGTGGTGGAATCTGACCACATGATTGAGCATCTGATTGGTAGTGTGAGCTCTGTTTTCAGGACTTTGGCGAGCTGAGACCCATTTAATGCTGCACATAATTCCAGGCGTGGTATTGATAACTGGCGCTTGGGTGCAACACGTGATCGAGCCATGACGAAGGAGACATGAGTCTGACCGGTTGAGTCCACTACCCGCAGGTAAGCGACAGCTCCATATGCTTTCTCCAAAGCATCACAAAACACATGCAGCTCCACTTCCTCTGTGGTGATGTTGAATGGAGCGTAACACCGGGGAATGGTCACATTTTGCAGGTCAGTCAGTTCAGATTCCCATGCCTGCCATATTGGCAGCAGGTCATCCTGAATTAGCTCATCCCACTGGCGCTCAGTCCGCCATAATGCCTGCATTAGTACTTTAGCCCTGGTAGTGTAGGGGATTATGAATCCCAGGGAGTCGCACTGGCTAGCAAGTATGCGGTACACAGTTCTCATAGTAGCCTCTGTGCTAGAGATGGGTCTGGTTTTGTAGCCGAGCACATCAGAGAGGCAGTTACATCTTAGAGTGGACTCCTGGGGTTTTGTTTTGTCTACTGAGAGCCAGAGTTCGCAGGCCTCTGATCTGGCTTCAGAGGGGAGATGTGATACTACCTCAGGAATGTTACTGGCCCACTGTCTAATGTCAAATCCACCTTTGGCTAGTACAGCTCTCAGCTTGTCAATAAGTGCTCTGGCCATCTGGGGACATGACAAAGAATGGAGACAGTTGTCCACACAGAAGGCATTTAAGACAGATTCCATCACATCTTCGTTGCCCTCTGCATGGTCCCTGATGTGCCTTTGGACTGCATAAGTGGCGCAACAGGGACTGCATGTAGTCCCAAATGGTAATACACGCCACTCATAAATGTCCGGCTGACGGTCTCGTTCCATGTCTCGCCACAGGAAGCACAAGTAAGGCGTATCCTTGGATAGAAGCCTAACTTGGTGAAATATTGCATGAATGTCACCACTAATGGCAACAGCATGCTCTCTGAATCTGAGTAGTACTCCCAAAAGGGGAGGACCTAAGGTGGGACCAGGTAACAGGTTGACATTAAGATTGAGCCCCTGATATGTGAAACAGCAATTAAACACTACTCTTGCCTTCCCATTATGAAACACCATGTGATGGGGAATATACCATGAGCCAGTGGACTTGTCAGCATCCTCACTGGTGATTTTCACAGCATATCCCACCTGCTCCAGCTTGTGGATTTCTCTGTTGTAAATAGTGGTCTGTTCCTAATTGCTTGACAGCCGTCTCTCAGTCCCTCGCAAGAGAGACATTACAGCAGAGGGTAAAGCTTGAAGCATGGTGTGGTCCCTTTTCCAGAGAAGAGGAGTAGCGTATCTCTCCACTCCATCCACATGGACCCGCACAGTGTCCTTTTCCAACAGATCAAGTGCTGCAGTGTCCTGCTTTGAGCGTGTAATCTCCTTCTCATTGCGGCGTGGGAGTGTGTCAAGCTGCCATAATCTCTCAACATCTTGCCGCAGCTCCTGAGCTGGAGACAGAAAGGAGGTGTGCAGGCATGACGTATGATGGCAGGGCTGTTGGAGGAAGGTTGCAGGCCCCGGGATGGCCCATCCTAGCTGAGTGCATATAGCAACAGGACTGCCAGGTGAGCCCATGCGTACAGGACATATGGCGGTGATCAAATGTGGATTGTCTGATCCTATCAGGATCATAGGTTTTGTTTTATGGAAGGCTTTAACTGGGATATCCCCTAGGTAGCTGTATTTCCTCTTCAAGACATCAACTGGACAGGACTGTTTGGCAAGGTTCAGCTCTGCCACAGTGAATGCCCTTTTTAGTTTGTGCCTGACACCTAGGCTTGACATGGCTGATATCTCCAATGTCGGATGCTCCCTTTAAGTGCACAATGTCCTGCCTGACAGTTCTCAAAGTCAGAGACTCACACTCCCGCTTGAGGCCAAGATGCTCGACCGCAGCAGGAAGTACGATAGTCCTTTCAGAGCCATCGTCAAGCAGGGCATGAGTATCCAGGGTTTTCCTTCCATTACGCTAGCGCACTGGGACCACTTTGAGCATCACTCGGGGTGAGTGGCTTGCCTGGTCCATGTAAACAACTGTAGATGCAGTACTGACTGTAGGCACACTCGGTTGATGTGTAGTAGCCATCTTATGCAGTGTGAGCAGGTGTTGCTCTCCACATGTGGCACAAGGCTTCTTTAGAATGCAGCTGTCAGATTTCTGACCCCTAGCACACCTCCAACAGCGGTTCTGTTGTTTGATCCAGTCTGCCTTCTGTGAGACATTCATTTGAGTGAAGTCTGAGCAGCCGCTGAGATAATGCTCATGGTTCTTGCAATATGGACAGAAAGGCTTAAATCGTTCACGCTTCTTTGGTAGAGATGTTGCAGGGGTGTTTGCATCAGGAGGAATGGACTTTGATGTCGCTGAAGTATTCTGCTCGGCATTCAGCAACACGGTAGTGGGCTTTCCCTTGGTCTGTTCTGAGGGTTTGGGCTCTTGACGCAGGGTTTCTCCTTGTAGCCCTTCAGACACCCGGCGAGAGATCTGGAGGGTTTGTGATTTAACTTCCAGCCACACTGCTAGATCCACCAATTTATATGTTCTGGCGGACCCACTTGTGATGATGCCTTGCTTAAGACAGTGCTCCACAAAGGAGTCTCGGTAGTTCACAGGAAGCTTGCTAAGCAGGATGTCAACATGCGAACCACATTGAAGCTCATATCTGGCAGGACCATCTGTTGACTGTAGCATTCCCACTAGTGAGTTTACTGCTGTGCTGAAATCCTCAAATGCTTAAGCATCACCATGACGCTGCACAGGTGGTGGCTGCAGTGGCGGAGGCTGCACAGGCAATGGCTGCAGTGGCGGAGGCAGCACAGGCGGCGGCTGCAGTGGCTGACGCTGCACGGGCGGCGGCTGCAGTGACGGAGGCTGCACAGGCGATGGCTGCAGTGGCAGAGGCTGCACAGGCGACGGCTGCAGTGGCGGAGGCTGCACAGGCGACGGCGGCAGTGGCGAAGGCTGCACAGGTGACGGCTGTAGTGCCTGAGGCTGCACAAGCGGTGGCAGCAGTGGCTGCACCGGTGGAAGCTGGACAGGAGGGTAGTGTCCTATTGATTCCAGCTCTGGTGTACCATGTGAACATGGCGAAGCAGGGACACTATCTGACGAAACACTCTCTGCAAGCTGGGGAGTCAACTGTCCCTGCTCATGATGAGGCTCAGTCCTCACTGCCATAGTAGCCAGGGGCCGATGAATTTCTGTCATATCCGGCCAGGATTCTGACCTGGAGGCTGCTCGCTGAAGCATTGATGGAGTGGAATGAGTGAGCATATGAGACCGGAGTGGATTTCTCACCTCCTGCACATAGGTGTGGCTCAGAGGTTCCGTCCATAGTGGCTGGGGAGCAAAAAGATGGTCAAGTGGGATGCTCTCTTGAGCAAAATGTGTTAAGCTACTACTGTCTCGCTGATAGGGAGAGACTGACTTTGGATCATCATGGGAGAAACAAGGAGCTTGGTGGATAAGACGTCTGTCTAGCATCATCCATTACTATCTGAAGCTCTTTCAGCTCAATGGTCAAGTTTCTCCATCATTCCTCCAGACGGTCTAGTAGCCCTGGGTCCCTGGCTGTAGCTCCAGGAGGTGCAAATGAAACATTACTCTGACTGGGTACATGGCTTGCATGCGATAAATGTCCAGACAATGTCACATTACTTGTGGGGGATATGGGTTGAGGAGGATAACTGAGCGCATAGTCCTCTAGGTAGGCTGGTGGATGTCGAAACCGACGGGGGCGAGGATCAGGCAGATGTGCTCCATCCTGGGTATCTTTGGAAGCAGACATGACGCGGCAGAAGTTCAATCCAGCTCGAGGGACCAAATTTGTGGGGAATTATGAACAGAAAGTGCTAGTTGTACACCCGCTGGCCTAATTCTTCGGCCAGAAAGAATGCAGCTCTTCCAGTAAAAACTCTTTGACCATTCATTGTCCCATCCAAAAAGTAGGTGAAAAAGTAATCATGCTTCTTTGTTGCATTTATGATAGAAAATAAACATCTTTCAGTTAGGACAATTGTGGGTGAGTGTGTGTGGTTTCTACAAAGGAAATAAAGAAGAAAACAATCAGCATAACATGCTTATATACAGTGCAAATAAATTGTTCTATGGACATATCACACTCATTTGAACAACTATAGTTTGTATAACAAGTACAATACTATTACCACTAGGTGGCAGCACCCAATGTCATGTGTAGAAGGCTGATGCAACGTGACTCATTGAAATATGCTGTAACATTCCAACCATAGAGATATATAATAGAACCAGAGAGAACGAGGAAGTACCTTTGCCTTAGCCAGTTAGCATGTTAGCTTCCTGCTTCCGCGTTTCCCAAGGATGCAATTTTGTAGCCAAAGACGCGCAAGCTGCATGGACACCAATTGAAAAGTGCGCATTTTTTCTTGCCAAATAAAGCGAAAACAAAAGAAAATGTGTTCGGTAATCATTATTTTGCTCTTTGTCTGACGCAACTGTTCGATGTTTTCAAGAGGGCCTGTAAAATAAGAACTGCTACTTAGAGCTTGATGACAGCTCGTGCACGAGTTTGGTTGTCCAGCTGTTGCTCTGACTGCAGCAGTTCAGCCAATGAGTGTATAGTGCGTGCGCGTCCCGGATCAACAGCGTTGCTCGTCAGTTCCCCTCGAACACATTCGCCAATCCGCACAGACGACACATTTTCTTGGCCATTTGTGCTGTGTAATCAGATTGGCAATCTTATGAAATGGTGCTGGAAATAAGCACCCATGGAACGCCATTTTTATAGATGTGTCGGTCAATTCCATACTTCCTGGGCTGAAGTAGCTAGCCTAGCATCTACCATTGAAAGTAATAGGGGTGGGACTTCCTCGCTCTCTCCAGTTCTATTATATTACCTCCATCATTCCAACCACGAAGTTACACAGGCAAATAGCTTAATAAAGTGCAAACCACAGAATTCTTAAAGTGTAAACATAATACTATGATATAATTGTGCCGAATCTGGCTTCAATCCAGTGTTCATGTAAAGAAATAAATAATAAGGTTCTTCAAACAATTCGCTCCAGTCGAGCTAACATGTTCAACACGCGTGCAAGGCTTAACATTAAGTCCTAAGACATAAGTGGCTACACAGAATGGACAAAATAATGTCTAACAGTCAAGGTGAACCTTACTTACATTGTCATTCACGCACAACAGGGTAGAGGTAGTCAAGGAGAAGAATTAAACAAATAGTAAGCCGTGTGCTTGACCAGCCTAAACTTCGCAACTTCCGTACAGCTTTAGATAGTGCACCAAAAGGAGGAGCATGCGCACAAAACGGCACAAACAGCAGAGTCTTAAAGAGACAGTGTCCCTTTTTTGGAGAGGCAGGGAATTTTGTACAGTGGACTCCTTTGGGGCAAACCATATGTGGTCCTCTTTTGGGCGTACCATATTTAGACCTCTTTGAGGCAAACCATGTGTGGTCTTCTTTGGTGCAAACAATGTATGGACCCCTTTGGGCAAACCATGTGCAGACCTCTTTGGGGAAAACCATGTGTGGACCTCTTTGGGGCACTCTCTCGCTGAAACAGGGAAGGGGCCTCCCGAAACTTCATGGAAGCACTGAATCTGGACAGCCATTGATTGTTTCAGTCTGAAGATTTTCCTACCATGGCACTAAGAAGCCAAGCCCAAACCATGAAACATAGCCCCAAAACAAGTTTTGTCCACGAATATTTGACCATGTCGTGCATTCTGACCGTGGGGAATACGTTAAACACTACTAACACCCGTGACGCCTACACCCCCACCCCCCCTCTGAGCTCTTGGCTGTACTGTGGCAGTGAGGCCTTCTCTGTATTTCAGACGGGCCATTCTCGGCGGTTTGGCGGGAATGCGTGCGGACGTGTCAGTGAATGGAACGCTGCTCGTTGGCGGTGGCATATGATTGGAGGGGAGCGGCGGGGGCGTGGGTATCACATGTGCCCTCAGACGGCCGGGAAAGCTGGCGCAGGCCACTTCTGGCACTGCCTGACGAGACGAGATGCAGGTGCCCGTGAGCAAGCGGCGTGGGAAAGGGGCCGGGTGCCAACCTGGTGCCCGCGGAGTGCCAGGGTACTGAGGCCGAGGGCACAACATTGTGCAGGATGGGGCTGACTGCCCGGTATGTGGGTGTGTGTGAGACAGCAAGTGTGTTTTTGCATGTGTATGTGTGTGTGTGTGTGTGTGTGTGTGTGTGAGAGAGAGAGAGAGAGAGAGAGAGAGACAAAAAAAGAGTGTTTGTGAGTGTTTGTGTGTGTTAAAGGATGAATGTGTGTGATAAAGAGTGTGTCTGTGGGCGTGAGTGTATGTGTGTGTGTGTTCTGAGCATACGGGAAGTGAGCCTGTGAATTTGCACAGGTGTTGGGAGTGTCCGTGGCAGAGAGATCTGCGGGAGGGGGGCTGAGCTATAACCCACAGCAGTCAGCCCACCCTGCCCTCCTCTCTCTTTCTCTCCAACACTTTGCCTATCTCTTTCTCTCTCCCTCTCCCTCCCTCCTCCCTCTCAGATACAGATGATTAGTTTGTGAAGAATTGCTTGTGTTGCCACAGTATTATGGAAAATAAAGGAACACTATCCCTCTGTTATGATTATTAATGTGAGCTTGTGTCACTGTGTTCATGTATTTGGGCCCTGGGTCAGTCAGTCAACAAAGTAGGCAAAGTTTGGCTTTATTTTTCTGGCCTATTTCCTGGTCCTGTGGGATACTTCGCTCACTAACACCTCGGCTATTGGCTTCAGTATAGTTCATTCAGTCCCTGTTTTCAGTGTGAGTCATTGATAACATAAAAATGGAGTGAATGATTTTTTTCTCCCACTGGAAAACATTCTTGATATGCATTATTTCTTTGCCAAATGTCTCCTTTTTTGCTGATTTAGTGAGTCAATGTGCTTTTTGATAGTACACAAATAGTTTGCAAACAAATTAAGAGCAGTATACATCACTGCCTATAACGTGCTTGGTGGAACACTTGGACACCGCCGCTGTCCTGCAGAGACTCCAGTTCCAGTATACGCACCACTGAGGCACCGAAAACAATAGCTACGGCTTGTATTATTTGAAAAACCCGAATATGATAGCTAGGGCTGGGTATCGTTTGAAAATTTTTGATACACAATAATGCCAGCTGTGATTGATTTGCTCATTTCCTTGACTGTAAAGAATCAGATTTTGACACTTTTTGTTGCAATAATTTTCGATTGGTGATGGGTCTGACATATTCCGGTTATACCCAACGGCAATGTTTCTCAGTATCCAGCCCAAATGTTAGCCTTGTATCTGTGTGTTAACCCTGAGTTTCTGTATTAGCACTGGGCATGTGTGTTAGCCCTGAATCTGTGAGTTAGCACTGGGCCTGCGTGTCATTTCTGAATGTGTGTGTTAGCTCTGGGTCACTGTTTTAGCCCTGGATGTGTGTGTTGGCACTGGGTCACTGTGTTAGCCCTGGATGTGTGTGTTAGCACTGGGTTAGTGTGTTAGCCGTGAATGTGCCTGTTATCACAGGGGTCATTCTTCTAATCCCTGGTGTTTTTGTTAGCCCTAAGTCAGTGTGTTAGCACTGGGTCTGTGTCTTAGCCCTTGGTTGGTGTGTTAACAATGGGTGAATTTGTTAGCCCTGGGTCACTATTTTTTATCCCTGGGTCAGTCTATTAGCCCTGGCTGTATGTGTTAGCCCTGAGAGAGTAGCTAGCTTTAATGAGCTTGTGCTAACCCGGAGGTCATCCGTGAACACGGCTGGCCAAAGTGAAGCTGCTCCACACACTGCTCTCATTAACCTCTGCAACCCACTCAAGGACCACACACAGACACAGCTGCCTCTGAGTGTGTGGTACTGTAAGTGCGCGCGTGTGTGTGTGTCTGTGAGTTTGTGTGCACCTGCGTATGTGTGTGCCGCATACGCCTTGGCGTGATTGTATGTGCCTGTAAGTGTGTGTGTGTGTGTGTGTGTGTGTGTGTGTGCATGCCTGTGACTGTGTGACTGTAACTGTGTGTGTGTGTGTGTGTGTGTGTGTGTGTGTGTGTGTGTGTGTGTGCTGCACATGCTTGTGAGTGTCTTTGATTAAGTATGACTGTCTGGACTCACGCCCCTGTATGTATGTCTGTGCCTGTATGAGTGTTACTGTTAATGCGTGTGGGGCTGCGTGTGCACGGCTGTGAGTGTATATGTGTGTAGGTGTGTGTATGAGCTTGTGTGAGTGTGCCTGGGTGTGTTTGCATGTGTGTGACTGTGTGTGTGTGTGTGTGTGTGTGCCTGTGTGAGTCATGTGTGACTGTGTGTGCATTTGTGTGTGTGCCTGTCTGTGTTTTTGTGTGGGTGGTGTGACTTTCATGTGAAATGAGAATTTAATCTCACAAAGGTGTAAAAATGCTCTTAAATAAAGGACCTTTGGATGTAACATTCATTTTTGTGCCCGAAAAGCAATGGCGTTCTTGAACATCAACTCTAGAATTTATGAAGAGTATCTCAAAAACCTTCTTGTCTGTATATGTGTGCATGTGTGTATGCTGATGTATGTGTGCGTGTGTGTGTGTGTGTGTTTGTGTGTCAGTGTCTGTGCAAGTGGAGATGTGCGTCAGAGTGTGTGCTGATGTATGTGTGCATGTGTGTGTGTATATGTCCATGTCTGTGCATGCGGGGATGTGCGTGTGTGTGTGTGTGTGTTTGCTGATGTATGTGTGCATGTATGTGTGTGTGTCGGTGTCTGTGCGAGTGGGGACGTGCGTGAGAGAGTGTGTGAAGTGGTTATCGGGTCTCCCCAGATTGTGGTGTTTTTGATCTGTGGAAACTAATTTCCCCTGAGGGACATTGCAAGGAAGACACGCCCCTCTGTTGCCCCGGAGACCACAGCTGGGCGGTGTGAGGGGGGCAGTGATGTTATGCAGATCCGTGGGGATGATCCCAGCCTTCTGGAGTCTGATACAGCAGTCAGGACATTCCCACTGTCCTTCCAGAGATGGGACACATGCGTATACAATACATCCTGTGTGTACACACACATATACAGTCCACACACACACACACACACACACACACACACACAAAAAAACAGCACACTCACACACACACACACATATACAAACACACTTACAGTATATATGTCACACATACACATAGAGGACATATACTTGAACTCAAGCACACATGCTCAGACATACTCACACTTGCCCTAGCACACTCATCTCACACAAAATCACTCAGCCACACGCACACATACCCATGGACACACACACACACATACACACACACGTGCACACACTTCTCCTGGCTGGGAGAAGTCTGCCATTCGCGCTTAGCCACATTAGCGCTGTGATCGGCATTCTCTGCTCTCTGTCTCGCTGCTAATTCGATTGCAGTGCCTGACAGAGTCCAGACAAGAGCGTACAGAGAACGATGTGGTGGAGGGGGGGATCCCCAGCCAAAAACCTGCCTAGATACGCAGCATCATCGTCCTGTGAGGAGGATCAGGCTCGGAGGCTCAGAGCTGTACACTGGAGAGGCTGTGCACATGAAGCTGTTCTCCTTTTATTTTGGGGAGGGGAGCGATGTTTCTGTGTTGTGTCACATGCATCTGCTGGGCATTCTTCATGGAATGGAGAACTTGAAACTGGGGGCTCACATGGGGGGGTTGTAGGGGGGGTCCCTGGTGGGTGTGTTTCCATGAAAGATGGGCCATGAGGAGAGAGGGAGTACAGACTGTGTGATTTTTGTTTTTTACTGGGGGGGGTTAGATCTTCAACACAAAGACTTAGTGGTGATCCACAGCAGCTAGGAGGCGTGATCATTCAGGGATTCCCTCAGAACTCCACCCCCCTAAAATTAAAATCCCTCTCCAGTGTCACGCTCATCTACCTACACAGTCCCATTGGGACCCGTTCCTCTTTGAGGGTGCGGTTATGGAGGGAGTGGGGGGTGTGGAGCAGGGTTCGGTGGGGTGCAGCTTTGTGCCAGGGCTGAAGCAGATGGTGACCCGCTGGGGTCATGGGACGCCGTCCCGGCTCGTGAGAGGAAAGGATGCACCACTGCCACTGGGACAGATGGACTCGTTCCCATGCACCCCCCCCCAAAACGGGAGAGAGAGAAAGAGAGAGAGAGAGATAGGAGGGTTTGGGGTAAAGGTGGGGTTGTTTGCATTTCAGATGTTGATCTGACTATAGAGAGGCCATTTTCATCACTGATCCTGACTCTGTGTTGAACAGCATTCAACCTGCAGTAAAAGTCCTGTGGTCTCGTCACTAAGGTGACCGAGCCTCAGAAGGTTGGTCGTTTAAGCCCCCGTGGAGCTTCTTTAGCGAGGGCCTTAGTCCCTTACTGCTGCAGGGGGGGGATTGGCCCCTGCATCGTCATATGTAAACTGTAAGTTGCTTTGGATTAAAGCAGGAATTTCAGACCCCAGTTCTGGAGGGCCACAGTGTCTGTTAGTGTTATCATGCCCTGTGAGTTATTCTTTTTTCTTTTTGGTTTTTCCCCTTTTTTCCCACCCTGATCACAAAGTGACCTGTTCCCTTCAACTCAGGAGGAAGATGCTGTGGCACGTGATTCTTCTCACTCACATGACGACAAGCCTGCGCTTCTGCACACTATGCAGTCACATCACCAATTACACACTGCCTATGCCGTCTGAGGATTGCGTTGTCGGCATACAATTTACTTCGTACAGCTACATGCCCCTGGCCCACCAGAAGTGGTCACTACAGCACAATGAACTAACTTATTTTAACCAGCGTAACCCGTAAAATCCTTGACACGGCTGTGCCAATTGTTGCCTCGCTCATGTAGACTGCTGTCCATAGCTGGTAATGCTGCGTGAGTTATTCTGCTATAAAGTAAGGAATCTTTGTTTGTGTGTGCATGTATGTGTATCCTTTGCAAATCTTGGGAGCTGTTCTTCTGATTGACTTCAAACTTGGTCAGCATATTGCGGAGGACCCAAGGAAGTGCAGTGTTGAGTTGGAAGTTGTTTGACTGAGCCGTTCTTGAGAAGTTGAGAACACTGCAAGCACCAATACCACTCAAGCAGAGATTGAACAAGCGCTGCTCAAGTTTATTTAAATCACTGATTGATAAAAGAGTCCACAGTCCTTGAAATCAAGCTACTCATTGGAAGGAGAGCACGAACAGGTACTCTGGCCATTCAGGACTGGAGTTTGGCATCACTGGATAAAAACAGCCATTGAAGTAACAGTCATGTAATGGTATTCCACCAGCAGTCTTTCATTCCAGAAGATGGCAGCTTTATGCTGTTATGTGGAGAACACAAACTGGATGTGCGAGAGCATTTCCTCAGAGCAGCATGACTGGAGATTGGAAGACAAGAGGATGGGAGGAAAAGAGAAAGAAATGAAGAGGTGTGAAAAAGTAAGATAGGGAAGGGCTTGAACAGAAATTGCAGGCTTAAGGTTGCAGAGAAAAAAATGAACTGGCGAGTCCTCCCCGTAAATTTTTCTATTTAGGAATAAAAGAGTGATTGAGAGTGTTGAAAGGTGGAGAGAGGGTAATATGGAGGACAGAGGAGTCAGGTTTAGGAAAGGACCCGGGGATGCAGGTGGGGGTGCAGGTGAACGGCCCTGTGATTATCTGTGTGTTGGCCTGGTGCATATGCAGTAAAACAATGAAACACATTTTCAGGTTTTGCACTGGGATGAGTGAATAAAAAACTACTATATTTGATTATTTGAATGACTTAAAACCATCTTAATCAGACAGTTTTTGATGTTTTGTGAAGGAGCTGTGTCACGATGACTGTGCATGCTCAGAACTTCGAAAATTCTTACCCAAAGAAGGTGAATCCGCTCGACAGCTAATCAAACTCTGATTCCATCCTTTCCAATCCATCTTCATTTTGCAATGTATTTATACATAGATATAGTTACTCGGGTATTATGCTTTTAATATGAAGGAGCTTTCTATGGAAATTAGAAGGTTCAATGCGCTATTTTAGCGGCCTCACCGAAGTACATGCAGAAGGTAAGCTAGTTTCCACAATCAATAAACATCATAGAAGAAAGAGAATTTTCTGTATCCTTTGGCTATAGCGCTGAAGTTGCGATTAAATCTTCTAATTTGCACAGAAAACTCTTTGGTATAAAAAGCATAATGCCCGAGTAACTACAGTATATAAATACAATGCAAAACAATCACAGATTAGCAAGGATGGAAGTAGATTTTGACTTGCAGCTGAGCGGATTCATTTCATTCAAAGTTGTGAGCATGCACAGTAATCATGACACAGCTCCTTTAAATTTAGTTCAAACTCATTCCCTGAGGAAGTAACTGTCACTCCTAGCCCTGGCTGTAGGAAATTCCCTCTCAATTATGATGTCATAATGACAGTGAGGACTTCCTGAGGGGGCATTCGTTGTCATGACGCCGGCACTGGGCCGGCTTTAGCCCTTCATGGGGATGTATCCCTGCCAGTGCGGGGCCTGACTCAAGGCCACAGAGGGAGTTGAAAAGGCCCCCCCTCTCGGCCCCTGGCCCCTGGAGTGTGACAGGCTTGTGATGACAGTTTGTTTTTTAATAACTCGCATAACCTCTGCAGGAGGCCTAGGGCTGTCCACCTCCTGCAGCTAACCTCCTGGAGTGTTCGACATTCCACACACACCCCAGCATTTGCTGAAAGTATGGTTCATGTGTATTTGTGCGTGTGTATGGAAGTCTGTCTTATGTGTATATGCTTCTGTGTGGAGTTCGTTCTGTGTGCGCATGGATGTCTGTGAGTTTGTGCATGAGAGTGCACATGCTTATTTGTGTGTTGAATGTTGTTGCCTGTGTGTTTGTGCAGTTGGCTTATGGACACGTCTTTGTGCGTGTGTGTGTGTGTGTGTGTGTGTGTGTGTGTGTTTGTGTTTGTGTTTGTCTGACATGGAGAACCTCAGTCAGCAGTCAAATCCATTAATACCAAGTTGCCACTGGCTCTGACAGGGTAAAATGTTCTCTGTAGGAAGGTGTTTTCATGGCCCTCCCTCAGTGTTAATGAACATCTCGCCTCCATCAAACTGGTGCCATAAAGTGTAATTTAGCAGAAAAGCAATTTAAGGTATAAAAATGCCTGTGTGCCCTCTGCTTCCTGTGGTTTTAAGTGGATAACTGGCTGTTTAATGCAGCCTATTTGCAGAATATGCAGTTCTGTGTCTGAGTGTAATGTGCTGTGTATAGAACATATTTGTGTGTGTGTGTTTTAACTGTAACTTTGTGAGTGTGAGATTATAGTGCAGCAGTTTTTGTGGTACGGGGTGTGTTGCGCGCGTGTGTGAGTGCACGCCTATGAAGAATGTGTGTGTGCATGTTTAAAGTGCGGCAATTTTAAATAGAACAAATGTTTGTGTGCCTCTATATTTTGTGTCTGAGTGTGTAAGTACTTGTTGTGTGTTAATGCTCTGCGTGCGCGTGTGTCAGTACGTGAGATCAAGATAGGTGCGATTGCGGTCTGTCTCAGGTATACCTCCACAGGGACGCTGAGTTTTCACGTCAGGACATTATCACGCTTCAGACGTCCCATTACTCATGTGTCCCAGGGCCTGTGGGCTGCCAGGGAGACACCAGAAACTCGATCCCGTAAAGTAGCCCTCGCTTCCCTCTCCCCTGCACCCCCTCTGCCCCCAAACTCCCCTGTCCTGGCTGTATGCCGCCCCGCTCCCAAATCCATTAGTGTAATGAGCTGTGAGTGGCTGTGTCTCTGAGGTCAGTGCACTCGGTCTGAGCGTCTGTAATCGGGGATTACCTGCGCGCTATGCTACGCGCTACATGCTGCACTGCGCATTTAGCCCAACAAAGCTTGCCATTTTTCTACCACTCAAGGGTACTTAACATTTAGGGTACTTAAGAACTGGCCAGTATCTAGCACTTTATCAAACCTGGTATTGAAAACACCACAGAGGTTTAGCTTGACCTACATCACTCGTCAAACTATTCCACACTGTGACCTCTCTCTTTGTGTACATGTATCACTTCCTAATCCTAATAAATATAACAGCTCATACACGCTACACGATGCATACAGTACATGTTATGCAAGCCACCCATATACACTGTCCATGCACAAATGCTACATTACATAATGAATATCGAGTTGCATACTGCACGTCACACATGGCACACTCACACAAACAAATAATGGAGCAGAAAGGCACATACACATACTACACACATATTCCCAGTGACACACCAGCGCACACACCTAAACTATACACACTAACTCACAGTCATAAACATGCTTGATGTGTGGCTTGTATATCATATTACTTGTATGGAGTCTCGTGTTCTGCTGGTGTTGATTTTCACAGTTGGAGGCCATAGTTACAGCTCTGACACCTTCAGAAAAAAAATAATACATCTGTACCCCGACTAGTCGCTTTAGGGCCCGCTGTGCTCCTCGGGCAGTAGGGATTGGACTCACAACCTCAGTCCAGTCCTGCTGCCCCCATTCTGCCTCGAACAAGTCCCATTGTCCCCCCGGTTTGTGCCTGAACAAGACCCCCTGCTGCTGCTGTTGGGCTTTGTGCTTCTTTGATCGGGGTTTGGGATTTCAGGTTTGTGGTTCAGGGTTCAGTGTTTTGGGTTCATGCGTTCAGGGTTCAGGGTTCGTAGTTGAGGGTTCAGTGTTTTGGGATTTCAGGTTTGTGGTTGAGGGTTCAGTGTTTCGGCGTCAGGGTTAATGGTTTTGGAGGTTTTCGGTTTATGGGTTTAAGGGTCTGGGTTTGGAGTTCAGGGTTTGGAGTTTCAGGTTTGTGGTTGAGGGTTCAGTGTTTTGGCTTTGGGGTTTCAGGTTTGTGGTTGAGGATTCAGTATTTTGGTTTCAGGGTTTGGGGTTTGAGGTGGCACTGAGGCGGGCGTGATGGGAAGGCATTCCTCCCTCTCCGGGGTGTTTGTATAAGGGTCCGTGTCCGCGGGTGAGCCGGGGCCAGCGTGTGGACTGGTATTTCAGTGAGTGCCGTCTGCCAAATTCCTGTGTCGTGAGCTTGTGTTTGGCCCGATGTCAGGCGGGATCTCAGTACGGTCACGGCCTGGTCTCAGCTGGTTCTCTGTCTCTGCTGTTTTGTGCTGGACTTGGCCTGGATCAGATCTGTTTTTCAAGCTGTTTAGTTCTGGCTTTGACCTGGGTCAGATCTGTTTTTAATTTGTTTTTCACTAGTTTTGGCCTGGGTCAGGTCTGTTTTTCAACCTGTTTTTTCTGGTTTTGGTGTAGTTTTGGTCTTATTTCAACATCTCTCTTCTGTTCTTGGCATAGTTTCACTTTTTTCGCCGCTTTTGGCTGATTTTTGGTCTGATTTCATCATGTTTGGGGGCTGGATTAGCCATTCTGTGTTCCACCCAGTCATCAGCAGATAAGTATCACCCTGATAAACCAGCTCCAGTGCTATAGGACTGAGTGAGTGAGTCATGCCTCACATGGCCGAGCTGACGGTGACACAGATGGGTCTGGACATGAGACTTAGGTGTGACTGGATGCTAACTGCTGTCTGTCTTAGTGTCTGTCCATTTGTTGCAGTGTTTGTGTCTGTGAGTCTGGATGAGTCTCTCTGGCTCTCTGTCTATATGTGTGTCTGCTGGTGTATTTGCCTGTATGAGCCTGTCTGCCTGCCCTCCTGTCTATGTATTGCCTGTCTGTCTGTGTGTCTGTCAGTCTGTCAGCCCAACTATGGGGGGTTACTGTGTCAGAGCTGTGATTAATTGGGTAATGAGGTGTTTTTGGTGACTCTGCTCAATCCGTTCAGCTGATAGCATTTGGGCTCTGTTCCTGTCCTGAGGGGAAACCCCCTCCCATAGCCCCTCCGCCTCCCTCACCGCAGAGCTGGGACAGGGGTGCGTGGATGGCACTCAGGGCTGTGTTAAATATAACAGTGAGCAGTGGGGACTGACCTCCACCGCCCCAACACTAATGTGCAGCAGTATGCAACGTCAGGACTCACTCTGCCAAGCTCACACCACCGCCACACCTCCCAGGTGAACATGGCTGCAGGGGTCACAGCCAAACCGACTGTATTCAACCCAAACTCCTGGGTCTCAAACCATGACACAGTCTCACGTGATGATCTGGCCTGGGTGGCACTGAAAGGTCACATGACCTCATACCAGCACGGACTGGCGTAGAGCAAGTGGGAGAGGGTGGGCAGTAGGAGCGGTGGTCAGGTGACTCGTGTCACTGTGGTTCGGGATGTGAGCGATAGTGCTGTGGCTCAGGTGATTGACTGAGATGTGAAAGGTTGGTGGTTGGAGTGGGCACAGTAAGACCAGCACTGCCCCAACCCCCCCCCCCAACTCTGTCTTTCTCTCTGCCTGCCTTCTGTCTGCTTATCCAGGTCCAGGTGAAAATGATGTTGTAATATTGTTTTGATAACTGCGTCCAATGACGATTTAGCTTTTATAAAAAAATTTATTCGCTGCTTTTAATTCATTATCTTGCTCTCTGGTGTCATTATTGATGATTTGTAGGTATGTGTTTTTTATTGTTCATGCAGGGAGTTAACAGTTGAAAGTCTCTCCCATATTTTCCTACTCTTTCTCCCTCTCTCTCTCTCTCCTTCTCTCCCTCTCCCTCTCTCTCTCTCCCTCTCTTCCTCTCCCTCTCCTCCTCTCTCTCTGTGACTCGCGCAAGAAACGGGCGCCCGCACCCGGGGGTGTTTGGTTACCCCTCTCCTGGCGAGCGGTGCTCTTTGGCAGGGTGTGTGTGTGTGTGTGTGTGTGTCTGTGGTTTGCAGGGCAGCTGTAGGGGCTGTAAGCTTATCTCGCACGGAAGGGGAGATTAAATGGGATCCCGATGTGTCTTTTACATGGAGAGAGTTGCCAGGCTGTTAAAATCAGTGCAATTCTTTGCCACTCGGGTGATGGAGGGGGGTTAAGTTCTCTCTCTCTCTCTCTCTCTCTCTCTCTCTCTCTCTCTCTCTCCTGCCAGCAGTTCTAACAGGCACACACATTTACTCAAACTCTGCCATTCTACTGCCTCTCTCGCGTTCACACCAGCGCACACACACACACAGGCTGACGTTGGCACTCGCTCATTTTCTTTCCCTGGATTTCTGAATCCTTTCACACTCACATACACACAGATGCACACTGCTCGCACTCACAAACACACACACACTCTCAGTGTCCCAGACACACACAAATGCACACTACCAGTATTCACAAACATGGACACACTTTTTGTTTTTAACACACACACAGATGCATGCACAGATGCACACTGCCCATACTCACACACTCACACAGTATTAGCTATACCACACATTCTCAGTGTCTCCCACACATACACACACACACACACACACACACACACACGCTTGCTCCTTGTTTATTTACACAGGTATCCACTCAGCCTGGGTCAGTGGTTTGGTGGTGTGGTGCATTGTGGGTAAAAGGCAGGTGAGCCCCTGTCCCGGAGGGGGTGATGTCACAGGTAAAGTGACACCTGTGTTGTAGAGTGGTTCCTGTGGTAAGGGGATTACATTATGTGCACAATACCAGTGGCTCAGGAAGTGATTGTGTTTCCTTTTATACAGTGTGTTTGGATGCCTGCTTGTGCCTTCATGACTGCATCAGCGCGTAATGAGCCCTCTGTGGCTGGATGGTAAAAGGCTGTGGAGGGTCACACCGACCCGGGGGAGTTACGGGTGGAGGAGGGGCGCGCGTTTCTCCCGCGGGTGACCCTGGCTTGGCGCGGACTCTCCGGAACATTCTGTACCTGTGGGACGGGGGGTGTCCCCACCCTCTCCTCCTGGCTTTTCAACGTCCGGGGTTTTTTGTCTTTTTTTGGGGTGGAGGGATTTGAAAGCCGCAATCAGGTGGGGCGGCATTGTGGGGGGGGTTGGGGGCATGCAGTGCCTGCAGTGTGTGTGTGTGTGTGTGTGTGGGGGGGGTGAGGAAGGAAAGCCTACAGTTTGGTTACAGCAAAAAAAAAAACGCCCTTTTCTAAAGGGCTTTGTGTGTGACCCGCGAGCTTTGTCTCCTGTGGCCTCACCTGTCTCTCTCTCTCTCTCTCTCTCTCTCTCTCTCGCTCTCTCTTCCTTTCTCTGGCCTCCTTCCTCCCTGTTCTTTCTTTTTCTCTTATTTTCACTCCCTCTTTCTTTCTCTTCCCTCTGTGCAGACTCAATCTGACATTGTTGTCATGTCGGTAAGTCTCATTCATGGGAGGTATTGTCAACACATGGTTACACCTCTCTATCCTGCCCCCTCCCTCCCTCCCTCTCTCTCTCTCTCTCTCTCTCTCTCTCTCTCTCTCTCTCTCCATCTCACAGTGCACCTGACACTTCAATATCCATGCTCGAAACATGAACAACATTCATATTTTTGTTTTTATACTACAAAAACAAAATCTTACCAAGCATTTTAATGGGAGCTCTTTTAAACAAGTTGCCACATGATAGGTTTTCAAAAAATTTGATTTTTATATTTGATATCCTTCATCATTGAGCAGCACTATTTGTATTTTGCGCTCTTAGGGTTAATAAAGGGGTGTAAAATCTCTCCCCCCCGGCAGGTTCAGGGAGAGCCACAGAGCAGCTATCCGGGTGATCCAGAGGATGCAATATTTCGTGGCTAAAAAGAGGTTTCAGGTGGGTAAATGTGAGCACCACAATCCTTCCATCAAAATGAACTGATCTTTACCTTTGCTCTTAAGAAGTCTTTCTCATTCTGGATTTTATTAGTTATTTATACATCTCTGTTATTGGATATGCATTTATGTTATGAAGTTAGCATGATGAAATCGTCTTTGGCTTCTTTCGTATCTTTACAGCACTTGCTCAGGCAATATGATATGAAACAATGACATCACATGCAGAGCAAAATACAGAAGGTGGTTTGATAAACAGCTGATGGTCTCGATTGTGGGCAAATCTTTTAAGTTCTCTGATGAATATTTCTGCTTCAAATGGTACAGATCTCCTCCACCAGACTTCTCTATCTTTTGCGTACACTGTGTTTCTCTCTGATGAACAGTTGCTTCTGAATGGTTTAATTAAAATGGAATATCATTGCTGTCCAACGCATGCATGAAATTACATAGTTAAGTCATGTAGTCATACCCAACCTATACGGGAGTACAGTAAAGATCAGAATTGAAAAGTTAGTATTGTGTATCAGCTGCTGCCTCACCAGCAAAGAACACACAGGATTGTTCATACTGTAGGGATGCTTCGCCAACTTAGCTCATCCTGCTCATGTCGGCCCTTAACCCTTTCAAAACTGAATACAGTAATACAAATCAGTTACCTATTGGATATATAAGTCATTTTTGTGACTATAATATGGAATTGGCTCAAATGCAAGGGTTTCTGGGATATTTGGAAATATCGTGGGTCATATGTGTCTTGGTAGGACTGAAAGAGTTAAACCCCCCCTGTGTTGTTGATTGGAGGTGGGGGACTTTCGGGGACACACAGAGACTACAGTGGATGCAACCATCTCCCCCCGATATGCCCCAGACAGATGGTGCTGGTGCTTACACTGCTTACACAGAGCCCGTCCAGGAAGAGGTGGATGTTTGACTTAAAGCAGGAATGGAAGCCTCAGAAAAATTCAAACTGCCAGCAGAAACCCTCACTACACACTGACACACGCACAAACACTCACATCGATGCATACAGCCACAGAGTGTATCCCTGGCTAATGGTCGCTGGAGAATACATCTGTACTATGGAAATAATACCATAGAAAAATGCAGGATTGAGGATTTACATCTCAACCATTTAGGCCTGCAGGGAACATTATGAACACACACGCAGACACACACACACACACACACACACACCCGAGATCATTCCCCTGCTAATAGCGTGACCATGTCACCCCGGCTTTTGTGTGTTGCACTGATCGCTTTCCCACAGGAAACAACAGGTGACAGCAGGTGGACTCAGTTCCTCTGCCTCCCCCATTGGGTCAAGGGCGCAGTGAGGTGTAAGTTCTTCCTGCACCCCCACCCACCCGCGTGTCGCCATCCTATCGTTACCCGACACCGCCGTGATGACCCATCGCCATTAGGAGACAAAGCGTCCCTTTTATTGCGGCTGTGGCGCAGAGAGAGGTCATTTCTCTCCCGTACCTGAATTCATGCAGCTTTAGAAAGGGCCTGAGAAAGAGGGTGTGTTTATAGTGTGGGAGTGGCTGAGAGAAAGTGGGCCACACCTCCCTGACTCTCCCAGTGTGAGCAGAGCCACGCCCCACTCTCCAGAATAGGGCCCAGAGATTCGACAAGCCCATACCCTAATCTTACACCCCACCCATGGTTATTCTGGGTAATGTACTCATTATTAGTAGAAAGGAAGCTTTCACCGACTCTTTGAGTGATGCTCATTGGGTAAGCTCTGGTGCACTAACTGTATGAGTGCTGCTCATTGCCTGGGCTGTGGTGCAGTGAATACAGGAGTGCTGCTTATTGGCCAGGCCCTGGTGCACTGAATGTGTCAGTAATGCTCATTGGCCAGTCTCTGGTGCAGTGACTGTGAGTGTTGGTCATTGGCTTAAGTGGACTGTGGAAGGAAACCAGAGAACTCAGACAACACCTCAGCAAACTGGAGTAAAACTTTCCTTCTCCATACTGAAAGATTTGAACCCACAGCCATATACCTGTAATTTTGGGGCAACAGTAGGCTACTGCCCCATGTGCCACCATGTCTTTCTTTTTTTTTTTTAAAGAAAATAACAGATTATGGTATAGCCCCCGAGTAGCCCTGATCTTAATGTCATTGAGGCTGTATGGGAAGTGTAAAAACCTCAATTATGAAAGCATCTTCACAGGAGAATCCTATTCAACGAAATGCTCGCATTAGCAGCATATGTCTTCTTCAAAGAGGGGTGTCCAGTCTTCTCTGCACAGGGTCGCTGTGTGCGCTGATTTTTGTTTTAGCCCAGCACAACAGCAGCTGAGTGAAGTAATTATTTAATTGGGGGCGTCAATCAAGGCCTTGGTACTTAGAATCAGGAATATTAGTATTGGGCTGTCTGCCCTTTGTGAATAAGATTGGACACCGCAGGTTAAAAGGCCAAATCATCATGTCTTTACTATGTAAGTCTCCAACACAAAATGAGGATTCTAGGGGGCAAAATTGCAGGCGCTTCGATCACAAAAACTGCAGAATAATTTATGGCAAACTGCAGAAAATGAAAAATAAGTCCATCTTACCAAGAAATTTCATCTTGTATTTACACTTAAAACACTTACTTGTATTACATTTTATTATGCCTCGGTGCGCATGTGCAAGCGAGGTATACGGTAGTTCGTTTGTGTGTCTTTCATTCAGTCATTCTGTCTGTTACCAGGATAGCCGCTAAGCCGGTCAAAATCAGGTCCTAGAATATGGCTCTATGGGTTAAATGCCATGATCTCTTGGATTTAAATTTGATTTTTGAGATAGAGCTTTGTTTTCGAGTTATTGCACTATTTGATTACCACGATGGCTGCTGCGAGCGATCAAGACTTTAACGAAGAAAAAGCTCTTCACAGTGGATTGCTTTGTGTGGAAAATCACAAATGATTTCTCCTCCCACACAGTAACAGTGTGCAAATGAACAATGCTTTCAGTTATTGCTGGGCTTCACTAAGCCTAACAACCGCAGTCTCGCTAAGCGGTCCTACGAAGCTGCTTATCAACTCGTTACGTCAACCGGGGCTTCCCCGACCTAGATATCTGCGTGTTCACATAACAGAGACGGCGTTTGTAGCATATGACCAATTGTCTACCAGCAGCAGAGCAGCATATTTTACAAATGAAGACCAAATTATCATATTACAAAAATATGAGGAATACAGGATCATACAGACAAAAAACAATGCTCGAGACAATAGGACACCCACCACCACTAGGACGAGGGTGTGAATTACATTCTGTCAAAATGACGGACGGCCTTCAAAATGTTCCGTCATTGTTAAAAAACAAAATCGTCAATCACGGAAGATATTCGGATAACGCAACATCTGTCCTGCATAGTATGAGAGGTGCTTCCCTCCAAAAACCTATTGTTGTTCCCACAGAGTCTGAATTGCACTAATAATTGGTCAGTGTTAAATAGACCCTGAATAGTGTGAAAGGTGTTTCCCTCCATAACTGTACATTAATGTTCATCAGACTGCCACTGGTGGGTAAATACTTGAGTATGTCAAGCATAGATGCACAGCTAGGGCACTCTGACATGTCCACACCCAATTTTATACCTTCATTAAGGGACTTGTCACTGCTGTAAGCACCGAGGCATCAGCACCTTCAGTGCTTTCATTCCCTCAGTAGGACAAAAATTCTGCTGATGAGGTAAGATAATTTGAACTCAGTTCAAGATTCATCCATGAGGTAAAAAAATTCCTCTTGTCATGCGCATGCTCACTTAAAATTTTCCTCTTGAGAGCGAAAAAATAAGGAGATAAGTCTCGTAATAAGATCAAGACACGCTTTTTTCTTTGTGGCAAGGGGATCTGCATCAAAAATTACAATGACAAATGCAGAACACCAAAAAACCGTAAACAAAAAAATACTTCAAGTCAAAGCTCTCTGACAGGCAGAGACGGACGCTTGCCTCTTGGTCAGATAGTCATCGATAACCACAGACCTAAAGCTTTAAAAATCACCTCAGAATTAGAGCAAATCGTATCTGAACCGGTCTCAACAAAAGCAGTGCTTTGGGTGCTTTACTAAGCTGGTATTTATGGCCGTGTTTCTAATTATTTGATGTATACATGCAGAATTTAGACATTTTGGCAGATCCAGTGGTTATGCTGCTGTTCTTCGACCTCTCTCACCCGTCTCTCATTCTACGTCTTCCTTTCATTCCTCATGTCTCCCTCTCTTTGCTCTCGTCTTTCTCCTTCTCGTGCACCTCTCCTCAGACACTTCTGCTCTGTCTTTCCTCCCTCCCTCCCTCACTCGCTCACCCTCTTCTCAGATGAGTGTGACGTTGCGCAAACGTTAAGCGACACGCACATCTCTGTTTTGCCGCTAACCCTCAGCGTGGGCGCTAATGTCACTGCTCTGTTTGCACTTTCCTGAACGTTTGTTTCCCTCTCCTCACCGCGGTGTGAACACTCGCCTTCTTAACGACGCACCTTGATCCTGAGACATAGGCGTTTTGCGACATACGGGCGACCTCGCGCCGGAGTGTGGCTTGACGTGGCACGCTGCCTTGCCATAGCATCTTACGGTACACTGCCACTTCAAATACAGTCACGTACTTTTTCTGCCAAAACAAACAGAGAGAGTATGTGCACATCCCTTCCTTCCCAGCACAGATGAGCACTGCGACTCTGAGCTCTAGCTGTTAGCATTCGCATATTGTGCCATATCAGTAGTTCACCTTTTAATTGCAGGCAAATTGCTGCATTTCATCCTGAGAACTAAAGACGAGTTTAAAATTTTTACCCTCTATTAGAGACGAGCAGCGCGAGGCAGAGCAATGGTTAACGTAGCATCCTCAGGCATATCAACAGAAGCCTTATAACTGCTCTCTGGCTGCAAGCAAATGCCGACATGTCTCAACAAAAGAATTAAAGAGGAGGCAAAAAAACCCATTACAGATGCACAGTACTAGCCAGAGCTGTTCTGGCGAGCATTAGCATCCCCGGCTTCATGACCTCATATCCACTGTCTGACAAATACAGTCATATTTCATCCAAAGACATAAAGAAATGAATCACCGTGCTTTAGACATGAAGCAGAAGCCAGAGCTGTGGCACTTAGCGTTAGCCTCCCCTGGATTATCAGCTGATGACCTTGTAACCGCTCAGCGGCAGTGGGCAATACAGTCGTATTTCATGCCAAAAAATAAAGAATTGAAGAGCTATGTATTCATACACCCCCCCCTTCCTCCCCAACACCACCTCAATTACAAACAAACTGAAGAAACCAGGTCTACGGCAGTTAGCGTTAGCGTCCTGTAGCTTATCAGTGTTTGACCTCATAAACCCTCTCTGCGGGATGAAAGAGCCGTGTAACGCCAGGGCATTCCCTCTCCAAACCCGCCTTGCCGTTCCCGCCATCCGGCCGGCACTCAGTTCACCCCGCATCTGCTCATTTTCTACATGGAGGCAGGTGGAGAGATCTAGGCAGGGGTGGAAAATCCAGGGCTCAGAAAGCAATTCCTGCTGTACGTTTATACCCCTCATTCAACCATGAACTCAGCCGGCTGATGTCATTCATTTTGGCTAGTTGATCTCATTATATTTGGTAAGGTGATTTCATTAATTTTGGTCTGCTGATTTCATTATATTTGGTCAGCTGATTTCATTAACTTTGCTCAGCTGATTTCATCATATTTGGCCAGCGGATGACATTAATTTTGGTCTGCTGATTTCATTATATTTGGTCAGCTGATGTCATTAATTTTGGTCAGCAGATTTCATTAATTTTTGCTGGCTGATTTTGTCAACTTTGCTCTTTCATCGGGCACATTTGGCATTGGCAAAACGTTTGCAAGCACATGTGGTCAGGACTACAAACTGGAGGTGATTTTACCTGTACACCTCCTCTGGAGCCAGTCATGATGGCTGTTCTCATGATGCAGTGTTTGGGGTTAGAGAGGTCGGCAGTGTAAAGTGAACACATAAATATTGCTGATAGCACCTCCATCTGTTTACACAGCAAGCACGCAAACCCTATGACGTGCGAGATGTGATCGAGCAGTACTCCCAGGGCCACCTTAACCTCATGGTTCGGATCAAGGAACTTCAAAGGAGGTGAGAACAAGAACCCATGTATAACTGGAACCAGGCTGACTCATTATTATGTACTCCTACTGTAGAGCTGGAACCAGTCTGGCCCATTATAGCCCTTTCCCACCGTTGAGCTGGAACCAGGTTGACCCATTATTATATATTCCTGTGGTAGAGCTGGAACCAATCTGGCTCATTATAGTCCGGTTCCACTGCAGAGCTGAACCAGGCTGATCCGTTATTATATATTCCCACTGTATAGCTGTAACTAGCCTGGCTCTTTAATATACTTTCTTGCTGTCTCTGGGCTTTGTGTGCACGCTCACGGGTGCATGTTTGTTTATCAGTGTCTCTGTGTGAGTGATTGAGTAAGTACACATGGTTTGCATAGTGAAGGCCCTGTCTGCTCATGTTTACAGGCTTGACCAGTCGCTGGGGAAGATGAGTCTGTTTCAGAGCAGCACAGGTATTCTGCCGTCTGTGAAGCCAACAGGGAAAGTGAGCTGAGCCCAATACAGTCTTTCTCTTCTTTTTCTCGTTCTCATTTCTCTCTCTCCCGCACTCACTCTCGCTCAAATTTCATATTCAGATTAAAAATAAGCTGTTCTGGAATCATATACTCTACATACTGGACACATTTTTCCAAAGCATGTAAAAAAATGTGATGAATATGGAACAATTCCAGCTTAAATAGCAACATATACAGTATAAACACACATTAACATTCTCCAGTTCTGTCTGTCAATTTCAATTCAATTCTATATTCTTAATTTGCGTGAAATAGAGTACATACGGTAGTTATGGCCAAGGCATGCCTCTCCCTCCCTCCCTCCCTCTCTCTGCTTGACCTATTTCTGAACTCTCGCTCAAAATCTTTCTCTCTCTGCCAGCACCCTGTAACTTCAGCTTTTCCAGAAATCAGAATTGCACCAAATCCATTTCCTGCCTGGCAAAGCAAACCCGCATAAAAATCAAGGAAACTCTTCAGAATTTAAGGCCTGCTTTTTACTGTCAATACTGCAAGGACCCAGTTTACTGTCAGAACCTTTAAACCCACTTTTTTGTTTCAGGGATTACATTTTTGTCTTCCTTTCACTGCCTCTCTCTCTTTTCCTCCCTCTCCCCCTCTTTTTCTCTCTCTCTCTGTCCCTGTTTATCTGGGTCTTTAGAGTGTGTTTGACCCAGTTGACCTGGCTCACTTACAGTCCACACATCTCATTCAAACTCTCCTGCTGCAGCTCCTCCAGCTCACAGCCTTTGGGCAGGAAAGTGACTGTTTGATCGCCCCCAGTAATGACACGCTGAAGGGTGGCATTTACCAGCATATGGGCGGAGTTATGGCAGTGTGTAGGGGAAGCTCTAGGACACAGTTTGTTTTTCTGCCTGGGGGTTTGTGGGTAGTTAGAAAGGTAGCTGACCTGAAAGAAAAAACATACATTGCTCCTGTAGGGCCGGTCAGTTTAACTGCGTCCCAGAACACTGGCCACCACACCCACCTGTTGTTGTCAGCTAGTGAAAGACGGGGCTCTGATTGGCTGGCTGATTTTTTTCTGTTTGTTTAGTTATTTTTGTTTCTCTCTGGTTGTTCCCATGGTCCTCCCTTTCCAGAGCGGTCGAGGGACAGAGGCACCAACACTATCGGAAGCAGGCTAAACAGGATGGAGGAGAAGGTAGGGCCCGCCCCCCAGATTCCCGCGACCTTTGAGCGCCACTATAATTGTTATGCACTGATTCAGAATAGGTGTACTGAGGAACATTTTCTTTGGCAGACTTGTTTAGTGCGGTGAAACAATCGGACGTTCAGCTTCTGAGTGAGTTGCTGCTATCTTTTTCCGTTATTTGAGTCTTGCTGACGGTCTCCAATCAGAGTGTTGAAATTTTTTTTCAAATTATCCCTCGCTACAGTGACTGCTATCACTCTCTGCCTGTCACCAAGACACTCATCATTTTGCACTGTGATGTCACACTGACAGGCGGGACAGCATTGCACCTCCATCAGATGGGGGCAGAGACCCGAGGCTCCTCCCTTGGCCCCTCTGCAATCTCTTTTGCCCAATCTGAGTGTCCACCCCTACGGAATCACAGACTTTGGTGCACGTTCTCGCTAACTCTGTAATGGCTCAGGGCCGTGCCACTGGGAAATCCGTGATGTGCCTTTGCACTGGGCCACCGACCCGCTCACTCACTGACCCACTCATCTGAATCCCACCTGACAGGGACTGGACTCAGGACTCAGGCACAGGCAGTTATACAGTTCTGTGTGTTTATTAGCAGGTCCTCTCAATGTCAAACTAACAGGGTTGGAGCCAAACAGTGTACATGCAGCACTTAAGGGTAAATCCAAATCGTTCAAGATTCAAGATTCAATACTTTATTGCCATATCGGTGTTGTCAATTGGAATTTGTTTCAGTGGGCCTCACACACTGACAGACAAATCATGGTCAGTATTCAGTCCGAGGTTCAAAAGCCAAACGGTCAGTATGCCGAAGTAAGGCGAAAATCAAATCATAAACCAAGAAGCAGCCAAAGTCATTATCCTGAAATCACAATGCGCAGAGGAGCAGGCAATCTCGTAAGCCAGCAAACAAAGGGAAATCATAACCGGGCAGTCACTGCACTCAGAAATGCAAGGTTTGTGGGTGACTTGGGAAACGGCGACAAACTCGCAAAGAAATAAATGTGAAGTGGGTGCATTTAAAGAGGAGAAAAGAACAAAAGAGTGAGAAGAAACAGGTGTGCAGGAGCTGAGAAGTGTGACTGGGGGTGTGGTTACAAACAAAGAAACTAATTGACAAGGAAGTGATTGACAAATGGAATGGAGAGGGTGAGTGCGAGAGTGAGGATATAAACAAATCCACGTGGGTAGTGAGCAGGGAGAGAAAGTGACAACAGAAAATAAGCACAATAACAAAAATACTAAACATAAGAATACATGGAAAATAACAAAATACACAGAAATCATCATCCCGGAACTCAACACTGAAACCTTCCCAACATGCACTGCGTCAATACGAAAGGAAGTGATGATGTTGCCTCTCATATTGAGCATGCTCAGCTCGTCTCCTTGGTTACTTCTACCTGACTACTTTCCCTTCCTCTCCCGCAGGCTTCATACTTCTGAGAGATTATTATTATACTCATCTCAGGTTTTTTGACCTCCTGGTCTGATTTTTACCTCCACCAAGGAAGTTATGTGATCATTTGAGTTCGCTGGTTTTGTTTGTATGTTTGTTGGATGGATTATGTAAAAACTAAGGGATGGATTTGCATAATAGTTTTACCAGAGGTAGATCTTGGCCTTACTTGGAGGTGATTAGATTTTGGGAGTAGTCTGGATCTGGATCCAGGATTTTTAGCTCACTTGGTCAACGAACCAAAGGGAGCTTATGGGATCACGCAGTGGCGTTGGCATCTGTATTAACCCTGATCTTCTTCTGCCAAACTACTGAAGGGATCAATGTGAAATTTGGTGTTGAGGTACATATGGATGTACAGATTAAAGTTTGTGCAAGGCGTCAAACCCAACATCAAACATAACCACCAGTCAGCCATATTTAAAATTGCACTATATCATTTGAAAGCAGGTAGAATGCTGAAACTTTCAGTACGCACACTCTTTTGAGGACATTAAAATTGAAGCTTAGCTCGTAATTTGCTACAATACCACTCCCTTGAGCAACACACTTAAGCCCTATAGCCAACTGGTTAACTCTTCAGTATATAATGCTGGGTGCAGTGATCTGGTCTCTGGGGCTTGATATTTCAATGGAGCTCCACGATGAAATGAGCACTGAGCTGCAAAAAATGAAATGATGAAACATCAAAACATCATGCTGAATTTTGCTTGAAATTTTAGTTTTTTTTTTCTGCACAAATTACAAAAGATTTCTTCATTTTCCCAATGTTGGACCTTAGGACAAAAAAAATAATACTACCTCTTGTCAGCTTATATCACACTAAGCCTGAAATAAACCAAGTGAGCTACAGTGCTCATGGGCCTATTTTTTTAAGGATTCTTCACCACTGCAAGAAGGCAAAATTTGACATTCTATGTCACATCTTCACAAATACATGATGATATGAAATGCAAAAAATTGGGGCCATTTTCTCAAGAAAATATTGTGTTCTGTTCTGGATCCAGGTACCTTTCTGGATCCAGGGACTCAGCTTATGCAAACTTAGTGTACATACACTCATGCCACTATTGTAAAGTAACTCATGGATGTAAAGGCTTTCACTCAGCATTAAATTATTGCTGAGATGATGCAGATTCCTGCTACATAAAAAGAGCAAAAGATAAAGACAATCTTTGACAGGGGTGTCCCAGGTGTTGATAAATGAGGGATTGTTCAGTCCTGGCGGAGGTTTGCGATCTCAGATTGCTGTTGTTTATTTCTGCTGCTAATGTTTTATTCATTTTGGCTCCAGAAGGGATGAGTGTCTGTGCTTGCCTCACTGCTAAGAGCGGGAACAGGTTCTGCGCAAAAAAGAGCACCCAGAACCATGAGCTGCTATGTGTGGGTTCTGTTCGGTTCTGTTTAGAACCCTGCTTGCAGGTGGGACGGAGTTTTTCTGTATGGGTTCTGGTGGTTTGGTTCTGTTAAAAAACCTATGTGTGAATGATAGAGTATCATTCTATGTGGGTTCAGTTAGTTTGGTTCTGTTCAGGTCCTGGAGTGTGGATTTTGCAGAATGGACATTCTCCTGGTTTGATTCTGTGATGAGGTCGGTGCTTGGCTGGTACAGAACTGTTCTCTGTGCGTTCTTTTAATTTGGTTTTTTTAGAACCTTGAATGTGGATTGCATGGAGTGGTTCCATGTGAGTCTTGTTGATTTGGTTCCATTCAGGATCAGAACACTGTATGGGGATGGTACAGAACTGTTCTCTATGGGTTCTGCTGATTTAGCTCTTTGGATTCACTTTGAAGCTGTTGAACTCACCTGAAACTATCATGGTACAGAGTGTGTGAGTGTGCTCAAGCATGAATGTGTCTGTCGGCCTGTTGATATGTCTGCATATGTGTGCGTGTGTGTGTGTGTGTGTGAGGCTGACTGGCAGTCTGCCCCTGGACTGCAGTAGCAGAAGTGTAAGTACCCTGCAGTTTCGGCCCAGGTAACCAGAGCAGCAGCTGTAGATCCCTGATAATGTGCTCTGGAAATGTTCCCAGGCCATCCGTCCCATAACGCTCCCACTGAGGTGTAGCGCTTGCCTCACTAAACTGTGCTGCCACATAGACAGAATTGAGTTTCAAGAATTCCTGAGTATGCATCAAATTTCCCGAATTCATATTTTTGATTGATGTGTTCAAATTCAATTAACCAACTGGCTACAGTTACCAGCTGTGTTTCTTCAAACCACACAATGTACAGGTTTATCTGAGCTTATCAGAAAGGTATGCACTGACCTTATATTGTGCTACGTTCTTCATTTCTGGTACAATATGGGCATTTTGCAGAAATGAACTGAAAGTGTTTGTTTAGAAACTGATGTCATGCATTTATCTCTGATGATGGTGGATGGGGATTGCATTCACCAATTGTAAGCGGGTCTCTGTGTATGAATCATGGGTTTGTGAAAAAGGCCTGTCAGATACGCTATCAGAGCACAGATAGCTGGCACATCAGGGCTTCCAGCATCCTGTTTACAGCAATTTGGCAGATTTTTTAAAACTGCGAACCTGTGCTCGGGGCAGGGCTGAGATAAGAGAGGTCTGTCAGTGTCTGGAGAGCACTGAGGAGATGGATAAAGAAGCGTGGAGTTCACACAGACACACACGCTCATACACATATGCACACACAAACGCACATATGCATACAGGTGTGCTGAGGTCATAGCATCACATGACCATTAACCAACCAACTGAGTGGAAATTTCTGGGCCTCTGTACTATCCTGTTCCCTTCATCCCTCCTTATTCAGTACCACAGAGGGAGAACTGAACTTCATTACCTTCATTACCCTGATTTCCAACTAAAATACTGGAGATTGGAAACATGTTAGAGTAGATCATTACATGACATTGTAAGCCACACTGATACTACTGTCAATGCAGGACCAGCCTTTCAAGTCCCAGTCCAGCATCTTGGCCTGTAGGCCCCTGTTCCTTAAGTCATGGTCCACGAGGATCAAGAACTGTTGTTTTTACAACCTCCCTTTGCCTGAAGCCAGTCTGGCCAATCAGCAGAGCTAATTGTTTAATTACCTGGGAGGAAAGAAGGCCAGGGCTGAATTTGGATTGGAGTGCCCCTGTTCCAGGCTATAAGCTACCCCTGAAATCACCTCTCAGTGTGCATAGAGATGGAGATAGGTTAGTAAATCAAATCAAGCTGAATTTGTGTAGAGCTTCTCACAAAGTAGTTTGACCTAAGCCTCCACTGGAGCAAGCCTAGGGCAACAGTGGAAAGGAAGACCTTCCTGTTGGCAGGTCTAAAGTGGGATCCCATCCTTCCCTGGCCGGCTCAAGGTATGAGTTTTAAATGACCAACACCTTTGGTCTCTCAGTGACTCAACAAGCCCTCGGGAGTCTTGATACCACATACGCTTCTTTTACACATTTCATCGTCAACCTTTAAACTCGCGAGCGCAGAAATGTGCGGCTCCACCCCCACCCGCGCAGTAACGGTAATGCAAGCCTCATGCCAGCTCTCGCAGCCATCGGGGTTTTACGAGCCAAATTTTACAAATGATTTTAATGGGAACAGCCCGGGGGACCGGGGACCGGGCGCTTTGGGACTACCGTTTTAACGAGGGGCTTTATTTAAAACAACTGTTGGCACCGTCATCACTGCCCCACCCCCCACCCCCAAGCTCTTGCTTGTATATGAGTGTATATCTGCACTTTAGCTGAGGCCAAAGCATGGCGGGGACCCAGCTGCTGAGAGGGTGGGGGTGTTGAGGGTGTGGAGGGGGTGGGTAATAAAGTGGGACGTCGTGTTCCCCTCAGGAATGAGAAGAGCGTTGCGCTGTAATGAGCCAGAGCTGGTGTCCAGGCTTTGGGCTCTGGTGCTCTGGACTCGTGTAGGAGCAGGATGTGGGGGGGATACTTGGGCTGGTTGAGAGTTAGGCTACAGAGGAACCTGCGGTGTACCTCAGACCTGTATGCTGTTCTGAGTTTTGAGATAGGTGTTGTATCACTGTTTAGAGCTGAGCGACCTACTGGTGGTCCATTTTCTGTGTGATGTGTTTGTATGAATTTGGGTGTGCATGAGTATGCATGTGTCTGAAAGTGTGTGTGTGTGTGTGTGAGTGAGTGAGTGTGGGTTAGAGAGAGTGTTTGTAAATGGAGTGAGTTCCACAGCATGAGTGATTGCATGGTTGAATGTGTGGGTGAGTGTGTTTCTGGAGTGTTTTCTGTGCGTACATGTACGTGTGTGTGCGTGTGTGTGTGAGTTGGAGTGTGTGTATGTGTGTGTGTACTTGTGCTTTCTGAGAATGGTTCCCTTTCTCAATAACAGAATTTATTGTCTCTATTAGTCCAATGAAAATCTTGTCAGATAAACGTCACAAGCATTAACCCCGCCCCCCACCTACACCCGCTCCACTACGGCATTCTCTCGAACCAATCACCTTGACCCTGGACTGTCTGTACCAAACCATAACCATCAGCCAGAAACTTTGCATCAGCCAGACTCCACTCTGTCTGTCTGCCTGTCAGGCCAAATCTAGAGTACATACTAACTGTCTCTCTGGTGGGCCACGCCTGTATAGTGCAAACTCGTAGTCTCTCTGGCTGGCCAAATCTAAAGTGTACACGCCGGCTGTCTGTCTGTCCGGCCAAATCTATTCAGTACACACTTACTGCGTCTGTCTGTCTGGCCAAATCTATTCAGTACATACTTACTGTGTCCATCTGTCTATTTGGCAGGTCTTTATCAGACTCTGAGCAGGGGAACTACAAGCAGAACCAGGAATAACAGTGATCAGGCTCATTAATCGGCAGTATATCTTTGCTGTTTACTTGGCCCATATCCTTGTCAAAGGAAATTTCCTATCAGCAATAGAACAAAGTTGAGCTTAAATACACTGGTTTAGCGAGAAGGAAATGGGTATTTGGTGTGGGGAGCGACAGAAGGAATGGTGAATTGGTGGAAATGCTGACAAGACAGAGTGTATGAATTAACTCATAAATGGAACTGTGAGAAAAACACAGAACGAAACTGGTGCGGTGAAACGCAGGAAGTGACAGATCTCATGGACCCTGTCTGTGTCTGTCTGCAAGAGCCAGGCTAAGCACTCTTCAGGAAACTACCTGCACGACCTCAAAACCAGTGTTGAACCGCAACATGTTTGTTCTACGGCTGTGTTTGATTATCTCACATCTGCGCCAGTGGTGCAACATGAGGCTGTTCAGTTCACACCCTTGGGCTTTCACAGATGGGTTTGAAATCGCCAAGGCAACCCTGTAAGACCCTGTGTTTGGAGTTGGAGAATCCTGCACTACTTTATGTTCTTCTTCATGATCGACTCACAAACTGTGTTCATGCCCAAAGGGAAATTTTATCTTTAACCAGCCTAAGATGATGTAGTTTTTTTAAAGTAGAGATATGCTGTCATGATAGGCTGTGAATTACCTATTTTTATGCAGAATTATGCAACCTATTCCAGACTACTTTGCATGATTGACAATCGAACCATTTATTCATTGAATAATCAAAAGCGATAAGTACAGTGCCGTGAAAAAGTGTTTGCCCCATTCCTGATTTCTTATTTTTTTGCATATTTGTCACACTTAAATGTTTCAGATCATCAAACAAATTTTAATATTAGACAAAGATAACCCGAGTAAATACAAAATGCAGTTTTTAAATGATGATTTTATTTATTAAGAGGAAAAAGCTATTCAAACCTACCTGGCCCTATGTGAAAAAGTAATTGCCCCCTAAATCTTAATAAATGGTTGTGCTACCCTCGGCAACAACAACTGCAAACAAATGTTTGAGGTAACTAGCAATGAGTCTTTCACATCGCTGTGGAAGAATTTTAGCCCACTCTTCTTTGCAGAGTTGTTTTAATTCAGCTACATTGGAGGGTTTTTGAGCCTGTTTAAGGTCATGCAACTGCATCTCAAGTGGATTTAAGTCCGGACTTTGACCAGGCCACTCTAAAATCTTCATTTTCTATTTTTTAAGCCATTCAGAGGTGGACTTGCTGGTGTGTTTCGGATCATTGTCCTGCTGCATAACCCAAGTGCGCTTGAGCTTGAGCTCACGAACTGATGGTTAGACATTCTCCTTCAGGATTTTCCGGCAGAGAGCAGAATTCATAGTTCCATCAATTATGACGTTTTCCAGGTCCTGAAGCAGCAAAGCAGCCCCAAACCATCACACTACCACCACCATGTTTGACTTTTGGTATGATGTTCTTTTTATGAAATGCTGTGTTAATTTTACGCTAATGTAACGGGATGCACACCTTCCAAAAAGTTCAACTTTTGTCTCGTCAGTCCACAGAATATTTTCTCAAAAGTCTTGGGGATCATCAAGATGCATTTTGGCAAATGTGAGATGAGCCTTTGTGTTCTTTTTGGTCAGCTGTGGTTTTCACCTTGGAGCTCTCCCATGGATGCCATTTTTGCCCAGTCTCTTTCTAATTGTTGAGTCATGAACACTGACTTTAACTGAGGCAAGTGAGGCCTGCAGTTCTTTAGATGTTGTTCTGGGTTCTTTTGTGACCTCCTGGATGAGTCGTCAATGCGCTCTTGGAGTAATTTTGGTTGGCCGGCCACTCCTGGAAAGGTTCACCACTGTTCCAAGTTTTCTCCATTTGTGGATAATGGCTCTCACCGTGATTCGCCGGAGTCCCAAAGCCTTAGAAATGGCTTTGCAACCCTTTCCAGACTGATAGATGTCAATTTTTTTGTTTCTCATCTGTTCCTGAATTTCTTTAGTTCGCGCCATGACGTGTTGCTTTTTGAGACCTTTTAGCCTACTTCACTTTGTCAAACAGGTTCTATTGAAGTGATTTCTTGATTCAACAGGTCTGGCAGTAATCAGGCCTGGGTGTGGCTAGTGAAATTGGACAAAAAAAATGTGGTTAACCACAGTTAATTCATGATTTGAGAATGGGGGGCAATTACTTTTTCACATCAGGCCAGGTAGGTTTGGATAGCTCTTTCCCCTTAATAAATGAAATCATCATTTAAAAACTGCATTTTGTATTTACTCGGGTTATCTTTGTTTTGTATTAAAATTTGTTTGATGATCTGAAACATTTAAGTTTGACAAATATGCAAAAAAATAAGAAATCAGGAAGGAGGCAAATACTTTTTCACGGCACTGTAGCTAATAATGATTGAAAAGTGGTGGAGACAGGGACATAACTGTGCAACAATATATGACTTTAACGATGGCAATAATCTGAATGACTAATAATAAAATACTTTCTCTGAATACCATCTCTAGTTGTTGCATTTTGTCCATCAAAAATCATGAAAGATTAGTGTAAGATGAGGGGAGATTTGTTTTAAGATGGCACATCCTTTTGTTAAGTGTTGTAAAGCATACATATTCAGGGAAAACATCTTGTTAAGTTAGCCATCGTGCTTTGAACACAACATATAAAAGATTTAAGGTGAAACTACTTCAGACTACGCACAGCAAGTCGGGCACACAAATTTATAAAAATCTCTGCCATTTCATGAGCATTTTAATTCACTGATGCTGTCCACAAATAAATTAACCAGTTATTCTACTGATTAAGCATAGTAATTGAGTAAATAAATTGTTTGATTAGTAGATTGGGACTAATCATGGATTAAAAGTGAGGTTGGCCTATGCTAACTGGCCTCTGATGGCCTGTTTCCAGTTTAAGGTGTTTTTAACACATCTGGCTGTTTTTAGGTGGTTCACCAGCTAATTTTACCTACTGAGCTTTCTAGTCAGCTCACTCAGGGCTGCGAACAGATCAACCAGAGTCAGAAACAGGCCTGTTATTTCCAGTCACAGGCCAGCCACAACCAGCTATAAGTTTGAGAAACTCTGTTTAAAACATTTTTGTTGGAGATTGTGGCAGAGGGTCAAAGGGCCTTTGGTTCAATGTGCAATTAAACTTGGCTAATGAGGCTTCAGTCTAAATTCCCTCTCCTATCTTACCTGAATCCAGGACCTCCCATTGGATATGCTTTTCTTACCCTGAATCATTTGCTCAGTGTGGCTTATTCAGGGCTTATCTGAACCTGCGGTGAGAATTATGGCAGAAGGGTTGCTGAAATAACCAGGCTGTTGGAAGATTGGAACAGTGTTTTGGCATCATACTGTTGAGCAGTGCTAAAATATGCTAAAACAAATGGTGGTGATTCTAGTTTACAGATAATGCAAACCAGCTGTTGCTTAGATTGTGTCTTAGCACAAACGGTCACTTACTGGGACAGTCTTACGGGTTATGTGAAACAGGCAGGGGTGTTACACTGCCGGGGTGTTAAACTCCAGGCCTGACAGTGTTAATGTTACTTACCAGCCCAGTTCCTGGAGATGTAACATCCTCCATGTTTTCATTCCAACCATAATAGTTCACGCTCAGTTCAACACTGAGAGGTCTGCATATACTGGACATTTTGAGGAGGCCGGAGTGGCAAATTATTTGTAGGTTTGGAGTGAAACCTACGGGATTGCTGATTACTCAAAACGGGCCTGAGATGTTTTTGCTGTAGGGTGGTGCTGTGAGTGACAGAACGCTGTGAACAAGCATTGCAGTTAATTCAGCACGGCTGTGCCAGTTCGCTGCGCTCGCTGAGGTCAGCGTGTCATTAGGAGCGGGCGATAGCGTGTCCTGCATTATCGCTGCTAGGTGGGGAGACTCTATCAGCACCGGGACTTCTGCGTCATGGGGATGTGGGAGGAGAGCTGCCCGTGATGGGACGGGGGAGGTGTGGGGGGGTGGAGTGGGCTGTAGGGTGAGGGGGGGCGTTGGCCCAGTGTAGCTGAAGATGCTATCAGCACCCCTCCACCCCCCCCCCTGTCGGGAGTTACTCTGGCACCCTGCCCTGATCCAGTCTCCTAAACTGGGGTGCGGGGGTACAGAGTGGATGGGGGGTGCATATCCTGGCTTTGCGCTCGGGCCTGTGTGTGAGAGGAGTGTGTGTGAGGAGGGTGTGTGTGTGCTGACTCTTCTCTATTTGGTTCACGGTTCGCGATGTGGACTCCTGCCAATTGCCAAAGAGTGTCAGATTACGAGAGAGCAGTCAGACTTATCTGTGGAACCTGGAGAGACAGGAGAAGGGCTAATGAGACTTTCCAGAGTCACAGTCTCTCTGTTTCCTTATAAATGTACGTGTGAGTGACTGTGATGTGTGTGTGTGTGTGTGTGTGTGTGTGTGTGTGTGTGTGTGTGTGTGTGCGTGTGCGTTGTGTGTGTGTGTGCGCTTGTGTGTGTGTGTGTGTTTGTGTGCGTTTGTGTGTATGTGCACTCGCACGTTTGTAAATGTGCATGTACGTATGTGTGCTTCTTTGCATTTGTTTGTGTGCATGCATATGCACTCTAATGTATGTGAGTGCACAGGTGTGGGTGTGTGCACGTCAATATGACTTTGCGTGTGTGTACGTGTGTGTCTGCACGTCAACATGACTGTGTGCATGTCTGTACGTGTGTGTGTGCACGTCATTATGACCTTGTGCATGTGGCTACATGTGTGTGTGCACGCCAGTATGACTGTGTACGAGTCTGTACGTGTGTGTGTGCACGTCAGTATGTGTGTGTGCATGTGTGTACAAGTGTGTGTGTGTGCACATCCATATGACTGTGTGCGTGCATGTGTGCCTATATATGCGCGTGTAGTGGCACACGTGTGTGTGTGTGTAGTTGCGCATGTGTGCGTGTTTTGTTTGATTTCTGCAGAGAGATTGCTCTCTCTCGCCTGCAGCTCCGGAGCTTGTCAGCGATTGTTTTTGGGAAAAGCGCGTCTGTGTTAGACTGCAGCCCATCTCCCCTCGCTATCAGAGAGAGCGGGACTGTCTGGGCCTGTCGGGCGGGCGGCCGCTGGCAGCGCCTGCAGGGGGGACTGGAGAGCTGTTGACTGATGACTTTTGCATTAGTGATGAATTCAGCGATAACTAAATTACTTTATTTAGCTGCTACGAGGGTATCATTACCGCTGCTGATTTTATCTCACTGGTGCTAATGACGGTATTTTTCATTCATAACGTTTTTTTGGCGGGATGAAACTTTGTGGTGAACAGGAGTAATGCTCTCAGCGGCCTGGACACACACACGTGCGACGTTCTTGTAAATCTTACAAAGTGAGAGCCATTTAGTGTTTTTTTTTTCCCAACAGACATTTTCAAAAGTCCTCACGACTACAAAGGCACATTTCGACTTATTAGTTAAGGTTAGGGGTAAGGTTAGAATTAGGGATAGATTAATGTTTGGGAAAGGATTTGGGTGAGGCATACATTGCTTATTCTTAAGATTAGGGAAAGGCTGTGGAGACACAAAAAGAATGAATGTAGGTCAATGTAATGTCCTCACAAAGATATAAGTACAAGGAAGTGCATGCATGGATATGTGTGTGGACGCAGAAAGGCACAAACACAGACAGGCAGACAGACAGAGACACTCACAAACCCAATGAGTACTTGCCTCCCTGTTGTACCTTGCTATCTCGTCGAGGGCACACACACACACATACACACATAGTACGCAGACACAAATTCTCTTGCTCCCTCACTCTCACTCTGTTACTCTCTCTCCCCCCTCTCTCTGCACACCTAAGAGCATGCGTGTGCGCGTATGCACACGCATACACGCGCACACACACAGGTGTGCTCTTAGGTGTGCAGTGTTGAATGAGGTGCAGCTGTGGTCTGCAATAGGAATGTGGGGTTTAATGTGGAATTAAATGTGCAGCCACACACCATACCTGCTTATCAGATAGTGTGCCCAGCACTGTGGCTCCCTCTGTCCTGCTCTATCTCTCTCTGTCTCTATCTCTTTTATACTTTCTCTCTTCTTTCATAGTTATTGTTGGCAATGAATTATGGAAATTAGCGGAATAGTGTGCCAAATAACCCACTTTATGTATTTCTCCCTCTGTTATTCCCTCTCTCCCTCTCTCACTCTCTCTCTCCTTCTCCCCCCTCTTTCCCCCCCCCTCTCCCCCTCTCTCTTTTTCCATCTCCCTCTCTGCTTCTCTCCCTCTCTTTCATATATATTTCCCTGTCTCCCCTCCCCCCTCCCTGCTGGTCTCTGTACCCCTCGACAGAAATGGCTCTGCTCTGTGCAGAGGTGGCGGGGGGGTTGTGCTCCCGGGGGATTTGGCCCCTGTGCAGGTCGTGATCCTTTGACACCCCCCCTCCCAAGGGCTCTGTCACGGTGCATCGGCCTTTTAAGAACCTGCACCTGCTGCCAGCCAGATGGGGCCCACACTGTTCTGAGAGACGATGGCTAACTCTGCCCTGCATTGTGGCACCCACACTGGTCTTAGTGCCTGGTCTAACCTGCGCTGTGGGGCCCATACTGGTCTGAATGCTGATCTCTTACTCTACCTTGTGCTATGTGGCCCACACTGAGCTTTGTGCTGATTGCTAACGCTGTCCTACACTATGGGGTCCACACCGGTCTGAATGCTTAATGCTAATCGCTAACTCTACCTTGTGCTGTGTGGCCCACACTGAGCTTAGTGCTGATCGCTAATGCTACACTATGCTGTGTGGCCCACACTGGTCTTTACAATGTCTTTACCCTGCACTATGGGGTCCACACTGGTCTGAATGCTAATCCATAACTCTGCCAACACGGGCCTGTACATTATCTCTGCCCTGCACAGTTTGGCCCACACTGGTCTGCACACTGTCTTTACCTGTGCGATGAGGCCCACACCAGTCTGTGTGCAATCTCTGCCCTACGCTCTGGGGCCCATATCCAGGAAACTGGGTCTGTTTTTCTGTGTCTGTTCTGGACAGAAAACCAGTCTGACCAGACTCTTAATACAGCATCTCCTGGGGATCACTCTGTCTCAGATTCCTGAATTCTCCCGCTCTCTTTCTCTCTCACAGACACACACACAAACACTCCCTTTTTCTTGATTTACACTCACCCTCTCCAGTGTAATGCACGCTCCCTCTCTCCAAATAGCAGCACAGATCTCTTTTCTCAGTTTTTCTTAAGCAGATTATGTCCAAGGAAATATCTCTTTAGAATGCACTCCAGCTTGTGTTTATGTTGGGGTGTAGTGTGCAATTCAGCTTGTGTCTTGTGTTAGGTTGCAGTTCACGTGCAGTTTTGGATTTTAGTGTGGATTTCAGCTAGCATCAGTGGTAAGATGTACTGTGCACTTCAGCTCTTGTGTGTGTTAATGTTTAGAATGCGCGCCAATGTGTGTTAGAGTGCAGGTTTGAGGTTAGGGTGTTCTGTACACCTTGTGTTGTGGCGTGATATGCATATTCAGAATTTCTTCGTTCTGCTTTAGGGGTAGCATGTACACTGTGTTAGTGTTGTAAGCACAGCAGCATGTGTTTGTGTTAGGCTGTAGTGCGCACTTTATTGTATCACATACTATGGCACTTTTACGTATTTGGGTGTGATGTGCACTAGCATTTGTTATGTTTCCTGTAGTAGCAGCATCTGCGGTGGTGCGTGAGGGAGGGATGGAGAGAGAGGAACCCTAACTCACCCCTGGGCCGGTTGGCTCAAGGCTGCTAATGGAGACCTACCTGACTGAACCTTATGGCGCTTTTCTACTACATGGTACCGGCTCTACTCTACTGTACTCTACTCTACTCTAATCGGCACCGGGTATTTTTTGGGGTTGCTTTTCCATAAGAGGATTGTACCGCCTCCGTGGTACCTTCTTGTCGTTGCGACGCAGCATGTTACTGCCGCGACGGCATCCTCTGTTATATCAAGTTTACTTTTTTCCATCGATTTTGTTAAATATTTGTTTTTAAATCAGGGCACGCGCACTACCATCACCACGTTATGGCACTAAAGTCCGCGAGTGTTTAATTGTAATTTCTGTTTGACATTATGGAATCACCACACACCGAGGATGTTAATTTACCGTTTTTTCCTTCATAACAAGTAAGCAAATAACGCATATGACAAAACAATTATTGTTTATTATCTTGACATTCAGGCTTCACGAAACATTTCACTTTGAAATTGAAGGCAAAACTCGCAGCAAATGCGCAAATCGCAGGAGATGGCAGAGTATTAGAATTTATCGCTTTACGATGCGTCATCTCATCTGATATAACGTTAAGACAAAAATGATTCGTCAACACCCGTAAAGTGATTTTTCTGTGTGATTTTCTTTAACAGGGGTAGCATCACATAACTTTCTCAAAGGGAATTACTAAGGGGAGCATAACCAGACACAATACCGTCACTTAATTTCGCCACGAACGGTGTCACAGGCAAAGAGAAACGCATTTCATGAATGTAGCAGCTTTGGTGAACAAGCGAAACCGTGTTTGAAAGGTAAGGCAATGCGCAGCATATCGAACAAGTAGCCTAAAACAATATAAATCGATGATCATAATAACTACGCTAATCTTAAGACTCATCAATCTAACTTGAATGAGATGTCCCGTGGTCGACTACGACTAAGTCGTCTTATACAGTGACGATTCTCTCTGACCAATCATTGGGCAGCAATGTTGCACGTCACATTTTAGTACCTACTAGTACCTGGTCGGCCGTTTTTTGGAACCCCAGGAGAGCAGGTACCAGAAAAAGTACATTCTAGTACCTGGTACCAGGTACTTTTTCCCTAATGGAATAGCAAAAAGGTGAGTAGAGTAGAATAGAGTAGAGCTGGTACCGTGTAGTGGAAAAGCGCCATGAGAAACTGGCCTCAGATCAGTGATGGCAGTCTAATCATGTAACAGATTGCAAGCCACAGAACACCAGGGGTGGTCTCCTGAAGCAGTAAGCCGATCCCTGCTTTTGTTGTATTCATCAGTCCTCGCTAGCATAGCTGGTAGCTCGATAGCCTGAGTCATATAGCCATAACTGAGTCATATAGTCATGTATGTGTGCGGCAATCAATTAACTTTCCATTTTTCTCCAATTCAGCTCATGATGTTAAAATTTCACTGTCTCACAGAGGGTTAAAGGTCCCCCGTTGTGTCACCAGGCACGCAGCCAAGTAGCCATTACAAACCATTTCAAAATCTGTTGAGGAAGTGACCGCCCAGAGGCAAGAGGGACCAATCAACCACAGCCAACCAGTCAATCAGTCCAATCGGTTATTCTCTGTGGTCCCCCCCTCCCATGTTTTGTCACAATTTTTTTGAAATGGCTTGTAATTGCTGATTTGGCTGTGGACCTGGTGACATGTTAGGGGACCTTTTCGTGGAGGAAATGGTAACATTGACCATTTAATAAAGTAGTGGGGAGTCTAGCTCTTGTGTTTGGGGTGACCATTTTCTGTGGGATTGGTGTTTGGACGTCTGCAGTGGCACAGGTTTCTAGGCGTCGGTGAATGGGTTCAGTGATTTATTTTAATTACAGTGCGCAGAGCCGGTGGGCGAAACGATGTGGAAACGCATCACAACCTCCCGGCTCTCCACAGAATGAGGTAATGAATGAGAAATGAAGGGATTCCCGCACGGACTCGGCAGTTTTAACCCCACTTGTATTTGCGCTGAAGCCTCTCAGGCTTGCACAAAGGCCCAGGCTGCTGATCTGGGGTACTGCTCACACACACTTCACAGTGTAATCCCCACACAGAGAGAGCCATTATCAGCTAATCTCATTTACTGAGCACCTCCAATAGTCTCCCATAAAAGGACATACTCACAGAAAGTGATTAGATGGGCCAGGGATTCATCAAAGGCCACACTGAAGCACTACCTGAGAAATAGCTCGGCTTGGATAATCCAATCCTGCTCTCTGTGTTCTATTCCTAAACCATTCGTCTTCTTCCAAAGACCATAAAACTGATGAAGATTTAGTTTCCATACGATTACTCTGATTAACAACCTTGGCTCTTTGTTGAGTGACCGAACTGTGCCAGTCTTACTTAGCAACTATGTAAATGAATAGAAGAATGTCCATTGATTTTGCTGTTATTTCAGTTTAATGGAATATTTCCCAACTTACCCAGTCAGGTTTCTTGTGCAATAGGGAACATGTTATTGTTGTTACCCAAAATTGCTGGTGACACACTACCTTTATGATGGCTGGAGTAAGGGAGTTTGTGGTCAAAGACTGGTATTTACTGTGAGTTTTCTAAGTACTTGAGCAGCGACAGTGTTTTGAGGGACCATATTTCCTAAAAGCTGTGGATGTGAGTAAACTGAAATTAAAGGTGACAGTCCACACTTAAATGTGAGGATTTATACATTCATATTCAATAAGCCATTTAGAAGGATCACCTCCCTTTAAAGTCATGTCCCAGAGCAAATACGAGCCATACCCACTGTGTGTTTCCATTTCAAATTAGCACCGTAATACTGTTGAACTGTTCATGCCATATGGGCAGCCTATAGAAACGTCACTGTTCAAACTGCTCTCTGACATGAAGTGTATTTTCCTACTTTAGACCGCAAACCCCCAAATAACCTTATACCTGCCACTGTAAGGCTGGTTACCAGAAAGTTCTGTTTGCGTTTAGAACATTATTCACTGCATATGAAAGCTGTTTCAACCAAATGGAAACAGACGCTAAAGCTGAAATAGTATCAAAAACCCCAGTGAGTGAGTTATCTCTATAGTGAAAGTTGGGGGTTTTCTTCTCTTCACTGTAGGTGCTGTGTCAAACTGAAAAGTATAATTGTCTCAGGTTTCCTCTGCCACATGGTAGATATTTAACGTTTAAATTGAAATAGTGGCCTATTTTAGAGCAGCGACCAAAATAGGGGCCTAAAATAGTGTGCTTCCTCGACTGCACGCCCGTGGGTGTACTGTTTTCAGTGTGTGTGTGTGTGTGGGTATGTGTGTGTGTTTGTTTATATGTGTTTGTATATGCCTAAGTATGGGTTCATGTGTACGTTTTTGCGTGTGTGTGTGTGTGTGTGTGTGTGTATGTATATGTGTAAAACATTTATGTGTGTGTGTGTGTGTGTGTGTTTATTTGTATGTGTGTGAGAGGTCCTGGCAGTACTTAGAGAGCCTTGTGTCTCGGCCAATCCCCTGGCGCTCTCTGTGGTTAGCCTCTGATGCTATACATAGCGCTCTGTGGTGTCTGTGGGGCTGTTTATAGCAGGGAGACGGTTCTAGCCTTGGGCAGCGAGGCCGGGTTTGAGCTTGGTCCCTGTAGGGCTGTGGCCGGCTTCAAGGTCTGAAGCTTGTGCCAGTGGCTCCACCAAGTGCCCCCATTCCCTGTCACCCCACACACACACACACACACACACACGCACACATCCTTGTACTTACATCTTTGTGAGGACATTACATTGACTTCCATTCATTCTTCCTGTGTCTCTACAGCCTTTCCCTAATCTTAACAATAAGCAATGTATGCCTAACCCAAACCCTTAGCCTAACCTTAACCTATCTCTAATTCTAACCTTACCCCTGACCTTAACTAACAAGTCACAATTTGCCTTTGTAGTTGTGAGGACTGGCCAAAATGTCCTCACTTCCCAAAAAAAGACTTCACTTTGTTGGTTAAAAACTCATGCCGGTCCTCAGTACATAGCAAGTACAAGAACACACACACACGCACGCACGCACACGGTTAGGGTCTCTCTGTAGGACATAGAGCTTCTGCTAACCGCTGCTAAATTTACCCCAGTTTTTGTTTTGTTTGTGTTCTTCTGTTAGTGGATGGGTGTGTATCAGTTAATGCTTGAGAACATTTTGTACAATTCAGAAATATCTGAATTGCTTGTGTGTTTACATGACTGTGCACGTGTGGCTACTTTTGAATCTTATTCTCATGCACATTGTTGTTTATGTTTTTATGTATGTGTTTTTTTCATGTATAGATTTGCAGGTGTATGTGTGAGTGTTTGCATGTCTGAATCTGTTTGTATGGGTTAGTTTTTGTGTGTATGCATGCGTGTGCGTGTGCGTGTCCTTAAATGCACGGCTCTGCATGTGACTCGGGGCATATGAGCTTGCCTTGGTGTGCGAGTGAGCGTTTGCTCGTCTGTGTGCAGATTGTGTTTGTGCGTGTTTGCCAGTGAAAGCCACTTTGTTCTGGGGTGAATCCAGTCCTAGTAAAGATCTCTCCTGCTCAGAAAAAGCCGGAGTCTGGCACCAGTCCAGACCTCTGGACTGAGGTAACCTCACCCCCCCACCCGCGGGACCCGGGGAGCGGGCGTGAAAATGTGGAGCAGAAGATACAGAGACCGCAGCTATCTCCATGGCAAAACCAGAAACATCTCAACCAGCATTACGGGCCTATTTTTCTGTCTGAAATCCTATTCCCCTTCAGTTTTTCCAGATGAAATTATTCCTTAAGAGGTGTGACATTTTCTCTCAGTGCAAGATGGGGTTAGTGACAATTACTGTGTCAAGTAAACTGTGACTGAAAACAATTTGATTTTTTTTTTGTACATATGACGAAAAAGTATGTTCTTAAATCTGATCATGAGACTAGAACACTAAAGGTTTATCTTTCTGTGTGTGTAACGAGTTCTCAGTGCTCACCTTCCGTCACGTTACTCAGAAACGTCTGACGTCTAGTTTCGTCCGGCAGCATTTGGAAGTCGAAACCGCTCTGAGATGCTAGTGGTTTTAGTGAGGGAGGAAGGCGTGTTAATAATGCGCAGTGTTGACCTTTTACATCCAGAGAGACGGGATTGTTTTTTTTTTTTTTTTTTTTTTGCTTTATTGTTTCATGATGGTGTTGAGTGAGTAATAGAGGTCTGTGAGAGGGGGGCATCATGGGCCCGAGCCGATCTTCGTTCTGCAGAGGGGCATTCCTGAGACCCCGTACTTCAGGAACAAGGCCAAAGTCTATGGCTGGATGGTTTAATGCTGCAAAAGTCTGCCTCAATAAGCGTTCTTGTCTTATTTAAGACTTTCAGTCTTATTTTTTTTTTGTCCTCTCTCTCTCAAGTTGAAATGTTTCCTTCTTTAAATTTCGCATGCTTGATAAGTGAAGTTTTCTTATCGTGTTGGCAGATGTTGGAGAGAATAAAAACAATCTCACCTCATTGGAAAATTTCTGTATAATTGAGGAAAACGCACAGGACTTTAAGTCTCGCTGTAGGAGTATATCGTCACCCTATTAAAATAATGGCCTAAGTCATTTTTTCAAGTTTTTGGGAAAACACAAAAAACATTATCAAAGCACAATCAAAAATGACTCAGGCCATTATTTTAATAAGGTGACGATATAAGAAAAAAAGAAAAAAGAGCGCTTCTGGTATCCCTAAAATCACCGGTGCTCATGGAAGGGAATGCTTCAGAAAAGGAGAGGAAAACTTATAACCAAAAAAACAATGGTATAAATAATCCAAGTCCAGGCACTCAAGATGGTTCCAAAAAATGTAAAAAGCCTGTAATCCATAGGGCTATGAACACATTAAAAATATACCAACGCGTATCGGCTTACGCCTTCTTCAGGGTGTAATCATTAAGTTTTCCTCTCCTTTTCTGAAGGGTGACGATATACTCGGAATATGACTTGTGTTAGATTTTGCAGTGTTTGGAGGGTGGGGGTGGAAGACGAGGAGCTGGTTAGCAGGAAGTGTTCAGGGCTGAAATCACACACAGAGAGCTGTGCATTGTGTGGCGACTTATTGTTCTGCATGCGCAAGGAAACTGCCAAGTTTCAATGCTCCTACATGTTCTTGTAGCATTTTCCTGTTCTTTGTGCGCATTTGTGCACGTACTTGTGTTTGTGCATGTGTATGTCTGTATCTGTATTCACGCTCGTTAGCGTGTTTTTTGTGTATGTCTGTGTTTGTATGTACGTGTGTATGTACGCGTGATTGCATATGCAGAAATTTGTGTACGTGTGCTTGTGTGCACCTGTCTCTGTACATGTGGGCATGTGCGCCTGTCTGTGTGTGTGTGTGTGTGTGTGTGTGTGTGTGTGTGTGGGTTAGAAAGAGAGAGAAGGAGTGGCTAAAAGAGTGTGTGTCACTGATTCTGCCCCTCATGATACAGAACCTCTTGTGTTTTCAGCCACTGTAGAACTAAACCACACATGCGTGGCCCAAACACACAAGCACCAAACACGCAAGCCCCAAACAGACGAGCCCCAAACAGTTGAACTCCAAACACACGAGGCCCAAATACATAAGCACCAAACAGACGAGCCCCAAACAGTCGAGTACCAAACACACGGGCCCCAAACAGTCCAACCCCAAACACACGAGGCCCAAACACATAAGCACCAAACAGACGAGCCCCAAACAGTCGAGTACCAAACATATGAGCCCCAAACAGTCCAACCCCAAACACATGAGCCCCAAACAGATGAGCCCCAAACAAACGAGCCCCAAACAGTGGAGCCCCAAACACACGAGGCCCAAACACATAAGCACCAAACAGACGAGCCCCAAATAGTCGAGCCCCAAACACACCAGCCCCAAACAGTCGAGCCACAAACAGTCGCTTAGGAGACTAGGCTGCTGCGGCATTCGCTCATAAATACCCTCCACATATCATTGTGTTCCTGTCCTCTGTACGCTGACGGGGAGCCAGCCAGGAGATATGAATAGCACCTTTGTCTGCTGGAATACAGTTGCTTCTGGTGCTGTGGGGGGGTGGAGGGGTGCAGGTAATTTCGCAACCAGAGGGGGGACTGTGGAATCAGAGGCGTTTGGCAGAGGGAGGCGGCAGTGCTGGAAATTATCTTTAGGTATTACAGTGTGGGGTGGGGGGCTGCGTTGGATGTGATGGACAGGTAGGACATGTTGTCATAGCTCCCTATTAGATCTGGTTTTGATACAGGTGCACTGATAGCTTTAATCCTGAAGACCGGAGACAACTATTGCTCTGCCCTTCAGTCTCCGTTTAAAAACTTGGTCTAGAATTTTCCTATAACTGCAACCACACTAGACTGGACTACTTGGGTGGACTCAAAACAACAAGAGAGGAATTTTCATTCATTTCAATAGGGTGGGTGCTTATTGGGTGGTCCATGATTCACTGTACTTGTGGTGTGTGTATGTGTGAATGTATTGCGTGTGTTTGGCTATGCATTTGTGAAAATGAGTGTGTGCTTGTGTTTGTGTATGAATTTGTATGTGTGCATGTGTGTGTCCCTGCATTTGTGAGTGTTTGTGTGTGTGTGTGTGTGTGTGTGTGTGTGTGTGTGTGTGCACATGCATGCCAGGTTGTGTGTGTCCATACGCATAACACCAGTGCTGTGTGCTGAAATGGCTCAGTGTGAATAAACAGCAGATTTAAGATGTTTGCATATATGTATGAGGTCTGACATTGATGCTTTGCCAGGTAGATATTTGATCCTGTTAAATTTCACCTCAGACAAAGATGTCTTTGTGGACGGCTGTCTGAGCGGCAGGTGATAAACAGTTAACCGAAACACTTCGCCCCAGCCCGACTCGTGCAGCTGCAGCTCTCTGCCGAATATTTGCGGTCAGCGCGAGATGTTAACTGAAGCCTTCTTGGACATGAAAACCTGCAACTGTTTCAGGATGATGTTTCCATTGTTTTGGGCCAAAGCGTTTGCAGACAGCGAAGAACTGCAGCCAGGGGAGTCTGCGAGTCCAAAACACGAGGACTGAGGGAGAGAGAGAGAGAGAGAGAGAGGGGAGGAGGGGGGGGAGAGAGTGGGAGAGAGGGATGGAGGGAGAGAGACAGAGAGGGAGAGACAGGATGAGCAAGAGTTCAAGATCAGCTCTACACTTTGTTTGAAAAGCAATAGGAAAAAAAGAGTACCCACAAATCACCAGTAATGATTAATACCAAAGAAGCTAAATAAAAGGCAGTAGACTGGTGGAGAAAATGGATTGAATGAGAGGAAGACAGACTAGCTAGAGAGTGTGTGAGAGAGAGAACGAGAGAGAGAGAGAAGAGAAGAGAAGGGAGCCAGATTAAATTGAATGTTATGTACTCCGGGGGTACGTGCCGAGTCTGAATTGGAAACAGTAGAGCTGGGGCGTGGTGTGAGATTATAGCTGCTGTATGAGCCAGCTCTGTTCAATATCTGTATGGGTACGCAGCCAACAGCCCCCGGCCTCTCCCGCCAGCACTGGGAAATTAACCCTTTAAAGGAAAGAGATGACACATTTGCGCTTGTCGTGTGCTTAACTGAGCATTTTAATGTTTATCTCACACTCTGGCCTGGTGAGGAAAAGCAGGAAAATTCTCAAAAACTGGTTTTGAACTTTGAAAAGCCCAAATGTCTTCAATGGGCCTGGGCTGCAGTGAAGTTTAGCTGCAGAATCTCAGTCAGGCCTGGGCCTTGGCAGTGGAGGAGGAATAAAAATGAAAGAAGATGATATTTTAGAGATGATCCAGATGTCAGGATGGAAAAAACATTTCAGAATCAATCCACATTTAATGATTTAAACCCTTTTTTTTCGACCTGAAATTAAGGTCAGTTGGAAGCTCGCAGTCCACGGCAAGAAAATACTCTTGAGCTGTTTATGCTGTGTGTGCGGTAAGCAGACAGATTCAAAATGAATTACTAATTGACACCGTCCAGTCACAGAGGAGAAAAAAAAAAAAACAGATGTAAACCAAACACTGAACACAACACAAAAAGAAAACCACATCACTTATTCTGTGAGTGAACTCAAATGTCTGAAAAGCGAGTTAGAATGGCATTGGGCCCTTGAAAGAGAATGTACTGCGGCAGAAAATATTAACATGGTGAAATGTGTTAAAAAAGACAAATTCAACGTACTCTCAGCATGCACAGTTGGGCCATTGTGACTGGCTGTCACCTTGGCTTTAAAGACCTGGCTGCCCAATGAGGAGAGGCCAAGCTCCTGATGCCGTCTTCAGGAGAAGGGAACTGAGCTCCTCGTCCTTCTTAGAGAGAATACTAACCTGAGAGATGAAAGACAAAAAAATTCTTCCCTTATTTTTTTTTGGCCAGACCGTCTTACATCTGCAAATGTCTGTAGCTGAGTAAGTGAGCAACTGACAGACTGATGGACAGATGGATGGATGGACCTTGTTTTTCTTTGTGCCAAATTTCCAGTGCTTCCTGGTCAGGAAATACTTCTAATCCCCTTGGAAGAAAAAAATATGGGGCACAAAATTAGGCGCAACATTGTCACTGCCTCTCTGGCAGAAAGAAATGCTGAGAACATGGGAAAAAATGCTGCAAGAGAGGGATTTAAAGAGAAATGGAGAGTGAAAGAGATGGAGGAGGACAGAGATGAGAAAGAGAGGGATAGAGGTATGGATGGACATTGGTGAGATCAGAGAGTTAAGAGAGGAGATATGGGCACTGAAAGGTCAGTGAGCAGGTGGATTTCACTGGGTTGGCTGACAGTGCTGTTAGCAGCAGAGCAGCAGAATTCGCCATCACCAATACTGAGAGATCCAGTGATTCTGTCTGAGCGACACACAGAGCCTGAGAAGGTGAGAGGGCAGGACCTGTATTTATGAATGGTGTGAAGTTTAATGGGGGGGGGCGATGATGGAGAGGGAGAGGGAGAGGGAGAGAGAGAGACATGGAAAGAGAGAGAGCGGCAGGAATGAGGTGAAATAGTTTGGATGCCAGACCTACATCTGGCCGTCAGCAGTGGGAGAATAACGATGAGGGGGTGTGCTTTATTTCACTGTTTTTCGTAATGGAAAGAGAAGCTGCCCGTAAGGAGTACTTCTGGGAAGGGGAGGGGGGTGGGGGGTGTCTCCGGCCCTGTCGCGTGTCACGGACCGCATACCGTAATTCCACCGCCCCCCCTCCCCCTCCAGACTGTACTGGGCACTGCGTACTCCGGTGTACCAGGACGTCCTGTCCCAAACAGTCCACTTATGTTCTCCTCTCCCTCAAAGGCACGCACACACTGAGACAGGAGCCAGTTTGGTGTCTGGTTGAAACCATTTGTGTGGGTATTGTGTGTGTGAGTGTGGACTGGGCAGGTTGCTCTGACCTGACTGTAGGCTTTCAGGGGCTTAGTGGCTGTGGATTGGTGGTTCTGGATGGGTGGACTGGGGTGCGGTGATGTTAGGTGTGAGGATGTGGATCTGGTGAAGCTGAGGTTATATCGAGTGACGTGCTGATTCACACGTACAGTCACCACCAGAATTTGTGGCGTGCGGACACATTTTTTGTTATTTTGATTCTGTACTCTAGAGTTTTCAGTTTGAAAGGATACAATGACACTGAGGTTGAAGTGCAGACTGGCAACTATAATTTGAGGGTGTCTACGATCGATTTTTCATGGATATCAGATGAACTGTACTCATTAGCACACTCCGGCGCATGAGCACAAAGGTACATCCGTATAACATTACTGACTGACATGTACACATATACACACCTGCACACACAAACACGGACATGCACAGACTGACACACACATGCTGTTCTTTTATACTCTCACACATATAAGCACACAGAGAGCGAGAATTGAGATAAGCACTCACGGGCACTCATGCACTGCAAAAAGGTTCTGTCTTAACAACTCTACTATTTATTACTTGCCGGAATCTCGCATTCCGCAAGTATATTACTCTGTTCGTTTGTTACTTGCCGGAATCTCGGATTCCGCAAGTACGTTACTCTGTTCGTTTGTTTGTTTGTTTGCACTGTGGCGTCCACAGTTTCAGCTCAATTTAGCTCATATTTCATGGTCAACATAGGACAGGCACTGGGCAGGCACTGCACTATTTTGGTGAATCTAGGTCAAAGGTCAAGGTCACACAAAAGGTCAAAAGCACATAAGAAGCCCTATCTTCGGTTCTAATCGATGTAGACACTTCAAACCAAGTGCATATTGTTGATAAACGAAAGGTATATCTTACTTGACCTAGGAATCAAGGTCAAAGGTCAAGGTCAAGGTCACACAAAAGTTCAAAAACACATAAGAAGCCATATCTTTGGTTCTAATCGTCGTAGAGACTTCAAACCAAGTGCATATTGTTGATAAACGAAAAGTCTATGTTACTTGACCTAGGTACTGCACAATTTTGTGAATCTAGATCAAAGGTCAAGGTCACACAAAAGGTCAAAAACACATAAGAAGCCATATCTTCGGTTCTTATCGTCGTAGAGACTTCAAACCAAGTGCATATTGTTCATAAACGAAAGGTCTATCTTACTTGACCTAGGAATCTAGGTCAAAGGTCAAGGTCACACAAAAGGTCAAAAACACATAAGAAGCCATATCTTCGGTTCCAATCGTCGTAGGCTCTTCAAACCAAGTGCATATTGTTCATAAACGAAAGGTCTATGTTACTTGACCTAGGTACTGCACTATTTTGGTGAATCTACATCAAAGGTCAAGGTCACACAAAATGTCAAAAACGCATAAGTGGCCATAGCTTCGCTTCTAATCGGTGTACACACTTCAAACCAAGTGCTTAATTTGTTGATAAACTCAAGGCCTGCATTACCTGACCTAAGCACTGCACTATTTTGGTAAATTTAGGTCAAAGGTCAAGGTCACCCAAGCAGCGCTCTATTCTGGTTTATTTTTTTGCTCTGTCTGTCTGTCTGTTTGTGTGTACTCTATAGGCCACAATTTTCACATTATCTTCTCCAAACTTGGTGACAACATTGACTAGCCTTGTGGCTAGAGACCAGTCTCTTTTCGAGGCCAAAGGTCAAAGGTCAAGGTCAAGCTCACCAGAAAGGTCCAGAACACATTTTGGTTCATAACTTCGCTACTATTACAGCTAGAGACTTTAAACCAACTCCGTTCCGTTCATTCTGTTTCAGAGATCTGTGCATGATTTCGGCAAGTCGTCATTCTATGAATGACCTTTCATTTATTTTATTTATTGGTTTATTATTATGAGGACAGTCCCCATCAATTAACTGTCACAACAGTAAACTGGGCTGCTTTAGCTAACATGGCTAATTTTCAACTGTCGTCCCCGGCCAGCTGACAATAAGGCACCCTAAAAAATAAAAAACACAGGACAATTGGAAAATTGGAATGGGAAAAAGGGGAAGGAAACAATACAATACAATACAATACAATTCAAAGTAAGTACAGGTGAGCACAAATACAAACAAAATAAATGACTTGAAAGCACAAGCATAACACAAGCACAGGCACAAGTACAAACAATGATGCAAAATATATAAACATAATAGGTACAAACACAAACAGGTTAAGGGGTCAAAGTAGCGAACTTAAAAGCAGAAACAGTTATGCAAGTCATGCAGTAAAAACAATTCTAGAAAACAGGGAACAACAGGATATTCACAACAAGTCATCTTAAAAACATGCAGATATGCAGGTGGTTAGCAAAGACAGAGGGGCAGCATCAATGATCATGTCACATGCTACACACATACACCACATTCAAAAAATATTAATGTAAGCAGTTGTAATTATTAGCAAACCATGTTTTTAGATATTTTGTAAAAGTGGAGAAAGTGTCTATGTCTTTAATGTGGGCGGGTAGTGAGTTCCAGTTTTGTATGGCTGTTACAGAGAATGACAATTGACCAAAAGTACTTTTTCTAAATGGGACTAAAAAGTCACCACGAGTAGTGCTCCTGGTAGTATGATATGTGCTGTTACGTTGCGTTATGAGTGACTGAAGAGGAGGAGGAGCTAGGTTGTGCAAGATTTTATAAACTAGACAGATGTTCCTGTATTTTATTACATCTTCCCAGCTCAGAAGTTTGTGTTTGTTTTCAATGATACAATGATGGGAGCTGTTAGGCTTCTGATCCAAAACTTTAAGGGTTTGCTTATACAGGGTAGCCAGTGGCTTTAGAGTAGAGCTGTTAGTTTGTCCCCAGCTTGTAAGACAGTATGCTAGATGCGACATGATCATGGCATCTATAATATAATAGTGAAGTGGACTCTGTGTGCGTGCGTGTGTGTCCGGTGTGTCCAGCCAACCATTATGCACCATTATGATGTCATCATGTTCCTATGGTGTTTCCATAAAGACATCACATGACCAAGCCAATTCGTCCACAAGAGTCCTGAATCCCAAGCCAGTTCATCCACAAGAGTCCTCAATCCCAAAAAGCAGATGCCAGGCCGCAAGAGAAAGTAGCGCGTAAGGTCTACGCGCCAGGCCGCTTGTTCATATATAATTTGGCAGCACTAAAGGTCATTGTGTTTCTTATGTACTTAAAATTGGCCAACTTAAACTTCACTCTCTGACTCACTGTTTTTATGTGTGTTTTGAATGACAGATTGGAGTCAATAATGATACCCAGATATTTAACTTGTGGTACAATAGCAATATTTTGACCTGAAATTGTACATTCGGCATTAAGTTACATTGTCTTTTAGTAAAAAACATTCCTAATGTTTTATTAACATTAAGTTGAAGACATGAACGGTTTAACCAACTAGTGATCTTCTCCATGGCGGAGGTGAGTTTTGCAGCGGCCAGCTGTTTTGTCCTAGCATGGGTGTATATCACAGTGTCATCAGCATATAATTGTGTTTCTACATCAGGGCACACAGATGGCAGATCATTAATATATATCGCAAAGAGAAGAGGGCCAAGTATAGATCCTTGTGGCACCCCAATGCACAAGTCACAAGCTGGTGAAAGTTGGTTGTTGACAGTAACATGTTGTCTTCTACCAGTTAAGTATGACTCAAACCAAACTCAGTGCTAAAGGGGAGAAATTAAAAGCAGACAGTTTGGCTATAAGGACCTTATGGCTGACCGTGTCAAAAGCTTTGCGGAGGCCTAAAAATACTGCAGCCAGAACACCTCCCCCATCGACCATTGCTTGGACCTTTTCTGTAAACAAGCAGTTTGCCGTTTCGGCAGTATGATGAGCCCTGAAGCCAAACTGCACCGGATGAAGGTTAAATTCATTGTTATTTAAGAAGAGAACAAGCTCCTCCGATACCCACTTCTCAGGAACCTTGGATATCGCAGGTAAAATGCTAATTGGGCGGTAATTGCAGACATTGTGAGGGTCATCTGACTTGAAGATAGGAGATACAATCACAGTTTTCCTAGCACTTGGAAAGGTCCCCTGTGATAGTGACAAGTTAATAATATGTGTGATGGGGCGGATTAGTTATTCTTTCAGAGATTGAAGCATTTGCAAATCCATACCATATATATCCTTAGCTGTTGAGGTTTTTAGAGAATTAATAATTGCTTTAGTTTTTAGCTCAGAGATGGATTGAATGGAAAAAAAAGTTTTGCTTTCATCAACTCTAAAATCAACTGTTTTCTGCAGTTAAAGCGAAATTCTGTGCAATTTCAGCAACAGAATTGATAAAATATTCATTGAAAGCTACAGCAATATGTGCTGGGTCTTGCACCAGTTTATCTTCCAGTTGCGACTTCTTATTTTTTCCCTGTCAAGTACAAAATAGTAGCTTATAATAAGTTACCATGTTCTTGACTAGTGAAATTTTCCTAGCCCATGGACAAATCTAGAAATGAATCAAATTATCTCACCTCATTAGCAGAATTTTTTATCTTATTTAGGGAAAATAGTGGGAAATAAGAATTAATAAATAATTGAAAAAATAAAAGTAATAGTAATTGGCAGGAGTAGAAGTGTTAATGGTTGTAATTGAAGTGGTACTAGTGGAGTACCTCTGTAGTGGTAATATATTAGCCAGAGTGATATCATAAGTATTGCTAGCAGTTGTAATAACAGCAGTAATATGGCAGGCATTAGCTGCAGTGGTTGTAGCAGCAGACAGCAGTGGACATTAGAGCTCAGGTTTACATTAGCACTGAGGGGAGGCTCTCCGCTGGCTGCTGTGCTTCAGATTGGCCTCATACTGGTGAACAGGATGAAGAATAGCAGGGCTGGGTAATTATGCATTAAGTGGGGCTCATATATCACTGCACTGAGGCCTTGGTGATAAAGCTAGCTGCACTGTACATGTGTATGTGCGCGTTTGTGTGTTTGTACATGAGTGTGTGGTGAGTGGATGTGTGTATTTGTGTGCGTATGTGTGCGTGTGTGCGCGCGCGTGTGTGTGTGTCCGCGAATTAGTGTGTGGCGTGTGGATGTGTCTACGTGTGCGTGTGTGTGTGTGCATGTGTGGTGTGTGGATGTCTGTGGGCACGCGCACGTGTACAAGGATGTGTGTGTGAATGTATTTGTGTGTATATATGTTTGTCAGTGTGTGTGTGTGTGTGTAGGACAGATGTACAGAAGTAGGAGCGCAGGAGGAGTGCAGGAGGAGTGTGTGAGCATGGGTGTGTTTGTGTATGTTTTTGTTTGTTTCTATGTATATTTGTGTGTGTGTGTGTGTGTGTGTGTGTGCGTGTGCGTGTATATCAACAGTGATTGCAGGCCCAGGCTTCATTTATTGCTCTGTTAGCCTGTGACTCAAGTACCATCAGAGTTTTGTACTTTTGCGATAACAGGGTAGCAGTGGGTAATTTGTTCGGGCTCTGGGGCTGTGTGTTTGGGTTCTGCAGGGCCGATTCCTCCGTGTGGGTCAGCCTTGACCCGAATGGGCCCGACCAATGCGCAGCAGGGAGGCAGGTTTGAACCCCGGTGCACGTTGTTATGGACGCTAACGCGAGGACGATGGCCCAGCACGATGGTGTTAGCTGGGGATGGGGGATAGTGGCCAGTTACGAGACTGCGGATTGAGTTCACCTCTGCGTTGCTCCTGCGCTGAGCCGGCAGAATCGAGACGCGAAAGAGGAGAAGAGAAAAAACTGCTTTAAATGAGGGTCGTGCCCCGCTGGAATACTGTACGGGTGAAAAGTGCAGCGTCTGGTCGGGACGCCCACACAGATGGGGCGTTTAACAACTGTGGCAAGGGGTAACAGGGGAGAGACACCCCCCACCCTCTGCTTGTGCCGTGTCTCCTATTCCTGCAGTTGGCTAACAGAGCCCCTGGATTACCTACATTACATGCTGACCTCAGCTCCTGCAGGTGGGCCAATCAGGAGCTGTGTTACATTACAACCTCAGGGACAGCTTTACTTTATAATCTGACCCCAGGATCTCAGGCTGGACCAATCTTGGACCCTGTTACATTTCAGTTTGATCCCATACCCGCTGGTGGGCCAGATCAGGAGCTGCGTTATATTACAGCCCGTTTAAAGCCTCACTGGATGTACAACCCCAATTCCAAAAACGCTGGGATGCTGCGTAAAATGTAATGCAATGCAATTGCAGAATGCAATGATTTGCAAATCTCATAAACTGACATTTTATTCACAGTAAAACATGGACAGCATATCAAATGTTAAAAGTGAGACATTTTACCATTTCATGAAAAATATTAGCTCATTTTGAATTTGATGGCAGTTACACATCTCAAAAAAGTTGGGACAGGGCCATGTTTACCATTATTTAGTATCCCCTCTTCTTTTAACAACAGTCTGTAAACGTCTGGGTAAGTGAGGAGACCAATTGCTTCAGTTTTGGGAGAGGAATGTTGTCCCACTCTTGTAAGATGTAGGATTCAAGCTGCTCAACAGTCCTGGGTCTTCTTTGCCGGATTTTTCATTTTATGATGCGCCAAATGTTTTCTATTAGTGAATGGTCTGGACTGCAGGTATACCAGTTCAGCACACAGACTCTTCTACTGCGAAGCCATGCTGTTGTGATGGATGCAGTATGTAACACGTAGAGGAGTAGACCAGACGCGCTCAAAGCCCGCTATGGAAAAGGACTATAGAGGTGCTCAACAGCATGGACAGTCAATGCAGAAAAAAGCGCACCTTACCGAAAAAAACCACATAGGACTATTTTGGTAAAAAGCAAAAGCTGGTGCTCCAGCTTTTGCTTTTTTCCGAAATAGTCCTATGTGGTTTTTTTCGGTAAGGTGCGCTTTTTTCTGGATGCAGTATGTAGTTTGGTATTGTTTTGCAGAAATATGCAAGGCCTTCCCTGAAAGAGATTTTGTCTGTATGGATACATACGTTGTTGTAAAACCTCTATATACTTTTCAGCATTGATAATGCCTTTCCAGATGTGTAAGCTCTCCACGCCATAGGCACTAATGCAACCCAATACCATCAGAGTTGTAGGCTTTTGAACTGTGCGCTGATAACAAGCTGGATGGTCCCACTCCTCTTTAGACCGTACGCCACGGCGTCTGTGGTTTCCTAAAAGAATTTCAAATGTTGATTCATCTGACCACAGAACAGTTTCCCATTCTGCCTCGGTCCATTTTAAATTAACTTTGGCCCAGAGAAGACGGCGGTGTTTCTGGATTGTGTTCACATACGACTTTCTTCTTTGCATGATACAGCTTTGGCTTGCATTTGTAGATTGCATGGCAAACTGTGTTCACAGACAATGATTTCTGGAAGTGTTCCTGAGCCCATGCAGTGCATTCCAGAGCAGAATCATGCCTGTTTTTAATGCAGTGCCACCTGAGGGCCTGAAGATCACGAGCATCCAATATTGACCTTCGGATGTGTCCCTTACGCAAAGAGATTTCTCCAGATTTTCTGAATCTTTTGATGATTTTATGTATTGTAGATTCAAAGTCATCGCAATTTTACATTAGGAACATTTTTCTGAAATTGTTCCACAATTTTTAGAGGCAGTTTTTCACAGATTGGTGAACGTCTGCCCATCTTTACTTCTGAGATACTCTGCCTCTCTAAAATGCTCTTTTTATACCCAGTGATGTTACTGGCCTGTCGCCAATTAACCTAATTAGTTGAAAAATGCTCCTCCAGCTGTTTTTTATTTGTACCACGTACTTTTCCAGCCTTTAGTTGCCCCTCTCCCAACTTTTTTGAGATGTGTTGCCGCCATCAAATTGAAATTGAGCTAATATTTTTCATGAAATGGTAAAATGTCTCGCTTTCAACATCTGATATGTTGTCTATGTTCTGTTGTGAATAAAATATGGGTTTATTTGCAGGATTTGAGAGATTTGAGGGGTTTGCAAATCATTGCATTCTGTTTTTATTTACAATTTACACAGCATCCCAACTTTTTTGGAATTTGGGCTGTATCTATCAGACGCAGCCTGGTTACTGTGGCTACCTGAAGCTGAGCTCTGAGTGATTACACTGCATAGATAGCCCCACCCACTTGTCAGAGCACTTGTACAGCAAAAGCGGTGGAATTAGGCAATGCTCAGTCCTGCCCCCAAATACACACACAAGCACACACACTTGTACACACAAGCACATGCACACACGTGTATACAAGCACATAAACACGTGTTTACAGTGAAACACTTCTCATACACAGGAGGAGGTATGCACTAATACATGCATGTGAGCAGACATACAATCACATGCACACACACTGACAACTCACACACAGATACTTTTTCCTGTCCCCTTTGGCTCTGCAAATTTTTGGCAAAAACAAGCTCTTGAATTGGAAGGGGAAACAGGTTTAGTCAGGCTCACACCTGCTTACTTTACCCCCCTAACACACACGCACACAAACACACACACACACACACCCTGACTGTCCCTCTCAGGCATAAGTCAGCAGTAAAGTGAGACCGAGACACAGTTTGGGGTGACAAGGCTCATTCAGAGGAGACAGGAGGAAACTGTAGATTAGAGGTCTCCAGGGGATTTTATCCCCCTCTGATACAGGGAGAACCCCCCCAAATTCCACCCACCCACAAACCCCACCCCAAACCCCACCCACCCTCGAACCCCACCCCAAACCCCACCCCACCCCACCCCCTCAGGCTCAGAGGCATCTCTTCACTGTATTCCATATTGGACAGAAATGTGTTTCGGGAGACGTGGGGCTGGTGCACATGCTCTCATTGCGAATATTTCTTTAAGCGTTTTCTTCCCAAAAATAGGCCATGGCTGCGTGTTCCAGGTTAAATATTTTCAGATGTTTTATTTATTTATTTATTTTTGATAAAGCATAGGGTTGAAAAACACCATGCTTGGGTCTTTCGTATATAAAAGTGGGTTTGATAAAGTAAGGGAAGAGAATTGATTTGATTTGAAGACGGTGAAATAGAGGAAGCGGACTGTGGATGGGGGCGGGGGGGTTGAGGGGCAGTCACATGACCCAGGATTGGTCTGACCTCACCTGCAGTCCATCTGCAGCATATTACTATGCACTGTAAAGCTGGCCAGTGTTGTGATCGTTATGAGATCAGTGCATCATGTGACGAAAGAGCAAGCGACGCGGCTCCGAATTTCACATCTCCAAATAAATGAGCTGTCTTTTCATATCAGATAAGTAGCTAGATAAGTAACCTTGGCTTTTTATTTTCTTTGTTTTATTCTTTTACTTTTTACTTCATTTTATTCTTTTACCACATTCTTATTGTTCCTTTTTACTGTTTTTATTTTTTTTTTATTTTATTTTATATGTCTATGGTGATTATCTTGTATCTTAATTCATGTACAGCACTTTGGTCAACTGAGGTTGTTTTAAATGTGCTATATAAATAAACTTTGATTAATTGATTGATTGATTGATATTCTCAGAATGTGTGTGGATGCTTCTGCGTGAGTGCAGGTGTGTGTGCATGTATAGATGAGTGTGTTTGTGTGTGTGTGTGTGTAGATGAGTGTGAGTAGGTGTGTGCGCACGTGCATGTCCATTTGTGAGAATGCATATGAATGTGGATGTGTGTGTTTTGATGAGTGTGTGCGTGTGTGTGTGTGTGTTGATGAGTGAGTGAGTGTGTGTGTGTGTGTATTGGTGAGTGTGTGTGTGTAGGACAGATGTACAGAGGTAGGAGCGCAGGAGGAATGCAGTGATGACAGCAGAAGTGGTCCTTCAGGTCTCTCTGGCCCCTGATGAAGAGGGTGTGGGGGGGTTAGTGAATTAGAGGAGCACGCGACCCACGCGTGTTTAGGGCTCTCTCTCCACCTCTCCCTCGCTCTTTCTTTCTCTCTCTGTCCTTCTCTCTTCATCTCTCTCTCCCTCTCTCACTCTCCATCCCTCAGCCCCTCGCTCGCGTGCTGTTTTCCTCTCGGGCAGTGTTACGTGCGAGCTGCAGTGGAAACATGTGGGATCGCTCAGCGCTGAGACTCGGCCAGCATCTGATTTTCCAGAGTTTTCCGACACTCACCCCCACCTGCTGGGGAGGGGGGGACCAGAATGGCCTGTAGAGCTTATTACACACAAAATCATTCTCATACCGGGGTCTTTATAAACTTCAGTCCTGTGTGTGTGTGTGGTGGGCTTGAATACATGCATGTCTGTTTGTTTGTTTATTTGTTTGTTTGTTTGCATGGCTGTGTTTTTGTGCGTGCTTGCATATGTCTCTGTGTTTGTGGTCTCTGGTTATTGAAAGTCACTTTTTTGTGCATAACATTGACATTCTCAGCAATCGCATCATTGTGCCATAACTAGTAATAACTGCAAGTGAGCATTTTTGTGTGTTTGTGTACGTGCACTGATCTTGCGTGTGTCTGTGTGTGCGTGTCTGTGTGTGTGCGTGTGTGTATGAATGAATGCGTGCCTGTTTGTGTGTGCGCGTATTTACCTGTTCGTGTGTATGTGTGCGTGCATGCGTGCCGATCTTGCTTATATGAATGCTTGTGTACATTCCTGTGTGTGTTTGTGTGTGTATGTGTTTGTGCATGCCAATCTTGCATGCCTGCGGGCATGCATGTGTGTATGTGATTCCGTGTGTATTCACACAGAGCAGCAGGCCAGGGTTGACACCAACACCAGCCCTTTCGTCAGTGAAACAGAATCTTCGTGTGATTGGTTGGTGGTTAATCACAAGTATTGATGGAACTCCGCACCATCAGATCCCTGCTTCCTGTTACAGATCTATAAACAGCAGGTGGGAGGGGCCTGAAAGCTCAATAACGAGATGGAGGACCGTGTTAATCAATGCTGTCCCGGTCACATGGGCTGCCTCCTCCTTTTCAGGGCCCGCTCTCTTCCCCTGAGGGCTCTTGTTATGCTGGGAGTGCATCACTGTCCCAGCCTAACTGTCTGATTTACCCTTCCCCTGCACCCCCCAGCACCTGTGCAGTGCCCCTCCCCTAGGTTTGTTCTGCACGGCTCCAGTGGTCATTTACGCCCACTCGTTAATTGGGAAAAGTCATTTCCTGATCAAAAAGGGCATTTTACAATGGGCTGGCTCTTGTTTTGGCAGAGGGTGTGTGCCTGTGTGCGTGTACACGTGTGCATGTGCCTGTCTCTGTTTTGGCCCTTGTAATATATTCTATATATGTTGGCCTAAATAAAGAATTAAAATTTGTTTTTGCCATCCATCTTCTCATAAAGACGCGCAGTCAAAACAAAAGAATCAGAAAATAAACAGTTTTCTCTTTGCAGGGCTGAATTGTCCGGACGCCTGAGTGCGAGGTGCTTACGTGAGTCGCACTGTTTTCTGGCAAATATAACACATTTTCTATTTGTTTGTTTGATCAGAATTGAAAGATTGCTGTTTGTAACTGTCATACACTGGGCCTGCAGCTTATATTTACTGAGGCATTTACACAATGGTTATTTGATCAATGGTGTGAAACTGTATCATATCTGAACATGAGCATGAGCCCAACTGCCTCTCCAACAATGGTTTTCTATTCCTGCGGCAAATGAAAACTCTTTGCACAGTGTCTGTATATGGAATAGATATGATGCGTAAACATTGCGTATGATAAAATATGATGTGTGTACATTCTGAGGTTTTGGGCGTATGGCTATGATTTGAGTGGGTTTTTTTTTTTTATTAACCTTTATTTAACCGGGTAATTAGCCCATTGAGATCTAGGACCTCTTTTGCAAGGGAGACCTGGCCAAGAAAGGCAGCAACACATGTCTGTAACATAAAATTAAAAACAATACACACAACATTGAGAAGCAAAAATGGAGCAAAGTATAGGGCAGATAAACAAATAATAAATAGTGATCATTTAAAATGCAAATTTTTGATGACACTGATGATATGTAAGTTCAGTAACACTGTCCAATGGATTTACATTCAAGGTCCTTTAAAATCATAGCGAACGCATCATAAGTAATTAATTCTGGCAGTTTTAAATCTTTTTGAAGGGTGTTCCATGTAAAAGGTGCAGCATATTTGAATGCTCTTTTTCCCAACTCTGTGCGGACACGCGGAACAGTCAATTGCACAGTATCCTTTGAGCGAAGGCCATGTTGGCTTTGGCTTCTCAGGATATATGTACATAAGTATGAAGGGACCTGCCCAAGGAGAGTTTTAGAAATAAAACCCAACCAATGCATACGTCTGCGTACATACAAAGAAGGCCAAACAGATTCTGCGTACAAGATACAGTGGTGGGTGAGATGTTTACTTCCAATGTCAAATCTTTAAGCGCAATGATACACAGAATCCAGTGATCGCAAACTTTGGGCTGAAGCATCCATGTATAACACATCCCCGTAATCTATCAAAGGCAAGAAGGTTGATGATACAAGATATTTTCTGACTCTAAATGAAAAGCAGGATTTGTTTTGAAAGTAGAAGCCTAATTTCACCTTTAGCTTAGAAACCAGATTGGCAATGTGAGACTCAAAAGATAACTGCCAATCAATGACAAAGCCCAAGTACTTATAACTGGATACCAGTTCAGGGGGTGATTCTGACTCTCCCAGTAGATAATAAATTGAGCACTGTCCATGCGAAGTCTGCACACAGGTTTAGGAGCTGTGCGTTGCTTTTTATGGGTTTGTCTTCCCTCAATTGATCAGGGCTTTCACAGTGACTCATTGGGGCCGTTGCTTTATGGCTGTAATTTAACCCTTTATTGTGTTTTAACCGCGCGCGAACAGATGTGTTTACACTGCGTTTATGCTCGTCATTAATGGCCTGTCCGCGAGTTGTCATCGCTACGCATTGTGATCAGAGCTTCTAGGTTGCTAAGGACGTCTGGCTTGCTGACTCCGCCCCTCGCATGGAATGGGCGGGGTTACGTTAAGTCTGAGGCTGCATTCGAATCGTCTTTTTTGCTTAGGAAAGTTCCTAACTCCTAAAATAATTATGACCCGGAAGTATTTACATGCCAGCCATGATAAGTGTGTTTGAATTCCTTAAATGTAAAGGAAAGGCGCTTCAATGCTTCCTAACTTATCAACTTTAGCATAACGCACGCTGAACCATCTTATACGAAAAGAAAGGAGATCACACTATCCCACAATTCAGAGCAGCGGCAATATTTAAAGCCACAATCATCCATCCGGCCAATCAGGAAAACAAACGACTGTGACAGGTGAGAGACACATGATCACATTGCCCAGTGTAAATGTATTCGGATTCTCTCAGTAGCGCGGTTGGCTTCCTAAGCTGTTACAGATTCCCTTCTCCCTCACTTCATGACATTTCCATCGAGGTTAAGGCAAATTGTTGAGGAATTAGACTGTAAGGCGAATTTTTTTTACTTTTCAAACGCAGCTTGAGTGTTCCACGTCTGCTTCTGGCCTGTTTGTGCAGTCTGGTGTTGTGTGTTGGGTTTCCTGTAGGTCATGATGTGTTTAGTATTTCTGTGTAGTGTTGTATTTAAGAGGACTGTTAGGTTTGTAGTGTTGAACAGTTTTGCTGTTTAGGTTTGTCGTTTAGTGTTTGTTTGTCCTGTTGTTGTGGAGGGCATGTTGCATGGTGATTTTTGTGCAGCGCTTTTTACATACAACCCCAATTCCGAAATAGTTGGGACGAAGTGTAAATTGTGAACAAAATCAAAATGCAAAGACTTTCAGATCACATGAGCCAATATGTTATTTTACAATAGAACATAGATAACATTTCAAATGTTGAAAGTGAGATATTTTACATTTTTATCCAAAAAATGAGCTTATTTAAAATTTTTGGGCTGCAACAGGTCTCAAAAAAGTTGGGACATAGGCAAAAAAAGGCTGAAAAAGCAATTAATATATAAGAGAATTAGCTGAAAGAACATTTAGCAAGCAATTAAGTTCAATGGCATCAGGTGTGTAACATGATTGGCTATAAAAGGGATGGCTTAGAGAGGCTGAGTCTCTCAGAAGTAAAGATGGCCAGAGGCTCTCCAACTTGTGAAGGCTTGCGTGAAAAAAATGTGGAATACTTTAAAAACAATGTTCCTCAACGTCAAATTGCAAAGGCTTTGAAGGTTTCATCATCAACAGTGCATAACATCATCAAAAGATCCACAGAAACTGGAAAAATCTCTGTGCGTAAGGGACAAGGCCGAAGACCTTTACTGGATGCATGTGATCTTCGGGCCCTCAGACGCCACTGCATCACTCACTGGCATGATTCTGTCGTTGACATTACTAAATGGACCTAGGAATACTTCAAGAAACCACTGTCTGTAAATACAGTCCGCCGTGCCATCCACAGATGCCACCTAAAACTCTATCATGCAAAAAGGAAGCCATTGTTGAGCATGATCCAGAAGCGCCGCCATGTTCTGTGGGCCAAGACTCCTTTAAAATGGACTGTAGTAAAGTGGCAAAGTGTCCTGTGGTCAGATGAGTCCAACTTTGACATTCTTGTTGGAAATCATGGGCGTCGTGTCCTCCGGGCTGAAGAGAAGAAAGACCACCCCTCCTGTTATCAGCGCTCAGTTCAAAAGCCAGCATCTCTGATGGTATGGGGATGCATTAGTGCATATAATTGTGGGACACTTGCATGTTTTAAAAAGCACCATGAATGCTGAAAGGTATATAAAGGTTTTAGAGCAACATATGCTCCCCTCTAGACGACATCTATTCCAGGGAAGGCCTTGTGTATTTCAGCAGGACAATGCAAAACCACATACTGCAGCTATTACAACAGCATGGCTTTGTAGTAGAAGAGTCCGTGTGCTGAACTGGCCTGCCTGCAGTCCTGATCTTTCACCGATTGAGAACATTTGGCGGATAATTAAACTAAAAGTCCATCAAAGGAGACCCAAAACTCTCCAGCAGCTGAAAGCCTAAATTAAACAAGAGTGGGATCAAATTCCAATGGCTAAACTCAAGAAAATTGTCTCCTCATTGCCCAGACGCCTCCACTCTGTGTTAAAAAGAAGAGGGGATGCTACACCATGGTAAACAGGCCCCTGTCCCAACTTTTTTGAGACCGGTAGCAGCCATCAAATTTGACATGAGCTCATTTTGTGGATAAAATTGTAAAATTTCTCAGTTTCAACATTTGCTATATTATCTCTGTTCAATTGTGAATAAAATACTGGCTGGTGTGATTTGAAAGTCAAAATTTACATTTTATTCAAAATTTACACTTTGTCCCAACTATTTCGGAATTGGGGTTGTAATGCTTATTAAACGAGAGAGGAGTGAGTGTATTATATGTGTGTGTACAAGAGTGAATGTACATGGGTCTCATAATGTATATGTTTGTATGAGAGTGAGAGAGGGGTGTATGTGCATGTGTTATATGTGTGTGTACCAGAGTGATAAAATTATACAGTATGTGTGCATTATGTGAGTGTGTATAAGAGCAGAGTGTGTGGTGTTTTATGTATGTGTATGAGAGTGAGTGAGGAGTATATTTGTGCATTACATTTGTGTGTATGAGAGTCAGACCAGAGTGTATGGGTGTATGAGCGTGAGAGAGGAGTAGTGTGTGTGTTTTTTTTATGTATGGTTGTGAGAGAGTGCAGTAAATTGTAATTGGCCGATTGGGCAGTTTGAGGTTGGGTGTATCTCACTGTTTACTCTGTAACTCTTCAAACTGCTTTTTATGGTGATGATAAATGGTGACTGAGGGAGACAGCTCTGAGCTCGCAGGCGTACGCACCGCACACATGTACATACACGCACAGAGACACACACAATATCCACAAGGGTGACAGTTTAAAGTATCTGGTGAGGGATGACTCATCTGTCCATATCTTTTCTCACATGTCTGTGGACCACTGCCTGTGGTATTTACACCACTCAACTTTCAGATGTGAGATATTTGAACTCTCAGAGAGAACTGTTCTTCCGTTTTTCTTATATGTCACGCTAAGGCACGAGCATCATGGTCAGAATCAGAATACTAAATTGATCCCCGTGGGGAAAATGACTTTTGTTGTCATTGCTCCTCCAAGCATAGAAAATATCATGTGGTAAGATTTAAATGGAGATGGTAATACGACAATACGAGTAAGAGTATAGTATATGGAGTGTTAAAATATAAAAATAGTGGCAAAGCCACTACGCCCGCTGGCCAAACATGGCCAAAATCGAACTTGGCCTAGATTTTCATCCCATATACACGCATATAAAACATGAAAAGGATCCATGAAAAACTGAAGGTGCTAGAGCGCTAACAAGGCAAAAAATTTACGGACGCACGGACACACAACCGACCACCAGGAAGGCATGTAACCACAGCATTAGCTCGATTGGCCTAGAGACCAAATGGGCTAAAAAGTACTAAGTAAACCAAATATATGCATTTTATGCATACGTCAAATGTGTGCTTTAGTCCACACTTTCCACTCGTATTTACTGATTCCTCTCTCGCAAATCCAATTCTGATGTCACTTACGACACTGTACTTGTTGAAACACTGTCTAGTCGAACAGTTTTTGTGACTGAAGCTGCTCCCATCCGTGCCCCAATGATGAAAGCCTCTTTGATCTTCTCCTCTTGTTGTTTTGACCCACAATCGGGGTTAACTTGACCTGCACAGTATTTTTACACTCGTTGCTAAGTATGAGAGAAGGTTCTTTGGTTTGTTGTATCGCGCAGTGCTCCTGTGTGTATACTTCAGCGTTTGTTATGTTCTGCCACTAATTTATTTGGGGTTCTTGCCAGCTTCACCTGGAGTGTGCAGTAAAATTACTTGATAATTAAATCACAGGGAATTCAACGATAAAAAATGGATTTAATCTCTCACCCTAGAATTAGGGGCGGATACATGTTTCGGTCTGCTTGGGTGCCGTCCTAGCGTAAGGATTGGCCCCACTCGCTGGGATAAACCTTGGCGAGGCCGGTGCTCACAATGGGTTGAAGTGAAAACCTGGCTGGAAGATGGATCCCCTGGAACAGGTTTGGTCACCACTGAGCATTCTGAATTGTAGGACATCCTGAATTTGTAATCTTTAGTCATTGTAATCATTCTAGATGATATTGGCAGGATTCAGCTATGGATTATTGGCAGTGGAAAAAAGATTTTCATATACGCTTCTTATTTGGTGGTTTTTGATTTATGGCACTGTATGGTAGCCTAGATCAACAATGGCCGACTTTGGTCCTGGAGACCCACAGGGTTAGCTGGGTTCTGTTTTTTTGAAATACAACCACTGCGTTTGGTGTGTTAAACCTGATGAGATGAATTATGCGCGTGATCAACTACTTTAACTCATTCCCTACGGAATACTTTTATAGAAAATTGTCGCGTTTGTATGGAATACTTTTCTCGAAAATTACACAATATAAAGTATTGAAGTACAGGTGGCCCATCATCGCGATTGTCAACTGATTTCATGTTTTCATCGGACTGCGAATGGTCATCCACGCCGCTGGCTTACCGTAGGGAATGGTAGAATTCGCCGCGCCGTTGGCAGTGGCTTGCCAAGGGGAATGAGTTAATTGATCAATTAAGTCATGAGTAATGGTTTAAAGCCAGCGGATCAGACTCAGATGATGCACAGCTATTAGGTTCTGGGTGGTTCACCGTTAAATAACTGGTGTGGATGCCAGCTGTGTCAGTGGTAAGTGTAAATGTAGGAGTTTGTGCTGGACTGAAGCCCTATAGGAGTGCAGTGTCAGCATGATTAATGATCATAATGATGGTGCTGCAGTGTTGGGCTTGGCCTGCAGTAATGTAAGTATGGCCGCAAGGGTGTCTTCATTGTTTTAGCATTATTCAGTGCACTGCATGGTCTCTGGAACCCTGCACATTGGTTTGAGTGGAGCACATTTTATTTAGCGCCACTGGTCTGTAAGCTTATAGAATGCTGCACTGTTGATTCCTGATCTGTGTGTCTGTTACAGGAACTATGTGTTGTATGTGAATGTGCAGAGAATACACTGGCATGTGTAGTTATGCCTACATCTCAAACCCAGGAGCACACACACACACATATATACACACACACACACACACACACACACTCATATGCACATTCCTCATACACTCACCACCACCCATCCAAATAAACCATCAGAAACACACACAAACTTTCCCACTCACTTCCGTGTATATGCAGCAGTACTCACCAACATGCTTGCACACACACAAACACAAACACACGCGCTCTTTCCACAAACACTCACTTCCACTCGGGCAAGCTACTCCTCAGAAGCACACACTTCCCCTCAAACATCTGTGTATTTGGAGGAATACACACCAATGCACAGATGCACAGGCACACTTTTGTGCACACATACTTGCCACCACACAAACTAACCATCAGAACCTCATGGACGCTTTCATCCACTCATACATATACAGAAATTAGCGCACATGAGCAAATACACGCGCACACACACACACACACACACACACACACGTTGCATGCACACATACACCTCACACACACACACGCACACATGCACACACTCACACACACTTCACTCAAACACACACACACTTCGCGCACACATACACACACACGCACACACACGCACGTCACACACACTACCACAATATAATTTCCCTTTCATGCGAATGAGGACACCCCACAAAGCGGTGTTTATTGAGCATTAACGCTGCCTCGATGTGATTTAAAAAGCTTGCTTCATAAAGATCAGTCGGGTGCAATTAGCCCCGCTTTTCACTCAGCAAACATTAGCCGCTGGCTCCCTCTTTTCATCTCCAGTGCACTGCTGCTCTCTTCAAAAGAGACGGGGGGAAAACCAGGCCTAATTGGGGATCACATCAAACAGGGGCTGGCACTGTCTGCTGATTACATCGCAGATTTGACATAGGAGGATAAAAATGGGGTGTTAATTGTTTTTCTAGCATCTGAGGGGAAATAAGGAATGACCGAAGGTTTCTTCTTCGCAACCTCGATTTGGGTCAGATGGAGATGAGATAAGACAGTCGGGGATGGTGTGATAAACTCCAGTTTCTTCACAGTGCAGATATTGTTGTGCTTGCTTAGAACCCAGTCGCTCCACGTGTGACACTGTCCCAGGATTGGCCTGAGGGACTGTGCTGCTGGACACCCTCATCTCTGCACTCCTCCTCTGTGTCCCACTCCCTCAGTGTTTGCTGTAGTTTTCAGTTTGAGTTTTGCTTGAAGTCTTTGCATGGAGAAGAAAACCTCTGTTTGGTACACACTTGGTTAACTGTCAAACCACACCAAATTGTTTACACTTTACACGCAGTTTTTTTTCCTGTAATTTGCTGGCAGTACAAAGAGTATCAGAAATGAGATTCTGTTTTCTTATTTGTCTCTGTTACTGTATTTAGGTTTTGTTAGCTTTTTCACTAGTTGCTTATTACTGTTGGCTTTACCAGTGATATTTTTCATTAGCAAATTTTGAAATTAACCAAACAATCTTGACAATATTTATCTTAAAAGTAATGGAGTTACAGTAGTGTACAGTGATGATTATCCACTTAACAAAATGAAGATGTTCAAAAATCAATTACTATTCAAGTATTTATTTCATGTAATATTGGATCATATAGATGAAAATAAGTAAACAGATAACTATATGGTAAAAATAAAAAAGAGTAATGTATTTTTGAGAAAAAAAGTCAATACCTAGTGTGGCCACTGTTTGCTTTGACTACAGCATTTAATCTTTCAGGCGTAGTGTTCACAGATTTTTTATTTCCTCACTCACGAAAGCATTCCATATGGTTTAGGAGATTTTTCGATGTTACAACAGATTTGCTCAATCGGATTAAGGTCTGGATTTTGAGCAGGCTAAGTCATAATTTTTATGTCACCAGATGTTTCTGTCCGACTGAGATAATTCTTTCACAACTTAGTGGTGTGTTTTGGGTCATTACTTTGTTGAAAATAAAATTCCCAACCAATCAGCCTCTTTCCAGATGGCAATGCTTGCCTCACAAGGATGCTGTGATACTGCTTTTCGAGGGCTGACTGCAAAAAACAGTTATGTCCAGATGTTTTGTATTGGACATAACTGTTTATTGCAGTCAGCCCTCGTTTTGATCCATGATTCCATCGATTTTTATGAGATCACCAGCTCCTTTCAAGCAGATGGAACCCCAAAACATAATATTGCCACCTCCATGTTTTACTGAAGGGGTTAAACAGTGATTTTTAAAATGTTCTCCAACTCTACGGCACACATAAATTCTGCGTTTGGATGAGGACATTTTGAATTTTGATTCATCGGTCCAAAGACTTGTTCCCAGTCCATTGGTGTCCAATCATTGAATTTCTTGGCAAACTCCAGTCTTTTCTTGATTTTGCCAACTCTTGGCAGCAACACGACCAATCAGACCATTTTCACACAGATGTCTGGAAATAGTGGATTTTAATACTTTCATCTCTTCACTATTGGTGCTATTCATATCATCACGGAGTCGTCGTGCTGTCAACTGCTGATTTTTTAAAAATCAATTTTTTTTAGATGTCATACACAGATAATGAACATTCGAGGCACCTAACCTCCGTTTTGCACTTCAATTGCCACCAGTTTTCAGCAAACTTGTCTCTTTGAAATGCTTGATGGTGTTTCTTACAGTGCCATGGTAGCATTTAATGTCTTCAACATCATGTATGGCCATAACACAGTTACGAACTATCGAAGAGAGCTCCTTCCATCGTGACATCGTGTTTAACACTGTGACACTGCTCAAAGTTCATGCCACCTCAGAGGTAAATTTGCGGAATAATGTTTCCTCTAACCACCTTAAACCAATTTTTAGCATAAATAATCATGGAATGAGCCTTCAAACAGGCTATGCAAGAGTCAAGAAAATAAAATTTCCAACACTTTTCAATTGTTATTAAAAAATCGATGTTTTCAGTGTTTTTGTTTATTACTCATATTTTTACCTCAGTATACTTGTGGGAATTTTTTTTTTTTTTTTTTTTTCTCATTTCCTACAGTAGTATTTTTCAATACATTTTCACCAAAAAAATTATTGAGAAGTAATATATCTCCTTTTAGATGAAAGTGGTGGTGTATAATCATCACTGCACACTACTGTATGATTTTAGCAAGTAGGCAAAATATGAAACTTAACAAAGCATGAAAATAAATGAACAGAAAAGCTACAATACCATTAAAGTGTTATTTTAAATAGAGAAAACTGGCAAGATCGGACAGGATGTGCAAGCTTGCCTGTACTACAGACGGATTTAATGAAAGGAAAAAAGAAACGTGATTTTTGGCTGTGCTTTATGTCCATACTGAGAGCCCTAACACTGTTTGAATGGGTACGTCAGGCCTAACATTGTTGTACACAGGGAGGGTTATATTTTGATCACACAACACTTTTTCCTCATTGTTCATTCATGTTTGTTGTGAAAATAGCAGGAACCTTTTTGTTCACATCTGTCATTTTTCTCTCACTTCATCCCACTTTCCTTCAGTGCAAAGCTCTTTTTTTTTTTGCTGGACTGGATTTGTCTGGTGGAACTAAAACATCTTATGCAACACAACACTGTTTTTCTCTTTCAAAACAAAACATGATAATGACAAATAAAAAAAGTAAAATCTGCGGGTTTTTGAGTGTGATGAGGAGTTGTTCGCTCTCCCCCATATTCTCGCTCCTCTTGTCAATCATCCCGATGACAAATGAGATCACCCCTCCACTCTGCCTTGTTTTCATTGGCCGTACCCTCCCTCTTGTACCCCCCCCATGTCTGTGATTCAGCGGGAGAGGGGAGGATGTGATTTATGAGTCTGAGTGCTGGCACTTGTGACAGGTAACTGTGAGCAATGGCTCGTTAGGAAAGGAGAGCGCTGAGTCTGTGTGTGGTTGCATTAGTGCGCGTATGCTAGTGCGTGCGTGCGTGTGCGAGTGTGTGTGTGTGTATGTGTATGTATGGGGCTAGGATACCAAAAAAAACAGGATTCATACGTGTGCATGTGCGGGCAAACACTCATGCGCGCTCACTCGCACAAATACACACACACTCCTACCGACAAATACACACACACACGCACATGCTCACAGACATGTAAATGGGATTGTAAGCTATTTTCACGTGTTTATGCATTTTATATTTGACTGAATAATGCCAAAGAGACATGGCTATTCTCTTTTGTCTGTCTAACACAGCACAGTATGCAAAAATGTGGATTTGGGGTCCATTTGACTGCCTCTGTGCTCAAGTGACTGACTCTTTGTTTGCTTCAGTCATTCTATACCTTCTTTACCCAACGCTGAATGAGATCAGCTCATCCTTCAGAGAAACGGGGAAGGTGCTTAGTGTCTGATGTCTGTCTGTCTGTCTCGTTCCCCTGCAGATGGCACAGATGGACCAGACCCTACACCGCATCTCCGAATCGCTTAACATCCTGCTGGCTCAGATGGGGCAAAGGCAGGGTCCAGTGGGCGGAGCTGGTGGGCAGGGTGGGGCGGGTCACATGGGGGATGTGTTCAGTCTGCCCACCTACGAACAGCTCACCATTCCACCTGTCAGCTTCTCCAAGGACCAGTGTTCCTGAACTACTGTCTCTCCCATAGTTTGAGTATCTGCAAATGACAAACTGTGTCTGAGTCTCAGGGTTTAAGTTACTGACTACACACTGTGTCTCAGTCAGTGTCGAGTCACTGAGACTAAACACTGTGTCTGAGTCTGTGTCTGAGTCACTGAGACTAAACACTGCATCTCAGTCTTAGTGTTTAAGTTTCTGTGACTAAAGAATGCTGTGAAAGAGTATTTTCCGTCTTTGTGATTTTTGTATATTTGTAAATAGTTCAGATTAAACTAATCTTAATATTGGACAAAGATAACCTGAGTAAATGCAAAATGCTGTTTTTAAATGGACTTTATTTCATTCATTGAAGGGAAAAAAAGCTATTCAACCTACCTGGCCCTAAGTGAAAAAGCAATTACTCAGATTTAATTTGAAGTTAGGTTCAATTTTACAAGACACACCCTTGCAAGATTACTGCCTGCCTTGTTGAATCTTAACATTGCTGTAATAGAACCTGTCTGGCAGTGTGAAATAGGCAGTAAGCAGCATGTGATGCCATGATCAAAAGAAATTCAAGAACATGAGAAACAAAGCTGTTGACATCTGTCAGTCTGAGAAGGGTTACAAAGTCTTTTCTAAGGCTTTGGGACTCTAGCAAACCACAGTCAGAGCCATAATTTACAAAAGGAGAAAACCTGGAACTGTGCAAAATCTTCCCAGAAGTGGCCAGCCAACCAAATTTCTCCAAGAGCAACGACTCATCCAGGAGGTCATTAAAGAACCCACACTAATATCTGAAGAACTACACACCTCACTTGCTTCAGTTAAGGCTAGTATTCACGATTCCACAATGAGAACGAGACTTGGCAAAAATGACATTCATGGGAGAACTGCTAGGTGAAAGCGTTGGCTGACCAAAAAGAACACAAAGGCTCATCTCACATTTGCCAAAAAAAATTTTAGAGGCCCTCTAGACTTTTGGGATAATATTCTGTGGACTGGAAGGCAAAAGTGGAACTTTTTGGAGGACATAGGTCTATTACATCTGGCATAATGCTAACACTGCATTCCACAGTAAGAACATCATACTATCAGTCAAACATAGCGGTGTTAGTTTGTTGGTTGGGGATTCTTTGCTGTTTCAGGACGTAAGCGATATGCTATAATTGATGCGACCATGAATTCTTCTCTCTAAAATTGTGGAGGAGAATGTCTTGCCATCAGTTCGCGACCTAGAGCTCAAGCGCAGTTGAGTTATGCAGCAGAACAATGTTCCAAAAAATACAGGCAAGTCGACCTTTGAATGGTTAAAAAAAAAACAAAGACTAGGTTTTGGAGAGGCCTTGTCAGAGTCATGACTTGATTCTGATTGAGATGCTGTGGCACAACCATAAAAAAGTATTTCATGCTGGAAAACCCTCCAATTTGGTTGAATTAAATCAGTTCTGCTAAGAAGTGTGGGCCGAAATTCCTCTGTAGTGATGTAAAAAAAACTAACTGTCAGTTATCACAAAACTTTGATTGCAGTTGTTGGCGCCAAGGGTGGCACAACCAGTAATTAGGTTTAGGGGGGCAATTGTTTCCTCACATGGGAGATACATGTTTTGAAAAACTCTTTACCTGCAATAAATGAAATGAACATTTAACCCTTTGAGTGCTGAATAAATTGTCAAGGAATTAAAAATGTAGTTATTCTGAGCAGTTAAAAACCTATCATATGGCAACTCATACATGATAGGTTTTCAACAGCAACCGATTTTGATATCTTACATCATTGGGCAACTATAGTTGCCTATGGCGCTGAAAGGGTTAAAAGCTGAATTTTGGATTTCCTCCCATTGTCTTTGTCTCTCTTTAAATTGATTGGATGCTCTATATAACAAGCAAAAATAGAAAAAATCGGGAAGGGGGCAAGTACTACTTCACAGCACTGTACACAGTGTCTCAGTCTTGGTGTCTGTTTCACTGACTACACTCTATGTCTGAGTCTCAGAGTCTGCATCACTATGACTGTACATTGCGTCTGAGTCTCGGTGTCTGCGTCACTGACTACACTCTGCATCTCAGTCTCAGTGTTTGAGTCTCTGAAACTACACGCGATGTTTGATTCTCGGTATTTGAGACACTTTGCCTAGACACTGCATCTGAGTCTTGGTGGCTGAGTCACAGTTGCCAACTTTACGTGGAGCACTTGTGATCAGATTGTGGCTCAATCAGCGTGAAATTTTCTCTCGGAGACACCTCAGTCTGAATGAAATGCCCTGATTCGACTGAAAAGCCTTTCGAACAAGGTGGTGTTGTCTTTTTGATAATCAGTTCAAGTGCCGATTTGATCCCCTTCTGTGCAGTAATGAAAGCTATGACATTTTATTCACATGCATGGAGAAACATCACAGCATTTATCAAAAAATGGTCAGCGACTGTTTTAAATATTTTGAAAGAATTGAAAACTAGAGGCGCTCGTAGAGTGCAAACCTCCGCCAAGGCAGCACAGTCCAAATCTTCATGAGTGGGAGCAAAGTTGAGTTATCACGTCATACGATTTCAAGATGGCTGCCTTGGCGGCCATATTGTTTCACGGATCGCGGTGAAAATCAATAGGGTCCTTCCTTGATGTAATAGCAATGCACCCACAAAATTTCAGACAAATCCGTGCATTACTTTTTGAGTTATGTTGTTCACAAACAGACAGACAGACAAACAAACAAACAGGGGCGAAAACATAACCTCCACCCCAACTTCGTTGGCGGAGGTAAATATAGTTGAATCACCGATATTGACTGGGTCTCATCCAGATGCAACAACAGTTAAGATGGCAACAAGTTAAACCACAACATCGGCAACACAGAAACAGATGCAGTGCAATTTGCATGACCATCTATTCTAATTGTAGCCTACATTTCAGAAGTTTAAATGCGCAGAATCTGTCCGATCACTTTTGTGTAAGCGGTACGTTCCGATTTATTCATCCAAATGAAAAAAAAGTGCATGTACACGTAGCTAATGATTACACATGGTGCCTGAGTGTCAGTGTCTGAGTCAGTGAGACTGTATGCTGTTTCTGAGTCTCAGTGTTGAGTCAATGTAACTACACACTGTGTCTGAGTCTCAGTGTCAAGTCAATGTAACTACGCACTGTGCCTGAGTCTCAATGTTGAGTCAGTTTCACTGCACACTGTGTCTGAGTCACAGTGTCTGAGTCCATGCAACTATACACTGTGTCTGAGTCTCAATGTTGAATCAGTTTCACTGCACACTGTGTCTGAGTCACAGTGTCTGAGTCCATGCAACTATACACTGTGTCTGAGTCACAGTGTCTGAGCCCATGTAACTATACACTGTGTCTGAGTCTCAATGTTGAATCAGTTTCACTGCACACTTTGACTGAGTCTCAGTGTCTGAGCCCATGTAACTATACACTGTGTCTGAGTCTCAGTGTCTGAGCCCATGTAACTATACACTGTGTCTGAGTCTCAATGTTGAGTCAGTTTCACTGCACACTGTGTCTGAGTCATAGTGTCTGAGTCCATGCAACTATACACTGTGTATAAGTCACAGTGTCTGAGCCCATGTAACTATACACTGTGTCTGAGTCATAGTGTCTGAGTCCATGCAACTATACACTGTGTCTGAGTCTCAATGTTGAATCAGTTTCACTGCACACTGTGTCTGAGTCTCAGTGTCTGAGCCCATGTACACTATACAGTGTGTCTGAGTCTCAGTGTCTGAGCCCATGTAACTATACACTGTGTCTGAGTCTCAATGTTGAGTCAGTTTCACTGCACACTGTGTCTGAGTCACAGTGTCTGAGTCCATGTAACTATACACTGTGTCTGAGTCACAGTGTCTGAGTCCATGCAACTATACGCTGTGTCTGAGTCATAGTATCTGATTCCATGCAACTATACACTGTGTCTGAGTCAGTGTCTGAGCCCATGTAACTATACACTGTGTCTGAGTCTCAATGTTGAATCAGTTTCACTGCACACTGTGTCTGAGTCACAGTGTCTGAGTCCATGTAACTATACACTGTGTCTGAGTCACAGTGTTTGAGTCCATATACACACTGTGTCTGAGTCACAGTGTCTGAGTCCATGCAACTATACACTGTGTCTGAGTCACAGTGTCTGAGTCCATGCAACTATACACTGTGTCTGAGTCATAGTGTCTGAGTCCATGCAACTATACACTGTGTCTGAGTCAGTGTCTGAGTCCATGTAACTATACACTGTGTTGAATGTCTGAGTCTCAGTGTCACCCATCACTGCACACAGTGTTTGTCTGAGTCTGAGTCACAGTGTCTGAGCCCATGTAACTATACACTGTGTCTGAGTCTCAATGTTGAATCAGTTTCACTGCACACTGTGTCTGAGTCACAGTGTCTGAGTCCATGTAACTATACACTGTGTCTGAGTCACAGTGTTTGAGTCCATGCAACTATACACTGTCTGAGTCACAGTGTCTGAGTCCATGCAACTATACACTGTGTCTGAGTCACAGTGTCTGAGTCCATGCAACTATACGCTGTGTCTGAGTCATAGTATCTGAGTCCATGCAACTATACACTGTGTCTGAGTCAGTGTCTGAGCCCATGTAACTATACACTGTGTCTGAGTCACAGTGTTTGAGTCCATGTAACTACACACTGTGTCTGAGTCTCAGTGTCTGAGCCCATGTCACTATACACTGTGTCTGAGTCACAGTGTTTGAGTCCATGCAACTATACACTGTGTCTGAGTCACAGTGTCTGAGTCCATGCAACTATACACTGTGTCTGAGTCTCAGTGTCTGAGCCCATGTAACTATACACTGTGTCTGAGTCACAGTGTTTGAGTCCATGCAACTATACACTGTGTCTGAGTCACAGTGTCTGAGTCCATGCAACTATACACTGTGTCTGAGTCACAGTGTCTGAGCCCATGTAACTATACACTATGTCTGAGTCTCAATGTTGAATCAGTTTCACTGTACACTGTGTCTGAGTCACAGTGTCTGAGTCCATGTAACTATACACTGTGTCTGAGTCTCAGTGTCTGAGCCCATGTAACTATACACTGTGTCTGAGTCACAGTGTTTGAGTCCATGCAACTATACACCGTGTCTGAGTCACTGTGTCTGAGTCCATGCAACTATACACTGTGTCTGAGTCACAGTGTCTGAGCCCATGTAAATATACACTCTCTGAGTCTCAGTGTCGAGTCAATGTAACCACACACAGCGCCTGAGTCTCAGTGTCTGACACAATGTCACTACACACTGTATCCTAGTTACTGGGACTTTGTGTTTTAGAGTTATTATGAATCCGCACACAGGCGTTTATTTGTAACATACTATGCGGATAATTTAATACCTTCACTCCTGCAACATACGCTTGTACACACATACACGCGTACACAGACACACATTTAGAGTAGACACATATAAACATGCACACAGAGAGATTTGCATACATATACACAGGCGCACATACATGGAGACACACAGAAACACGCAAACATGCAGACAAACGCATATGAATGCGTGCGCTCTTGCGCACACACGCATAGTGTTACACACGTTGCCTTGCACACGCGCACACTCATATATGGATGTTCAGATGCGCGTGCACGCCACGTATAGGCATGCACTCCTTGCCGTGCGAACACACTTCAAGCACTTGCACAAAAAATATGCCAGCCTGTGTCTGCATTCGTTAAATTTCCTCTTCAGCCCCGGGGACTGCACGCAAGCTGTCTTTTAGCATTACACATGGAGTAAATCAGTGATCCTTCCATGAATTATGTTAATGCATTTTAAAGGTCTCTAAAGCTGTGATGAAAGTCAGTGTTTGAGAGAGATGTGATTTATAATAAAATACCAGTCAGTGCCTGATGAATCCAAGTGTGCTTTTTACATAAAATTTAGTCTTAGAAAAGGGAACAAAGGCTGCAGTTACTTATTACGGTCTCGCTCAGAGCTGGCGGCTGTCAGCTCGGTCTCTTATCAGTGGAGTCGTGCTCCTGTTTTTGTATACCTGCAGGGATAACTCTCTTTTAACCACACTTATTTCTCTCTCCCTCACCCTATCTCACCCCTCCTTCCACTCTGTCTATCTCTATCTCTTTAATGTATTTTGTCTGTAAACAACTTTTGTTGGTGCTGTTTGTCAATGGAGAATAAAGGGAACCTTTGAAAAAAGTTTCAATCTCTGTCATACTGTTTGTCCATATGTCTGCCTGTTTATCTCTCATTCCCTCTCTCTGACTGTTTGTCTCTCTCTGTCTCTCGCTGCCTTTCTCTCTGTCTGCAAGTCCCTATCTTATTGCTTTCCCTATGACTCTGTCTGTATCTCTCTTTCCTCTCTCACTCCTCCTGTTATCCACTCTGTAGCTTTCCACTTTCTCTTTATCTGTGCATTAGTGATTATTTCTGGCTGTATCATACTGTGCAATCTGGCTGTGGTTCAGTGCACTGTTTTGGCTGTACCAAACTGAACTGAACTGTGCTTTACCAAGCTGCTATACTACAGTATACTGTACAGTGCTGTGCTTTATCACACTGCTATAATACACTGTCCTGTACATTGCAGTGCTTTATCACGCATCCATATTAGACTGTACTGTACAGTGCTGTGCTGTATCACACTGCCATACAATTCTGCACTGTACAGTGCCGTGCTTTATCACGCTGTCATAATAAACTGTACTGTACAGTGGTGTCCTTTATCGCACTGTCATACTATACTGTACTGTGCAGTGGTGTCCTTTATCACACTGCCATACTATGCTGTACTGTACAGTGCTGTCCTTTATCACACTGCCATATTATACTGTACTGTACTGTACAGTGCTGTGCTTTATCACACTGCCATGCTACACTGTACTGTTCAGCGCTGTACCATACGATACTCTGGAGTGCTTGTCCTGTGGTAGAGTGTGCTGTGCAGGCATGCCCGTAACTTGTGACTCAAAGACAGGACCTCTGTCTGAAGATCCCTCAGGCTACGGTCTGCTGGACGCCATTTCTAGGAACAACGCACACTAAATCAGGGCTCTGTGAGTGTGTGTGTGTGCGTATGTGTGTGTGTGTGTGTGTTCTCCTGTGAGGAATCCTGGGCTCCCAGACAGCATACTGCCCTCAGCCCCCTCTTTTTTAATTCTGCTGGAATTTTTGTGGGTCATGTCCAGATATGGGCCCCCCAAGTTCTGCACCCCGAGGACTGTCAACACCTTTAATTCTACTACCGATTGCCTAGTGCTAGTGTGTGTGTGTGTGTGTGTGTGTGTGTGCATAAGTGTGTATGCAGGTGTGTGGGGACTGTTTGTCTATGTCTGTGGTAGGTCTATCCCTCCTTGTAAATTCCCTATTAGTTTCTGCAGAATTGTGTGTCTGATTACACAGTTCTGTGTTTACACAAACAGCATAAGCATTAATACAAATGCGTATGTAAAGCAACTGTGAGCTCTGTTCTAATTACTAGATTTATTGAGTGAGATTCTGGTGTGGTTTATTTGTCTGTAGGTGGTGTGGAGGGTCTGGGAGGGGGTGGGTATCGAAGGGTTTCTGTTGTTCCCTCATCCTCAGATGACTTGACATGATAGAGAGCAGTGAACCGGTTTTTCGGCCCAACAAAGCTCGCCATTTTCCAACCTCTAAAGTGTGCCTAATATTTGGGCTGCTTATTAGATAGCATCCAGTGCTGTGTCAGTGTGGGTCTAGAAACACCCCACTAGCTTCTCTTTCAACTACATACCCTATCAAGTTATTCCACACTGACCACTTTCTGTGTGTGGAAAAATACTTGCTAATACTAGCTTTCATTTATGACCCTCAGTTTTGACGACAGAGCTGTACCTAAATAATATTGTACAGCTTACTTTGGTTGTCCTGTTTATGTTTTAATGGTCACGATCAGGTCAACTGTAAATCTCATTTTACTAAATCTAAAGAGATGACTCTTCTTAACTTTTTCCTCATAACTTTTATCTTTATACCTGGAATTAATTTTGTGGCGCTTCTTTGATCCTATCACTTTGAAGACCTGTCCTCTATCATGTCTTTATTGAAGATGTCTTTAGTAGCCCGACTCAGTTCTCCTTTTGACTCATAACAAATCCACATTCTGCTGATTATATTATCGCGATAATTCTCCCTTTTTATGACATGAATTTGTGTTTTATTGAATGAACGTCGTCACATGACAGCATTCTGCATGCAATCTGTTTCTCCCCTTCCACAGACATTGATTTCTCAGTTGTTCGTTTGCAATAAGAGATGCTGTGATGTCGGACAGTCGGTCATTGTTCATAAACTCAAATTCATTCCATTTTCTTAGGAGAGCTAATGAATCAATTCTTTTGTATATTAAATTTTACCCCCTTTATTTAGACATGGAGCCATACACATGGGACAGGGAAGTGATCACAGCTCTGAGAGTGTTGATGTGGTTTAAGCAGATTTTTTCTTTTTGTCTTGATCAAAAGTTTGGGGGGGGGGGGGTTCAATGCTAATTAAATTAAATCCACAGTCAGAGCCATTTCACCGACCTTTATGAATGCCATCGTCTAAGAGGATGTACTCCAGTACTATGATTGCTTCATCTACTGACCTATTAGCCTTTTAGGCAAACTGTGTGGACTCCAGCAGGGAGCCTGGAATGGCCTTTAGATTCGCCAACACGAGTCTCTCAAAGGACCTCATTATTACAAAGGTCAGAGCATCAGTCATTATGACTCATTAACACTTTGAAGCGCGAGGATTTTGGAATGTTTTTTCAACATTCTCGGTCAGTATTCTAGCGGTTCACTGCTTTCGATTGCTAGCAGAGATTGTTGCATCAGCATTAGAACTGACGGTTTAGAACGTTCTAATCACATCAGATCTGTGATGTCGTAACTTAAAGGGGTTAAGCTCTGTGATCTGGGGCTTATTGATGCTGGGGGGCTATTTGCCGAGAGTTTGAAGTAGGAGAGCACATTAGCATAGCCTCTGTGATCTGTGGAAGATTTTTGTGTGAAGGCCTGTGACCACTGATCCGCACAGAGCTTCAGAAAGGGTGGGACAACCGCCTGGGCCAGCTGCTTTTCTGGTCCTTTGTCTCATGATTAGTTTTTAGCTCAGCTTCATAGAGCGTCAGTGTGCAGGTGGGGTGATATTTGGGGGGGGGGGATGGGTGGGTTTGGGGCTCTTAGTGTTGAAGCAAGGTGTGAAGGGAGCTATTGTTCATTGAAGGGTAGGTTGCCAGACATGTTCTTCTTTGTAAATCAGCAAAGCCAGTCATTGTCAATAACTGTTCAGTTTTTCCCAGGATATTGTTGGCATATATTAGTCTTTGTAAGAGTGGTATATTTCAGTCATAAAAATTCCATGAAAAGTTGTAGTTTGCATGTAATTGCATTTAGAATTATGTCGATTTACATAATTTAATGATCTTTAGATTTTACAATAATAATTCATTCATAAATTGCCTTACACAGCACCCAAGGTCACTTTACAAAGAAATATGGACACTCAATTCAGAGCTTAAAAAGACATGAGATTATGTGGAAATTTTGAAATGTAAAAATACAAAAACAATGATAGAAATCTTTGTGATGAAGAGGTAGATAGTATGTGGATGTGTGAGGGAAGAGTCTAACATGTACATTTGAAAACATGGGTTTTGAGCTTTGAAGTGCTTGGTCATCTTAAATTGGCATCTAAAATGTGAAATTCCTTCAGTAGAGTAATTGGCTGAGACATTTTTTCAGTCACTCTGAGTTTTGTCTGATCAGCCATAAATTAAAAACCAAACCCAAGTTCAATCCTCCTTCCACACCCCACTGAGGACATTTTGAGGAGGTTGTATGACAAAGGCTTTCATCTTTAGTGCTGAACTGCAGCGCTAAGAGCTTGCTTCTGGCATGAATTTTATTGTGCTCGACAAATAAAATAATAATTGTAATAAAATAAATAAAATAATGATAATAATAATAATAACTGAAGGACACAATATTTGAGAAAAGTGGCATATTCCAGCCGTATATTATTAGTTATGCGTTTAGTTCCTCAGATTCTGTGACCGCAGGCCTCCATTCATTAATTCTCCTTCATGTTTTCTTTGTGCATACACTTTGTAACCAAGAGTGTGTGGACTCTTTACTGAAATTTCATTGGCATGCATTGAAAATGAACATTTTTAAATTCTATTTATCAGACATTTTCATTGAATTTGGAATTCATTGGTCCTTATGGCCTGATACAACAGACATTTAGCTTCCATTTGAGATTATTGCAATTCAAATCTTTTTACCAGTTGGATTTTGTGGCACTTTATATACTCCTTTGACCCCTCCCTTACTGAAGGCTCCATTGGGCCCGATTGGAGTTGTGAGGGTGGGGGTGGGGGCACATACAGAAAGGGCAGTAAATGAAAGGGCAACAACCTGCAAATGATTCAATGAGTCAACAACCCTTAAATATAATTCAAATGTCAGATATTTAGAATTTAAAATGTCTGTTTTCTGTGTATGTCAGTACAGTTTCAGTGAAGTCTCCACACACTTACACATACTGTATGTGAATGTAGTAAGATCATCTCTTTCCTGCTGCAGTATGTCCATTGATCAGCCAGAATTGAATGGACCGTGTAGATGTGCATATTTGCATGTATGGTCTGCACAGGTTCCGTAAATGATATCAGGAGTGTTTCTGGTAGCTTATGTCCTTGAATTATGAGAGAGGGAGAGTGAGGGAGAGATAGGAGGGTAAGAAGGGGATGGATGGAGAGAGAGAGAGAGAGAGGTCAGGGTGATATTTGGCAGCTGGTCAGAGGCTGGTCATCATTAGATAATCTCTCAAAATGGATGCTCCACCCAGTATCGAGACAGACATACTTGTAGTACACTAATTTGTGGTGGTGGTCATGGGCAGTTGTGGCCAATTACAGTTCTCTGTTTCAAATTATAGTTAACTAACTAATTTCAGAGATTACGTTTATTTGCAGAATTAGCACAATTCCCCAATCTAATAAAAGGCAAGAGTGGTTAAGTTCAGTGGATTTCACCAAACGGCCTTGACCTGACCCTCCATCCCCTCTGCGCAGGCCGTCTCACAATGACCTCTGAAAGCAACCCCATCAGTGAGCCCTGTTACGTGCTGTAACTGCTGTTTGATTATGCTCAGATTCTCCACGTGTCGCTCACTCACTCACTCATTTACTCACACTTGCTTACGCACTCTCTCTCACTTGCTCTCTCATTCACTCATACTCCCTCACTCATTCAATCTCACTCAATCATTCACTCATATTCCCTTGCTCACTTACTCTCACCCATCACTCATTCACTCATACTCCATCACTCTCACTGGCTTGCTCACACACTCTCACCCACTGTCACTCACTCATTGTCACTCTCTCTCTCACTCACTCACTCACTCACTCACAAACACAAGATAGGAAACATGCAGGGACCACTGTAAGAGGCACCATCAGAAACACTCTGTGTCAGAAGAAATGCAAAAAACTCTGTACACGCACACACTCACATGTACACAAACATCAATGCAGACATACGCACTTTCACACACTCACAAGTACACACGCAAAATACAGAAAACACTCACTTACATGAACAACTACACACACACACACACAAACACACACCACAAACACACAGGTACACACACCTGAATCCACATACGCGAACACCACACAGACACTCAAAAATATTTACCACTTGAATACACATAGACACTCAGACACTAATGGGTCCACGCACATGAATGCACAAACACAGAAAGCACAAACATAAGCATTTAGGAAAACACATTCAGCCACACATCCCTGTGTTCCAGCAATTGGCTCAGCTTTCAGTCTCTTCCCTCAGGACCTTAAAGTTTGAGAGAGAGGGAGACAGAGGGGAGGTTGAGTCAGGAGGGAGGGAAATGAGGGACGGACAGGAACAGAGGCCAGGGTGTGTCCAGGGGCAGATGGCGTCTAACCAAACCGAATTTGGGATTGGCAGCCCCCTCCTGCATTCCTTTACTCTACCCTGGCAGATAAGTGAGTTATGCAGCACACGACCATCTGGAGCCTGACAATACCTCTACCCCCAATATCCCACCCCACTGAAGGGCGGGGTTGCGTCACCGTGGAGACCGCAACATGTGTTGCTTCGGCCTTTATTCTTGAGAGGTCTACTGCAACACCGACCCCCCCTACACTCGCATAAACACACACACTCACTCATTTTCACATACACACACGCCGACATACACACAAATTCTCTGACACACTCTCACATAATGACATGCAGTCACAAGCGCAAATACACACTCACAAACACACACACACACTCTCATACATACACTCTCACACACACACACACACACACACTCACACAGATACACACTCATATCCTCTCTTTAGCACTTTCTCATATGTAAACACCCTCAAGCCACCGAGACACATGCTCATGTACCCACACTCACAAACTTTCACACACCCTCAGATGACTGTGCACGCATACATACACCATGCACTCAAACAGACACACACACAAACATACGCAAACAGTGTGCGCACCCCGCTGGCCTGCCTATAGCTATTGTTGGCAGAACAGGCCTGAGCCTCTTGTTTGTAGCCGAGCGTTCGACCGGCTCACCGTCTGATTTGTGTTCCTCTCTCTCTTCTTCTTTTCTCCTGGAGTGTTTTGTCCTCGGGCTCCCGACGATCATTGTCAACAAATTTGGCCCCCATTCTTCTGCAGCTGACGGCGCATCTATGCAGGACGCTGCATCTGTCAAGCAAAAGGGGGGTGGAAGGGTGGTTTATGGAAGCCTGCCATGACCTCCACCCCCCCCACCCCACCCCAACCCCGCCTCCTTTTACCCTCCTGCTCCTAGATTTGGGCTGCTTGCTCCGAAATGCCTTAACAGGATTGGAGAATGCTTGCACGCTAGGGTGTTAGCGGTTGCATTATAGGATCCGCGAATGCTTGCACACTAATATGTTAGCAGTCGAGTATGAGGACTGGAAAATACTTGCGCGCTAGCGTGTTAAAGGTAGAGGAATAGGACTGGCAAGTGCTTGTACGCAAACTTATTAGTGGTCGAGTAACAGGATTCGAATGCTTGCACACTTGACTGTTCGTGACCAAGGAACAGGACAGGTAATTGCCTGCATGCGAGTGTGTCAGCAGTCGTGTGACAGTCACAGGACTAGCAAATGCTTGCCCCCTAGCATGTTAAAGGTAGAGTAATTGAACTGCTTAATACTTGCATGCTAGTATGTACGCGGTCTATTGACAGGACTGGCAAATGCTAGCACACTAGCTTGTTATCAGTCAAATAACAGGACTGGCAAATGTTCACACACCAGCGTGTTACTGATTAAGTAACCGGACTGGAAAATGCTGGGAAGCTAGCGTATTACCAGTCAAGTAATAGGACTGGGGAATGCTTGCACGCCAGCATGTTTTGTATAACCAAACTGGAAAATTCTTGAATGCTAGTGTGTAATCGGTTGAGTAACAGGACTGGTAACAGCTTCCCTGCTTGCATGTTAGCATTTAATAACAGGTCTTGCAAATGATTGCACGCTGACACTAGCAATAGAATAATGTGCATCATCCAGAGGTCCTTTGATTTATCGTACACTCACCCAATTCCCACAGCCATCAGAGCCCCCAATCCCGAAACCTCTGTGACCGCCTGGCTCTCAGGTGCCCCTGACGATTCCCCGCTGAGTGAGTGTTATGTACTTAAATTTATCTATCCTCTCCCCTCTGTCCATCTGTGCTCTTCTCTGCTATTCTGTAGTAATTTGAGTGTTCTCTTACCTCAAGGCATGGAGGAGGCCTAACTTTTTTTTTTTTTTTTGGGGGATCATTGAGGAGGGTTTTGTAGAATGATGTCACTAATCCCCATGGGGGGAACTGGATGAGTCAACCAGCCACAGGGGTCACATTCAAGCACAGGACGACTGTCGGAGTTTGGGTGGGGTCAGGGTGAAAGGGGGGGACAGGGTTTGGTGGCCCAGAGGCCAGAAGACTCTGATTAAGGGCCGATCTGGCAAAGGTGAAGATTAATGGGTGCCCCGTCGCCCCTGGACCGCGCGCGATAAATCTCCTGTCAGTCAGCCAGCTGCTGCAGTGACACTACACCCGTCACCCCCCAAGTCAAACCCCCCCCAAGCACATATGGCCCAACTTCGGATGCCAGAAAAAAAAAAAAAAGTCAAATGTGTTTGGAAAAGAGAATTGTTATAGTCTCTGGATGACTATCTAGAGAATGCAAGAAAAACTATGGCCTATATCGTACGCTTAATCCCCTCCCTACAGCTCAACACACAAACGTACGCATACGTACTCAGACATCATTTTACACGCGCATGCCTATGCACACATACTGATACATACATACCTCCACACATGTGTACTTAGACGAATGCCTATGGATACACATACTTACACACAACTGTTAGCACATCACACATATACTTACCAACTTATACAGTCCTACTTTCACTTGCACACACATAAATTGACCCCCATAAATACCTATTTACACATACAAACTCATGCTTACACAGGTTTCAACTAATGCGCACTTACCTACATAAGCATCTACATGCATGCATTCTAATACAAATGCCGATACTTACACACAGTTAAACAGTACAAACAAACAAATACACACATTTATCCACTTATACACCAAGTTACACACACATGTACTGGCACGTACATGCACAAATACACAAACTCATAAACTAATGCACCAGGTTCCACATATACATAAACAGACGCCTACATGGACACATGCTTACACACACCTACTTAAACATACTGTGTTTTTGGGTATCACCTTTGCAGACAGGTGAGAGGACGTTGACCCATATTTTACAGTTCTTTAACTCTAACACTGATTTGTTTTTTTGGTGGGTGAAAAGGATCCTGTCAGACTGTCTTGAAGGGGCGTGTGGGCGTCCATCACTGGGACACAGCCAGCATCGCGGGCTCTGCTGCTCTTAAACAGCGGCCCTTTGTCGCATGCTTAAAAGGACAGCATCACCCCAGCTTTCATCAGGGTCCAGGGAGCGCATCTTTCAGCCCGAATGGCATTACTCGCACCTCGTAGAGCCAAAAAGGGGAAACAGCCCTGAAGCCCACACTCCCAGTGAGCTCCGAAAGAGGTTTATGGGCCAAATGATATTAGGGGGAAAAAAAGGGTATGGGAGGGACAGAGGGGAGGGAGGGAGGAGGGTGGAGACTTCAAGATGAAATAGAAAAGGGTGGATGGATGGATGGATGGAGGGATAAAGGGATGACAGCAGTGGAGCAGAGTGCCCGTGTCACTGAGGGGCAGGGAGTGATGGAGAACAGGTTTTTCCCTCCAAAAAAAACAACAGAGGGAAAAAAAACATAAAGAAGGTTGAACTGAAAAGAGTTTTAGGGCTCCCATTGTCAGGACAGAATTGCCATAAAAAAGTCAAAAATACACAGAGCTTTTCCCCCTCTCCACTGCCCTTTGTTGGTTAAAAAAATAGATTTTTAAAAAATTAGAATAAAAATAATTTTCACTCAAATATTTTGAGGGTCTGACTTTCCAGGCTAAATTGAAATCATAAAATTGTATTTCAAAACAAACCATTTTACATCAGATAGACATTGAATTAAAATGAACATAGGGCAAGGGGGGTTACATTTCTTCAGTTAAAGATTTAAAATGCTGAACTCCATGGATGTGCTCTGCAGGGATGTCAGACCCTATGAGTAGAACATGTGCAGGAATATGTACATTTGGATGCGTCTCCCTTTGTGTTCATGTATCATTATTTCATTATTCAGCCTCCCCCCTAACTTTTGGCTGACATTGGTGCATGGTTCTCCAGCAGGGTTTTTTGTGGACCCCCCCGCAGTGAACTAAATTACCCCCGGCCTTTGCTGAACTCAATGGCGAACAGACGCTGGTAACTGCCCAACACCTCTTGATGATAGAGTTTTCTCTGTACTCCTCATCATAAAGAAATAGCGCGGGGGGTCAGTTATAGTGAGGGAAAACTGAAGAAGCCCAAGGGGACCTTCTGTCATTTTAAATAGTGGATGAAAGTTTATGAAACAGCCTCACTGGGGGGGGGGTGTGTCAGCCCATCTGCCCAGATCATGAGCTGCTGCAGACGGGACAGTGTACTTACTTGGCCTACTGAAAACACATCAGGTTCAAATCCAATGATTCAGTGGTCTTCCTCAGCTAGGTGTGACACGAAATATGACGTAATATTTACAGATAAAGATATTTTGTGTGAAACATACACCAAATATGGAACACTGGGATTTTTTCACAGAAAGTATGTTATGGAAAATTAATGCCTAAGTGTGTTTATTTGATTAAAATAGAAATTTTGCGCTGATTATTTTCCTATTTCATTTGACCTCTTTTCATTCTATTTCCTCACATATTTCCATCAAGAATTGCTTTAAATTTCAACTGGTTTCTGATGAATTGCACAAAATCGGCTTCTTTGGTTGTCTCTCACGGGCTGTGATACAAGGCAGCATGCCACAAACATTTTTAAGGAGCAAGGGCTGTAAATCATCAGTTTAGACTGGGCAAGTGTCTCAAGTCGAAATCCAGTCGAGCAGAATAACACATTTATGAATGACACTCTGCAGGAGAATATGAATGAGATCGGCAATGATGTGTATTTGAATATCTCACGTTGAAATTTCTCATCCTTGCGAATGACATTTCACAGTCCAAGTAACTTGGGCATACTAAGTTGTGTTCATTGTTCTAGAGCCAAGGGCACGTGATCGCAAGTTTTGCGATTTCCTGAGCTGTTTCTCAAAGCCCGGGCTGCGGCCTACATAGGCTGCATTTCAAGGGTAGGCTACTACGTTGTGGCAGGCAATTCCATCATCAAGACGCCATCGAAGCCGAGAAATGCAGCCTTCATCTTGCCTGATATCAGACGGTATTGTCAACTCATTAAGACTGGTTTTCCATGTTGAAAATTTCGTCTGATATTAGGCAAGACGAAGGCTGCATTTCTCGGCTGTATAAGAAGGCGCCTTCACAATGGAACAGCCTGCAATGACGAACCAGCTGAGAATACAGCCTACCTTGGTTCAGTCGAGGCCTGTACAGCATGCGCGCTTTCGGCCAGCCCGTTTTCTGGAAGCCCTGCACCTTGCGGAAAACCCAAAATAAATGTCCTGCGCATAAATGCCGGATGCGCAGAGTGCGCACCCTGCGCAGTTTACATTTGTTCAGAGAGGAAAACAAACAGCTGCAAGGCGTTCAACATGTGCTTTTTTTTTCTCTTCAGGACACTACCTGCTTTGGAAAGGCGCTTTACTTTAAGAAAACGGAACACCCGAAAATCGATCTTGAGTCGCGATACCTCGGCAAAAAAAATAACAACTATGATAACATCTAGCTAGTTTATAGCTGTTGCCCACGAAATCTTGTAAGTCTAAAAATTCAGAGAAGGATGCATGACCAAAGCGCAACATCAGTATTACTCCCTGGTGTCGCGCTGTGTGAAATGTCCCGCATGATCATTCTTCCCCAAAACTCTGGCTGCCATCCCTCTTTATGTCTCGGATGAGCCAAGCGAGTTTACGTTTATTGCGGGGGGGCGGATTGTATTTAAAACTTCGACAGGGCCCCCAGCTGTGAGCAGACTAAAAAAAGGCAAAGAAAGAAAGAATATTCTTGAAAAGCCGCCACGAGTTCCCCGTCAGTCAGCCTTCTGCCTGGCTGCGTCAATTAAGCTGTGCGCATTGTTGCACATGCGCATGAATACTGAGTAAAGGCACGCCAAAAAAAAGAGCTTTGAAAGCGAACACACACACACACACACACACACACACACACGCAGCCGCTGTGCAACAATGAATAGTGTCACAATAGAATGCTCTGCACAGTCAGTATTCTGTTTTACACCAACAGTGATGCAGTGGATTGTTTTCATACTCACTTCCGAATTAAATTGCCATTGGCCTAAAATAATTCATGAACAAATTTCAGGCCTGTGCGACCATCTTGAATTGCATCACACTGCGGCTACAAAAGTGACAGGCAAATAATTTTTCATCCGTTCTCTATAATGACCCTATCAGGTTGGCTTCCTTTAAATTTCAGTGGGTCCTTTTGGCGATGTATTCCATCGGAGCGGTAGATTGTATACCTATGGAAGACGATGCAATATCAAAAACCTTCCAACTCGTAGATTAGCCGAAGCGTCTTTTCAGTTCGTCATTAAGATGCTGAGGGAGTACGTGCAAAAAAAAGACAATGGTCTATAAACGTACAGACATGAACAAACCCTTCCATTCGTCACGCTAGGGGGAGAATTGTGGTTGGGTTTTAAAAAATTAAAGTGATGCGAATTTGGGGGGCCCAGGGGGAGCGGGGAGCTTTAATTTGGTGACAAAACCTCATTTGCAGGTCAATGCGATGGCACACTCGCCTCTCCTCTCGCTCCAACTCCCCTTTGTTCCCTATCGCCTGCCTCGATGCCAGATGGCCGTGGAAAATGCTAATTCTCTTTGGCTGAATTTTCTCCTTTTTGTATTTAATTGCGGTCTTTGCAGATGGGGTCTGTGGAGTGTGTGCCTTATTCAAATAGGATTTCATTTGTATATTCTTTTTTTTAAGGCACGTTTCTTACCTCGCATGCGAGTCGAGCAGCGTTTGGCATCTGACAGCCAACTTTTCAGATAAAGCGCTGTCGACGTCTTCGGATCAGTTGGGGGTGATTCTTATGGATGTCTTATCGAATGGTTCAGCAGTATTAGGGTTTTTTGTTGTTTCTGTTGTTATTTACCCAACATTTTCCTTTTTTATGCCAACATTCAATAAGGAGAAAGTATTTGAAAGCCATGTCAGCGCTTAACATCGCAATTGAAAACTGTTGAAATTTAAAGCCACACTGCGGCTACTTTGGCTGAATAAACTGCTTACTGTTTTGCAATTAAATTAAGTAATAGGCAACCTGAAATGGGTTCATGCCACGATTTTATTGATACTCACATTAGTTTTAATGGTATTGCTAATCGTCAACACTACCCAAGGGAATTAATGAGTAAAATGTAATATTACAGATGAGATGCTACAATCCGAGTAATCTGACGAATGTGAATTCGAGTCGCACTGGAGAGGTGTTTGACTTAAACCTTGGGTAAAATATCAGCTGATGTAATTTTTATGCAGGTTTGTATTCTCTGACGAAACCACATAAAAGTCATTTTCTTACTCCTGATTATTTCTGCTGGTTTTAAAAATTTAACCGTTTTAGCGCAAATGTTTTTACATCTGGTGGCTTTCAATTTAAAGGCTTTATAATTCCATGCCGGACGCAAAGATTTTGGCGCTTTTCATTCTGCGCGCGTTCGCCGTCAGATTTCCCTCCTGGATGTCAGACCCGTGCCACTGTTGCGCTGTTGCCTAATTTGTGCAAACATTTAGGTTTGCTTAGGCTGGTATTGACAGGAATCTAAGATACGGCTCATACTTCATGTAGTGGAAGTATCATGTCTGTTATTTCCAGAAGAAGCAAGCATAGCCAAACGCATCGTAACACAGACACGACACGTTCACCATTACACACACACACACACACACACACACACACAGAGTGATAATTTGCCTCTTTTTTCAATATGGATATTGAATAAAATCATGCATCTGGCTCTAAATGAATGAATTCACATGTTTTAGAATCCTGATGGAGTCTATTCATCTACGTCAACTAACATTTCTGTATAAAACCAATCAAGCAAAGAAACAAATTCATGATTACAATAATATTTCTGGCTTTTTACTGTAGGCCGCGTTTTCATTTTTAGCATGGTTTGATATTTTTCAAATCGGTAGCTTTAAACAAGGGTATTGTCGCGTAGATGACATTTCTTATTGCATGCACTCTGCTTTGATGATGGCAAACGTCCGACTGTATCACTGAGTGGAACTTTCTCCGGTTAAAGGACTATTTAAAAGAAAACGTTCATTTGAATGGTTTCGATGTTTAAAGCAAATTTCACGAGGGAGGACAATCTCTTTTGAATGATAAAATTATGAAACCGTAGGGAATATATTTTCTTATTTTTCTTACCTGCTTCTCTTAGTTCAAGTTCCGCCTTCATTTACCGAAAAGGCCTACACAACCAATCATTTTAAATGAAACTGGAAGTTTTCAAAATACTACTGTTTTTCTTTAATCTCATTGGCTTCTTTACGTTGAAAAATGTAAACTGCGAAATGTTTAAGTCATGATTATTTCTTTGATTGTCCTTTATTGATCGGACACAAAAAACAGAAAATAATATGTGGATTCATATGTCCACCAAGTTTCTGAATTGTTCAGTAATTTGTGAAACTATAGGCCAAAAGCAACCACATGTTCATTGCATGCGGGAACTTCATTTAAAAAAAGATGTGTCAGGACAGCTGCTATCCTGAAATTATTAAGTATTGTGAATTTAAAGCTAAGTTTATTGAACGTCGCTGTTTCTCGGGGGGCATATGGCTTCTAATTAGCTGGATATCCTCCATAGTTTAATTATATATTTTTTTCCGCTGGTTCGTATCAATGGAGAGGCAAACAAAGTTGCCATTGTTCTCAAATGCAGGACATTATGTGGCTGAATTAATGGATCTTGGCTATGTCTACATGGATTTGCCATATGGCTACAAAGAGGGGAAGAATGGAGACGGAGCGCATTGTGTTGGAAATGAGAACGAGAGAGTCAAAAGTACGGACAGAGTGCGCGTGTTTGTTTGCGCTGGCGGGACTAGGCGGCGGCAATCATGCAACAATGTAACACGCACATTTTTTTTTCTTTCGGCAGTGCCCACGGAGTTACTGCAGTCGGGTTGAGTTGAGGAAAAAAAATCATTAAATCATAGATTTTCAATCAAATATTACTCAAAGGCTGTTCGCAATTGTTTTTTTATTCTCTTTGCGAAAAGGAGTTCTGGGGTTTGGGTCCTGTATGGCGTCAGCTGCTCTCCATGCAATTCAATGTAAATTTGAAAGTATAGCCAACTGAACAAGCGCGTTCAAATAGAGGCTGGGCGTTACAAAGCGCCGTCTTCCCCTCTTCAGGCAGGTGGCCTCCATTACTGAGGTAGTGTGGCGTGGTGTTTCCACGGGGGTAAACAGTGCTGGTAAGAGGTTCTTTAGAAGAGTCATTGAGAGTGCACTGAATGTGGGGGTGTCTCCATGGACAATACGGGGGTCCGAAAGGCACCTGCTTCAGTTCTTTATGGGGAAAAAACCCTTTAAGTCCCACCCTATATACCGCAGCTGCCCCCTGCGCCGTAAGAGCGACATACAGGATTGGGTATTCATTATGATACTTGCTTGGTCTGTGTATTTATTTTGCATAGCCTACTGCCGCACAAAGAAAAAAAATTATCATAGGCTACAGTGTTATCTTCCATTTTTGTTGCAAAGCCATCTCTTCTATACAAGGTTGTTTGGTAGGCTTATAACTATAAAATAGACTATTGAACAAACTCTTAGCAAAAGTTTCGATATGCCAGTGCCCATTACCACCATTACAAATACGAACAACAACAACAATAATAATGATAATAATGATGATGATGAATAATAATAATAATAATAATAATAATAGGCCTAAATATATAATTATAAAATTAGTGGAGGCATGGGCGCCTTTGGGGCCGGATTATGAATCTTGGTATTTGCAGTAAAGCCGGTTGTCGACACGTTTTGTGCGTAGAGAGCATGGAAAATAAGCAAACAGATTCAGTGTTAAAGACTTTCTGGCCTCAAGGTGTGATTTCCTTTCCACAACCGTAAATTATCTGAGGGCTGATCTCTGTCGAGGCGCCATGTACACCTAAAACCCGGTTTTTGCTCATTTCATTTGCGGCGTGTGAGTTTGATAATCCATAAGGCGCGTGTCCTTAAAATCCTAGGTTAATTCTTACTTTCCACGCAGTGAAATGAGTATAAAGGGGCTTTCGAGATGGTAATAAGCTGGGAAAGATCACGGCGCTTGTTGTGTCTGGTGCGTGCAACTGGAGCAGCAGATGCAGTATAGCCCATAAATTAATGAAGGGTTGGTGAACGGGGAAGGATTACTGGGGAGGGGTGTCAATCAGAAAAAATGCGTGCTTGCATTTGTCAGTCGTTGTTAGACAGGCTCATTTGGAGTCGGGTAATTTTTTTTTAAATTTAAATGTAGGCAACACTCACACTCCTCTGGGTGAAAGCGTATATGTTTAGATTTAAGCATGCATTTTTCAACATCATTTCAGCAAATAAAATCAAGCATGTTAATAAATTGTAAACTGGTTTTTGAACGATCAAGCCCAGGACAAAGTCGTTAGAAGAGCAAAATAACGTTTTATTTTGTTTTCGTGAAACAAAAGTAAAGGGCAGTGATATACGGAACGGCTCAGAAACATAACGGACTCTATTTTCAAGTGTAGGCTACTATTCATTCAAAGCTACATTACTGATTGCAAAATATCACAATATAAACTTTGAAAATAAAAATGTCGCCCCTTGGCCAGGACAAGCATTTGCAATTATAATGAAACATAAATAACAAAATTATAAGTTAGAATATCCTTTAAAAAATATATATTTACACAACTCAAGATACATATTTTTCCAACAGAAATATATAACTCAATAGATTTTTAAAGCTGTACACTTTTGGCCAGTGTCGACATTTAAAAAGTTACGTAAGATTGCACAGTTGTTAATCTATTTTAACACTGTCAAGTGACTGCATACAAAGCCACAAGTTTGCTACATTTGTCTGAATTGTGTCCTTCTGCGAGTTCTCTCTTCACCGCTGTCCAGAGCCGACACGAGCCCGCAGAGGAGTTCCAAGCAATGGACGACCGTTCGGGCTGCTCTCCCCCGAGTCTTCCGTTCCCATTGTGAGAGAATCGGTCTTCTCAATTTCGCAGTGCAAATTGTCTGTAGAAAATAAAAGCTGAAGTTATTGATACGATTAATCGTATAGCTTTTTCTTTGCGCATCGCGAAGAAAAAAAAATCCACCAAGTCAGCTATTTCCACGGACAGAAAAAAACAATTGTATCCTTTTCCTGCAAACGTCACCATCTACTACAGCCTTTCCCGCCAAAGTGACGTACTTTCCCCTCCCCCACTTTCTTACGTTCTCTAAAGTTGCTGCAGAGATTCATGACTCCTCAACAGAAAATCAGGTAACATAGTGACGATGTGTAACCATTCACCAGTCGCACGGCAACATGCAACCACAACCTATGGTTACAGTTTCAACTAAACATGATATTTAATTTCCTCCAAACATTTACATGAGTCACAATAATAATAATATCAATTAAAAAAACACGCTCATACCTTTTTCTTTTTAGTTCAGCGAATTCGTTTCCGTGGAGTCTGTTCTACTGGAATTGTGGGCGCTGAATTCAGAGAAGGGTTTTCGCTGTGCTTCGCTTCGGACAATCTTTTCCTTTTCATGTAAAAATCTGTAAATATAAGGAATTATCACAATTCTGACTTCTATTAAACACTTTTACACTAAATTGCGCAATAAGAAATGTGTATGTTGTTCCCCATTTGACGAGCTGTGTCAAGAGAGGCCAGTTCAGCAAGTATGTTTGATTACCTGTAATGCGTGTTGTGGTGGATGTAGTAGCTGCCCTTTTCCGTCGAACGCAAACGGTGGCTTTATGACTTTGCTTTCCTGAGTTGAGTTTGTCCGAGCAATTCTCTTGGTTCGTTTCGTTGGAGCGGGGCAGAGTGGCTTCAGGACTGGACAAGCGGTCATCGACAGGGCGAGGTGTTTGCACATCCTGTGCAGTACAGTCCACTGGAGTCGCGTCCGAACACGACTTCGCCTTCACCGGCATAAACAGAGCAACCCTCCTTCTCCCTGTCTGCACGGTCTCCTGGTAGAAGACGGGCGTCGAGTCCACAGGCGTCTCCTCCCACTCGTAATCTCCAGACAGCGGAGTATCCGTCTCGAAGTTGAAGTTCCATCGGCGCTGGTCCCGCTCGGAGATTTGCCGCATGTGCTGTTTCATCTCCCGGTTTAGCTCTTCGTGATCCACCGGACCGAAAAGGTTCCTGCAGGCGCTGGTGCGCGCATGAAAGGGGAATGTTCTCCGCGCGGCTAGCCGCTCCAGAGTGCTGCTAGATAGCTGGACGTTTGACATTGCGAAATCTCAATATCCAGCCGAGGAGATAAATACAAGAACAAACACCAATGTCGATGCTCCAGGAATGCAGTGGAAATTCAGATTTCCAGATGGAACCCTGTCGGTTAGTTCGTGAGTATGTTTACGTTCTTTTTTCCGGTTGGTGTGGATGTTCAAGAGTATTTAAACGTGTGGCACAGCTGAGTATCAAAACTTGTATTTAAAGTCCCAAAGGTGTCCAGGTTTGTATGGCCACATCGCCGACATTCCCATTGGTTAAGTTATGTCCCACCCTTTTGTGCTGGTCACGCCTCTACTCCACTTGCATTGGCCTGAGAGCGGACTTGGATAGGCGCCAACTCATCTCGGCTTGTGATTTGTGCTTGGCTTGTCAGTGTTGGGGATGATTGAGATGCTGCAGTACGTCTGAAGGATAGTTGTTGTTGCCCGAGGAAGGTTTTGCTTACTATGTAGTTTTACCCCTCCCCCAAATTCTCTTGTCTCTTTTCTTTTAAAATCTCAGCCACGTCCCGCAAGACAATTTTTACTGTGGCTACGGATGTATTGAAACTGAATCTATTTGAGGATGGAGAACATTTGGCTATGTTCTTTTTAAATATGACAAAACATTGTATGTATCACTTGAGGCGCTCATAATGTGTTTAACAGTGAATTGGAACACTACATTTGTGCACATATCGGTTGTTTTTGTTGTCACCAATTTTCAATCAATTGCGACCTCCTGAGTGGCTCATACTTTCAACGACGCCGTGGGAGTTTAAACGTTTTACCGATTTGCTGAGGTGAAATGTGGAATGGCTACTGCAACGGTCGTGCATTCTTTTTCAGGATCTGATCAAAACAATTCGCTTCCTTGCGTGCCTTAGAAGCCACTCAAATGGTCATTGTCATTTCGCGCAAGAGACAAAAAGAGAATAATGGCTTAAGCTCGTCTGAAAACTAATGCAATTACCGTTAGCTGTCACCCTTGTGGTTGATGCATTCGGCGTGACAAAGGGAATGTTTTCACGTTTATGATTATTAGACCCTGATGAAGTAATTACTGATCGCAGTTGTTGCAATTCTGCTTAAAGTACCGACAACTCAAAAATATGGAACTGTTTAACTACATTTTTTGGAAGTGTTGATATTTCTATTCAGATAATTTATTCTGTGGCCTTGCAACAATTCCTCGGCTCCTTTCTAAAAGAAGCTGTTATTAGATTGAAAATTAATAATAATAATAATAATAATTATAATAATAATAATAACTTGTTCCGTAATGGTGTCCTTTAATATCGTGTGATGTGGTGATAGAATTTTGATTCCCGTTGCGAGTAGTGCTGACACGCGTTTTTATTTTGAAATAAATGGCTGATTTAAATAACCTTCGTGTGTGCGTTAGAATTTGAGCGCTTTCGTGCGTAAAATGCGGCGATGATGCGCACCCTCAAGCTAATTACACATCCTGCTGCAATTCACATTTGCTTGACTGTTGCGTGAATATGAGAAAATAGCGCCATCAATTGACTTTGTTATTCAATTTCACTTTCATCGTTAGAAAGCATTTTGCATTTTTTTTCTCCCGTCTACCATATCTATATCTTATTTTCTTCATGTTTGATATTGAATTCGATATTTTACTTTCAATCAGTTTTGCTTGTTGTCTTTTGATAATGCGCAAAATATAATTTCAAACCTGTTAGTATTTGTGTTTGAAAATCGTCTTGGCCTTGTTCAAATAACGTGGAACCTATGTATTGGTCATTTATTTTCATCCCTGAGCTAATTCAAAATTCTGTTTGTTAAAATCATTTTTACCATCTGATATCGCCATCTGGTGGCGAAAATGAGTAACTAAGTTTTAAATGCTATCTCTTGGACATCCTGTTTTTATCCCTGTTGCATGAACATTGTGTGGCGACAAAATGCGGCGCAGCTTTGCGGGTCCTGTGAAAAACGGTGAGGAGCATTTTTTTTTTTTTGCCTGAGGCCATATTATTTCTGACATTTCATTTAGAATACAACTTCTGTTTTCAAAATCTAACACTCAGGATTCTCCTGTATAGTCCTTTGTAAGTGTTGGTGTTGTTTGCTGATCTCAGATCAGGCTAGTTTCAACATTGACTGGTTGGGTCACTCAGTAGCCTGGTTGGGTCACACACGTGGTGTAGCTTGGACACACATAGAAGCATCAGTAATGCACATTTCCTGGTTTGGTCATTCACGTGGTGGGATTGGGTTGCACTAAGAATAGAGTTGGTCCTGCACATAGTCTGGTTGGGCCACACATACTGATCTCAGGCCAGTGGATCTTATATCACACACTGTAAGCAGGAACACGACAGTTGAGATGGTGACATGGTGGCTGTACCTTCCGGGAATGGTGTGGAGCTGGCAGGTGAGGGCAGAGTGGAGTGGGCGGGGCTTAATGCGGCTCACCTGTGTGGGCGGCGGCTCTGGAGCAGAAGTGACAGATGTAGGCGGAGCACAGGCTGGAAGAGAGGAGTAGAATACAGTGCCTGAGGGCACACAGAGGCAACATGCAGGGAGTCCGGGACCGACTACAGGTGAGTGTGTGTGATGGGAAGTGCGTGTGTATGTGTGTGTGCGTGTGTGTGCACAGGTGAGTGCAGGAATGCATGTGATGAGAAGTGTGTATGTGTGCATGCGTGTGTGTCTGTGTCTGTTTGGAGGAGAGGGCCAGAATGTATGTGATGGAAAGTCTGTATGTGTGTATATGAGCGTGAGTATGTTTGTGTGTGTGTGTGTGTGTGTGTGTGTGTTTTGTGTATGAGAGAGGGAAGGCAAGAGACAATGTGTTTGTGACAGAAAGTTGTGTGTGTGAGTGTGTGTGTGTGTGTGAGAGAGAGAGAGAGAGAGAGAGAGAGATGAAAGAGAGTGGATTTGCGACCAAAAGTTGTGTTTGTATGCATGTGTGTGGGAAAGTGCGTGAATGAATGTGTGTGTAAGAGAAAATGTGTGTATGCGTGAAAAAGAGAGAGCTAGACAGAGAATATGAGTGCGACAGAAAGTTGTGTGGGAGGGAGAGAGCGAGAGTGATTGTGTTTGTGAGAGAATGTTCTGTGTCTGTCTGTCTGTCTGTGAGAGAGAGAGAGAATGTTTGTGAGAGAACGTGTGTATGTGTGAGAGTGCATGAGAGAGAGCATTGGTGTGTGTGATAGAAAGAGTGTAACATGCATGTTTGAGTGTGTGTGTGAGAGAGAGAGAGTGGGATAAAATGTTTGTGACGGAATAGTGTGTGTGCGAGGGAAAGAGAATATCTGTGTGACACAAAGTGAGTGTTTGTGTGAGAGATACAGCTGGAGAGAAAGAGAGAATATGTTTGATAATGTTGTGTTTGTGAGTGAGAGAGAGCGGAGGAGAATTTGTGTGTGACAGAAAGTTGTGAGTGTTGTGTTTTGGGTGGGCAGAATCCTTACCTTTTATGGCATGATTACTCTCAACAATCTCACATTTAATTTGCTTGGTTAGCAATCAAACAACTGATTCACTCAATAACAAAGACTAATCGGTAGAATGACTGGCCGGTTTATATTTAGATAGCATTATCTCTTGATAGCACCTCAAAGTCTTGAAAAGTTTGAGAGAAGACATGAGTATGTCTTTGAAGATCCTAACCTTCAAATATTCATGAAATTGAATGGATTTGCAGAATCTGTATGTTTCCAATCTTTTCAGACATTCTTTGCTTGGCTTAATGTAAGTATGCCAAAAAAAATACAGTTAAAAATCTGTTACTGTTATGTTCTTCACCTATTTAATCCACTTAATAAGTTGTTTTCCAATCTAAATTTATACGGTATATCATTTGAATCAAAATTAAGTACAATCTTTAAAAAAGTATGTCATAATGTTTAATAGATCTTCCATAATCTCTGATGAAAAAATGCTGTGGCAGGAAGAAAGACGGAGTTGAGGGAGTTTTCATTAAATTCATTTTGAAGTGTTCACATCACTGCCATTCTTACATTATACATTACATTACATATATCTCCCATTATAACCCAGTTATCACTTTTTTGTGTTCATGTTTAATAATTATAAGCCATGCATCTAACTAATATTGAAGGAGTCTGTATGTATGTCTGTCCTGCGATTTTCTCTACAACCGTTCATCCGCTCGACTTCACACTCAGCGGGTGTATTTCTGTGGACCAAGGAAGTTCAGTGTCCAGTGTGAAGTTGTTTGGATGGGCAGTTCTCGAGAAAACCGCAAACAAATATTCCAGAGGCCAAGCAAATGGTCCGGTCTGAACAGGCACATTTTGTATGGACATTGCACTAGTTGCTCTAGAATATTTATTAAATAGATAGTTTGACTGCTAATCAGGCAAAGTACTCGGAATCACGTGAGAGTAATCCAGTGTTAAAAGGTGAAGTCACCTCTGGACCGTGCCAGAGCATCTGTGCAAAGTACCCTGGTTCAGTGAGAAGAGTGCATATGAAGAGTTTATCTCCAAAACACAATACATCCATTTTACTAATTTTGAGCAAATCAGCTTTTTCTATGCTGGTGCCTGTTGCATTTTATAGGATAACACAAACTTTGACTATGAAAAAAAAAAAAAACACTGTGAAGTAATAATTTCTAAAAATAGATTTTTTGCACCATGTGTAAGAAGCACAAGGCTATCCCTCTATGGTATTATCTCAATTTTTTTGAAATTTTGGCTCTTGTTGCATTTTGGACACAAACTCTTCATACAGACAGGCACAGTTGGAGGGGCTATGTCAGGTTGTGTACTCAGATGAGCTAAATTTATTTCGACTTTGCCTCACAAATCTTTTTCTATTCATCCTTGACTTGTGAAACAAGAATTCAGTCAGAAGACTAGGTCTGTAATGATAAGCAGGCATTTTTATCCTGCATTATTGTTCTGTCAGCGTGATCATAGCAGCAGTTTTTGCTTTTGTTTTGAGATGGCCTATGCCCCAGACATCGCGATTAAACCACTGATTTCACTGGTGCGACTTATTATTTACGATGGGCCTTATCTTGTTTTACGATGAGCACAATAGTCTCCCTGCTTCCGCACACTTTAAATAGGCAAATCAGGATAATTAGGGCCCATTTGAATGTGTATGACCTTCCCTTTCTCCCCATAAGGACTCACAGGGCTGCATTTCAATGATGCGAGAACATTTGAATTATCCCTCAAGAGAAGCCACTGTGCATTACCTGGAAATAAGCTTAAGTTAAATTAACCTTCGTACCAGTCTCAGGGGATGTTAATTATCTTATCCTTGAGTTAACGGCTGTGAGAACCCCCCAAAAATGTTTCTCCGGCTTGAAATTTAGTAGTATTTGCTGTCGTGGCTCTGCCATTAGAAAAGTACAATGCCATTTTTATACTTTCATGCAAAGCTACACAACTGAGGATTCAAAGATTGTTTTATGAGTCATTTTTTACTAGTTATGTGATGAAAAGTCATAATGAAAATTAAGCACCTCAAAAGGAAATAATCAATGGTGTGGACAGAGACATAATATCTCTTTTGATTGTGGAGGAGGAAACCATTTCTTGAAAAAAATATTTACGAGAGCTGCTTGTTTTATTTGTAAGATGCTATTAAAGTTTAAAATTCAGAGAAGACACTGTATTGGATAGGATCAAATAGAAGTGCTGTATTGAATACAAAGGTAATACCAGGGTTAACACACAACTGATATTTTAAAACCTTTGACTATGGAAACATTTATTTTATTAGTCTCTCTGCAAAGTTCTCCCAACTGAATTAAAAAAAAAATGAAAGGCCATCGAAGCTTTCCTCTGCAGCTAAATTCCTGGGTGTGAGTGTAGGAGTTTATAGTCGGCATGCATGCATTAACAAAGTTATCTCACTATTCAAATATTCGCTCTGTGCTGCCAATGCTGACCTTCCTTATGCCTGATTTCTTCTCAATGTCATCTCCTTCTCAGGTGTGTTAATGGTCAGGATTCTGATTTTTGAGCAGTACTGGGGAAATGACATACAGATACAGTATACACACACTCACACATTGCAAAAATGTCTTTCTGAACAGCTATCATAGTATATTTTGAAGTTGAAAATCTCTGTTTTGTTACTTCCTCACTGAATAAGTCAAAGATGTTACCAATAAGGTCAAGAGTTTTACAAACATGAAGTTTGCAAATTGCATCAGTAAATTCCACAATTCGGGTGGGTTGGTGGTGCAGTGGGTAGCACTGTTACCTTTATCTGTGGGCTTTGCGTGTTCTTTTTGTGCTCATCTGAATTTTCTCTGGGTGCTCCAGCTTTATCCCACAGCCCAGAGACATTCATGTTAGGCTAATTAGCCCATAGATATGAGTGAGTTAATAAATGTTAATTGTGTCCGAAGATAGATTGACAGACTCACTGGGGTGTGTTTCTGCCTCTCACCCATTGAATGCTGGGAGAGACTCCAGGAATAAGCAGGTTTGACTATGGGAGTGTGGATGAAGTGTCTCTTTGTGGCTAAAATCTATGTAAAAAATATTGTGGAGGTCATAATGGCATGTGATCCATACTCCCACTGGGCACACGACGTTGAAACGCGTGTATTCGCGTCGCGTCTTTGCATTGACTTTGAATGTAATCTGTCGTGCGAAAAATTCGTTCCGCGTCCGGTGTGAAAGCGGCTTAAGATGGCAAATTACAAAGAGGCAGGTGAGCAGAAATAGGCCTGACCTCTGAATAAGTCACTTTCAGTTAAAATAGTTGTGTGCCCCAGATATTTCACTGTAAAATGATTGCTGGTGCTCACTGATGCCGGGAGTTTACATTTGTAAATTTGTCTTTGATGTTTAAAGAGTTCCTGTGAAAGATGTCGACTGAGCCGCTTTTAACCCTAGAACACTGTCGCCGGGTGATTTTCACGCGAGCAAACGTGTTCACGTGATTTTCATTATGTTGCGTTTGTCTGAGTGTCATGGGTCCCTGGGTAGCTTCAGCATCGTCTTTGACTTCTTCGAAGGCATGTGTGTTCTGTTTACCTCATGGTACTTTTTTTCATTTTGTTAGACATGGCACAGTTGAAAATAAAAGAACACTACTTTAATTTGTCATGTATTGTCATATTTTGATGACAAGTACTTTTTATTGGTTATATTATATCGGGTAAAAATCACCCGGCGGTAGTGATGGTGTTACTAATTTTAGCGATAGTGTTCTAGGGTTAAAGTGTATTAGTTTGGGCATTCCGAGCCGATCCCGCTCTCGGCATATTCATTATCTCTCCGCCAGTCTCGATGCAAATGTCTGCTTTGCATGGGACAAGCCTCGTCAATGACCTGTCATTTGTAGAGCCCTTCAGCTCAGTCAAATTGAGCCGCACACCCCGTGATTTGCACTTTCACCTAAAACGTCAACGAGCCTGCACGGTTTACCCCGCCCTGCTGCTCCTCATTTACCTCTCTGCTCGCAGCTCATGCTAATGCTCTCCGAAAATTTTAGACTAAATTGGGTCTGTTATGATGCTGGAGTATTTCAGACAGTTCTGTGGGTTTGATAGGAGCCTGTGCTTTTTTCACAGGTAATGTATCCTTTTTCTGCAAGGGTATTTGTATTGTATTGCATCTGAATTACTCCAAAACAAATGTGCTCAAATCGACATCTTACCGAAATCTAATTCACAGCTAGCAATTCCCAATCTAACTGGCAGGTAATTTTTTGAATCCAGCTGCCTTTGAGCTGATGTTAGATACGTTAAGCGGCCATTTTGTGCTGTCCTCCTGCCTGGGGGGCTGGACATTGCGGCCTCTCTGATACAGGGGATGGGCTTCTGCACAGTTTCTGGCCTGTAGTGATTTATAAGTGTTCGTGATGCCCTGCATTGAGGAGACTCCCTGAGTGACTGTATATACACTCTTGCGGGGCAATCTGAGCGACTGTTAGATGGGTAAATATTTAAGGGCTGAGTGTGTTTATTAGGGTGGAGCTACTGTTGGGCGAGGGCCCTGAGACGGACTTTACTCTGCGCAGAACGAGCTTTCAAAAGCCAGTAATGCGTGTGTTCTGCTGTACTCTAAACTGTCGTGATGCACACCTATACATATATTTTGCACCAATGAGCCACAACATTGAAACCTCAGATGAAGTGAATCACATTGATTATCTTGTTACAATGGCACCTGGCAAGTGGTGGGATATATTAGGCAGTGAATGAACATTGAGTTCTTGAATATTTTACTGCTGGAAGCAGGAAAAGTGGGCAAGTGTGAATATGTGAATGACTATGGCATGGGCTATATTGTGATGGCTAGAGAATTTGGTCTGATCATTTCCAAACTAGCAGGTCTTGTGTGGTGTTCCCAGTATGCAGTGGTCAGTTTCAAAACTGGTTCAAGGAAGGGCAACTGGTGAACCGGAGACAGGGTCATGGGCGCCCAAGGCTGGTTAATGCGCATGTGTTGCAAAGGCTGGGCGGTCTGGTCCAACCCTAAACGGGCTATTGTGGCACGAATTGCTGAAGAGTTAGTGTTGGCTGTCATAGAAAGGTGTCAGAGCATGCAGGGCATCACAGCTTGCTGCATAGCTGCAGACGGGTCACAGGGCCCATGCAGACCCCAGTCCACTGCTGAAAGCACTAACATTAGCCATGTGAGAGCCAGAACTGAACCATGGAGCAATGGAAGGTGGCCTTGGGTATCAGTCATAAATGGTGCATAGACACAGAAGTGATTCTTCATTTTAGATTGAATATCTAGCCCAGAGTAGAGGGTTTGATTGAGATGCTTTCCTCCTTCTATATCACAGCCCAGCCTATAGACCGAGCATCCCGCACACCCTACGTACCCACCAGCACCACACCGTCCTCCCTGGTGACTAAAGCTCTAGCAAACACCACTGGCACCACTAAGGCTACTCTGTGCTACTGGTCCCATGTGGATTTCAAAATCAGCCGGAACACAGAGCCTGCAAACCTGCTGTGTAACCCTGTCCTCCCCATTAGCACAGACCCTGACTGGCCCCACTGGCACCAGTTATACATGCTCAGTGCCACCAGTTCCACATGGATTTACTTACCACTAGCATCGTATTTACAAACCTCACTGTGCCCAAAACACACATTTCACATACTGTATGTTCACACCCATTAAATTCTCGCACTGAGTCTTCCAGCTCACTGTAATGTTCTTGAGGGGTAACGCCCCGTTGTAGTTGGGCTGCCAATCAGTCGTGATAACAGCATAGGCTTGGCTCACTGTTTGAACAGGTGTGGTTTCTTTTTAATCGCGTCTCAATTGGAGTTTAGCTAGGACTGCCCCCCCAATCACCACACAGAAAAGTCACCTGGTCTCTGCTCTGTGTTTCCTGTACAAATGACCATGCAAATACCTCATCTGTCCGAGAGACTGTGTCAGGTGTTTGGGGGGGGGGGGGTTAGTTGGGTAACTTAGACATACAGGTGAGTCTCATCTGTGGGCAGGGGGCTTTGCATGGGTGGGAGATGTGACAGGGACCACCCCCCCACCCCTGCAGTAGAGAGGCTTCATTTGTTTTTGTGTCTCAAGTCCCTCCTGTTTCTTTATTGACTGAGATAAATGGCCGTGGCAGCTCTGTGTTGGACAGTGATAGCTGTGGATGAACAATATGCTTTTTATATTATGGAGTTTTCCATGGAAATTTGAGGATTCAAAGCACTATTTTAAGATTTAGCTGAAGGATACAAGGAATGCAATCTAGTTGCCATCGCTAATAATCATAGAAGAAGAAAAATACCTTCTAGATGTTTACTTGCAGTTGAGTGGATTTACTTTGTTCAAGGTTGTGAGCATGCGCAGTGATCGTGACACAGGTCCTTTAAATCTCCAACTATAACAAGGGACACCTCATTCAACAGCTAGAGTAGCTGCCCAACACTTCTCCTGGAAGGCCACTAGCTTGAAGGTTCTCATTCATACCCCTAGAAAAGACACCTCATTTGACACCTATAGGGAGGCTGGCCAATCCTTTTCGTGGGGATCTACTCTCATTTTGGTTTTCACTCTGACCATAGCAGAATACTTCTCAATCATCAGCTGCAACACCCAACTCTGTTGCTGTTGACCCACTGTTCAGCTGGTTTTCATTCTGACCTTGAGGAACCACACCTCATTCAACAGCTAGAGATCTCCTTAAGCTGTGAGTGAGATCATTTGTACCCTCAAACTTACTAATGCTGGGCTCAGCAGCAGTGCTATTGGATATCAATTACTACATCTTTTCATTAGTACTCATTCAGCTAGTTCATGACTGAACTGTTGCCCAAGTTTGCACGCTCAGCCCTTTTAATGTACTGTTAGATTTTCCATCGATGTTCATTTCCCTTGTTGCAATACATCCATTCTACCCAAAATGTAAATCTTGTCAGCCAGCTGACTTGTGAAATTGAACCTAATTATGAATTCAGTTTGTTTTATTGGTTGATTTCATAACTCGAGGGGCAATGACTTTTTTGCACAGTCAACAAGGCAATCAGAGATGGCAGACTTCACCCCATTCACGCAAATATTGGCAAGTGCGGAAACAAACAAACAAGCAGAGCCACTAGATGGCAGACTTCACCCATTCACGCAAATATTGGCAAGTGCGGAAACATAAACAAACAAACAAACAAACACACACACACACACACACAGAGCCGCTAAAAACAGTACTTCACGCCCACTCCGTGGGGGGAAGTAATAAATGAAATCATTATTTTAAATTCAGATTTTTCATTTGGCCTGTAGGGGGAGCCCCAGCCCCACTGTGCACAATGTGGGAAGGTGGTGGAACTGAGTCAAGACCACAGGTAAGAGGGAATGACATGGGGTTGGGCCCTTGGAGTGAGGGGAGAGGGGGGTAGTTGTTTGGTTTTTTTTTGTGTTGTTCAGGGATGCTGGTTTGTAAACAATGTTTGTTTGTGTGTGGCAGGGACGTGCGGTCAGGGTAGGCAGTGACTTCTCCCTTTTTATTGCTAGATTTTGCCAACCTGTTTCCACATACTATACCTGATTGTCAATCAATCATTTTGACCTTTTTTTCTGGTCAATTAAGCCTGTAATGATTAAGAGGTGATAGCGACAAAAAGATTAATTTACCTTTACGCTTTGATTCGAGACTGCAAGGAAGTAAATCTTAATAATTAATTAGGAAAAAATCTCAACTCTCTTGGTAATTCTGTATATTGTTTTGATCTTTTGTTTATCGGATTATGAAAGAAGACTGAAAATAAACTCCCTATTTTTTAAAAATGGCATTAAAAAGTACGTGTTTAAGAGGGGAAATATTATCGTAAACATATTGACCACGCATTGAATGCCGCATAAGAAAGGTTTTAATATTTGTTAATGGCATTGCATTAGCTTCCTCCAAGCAAATATGAACAAACTTGCTGTCTCGTGAGCATTTTAAGTTCAATGCACTGAGCAATAATGTTGTGGATTGAACTGGCACGCCATTCTGCCATTTAGTCTTGTAAATTAGTTAATCAATCCTCAGATTGCTAATCAAGCAAAGTAATAGAGTTATCGTTTGTTTAACGGTGAGGATTCTGCCTCCCCTAACTGACCTCCGACGGCACGTCACTGGTGTGTGGTGTATGTGTGTGTGCCTGTGTTTTTGTATACCTGTATGTGTATTGGTGCATATGGTGTGAGTGCCTGTGTGTGTGTGTGTGTGTGTGGGTGCGTATGGTGTGTGTGTGTGTACCTGTGTTTGTATGTACATGTATGGTGTGTAGCTCAGTGCAGGGCTGTCGCTGTTGGGCCCTGCCGGATGAGGGGGAGGAGCTGAAGGAGATTGACAGTAAGAGGCAGAACAGCTGGAGCTGGGCTGAAGGAAGGGTGGGAGACATCGACTTCACCGGGCCCAGCAAGACCCGGGGAAAGGTACAGTACTAAACACACACACACACACATATATGCATATTGAATATATGGTATGCAGCATGTGCACTGAGTCTGCTGACTGTGCATGGTCTCTCTCTCGTGTAGTTCCTGCGTGTGCGTAGCTCCACAGACCCCGCCCTGATCTACCAGCTGCTGACAGAGCAGTGGGGGCTTGACCCCCCCCACCTGGCCGTGTCTCTGGTGGGGGGGGACGAGCCGGTCCAGCTGAAGCCTTGGCTGAGAGACACCGTGAGGAAGGGCCTGGTGAAGGCCACTCAGAGCACAGGTACTGTATACACACACACACACACGCACACTTGCATATGCACACACGCACTCAGACTCACTTATACACAGCAAGGAAGGGCCTGGTGAAGGCCATTCAGAGCACAGGTACTGTATACAGACACTGTACACACTCTCACATACACGCACACACACACACACACACACACTTGCACATGCACACATGCACTATACACACACTAGTGACGTGCGGTGGAGGTTAGTTTGGTGAGGCAGAAACCTCCCCTTTGCTTGATTAGCAATCAGACCATTAACTAGTTTAGTAAGACTATTTGGCAGAATGACGGGCCAGTTTAAGTTTCCGTGGCGTTATTACTCAGTAGGCTACATCGAACTTGAAATGCTCACGAAACTGCAGATTTGCGAGTACTTGCTTACAGGAAGCCAGAGACGTGCGGTGAGGTGAGGCAGTCACCCAAACTTTTATCACAGGATTTTGTGAACTTGTTCCCAAGTACTATTCCTGATTGACAATCAAAACAATTAAGACCAAGCCTATTGGAAGCCTGATACTGATAGAGGAGATAATGACAAAAAGATTCATTCACGTATACGCTTCAATTCGAGACTGCAAGGATGGAAATCTGAATAATCAATTAGGAAAAATTCTCGGCTCTCGGTAATTCTGTATATCGTTTAAACATTTTGTTGATCGGATTATGAAAGAAGACTGAAAATAAACGCCCGCTTTTTGTTTGGGTGTTAAAAGCGTGTATTTAAAGGAGAATACATTTTATATTGATTAAGCATTGAACTCTGCATAAATCGAACTGTTTTAATATTCGTTGATGACATTGCTTCGGCTTCCTGGAAGCAAGTACGCGCAAATCTGCTGTCTTGTGAGCATTTCAGGTTCAATATACTGAGTAATAACGCCGCGGAAACTTAAACTGGCCCGTCATTCTGCCGAATAGTCTTACTAAACTAGTTAATGGTCTGATTGCTAATCAAGAAAAGGGGAGGTTTCTGCCTCACCAAACTAACCTCCGACTGCACGTCACTGACACACACTCAAACTCACTTAAACAAAGTGAGGAAGGGCCTGGTGAAGGGCACTCAGAGTACAAGTACTGCTTACGTACATGCTCATAATTAAACATATATCTTTGTAAGAGTAAAAGTGTAGCACATTGTTTGTACGAGTAGAAGTGTACTTACCTACGCCAGGTAACAGAAGTGTACCATTAAGACATTTGTAATTCCTTTGAAGGTGTATTTATCAAACCTATTCCACTGTGCAGTAGAAAAACTGGGTTTTTTCTGAGTGTGCCTTGAGGTTAGTAGTCAGGCCCAGGGAAATGCATAAAGGTAAAATAGAGCAGGTTAGCGGTCAGTGGTAAGCAGGTGAATAGTATCAGGTAAACAGGGACAGGTGAGCAGTAACAGGTAAACTGGGGCAGATGAATAGAAACAGCTAAACAGGGCTAGGTGACCAGTCATAGAAAAACAGGCACAGCTGAGCAGTAACAGGTAAATAGGGCCAGGTGAATAGTAATGGGTAAACAAGGACAGAACAGGCACAGGTGAGCAATCACAGGTATTCTCCTTGGTGCTTACAGGTGCCTGGATTCTGACCAATGGGCTGCGCTTTGGAATTACGAAGCACTTGGGCCAGGCGGTGAGAGACCACTCCCTGGCCAGCACCTCTCCCAAGGTCCGCGTGGTGGCCATCGGAATCACACCATGGGGCACCATACACAACCGCGACCTGCTGCTGCCTGCTAAAGTCAGTGTGTGTGTGTGTGTGTGTGTGTGTCTGTCTGTTTGTGTGTGTGTTAGTGCTTGTGTTTTGTTTTTGTGAATGGTGTGTGTCAGACATTTATGTGTGGATGTGAATGCCTTGGTGTGGTTGCGTATGTTTGGGAGTGTTGAGTATATGTGTGGGCGCGAGAACGTGTTATTGTGGGTGTTTGCTTTCATGTCTAGGCTGTATGTGTGTGGAAGTGAATGTGTGAGTGTACTTGTTTGTGTATGGAGTTGTGTCACGATTACTGCATATGCTCAATTTACATCCTAAGAAACTGAATCTGCTTGACTGCAAGTCAGCATCTGATGCCAATTCATCTTCTTTTGCATTGTATTTATATATTGTAGTTACTCCGGCATTTTGCTTTTATGTTAAGGAGCTTTCTATGGAAATTCAAGGATTCAAAGTGCTATTTTATGCTTTAGCCAAGGGATTTTAAGAATGTAAGCTGCTTGTCATAGCCAATAATCATAGAAAAATACATTCTAGATTTTGGCTTGCAGTTGAGCGAATTTACTTTGTTCAAAGTTGTGAGCATGCACAGTTATCATGACACAGCTCCTTTAAGATCAGTTTCATTTTGCATCTGCCCATTCAGTACCGAAAATTTTATCATAAACAACTTTATGTAAATTCTCCAGTTTATGAATTCAGGTTCATTTCATTTCCTGAACTCAAACTCAGTTGGCCCTGAGCCCTGGAACCAATGAAAAATCCTTCCTATCTCCCCCTGTCCCCCCACAGCCGGAGCGGCCAGCCGTGTACCCTACAGTGGAGCTGCCCTATGGGCCTGTGTACTCCCTCGACTCTAACCACTCCCACTTTGTCCTGGTGGAGGATGACCCGGAATGTTCTGGAAGCACCAGCGAGATGAGGGTCAAACTGCTGAAATATATCTCCCAGCAGCGCACTGGATACGGGGGTAAGTGAGTACTTGTGTGCTCACACACGTATATATACACACACACACACACACACACACACACACATTCACGTGCACATATATGTTCACAGACACTAACACTCTCTTGTGCTGACGCATACATTTGTACACTGGAGTGTCAAGATGCACACAATCAAGTTCAGACACACAGATGGTTGTGCAGAAGCGTACACGTGCACTCAAATCATTCATGCACCTCAACATACGCTCTCTCTCACTCGCACTGTCAGTGACACACCACACACACAGACAAACAATATTATACTCATTCACCGAAAAGAAGAGGCAGCTTTTGAAAAACTTATTGGAGTGGTTGAATGAGAGATTTCATAAGCAGCTGATCAAGCCCATTGCTGTATAATTATTCCTCTGGTCTCCCCCTGCAGGGACGGGCAGCTTTGAGATCCCTGTGCTGTGCCTGCTTGTTCACGGAGAACCCAAGATCCTGCAGGTCAGAATCCTGCCATTCCTGCCAGAATGTTCTGTGTTGTAATGCTTTTTGCTTGTTGTAAATACACTGGATCTTTCTACAGTAAACGGACTGTGCCTTGGCACTATGAATGCACTGTCCAGTACTATGATGAACACATTGTCCTATTGCTTCGGAGGCATTGTGAATGACTTCTGTGCTTTTAATGTCTTGTGAAACCCGATGTGATGTGCTACCTGAATGCACACACTCACCGCTGATAATACCGTAAACTCAATGTGGCGTAACCCATAAATGCAATGTGCTGTACACAATAAATTACGCCAGGCATGTAATTTCAGTTTCAAGTTTGCGTGCCTGTGTGTGTGTGTGTGTGTGTGTGTGTGTGCATGCACTATTGTGTGGGAGGGAACGACACAGGACAATAGGGTGGGTTATATTTTTTGTTATGTCGTGTCCGTTCATAAAAGCTTAGACATGTCCTCCCTCCCCCCCTATGTAAATTGCGCTTTTGACCACACCCACCACTGCAGCGCATGTACAAAGAGATCCTTAACTCCACCCCCTGGCTGATCCTGGCGGGGTCTGGGGGCGTGGCCGACATTTTGGTGGACCTGATGAACAGAGGATGCTGGGATACGGGCACCGTGCAGGAGCTGCTGCTTGACACCTTCCAGGGACGCCTGCACAGCAGTGACATCACCAAGTGCGCCAAACTGGTGAGGAGCGCGCGGCAGAGCGGTGGGAACTGGGCATCACGGCGGAGGCGACTGTGCCTGTCAGCCAAAACCCCAAATTGTGCCCTTAGTGTTTCTTTAAAGCAGAATGACTGTCTCAACTGGATAACTACCCAAGTAAACATTCAATGATATGAGCAAATGATCTGAACTTTTTCAATGGGATATTTCACTAAGTGGAATTTCTGAGTAAGCTGAATAACTGCCCAGAGTAAATACCCAAGTATATGAGCTAATGATCTATACATTCCTAATGTGGTGCTTCGTAAAGCAGGATAATGGAGTTAGCTGGATAACATTGCTGAATTTAACCAAGAACAGCTCTTTTAATTCTAGTTGATGTTGCTGATATGGGAGGGTTCTAGGTTTTTTGCTCAGTTATGCAGTTATCCTGGTAACTCAGTGATCCTTCGTCATGAAACAGGGCCTAGGTTTGTCTCTCTGCCATCCTGGATAGCTGCTGATAATAAAAATAATAATACTACTGCTACTAATAATAATAATAATAATAATAGTTGTGGCACATGTAATGTCAGGAGTCAGCAAACACTTGCTTTAAATACATTTTTCTGTTCCTATTTCGGAGTATATGGTTATTAGTATCGAAGACCAAATAAATGCTGTTCTAATATCTAATCTGCTCTGCTCCTTCTGTAGATCCAGAAGATTGTGGAGCATAAGCACCTCCTGACTGTCCATGACCCCGAGCAGGAGAGCTCTGAGCTGGATACGGTCATCCTGAAGGCCCTGGTGAAGGGTGAGCACCTTTCTATACCTCTTTCTCACCCAAACACCAGCCCCGACTCAGTCACCTATTCGAGTATGGAGTACATCTGGCTACATCCTTAATATACGTCCTATGCTCGGCCCAAACTGTTAGAACAGCCTGTCTGTCCTAAACCCTGTCCTCTCTCTCTGCAGCCTGTAAGAGCCAGAGTCAGGAAGCGCAGGATTATCTGGATGAACTGAAGCTGGCTGTGGCCTGGAACCACGTGGACATTGCAAAGAGCGAGATCTTCAATGGAGACGTGGAGTGGAGGGTGGGGAACTACCGCATGAAGTATAAAAATGGCAATTAAAGATCTGTATGATTCTTGTTTGGTCTGTGGGCCATTTTACATCTTTTTAAAAATACCTTTACAAGCCAGTATAATATAATTTTATGTATTTATAAAATATCAAATCATTTTGAAATCATAACACTTTTGGTGAATTTTGGTCTTGTGATTCAGTTCCTGCCATCTAGTTCTAGCGTTCTGAGGCACTTCCTGTAATGAGAATCAAAGTGAGCCAAATCCATAATGGTTCACTTCTCGTACCACATCACTAGTACTGTGATGCACTTCCTGCACTGAGCTTTGAGTGTATTGGAGCTCTTCCTGTGTCTACATAGGCATGTGACCTGGAGGAGGTGATGATGGATGCACTAGTGAATGACAAGCCGGACTTTGTGCGCCTGTTTGTGGATAATGGGGTGAATCTGGGGGAGTTCCTGACGTACGGCCGGCTGCAGGAGCTGTACTGCTCGGTGTCGGAGAAGAGCCTGCTGCACGACCTGCTGCTGAAGAAACACGAGGAAAAACAGGTTCTGCTGGCCGCCGCCCGGGCCCCTGGACCCCCCCACAGCGAGCAGGGGGGGCCCCGCTTCACCCTCCATGAGGTCTCCAAGGTTCTCAAGGACTTCCTGCATGACACCTGCAAGGGCTTCTACCAGAAGCTCCCCGCGGTAGGTGCAATCCTCCCAGACACTAGAGGGAGCGCTGTGTGGTACAGCCCATTAACAACTGTAGTTGTACTGTATCCCTGAAGAATTCTACTTATTAGCATACCTTGGTGGTTGGAACCATCGACTGTATAAAAAGATGGACGCAGCACCCAGGTCTGAAAAGTGAAGCCCATGCGGAAATCTTTTTAATTGCATTCTATTTCATGGCCAGCAGATGGCGAAATCGGTGGTTGCAGAAAGAAGTTCAACGCTGTAGAAGTCTGTGAGAAAATGACCATACTTTCCCACCTGATTTATTATTTCAATAATGATTTTCCATATTATTTTATGGTATCTATAGCAAGTTTCAAGTCTCCTTTGATATATCATTATGTTCTTTTTTTGTAAATTATGGTCCCAAATAGACTAGAATAAAGGATAAAGCCAGATATGCTTTAGGGGCGTGGTTATCCTCTGGTCCTCATCAGATATGGTCAAATCCACCCATAAATCCACCCCTCGCTCCTCCCTGGATCTTCAATTCACGCTCTCGTCCAATAGGAATCACATCCAGTTTCAAAATGACAAAATGGTGCTGTTCAAATTGCCAAAATCGAGGCTTCCAAAAAGGTATGCTGAAACCAATGGGTGATGTCGTGGTTGCTGCGTTCATCTTTTTATACAGTCTATGGCTGGAACAAAACACTGGGGAGTAATGTTACTTTCCAAATCTAAATTCTGTACCTCTGGTGTAGAGTGGGCTCATTGCCGTGGTCAAAGAGAGATCTAAGAGATCTGGAAGGTTATTAATTTTTTTTTTTTGATGTATCCTCTGAAATAATGAGGATATTGTGTGGTCTTTCCCAACTGATCACTGAGTCTTCGTCCATATGTACATGGGAATATTTAAATAAGGGCTTTTTCCTTCATTCAGCATAATCTCTGTTCAAATACAAAAAACACAATTAAAGCTGCAAGCAGCTGTGATCAGGCCCTCGCACTCATGGGTGACTGCGGGGAGCCTGTGGCATGTGAGTGCCGCGGCGCAAAGCGAGAAGAGAGAAAAAACAGGAAGGAGCGAAGAAATGCAATGTTTTGTTCATCCACTAGGTGGCGCTACAAGCATAAGCAGATGTGGGTAGGTGCATTCAGGGGGGGACCCTAATCACACATATGAAGTTTCGAGCAAATCGGACAATGCGTGACGGATTCATAACGAGTTGATGTTCCGTGGCGAAGGATCGAAAGTCGCCGCAACCGCCACAGGCAGCCTGCAACATGACACGACACGTGCGTTCACTGTGGAGATTCATCAACTTGATCGTCACGTGGCCACAAAATGTGGTTGATCAGGTCAGGAGTTTGGGTTTGGTGTTTGTCAATGTAAAATATAGCATTTCCTGTTTCCACAGGGGGGCGCCGTGAGCGAGATTACCTATGACCATATGGAGGTGTTCAGGGAGGGGCTTTTGTCATGTACAGAAGTTTTGAACCAGATAAGATGAAGTATGTGGGAGAGAGAGCTTCTCGAATATGCATGGCGAATCATCAAAAATGGCGGCGCCATAGAGGCCATACCCATCGACGTAGAGAAAAGCTTTTGATAAGTTTTGATCACAAAGGTCTTGAGACGATGTTCACCAAATCTGAAGTTGATTGGGCAAAATCTGTAGGAGGAGTTCGTTAAAATAAACGGTGTGGAATCGCAGCCATAATCGAAAAATGAAAATCAAAATGGCCGACTTCCTGTTTAGTGTAGACAATGGCTGCCAGAGACTTTTTTGTGCATCCGGACAACTTCTACATGCCAACTAATTTTCATCCACTAACTCCAAAAAAAGCCCTATGGGGAGGGGTTTTAGAAAATTTCAAGGGGACGCTATAGAGTCATTTTGCCCCTCCCATGGGCAACACCCTTATCATACGTAAGTACTCGCCATTCATGACGTTTGTATCAATTTTCATGAGGTTATGACTTCGTTAAAACTATGAAAAAGCCAAACATAATGTGATGGCGAGGGATCGATAGTTGCCACGTAGCTTCCCAGTGTTCATAATGTAGCTTCACCAACCTGTTCTGTATGTCTTAGAAGTAAAATGAAGTTGGTGGGGTCAACTATGTTGGATTAGTACATGGTAGAGTAAAAAAAAGTTCACTTCCTGTTACCTTCGGGGGGCGCTATGAGAAAGGCGGGATATTAATGTATGGGGGCGTTCAGGGCGGAGTCATCATCATGTTCATAAAATCTGAAGCTGTTAGGATAAAGTATGTGGGCGTGAGAGCCGTTGGAAAATGGATGGCGAAATCACGAAAAGTCGCCAAAGTTTGTCACCCCCTAGCAGCCACACCGTTTGACCTACAGACATTCTTTTAACAACTTTTGGTCAGCTTGGTCTATAGATGGTCTGTATCAAATGGGAAGTCGTTTGGGTGAAATCCCTAGGAGGAGTTCCTTAAAATATGAGGTGAGGAAATCGCCGGTAATCAAAAATTCTAATCAAAATGGCCGACTTCCTTTTGGGGTTGGACCATGATGTCAGGAGACTTTTTTGTGCGTCTTGGAATGATACATGTGCATACCAAATTTCATTGGCCTATGACAAATTAACCCCAATCAGGAGGGCTTTTTGAAAATTGGTAGGGGGCGCTATTTTGCCGTTTGGCCACACCCATGTGCGACCGGCCAAAAATATCGAATTTCGGATCCGGCCGGCCGAATATGCAAAGTTTGGGGAGTCTTCGAATTTGGGAAAGGTGTGAAATAGGGGCAAGAAAAGTAGGAATAATAATAATTAAAGCTGCAAGCAGCGATGAACGGTCCCTCGCACAGGTTGGGGGTGTGCGGGTTGGGGCTGGCAGCGTGATCCTGATGAGTGCAGCTGTGCATTCAAAATAATTGGACAGTGGCAACCTGGTTAAAGAAGCTATGAGGGCTGCTTTGTTGAAATGTTCTAGGGGGCGCTATGGAGCCATTTTGCCCCACCCATGGGCAACACCCCTATCATATGTAAGTGCTCGCCATTCTTGACTTGTTTATCAATTTTCATGAGGTTATGAGTTCGATAAAGCCATGAAAAAGCCAAATGTAATTTGATGGCGAGGGATCGATGGTCGCCACGTTGGCAGACGGACACCATTGCTCTTAGCTTCCCAGGGTTCATAATGTAGCTTTACCAACTTATTATGCACGTCTTAGAAGTGGACTAAAGTTGGTGGGGTGAACTATGTTGGATCAGTACATGGTAGAGTGAAAAAAGGTCACTTCCTTTTACCACCGGGGGGCGCTATGACTATGACGGGACACTGTCATGTAGACGTGTTCAGGGCGGGACTATTGTCCATCAGGTGAAGTTTGGTGCAGATTGGACCATTTATCCCAAAGCTATAGCAAATTTGTGTTTTATGGCGAGACATCAAAATATAACCTTCCGCAATGGGCGCGCCCTTCAACGATAGCACAATCTTTTAATAGCTTTTGATCACAAGGTAGTCAAGCTCAGACAAATCAATTTTAAGTCAATCTGATGAAATCTGTAGGAGGAGTTTGTTGAAATACAACACGTGGAAAACGCCAAAAATGGCTGCAAAATTCAAAATGGCTGACTTCCTGTTGGGTTTGGCCAATGGGTCCAAGAGGCTTTTTTCTGCGTCTGGGTGTGATACAGATGTGTACCAATTTTCGTGCATATCGGTGAAACGGGCCTTGGGGGCTGCTGTTTAAAGGGCGTGGCCTAGCCATTTTGCCCCGCCCCATGACAAAAGGCATATGACACGTAAATTTACACGGGGACTGACACGCACAGCAAAATTGGTGACTTTTTGAGTATGTTAAAGCCCCCAAATAAGCGATTTACTTTTGCCGTAATAATAATTTAATTTAAGACCATGTCGGCCAATCACAAGCTTTAAAAATTTGTTGTAAGACGTACTCTGATTACGGAAGTCAAAAACTCGGCTTTCCCCATCTACACATAAACACACAAAATGGAAGTCTTAGAAATCTTTACCCCGGAGGGAATTTTCCGAAAGGTCATTTTCAGCAACTGAAAATACAGTTTGCGCGTGAATAATAACTAAAGTTTTCAAAATACCCGTGTACATGTGGACGGGGCCTGAGTCTACTTCCTCCAGTTTTTGGTGACTTAATGCTCAAATTCAAAATGTTGCCTTCGCCCTTGGCTGGAAGTGGTTTCACTTTTTGCTGACTGACATTGCGTTTGCTCGTGACAGTCTGTGATGTCTGTGTTCTGAATCCAACCACTGGCCATTATCACATATCTCTCCCTTTGTCTCATTCACCATTGTTCCTATTGTCATGCTGTCCTGTCCAATAAATTGTGCAAAAGCCTGTAAAAAAAAAAAAAAAAAACTTATGATGAGTAAGAAAAGGGCTCACTGCACATCTCACCTCAAAATTCAGCTGAATCAGGAGCTAAACATCTTGTGGACAACAAACCAAAAAGGACTAAAAGAGACTGGAGGACACTGATATATTCATAGCCTTTGTGGTGCAAACAGACTCATGTTTCAATACAACTGTGTCTTCATCAGAGTCAGAGATGACAAAGACACGAAGATGATGAAGACAGAAGTATCAAAACGTTAGTCTGTTTGCACCATAAAGGTTGTGAATTTGTCAGTGTCCTTTTGTCCTTTTAGAATGTAAGATGAGTTAGATGCAGGCAGAGTTCTGACTCATTACCCGTGCTTGTATTCTAGGAACTGCTTCCTCGCCATTGTCGCACGATTTGTGGGTGTTTAGCTCAGGGTGCATTCTGAAGCTTACAGTCTCCATATGGGTCTCTCTTCGCAGGAGAAGGCAAAGGGGAAGAAAGGGCGGCTCTTCCACTCCCATAAGAACCTTCCGGATATGGACGAGCACTGTGAGAACCCCTGGCGCGACCTCTTCCTGTGGGCTGTCCTTCAGAACCGCCAGCAGATGGCCAACTACTTCTGGGCCATGGTACTGTGCCTCACCCAAAACCCATCCATTTTCTCAGCCACTTTTTCTTGATCACATTGAGGCACTTACTCATTTTTTTAAATCGAAGTTTAGAGTCTCCACTTTAAGCATAATAGGCAAATTGGAGACTCTAAATTGCCCTTAGGCATGAGTGTATGAATGAATAGTGTATGTGCCCTGCGATGGATTAGCGAGTTGTCCAATTTGTACCCTGCCTTTTGCCCATAGTCAGCTGGGATAGGCTTCAGCTCCTCCGCAACCCTAGTGAGGAGAAAGCAGTTTAGATAACAGATGGATGGAATTAGCATAATGTACATATCATTGGAATGGACAGACCCTGTGGAAACTAACAGCGATATGGAGAGAACATGCCAACTCCACACAGGCTTGAGATGAGATTCGAACCCGGGACGTCTGGCTGTAAGGTGGCTGTGCTACCCACTGCATCAATATGCTACCATCCTGCCTCGCCCAAAAGCCAAACACAAGTGAACCACCCATTTGCATAAAGCGCCATTATGATATCCATGTGTACACACACTGCTCAGAAGTGATTTATGATCTGACAGATCATTACTCAAATGCAAATAGTCTATTTAGTGGATAGTACTTTATCTGTTATGCTGAGGCCTTTCAGTGGGTTCTGGTCTGGAAGTTGCAGAGTGTTTACTTTCCTTGGTGGCTCTGATTCTACGTATGATGGTGGTGTACTGGTGGAGTTATTGTGGGGCAAAGGCGTGACTACGGCATCATCATGTAGTTACAATGTTGTAATAGTGTATTACACATGGTAGTGGTAAAGGGGTGTAGTTACTGTTTGGAAATGTAGTAATGTTGTGTTATGTTGTGATTTAATGATGGAATGGTAATGTTACACTGCAGTGCTGATTAGAGGTGCACAGATACTGATACTGATATCGGATATCAGTCTGATACTGACTCAAATAACTGGTATTGGTGACTATGAGCTGATCTAGTTCCGGATACCGTACATCACGAAATAACAATTCAGCACATTTATAGCTTTGTATTTATTTGTCATTTTTTGTTTTGCGAAGTTAGGAAAGCAGTTCTTGAGTCGAGCCTGCTGTTGCCTAAGGCATAAAAGAATGATCCCAGTCCCTCGAACACAGTGAAGCATACAGCCTCTTAATTAAACCCTGGTGTCAGATCGGTGCTCCGGATTGGCCGACACTCTAAGCTCAGGTATTGGTATCAGTATTGGGGCTGAAAAAGTCGGATCGGTTCGTCTGTAGTTGTGATGTAATTGTGATGTGGGAGCTGTGTAATTAGATACCGTAGTGATGTAATTATGATGTAAGGTGTGAGGTAATGCTGAGATAATGGCATGGCGGTGTGTTATAGGGACCTGAGGCCGTGGCGACAGCTCTGGCGGGGTGTAAGATCCTGAAGGAAATGGCCCATCTAGAGTCCGAGGCCGAGTCTGCTCGCAGCATGAAGGATGCCAAATACGAGCAATTTGCTTTGGGTGAGATACAGCTAACTGTACAGGCTGTGCTGTAACACACGCACACATACAAACACACACCAACACTCACACAAATATGAGCAATTCATTCTGGGTGAGATAGAACTACTGTGCGGGCTGTGCTGTAACACACACATACAAAGACACACCTACACTGTGAGCAATGACTGTTGTATGGGCTGTGCTGTAACACACACAAACACACACCAACACTCACAAACATAAGCAGTTCGCTCTGGGTGAGATAGAACTACTGTGCGGGCTATGCTGTAACACACACACATATTAATATACAAACACACACACCAACACTCATACAAATACGAGCAGTTCACCCTCGGTAAGATACAACTACTGGTGGAGCTGTGCTGTAACACAAACCCATATACACACACAAACTCGCACATTAACACTCACACAAGCAGTCAAGCACCGACATACACTACCGCTCAAAAGTTTGGGATCACTTGCAAATTTCTTTGTTTTCCAAAGAAAAATACATTTTCATGCATTTCACAAACATTTTTTTCCATTTCACAAACATTTTTATCCATTTCACAAACGATTAAAATTAATCAGATGATTTTCAAAGAATGATCTACATTTTTGCATAGAGGCCCATTATCAGCAACTGTCAGTCCTCTGCATCAATCTCCTGGTATGGCTGCTAATCCAAGTTAAGCATTTTATAAGGCTACTTGATTATTAGAAACCCTTCTGCAAATGTGTTGCACAGCTGAAAAACGTTGAACTAATAAGGGAGCGCAAAAGGGAGCATGGCATTCTTGAGGTTGGTTTAGTACCTGAAGCATCAGCAGTTGTTTGTTTGTTTACAGGCTCAAAATGGCCAGAAAGAAAGAACTTCCTCAAGAGACCCGTCAGTCTATTGTTGTGCTCAGAAAAGAAGGCTATTCAATGCGAGAAATTGAAAACTTAAAATCTCTTACCATGCTGTCAACTACTCCCTTCAGAGAGCAGCACAAACTGGCACTAACAAGGACAGAAAAAAGGAGTGGGAGGCCCCGATGCACAACTGTGCAAGAAGACAAATATCTGAGAGTGTGTAGTTTAAGACAAAGACGCCTCACAAGTTGTCAACTAGCAGCTGCGCTAAATAGTTCCGTCAAAACACCAGTTTCAGTATCAACAGTGAAGGTGGTTTTTTTTTTTGATGAAGGCAAAGTTTGAAGTACATATTCATTTTCCATTAAAATCATTATTTCTAACCCAGACAATGTCAGCATGTTCTGTTCATTTGCTATATTTCATATTCAGACTAATTTCATGTGTGTTTCCATGGAAAACAAGAAAATTTCCAAGAGATCCCAAACTTTTGAGCGGTAGTGTACGTTCCCGTCTGCGCGTACACATTACGCTAACAAATGAACACAAACAAAATAAATACATGATACCATGTACGTACACTATTTGCTGCATATGTTTGTGGGTTTTTCAGTTCTCCTAATATTGTTCTTCAGTTTTAACATTTCTCGATCTTGTTGCTGTCATTTTACAAATCCTTTTTGTTATTCCCAGGCTGATTATGGTAAATAACTTCGATGACAACAATCGCAGAAATACAGACATTAAAGTAATCAGGTCCATCTTTGAAAACCAGGGCTTCCTAACCCTGTTCCTGGAAATCTGCCATCCTGGAGGCTCTGTGTCTAAACCTGATTTGCCACACTTTTGTTCACTACTTAGCAGTTGAACCAGATCTCTTGAAATAACTTTATAAAGTTTTTGTAGGGTTGAAGTGAAAACCTGTTGGTTGGAAGATCTCCTAGTCAGCACAGTGCACTTTGACAATGACACACGGTGGTCTTGCCGCTGATGTGGCCGGGGTTTTTTACGCAGATCTGTTCGGGGAGTGCTACTCTAACAGCGAGGACCGGGCCTATGCGCTCCTGGTGAGGAAGACCCGCTACTGGAGCAAATCCACTGTCCTCAACCTGGCAACCGAAGCTGATGCCAAGTTCTTCTTTGCTCATGATGGAGTCCAGGTGACTGACTTGTTACCAAGGGATGCAGGGATATTTTATTATCAAATATGTTGGTCTCAGAGAGTTGCCAGGGGGAGCATTTGAGATGGACTCCAACCGCTGTTTTGACGTATCAAATATGTAATGCTGCTGCCCTCTGCTGGTCAAATTTGGTACTATATTTTAATCAGTGCTTCATTTGTGACTTCATACTGGGGTGCGTTTCCCAAAATCACAGACGCTAACTTACATAGTTGGACCCATTGACTGTGAATGGAGGAACTAAGTAAGTTGCTACTTAGTTAGCAACTACGCTTTTGGGAAACGCGCCCCTGGTGAGGTATTCTACTCATGATATCGTGTTATTTTTAACACAGAATTGTAACCTCACTAAAGAGTGTGTGTGGTGTATGCATGTATGTATTTGTATGTGTGTGCGTGTGTGTGTGTGTGTGTCTGTGTATGTGCTTGTGTGTGTCTGTGTGTCTGTGTATGTGCTTGTGTGTGTGTGTGTGTCCGTAGGCTCTCCTGACCAAGCTCTGGTGGGGGTCCATGACCACAGACACGGCCATCTCCAAACTGGTTCTGTGCTTCTTCTGCCCCCCTCTCATCTGGACCAACCTGCTGAAATTCAGGTACAGATTATCTCAGTGACTAATCATAAACAACATTAGGCAGCTGAAATTCTGGTACAGAACATCTCAGAGACTAATCATAAACAAGACTAGCTGTCTGGCTTAACTTGAGCTGTTAGAACATGCTGAATATCCATGGCTTTGTTGGCTTTGAAAAGCAATTAAATTCTTAAAATTTGTGTTTACTCTTCTCTGTGTATGGTCTGTGTATGTGTATGGTTTGTATTTGCATATGTATGGTGTGTGTGTGTGTGTGCATGTGTGTGTGTTAGTGATGAGGAGGCAGACAACTCTCGAGGAGGGGAGCCCCTGGCAGAGTTGGACAGTCAGGACACAGAGAAGGCCCTGCTGATGACCGAGGACGACCACATGTGTGTGAGACACACCACACCCAACACACCCGACCCCAGCTCCACCCTCACAAACAAAACACAATTCCCCTTCTCCAATAAAATACCCCTGAACCCCTGCCCCTGTCGTTTCGCTTTATTGTGTTTCTGGGCCCGCGGTCTTGAGACACATCGAGTAAGGGTGCTGACCACTTGCACATTTGCTCTCATGATAAATGTGCTTACCAGCGACGACAACATTTTCTCATACCGTTTCAGCAATGTTAAACCAATGCCAAGGTTGGGTTCAATTACTTCTTTCAATTACAAATACAGTAATTGTAATCAATTACTTTCGTAATTGTAATTTAATTTTAATTGAATCGAAAAGTAATTGTAATTGTAATTGAACATTCTGTCCAGAAAGTAATTGTAATTGTAATTGAAAAAAGTAACCCAACCCTTACCAATGCCACCATATTCCAGCAAGATGGTGACAATGTGTTTTGTTATTGGGATAGCAGTTGGACATGGAGAGGGTTGTTTGTTGATGAGATGCTTTGTGAATTTTATCTTGAAACCACACACTACTAGCACCTAAAAACCGAGAAAGTGCACCTTTTTCCGAGCAATTCCTATAAAAACTTAGGTTAACCTCTTTGAACAGGCAGTCCTGGTAATTTGCATAATTAATTGGTGTTTGGACTGCAGTACTGGAGGGAGGTCTTTAATGAGGCATGTGTTTTGACTGTGTTCACACCTCCCATTTGTTCTGGTGTGAGCATAGGCCTGGCAGACAAACTTCGGTCTACCTCAGTGAAATTTTCCCTAGGAATATCGATGTGGTCTGTGAACTTCAGTGGGCCAGACAATCCTCGGTGTGTTTCGGGAAAATTTAACCGAGGTATACTGAGGTGTTGTCTAAACTTAAGTAAACCGGGCAGACTTCGGGATACCTCGGTAAAATATTTCCGAGGTTTACCGAGTTGACCTCAAATCTTCAATAAACCTCGATGTATATGTATGTATAAAAACCTCGATGAAGTTTTTAAAGGAATTTCTCTGAAAAAGGTGCACTTTCTCGGTTTTTAGGTGCTAGCAGTGACATCTGCACTCAGTTCTGAACAAGTCATGATGTGTACTTGTGGAGTCTCAGGGTCATTACATGGCGAAGGCCTTACCTGAGGTCAGGGTTCAAACCCGGTCACACTCCTGTGCAGGTCACTGAGGGTCTTGTGTTTCTGGTTCTTGTTCTCTGGGGCGTAACTAAGAATTCTGGGAATATTTTGCACTAAGGGCCCCCTCTTTATAATAAACAAGACTAGGTCAAAACCTAGCATATGGCTGGACCATTTATGGTCAATGTGTAAAATTGTGAGCAGTTTGTTTCAGGTATAGTCAGTGTAAATGTTAATTCTCTCACCATAAAGGTCACTGTGGACATAGTTGAAAACTATGCGTTTGTATAAATCTCCTGTCAACGCCCCCTGATTGTGTAATAGAAACTGTATGTGCCAAATCAGTTTGAAAGAACAATGGCCAAAGGGGAAAGTACACTCGACTGGCCGGCCAATGGTGTTACTTCATTACTCGCTCTCACTCACTCACTCACTCACTCAGCCATGGACATCCACGGGTGTTGGGCCTGCCCATACTGCTCTGGCCAAACGAATGGGTTCACTCCCGCTGTGCACCCTCTCGCTTAACCCAAGAATCATCTCAAGCTTTCAGCCACAGCCCTGCTTGTGTTCTGGAACAAACTACACGCGAAAACAGCTTTCACAGTGTTTTTTAGATTCATAATCTCCACTCCCACCTGAATCTGAATGTCCAATGAGCAGGCTATGTTCATGCTCGTAAACGACCCATTCTGCCATCACTTGAAAGCTCAGGGTGTGTTTTCCAACAGTATATTTGTTAACTAAGTTAGCAACTTACATAGTTCATTCACTCCCGGTCAATGGTTCCACCTATGTAAGTTAGCAGCTGTGATTTTGGGAAACGCACCCCCAGTCAGTTGTTCTCCACCAAAACGTGCGCATGTCAGCGACTGCTTCAGTCTGCCATCACTATCACAGAATACGTTGGGACGAAGGTGGAAGACACTCGAACTTGTCCTTATTCAATGAGCAGCTTACAGTATATATACCCAGATGATATATACCCAGATGACCAGCAGGAGGCGTGAAGCATTGAATAATACTTGCCAAACCAAATCCTCCTGTACCACTAAGTAGCACAAAGCCAATTACGCATTCCTCCCGTGAGACTGCTGACCGAAGTCCTCACTGGCACAGTCAGAACCGATCCGAGACTGAGTGAGCCAACTCAGTAGCATCATTCACAGTTTGAAGTGCAATGTCATGTGAGCGCTGTGCTACCCATAATTTTGTTGCTGACTGTCAAATGGTTTCTTTCATCACGTCACTCTGAGGTGATGTTGTATGTTTTCATCTGTAAGTTTTGTTTTGGATTATTTGTGAGAGAATGTAAGTAAAGATGTTGGCATTGATTCTTGTGGAAGTAAAAATTTGCACAGTGATTTGTTTCTCTTGCAACTTTTACTCTTTTGTTCTCTCAGGGAGGCGAAGCCACAGAGCATGAGTGCGGTCTGGACTCGGTTCCTGCTGAACCGTTGGCAGCGGTTCTGGAGCGCTCCGGTCACGGTCTTCCTGGGGAACGTAGTCATGTACTTCGCCTTCCTGGTGCTCTTCACCTACGTGCTGCTCCTGGACTTCCGCCCACCGCCACCCCACGGCCCTGCGGTGGCAGAGATCATCCTCTACTTCTGGGTCTTCACTCTGGTCCTGGAGGAGCTGCGGCAGGTAACCGGCCTGGAGCCCTCGGCCTATATATGAAGAATTGGCCAGTGATGTCATAATGGGCTTCATTGTCATCCTGAAGGCAACCAATGGGAGCTGAAATAAGTGGATTTTAAGCCTACATAATTGCCTCTGCCAAGGAGGTTATGTTTTTGCTGGTGTTGGTTTGTCTTTCTGTCTTTTTGTGTACAAGATAACTCAAAAAGTAATGAACGGATTTCTCTGAAATTTTGTGGGTGGGTTCAGGGATGGATCCGATTGATTTTGACCATGATCGGTCAAACAAGTGTCATGGCGAAAGTATGCGCTCTACTGAGGGCCCTTCTAGTTGTTCATTGTGTTGGAGGACTGAGAAATAAACCAAATTTACCAGCGTGGAAAAACCATTGTTTAAAGGATTCTATCTAGTTGCCAACAGAGATTATGGGTTCTGGCAGATCAGTGTCTAGCTCTTCATTTACTGATTTGAGATGAGAACCTGGGACTTTGCTTCAAGAATACAGGGGCTATTTTGTTAAGAGGGGAAAAAAGGAGTTTAAATCAAACTTTAAAGTTTTCTTTTCTTTTTGGGCTCAGAGTTTCTTCACAGATGAAGACACCAGCCTCCTGAAGAAGTTCAAGCTGTACGTGGAGGACAACTGGAACAAGTGTGACATGGTGGCCATCTTGCTTTTTGTGGTGGGCGTGTGCTGCAGGTAAAGCCACCCCCGATATCTCTTCTCACTCACCTGATGAAACTTTATGGCTCAACAATTACAAGAAGGAAATAACGAAAGCTGCCATTTGCTTTTTGGAACCAGTGCATTGTGGTTATGGGCACTGCTGTGACTGTACTATGAGAGATACTGATCTCTCTGTGTGTAGTTTATCATGAAGGTCTCCTCTGTGTGTGTGTGTGTGTGTGTGTGTGTGCGTGCAGGATGGTGGATAACACATATGAGGCGGGCCGTACGGTACTTGCTCTGGACTTCATGGTCTTTACCCTTCGGCTCATTCATATCTTCGCCATCCACAAACAGCTGGGGCCAAAGATCATCATCGTGGAGAGAATGGTTAGGGGCACACACATATGCGCACCTATGCACGTGCACACACACACACACACACAAGCTCATACACAAATACACACACACACACACATATGCACACTCACATACTCAAGCACAGATACACGTACACATTCACACACATAATGGCACTCTAGAACATTCTCATGAAAGTGCAGGTGTGCATGCACGTAAACACTCTCACACAGATACACAAGCACATCCAGACACACTCAGACATTCACATATTTGCTCGCTTTCACGTTCAAACACAGAAGCATGCATCTGAAAACACGTAGTTATAGATGCTGTCATGCTGTTGCACTCACATTGTCTTGCACACACTGACGTACAAATACACATGTATAATTACAACCACACTCACTCATATACCATCTCATAAAACCACCTATGGAACTGTATAAATTTAGTTATGCATATAAAATGGCAGGTGCTATACATGCTTATTCAGTATGCACATACAGTGGAATTTAAATCACAAATAAAGATCTCACATACTATCTTACACGTGGACAAAGAATTTAAATCACTCCTGAAAAATCACACGTGCGATCCCACACTGCAGGAAAAAAGGCATTATCAAGTATTTTCATCAAATATTTAAACTTGAAACACTTTTTTAGATTACCTTTCTTCTCAGCAAAAAAAGTTCTTCCACTGATGTGACATAATCTTTACTCATTTTTAGATTTGTCTGTGGGAAGGAAAATGTCACTTACCCCATTGCCTAATTTTGACATGAGTCAAAATTATCTCACATCTGTAAAATGATTTTTTTCTCTGAGAAAAAAGTTAATGGAAAAAAGTGTTTAAGTCTACAGTAAATACAAGACTAAAATGCTTGGCAGGACATGTTATATGCACATATAAATCACATGTTCACACTGTTATTTGCTCACAGTGAGTCATGCACAGACGTACAGTATGCTCTCTCATTATCCTGACATGCCCTCCTCCTGCTGCTCTGCAGATGAAGGACGTCTTCTTCTTCCTCTTCTTCCTGAGCGTATGGCTGATCGCGTACGGCGTGGCCACTCAGGCCCTCCTGCACCCTAATGACCCGCGCCTGGACTGGGTGTTTCGCCGGGCATTGTATCGCCCCTACCTGCACATCTTCGGCCAGATCCCCCTGGAGGAGATAGATGGTGAGAGCAGGTAGCCGTGTCAGCAGAACAGAAACGCTTCATATCTGGACTCGGCTCCAACAAAGCAGCCGGGATCCAGTCTTGTTTTTGAAGCTTATTTTCTGTTCTTGCTGGAGAGACTGCGCCTACTGGCATCTCTGTGGTTGGGTCCAGTTTAGGTCACTCTCCATCTGACTCAATGGTAACTTAAGAGTAAATATACAAAGTCAGTCATTTTTTCCTTCAAGGAACTTAGTGACTGCATCAACTCTGGTCCAAAATGTTATGAGTGGGCAGTGCCCAACAGCCACAATTCCATGTGCCAAAATCCTTTTCACCCTGAGCTAAGTCACTAGCTGACGTCACAGCGACTCTAGTCCATATTTATTCTACAGTCTAGTTCCAGGTGTTTAGGAATGACCTCAGCAATGGGTACACTTGGGCTGTGCTGTTAAAAGGAGAAGGAAATACATTGCCCATCTTCCTTTGGGTGGAACTAACATTTTCCAGCTGAATGAGTGATGATTCAACCTCGAAACTGAGGAGAGTATGTAGAGTGAGACTGCGACAAGTCCATCATTGTTCACATTCTTATAAATAATTTAGACAACACTGTCGGTGCTATGTGGCATCTGTTCCCGCTGTACATGACTTGCTGTAGAAATAAAATTCCAACTTAGCAAAGTTCCCAGTGCTAATTTTACTCTGAATGAGTGCATGTAAGTTCATTTAAGACCACTCTGTAAGTGATGATTTAACACTGAGCATTCTCCTTTGTGTTGTGTCCTTCAGGACAAGATTTAGAGCTTATCTTGGAGTAGTTCGGTCAGACATGGGCCTCAGCAATAATATAGATGAGATAGGAACGACAGTTATGGTACTCCCAGTACCAGACATAGTCTCACCTGCGGTGACTTTTCTTGACCGTATTCTAGTTCCTCACTCAGTAACTGGGACTTTAGCTTCAATCAGTGAGGAAGGGAGATTCCATCAGCTGATACATCCTCTAAAAGACATTGTTAAAGTGGAAGACATATTATTGGCCGCAACGTGGCCTGACTAACCTAGCTGGCGATAGACAGACCACAGTCTTTATAGTGTCAGAAGTGGCTATTTGGGCTTATTAATTATTATACAAGGGAGATGCATTCTGTTTCAGTTGAACAGTATATTAATTGCCAAAATATTAGCAAAAGGTTACAGGAAATCTCCCATTTGAATAAACTTCTGTTTTCAACACTGACTGTTGCCGAACTGGTTTATGTAGATTCATCTAATTTGTTAATTTAAGACAGTTCCCAGACTGGCTTTCTGTAAGCATTGCCATTCTTGTATTATACGTCCCACCTCATGCAGCATAACTTATTCCTTGATCGTCTGGCCCTTTCATGTTGCATGTCTCCTCTCCTTGTGCATTGCAGTCACATGATCACAGTTTTGTTGCTGTTTAGCATTGCGGCAGTGATCATGTCTCACTTCACGCTTGCTACTTGCCACATTTGCAGACGTAGCTTATCTTTGCTGCGTGAACCGGACTTGCTGTTTGTGGTTGCGGTCAACTGATACTGTATGAGAATCATACGTCACCTGACCTATGTTTTGTAATCGTTCCAATTACAATAGTGTGCAATAGTGCAATAGTAATAGTGTGCACTTCCTGCAGTAGGAAGCATCAGCTAAATGAAGGCATTGTAATGTTATGTCATACTGAGCGCTCTCTGTATCCCTGCAGCGGCCCGCATGCCTGAAATGAACTGCACCACAGAGCTGGAGGAGATCCTGTCAGGTGACCTGCCGCCCTGTCCCAACATCTTCGCCAACTGGTTGGTTATTCTCCTGCTGGTCATTTACCTGCTAGTTACCAACGTGCTGCTGCTTAACCTTCTCATCGCCATGTTCAGGTGAGCTGCTTCACCCGGTCAACCTGTTCAGGGTATCTGTGTAGCTGTGAAGTTGCCTGTTGTTCTGCATTACCAGCCACATGACCTACAATATTACCCTACATTATGAGCGTCATTACCAACAGCATTACTCTAATTATCGGCTACATCACCTAAAATGTAACACTACGTTACCAGCTTCAACTTGCAATGTTACTTTACAATACTAGCCAAATCACCTGAAATATTACTTTATATTACCAGTGGCATTATCTACAGTATTGAACTTCATTACCATTTAACCTGCCGTATTACACTAGTCTCCCCGCCAAATTACCAAAAGTATTCCACTACATTACCAGCCACATTACACAACATTACTACGCACTATACCTGCTGTATTACACCACACTAACCGCTGCATTACTGATCATTCTGCACTGCATAAACAGTCACATGACCTACAGTATTACACTACGCTACCAGCCATATCACACAACATTACCACCGACTATACCTACTGTATTACACCACACTAACTGCCGCATTACTGATTACTCTGAACAGTATAAATAGTCACATGACCTATAGTACTACACTACATTACCAGCCACATTATGTACTGTATTACGCCACATGACCCGCCTCACTCTTTACATACAGTGACGTGACCTGCAGTATTACGCTACATTACCAGCCATATTACCCAAAGTATTGCGCGACATTACCAGCCACATTACCTTCATTATTATACCTCAATACCAGCTGCACTACTAATCATTCTACATATATGTGTAGTCACATGACCTACAGCAGGGCTATTCAACATTATCTTGAAAGGGCCAGTGTGGGTGCAGGCTTTCATTCCAACCAAGCAGTTACACACCTGATTCTACGAATCAACCCCGCAAGTTTCTGCTAAAGAGCTTGATCAGTAATATCAGGTGTGTAACTGCTTGGTTGGAATGAAAGCCTGCACCCACACCGGCTCTTGCAGGATAATGTTGAATAGCCCTGACCTACGGTGCTATGCAACATTACCATCCACATTACTGAATTGCACAAACATATTAGCCACATCACCGGCAGTAATGCACTACACTACCTGCAGCATTAACTTTCACACTGCAATCCCCTGTGCATTACCAATAGTTTTTCACTGCATTACTGACAGCAATAGCTATACACTGCTTCACACAGCATTCATTTCCATTCAGAATTGCTCACATTATAACCCTTACTTAATGTGTTTCTGGGTATCCTGTACTGCTTTGTGTTGCAGTTCTTCAAACTGAAAAGGATAAAAACACAGTAATACAAATAGCAAAACAGACAAATGCAAAAAAAAAAAAAAACAAGCAAAAACAGAGGGAATCCACAATATCACAGATTTACATAATAGTCTAAAATGCCAGTGGTTCCACATACTAGAGGAGTACCTGACTGAACTTAGTGCAGGGTTTGTCAGAGTTGAAATTATGCTGTTTGCTGAGTCTGATAATCTACACAAATATCTTTCCATGAGATTGCGCAGCACAGCAAAGCAGGTGAGCATGCCAACACTGAGAAACATTTACCCGGCTGATAAATCTCACCCAATATCTCCCCCATGTCCCTTCTGCCTCTCACCTGCGATTCACCTGTTTCTCTATTCTCCACACAGCTACACCTTTCAGGTGGTGCAGGAGAATGCAGACATCTTCTGGAAGTTCCAGCGCTATAACCTGATTGTGGAGTACCATGGCCGCCCTGCCCTGGCCCCGCCCTTTATCATAATTAGCCACTGTCACCAGCTGCTGCTGTGTTTGGCCAAAAGGACAGAGTCCAAACAGGATGCTCTGGGTACAGCTGCCTCAGGCTAGGCTTAGTGTCACTTATATCTAAATGTGTTTGTGCGTGAATGTGCATTTTTCTATGCGTGCATAGGCGTGTGTGTGTGTGTGTGTGTGTGTGTGTGTGTTTGTCCATTAATGTGTGTGTGAGTCTATTTGTGGACCTGTGCTGACAGGTTAGCGTTCCTTCACTTTTACATTTCATTCCAGTACTCAGAAGGTAATATCAATGTCTGCCATGAGTTTAAACATAGAACAGGAAAATCTAAAAATGGAAAAAGCACCGAACATGCGTTTGAGTTATATTTTTAGTTGGAGTTAACTTCAGGTCAGCCATCCAAAAAAAGATTTACTTTCATAGCGGGTGTATTAAGGAATGCCAAGTTTCATGGAAACCACGCCCAGAGGTCACACAGGTTTGTGAATGAGTGCTGAACTGTGTCAGAGATTTCTTAGGTCCTGACAACACCATTGATATGCAGTCAGATATGACATTTGTATGGGCCTCGTTGGGACATGTCCAACCCAGTGCCAGTCACAAGATAACGCCTTACTCCAAATGCAGTGTCCTGACCAAAGAATGTTTCATTGACTCATTAACACACAGTGAGCACCATAATTCATTTGATAGTGACATATTTTAATCCTTTGCCACAAAGTGTATGGGGATATAGGAATGAGTGTTGTCCTCTTGTCCGTCTGTCTGTCCATCACGCTTCTTTTCCGGGCCAGAATTCCTAAACCGTTCAATATTTCTCAACAAAATTTAGTGTCTGGCTGTGTCTTATTGTATAGATATGCCTTTTTATACTTTCGTCTGTCCATCCCTCCACGGCGTTTTGCTTCCAGGCCAGATATCAGCCATTCTGTTCTTTTCCAGGCCAGAACTGTAATGGCTGGTAGAATTGAGAGGCCAAGTGCAGCGGCAAGAGGGAAATAGAGCAGCACGGATACAATACAAATACAGAGAATAATACAGACCATACGACAGGGACAATCCTCGTGCTTCCAAAAGGACATTCAAACATCCAACAAAACGGAAGCAAAGCAAGAGAGAAAAAAAGGAGAAGTATCTTGGAGAGCCAAGAAAAACAAGGCACCTTAAATAGTGCAACACAAAGGATAGAGAAGATACAAAGGCACATAAATCCTTACTACAGATAAAAAGTGCTAAAGTGCAGTGGAGGGCGGTGGACGGAAAACTGGGGGGGGGCGGAAAACATCCCTTGAAACGGATGAGATTAGTGACCCGATTTCAATCATTGTTCTTGGTCAACATGTTAGTTTCCCTTATAATGAAATGTTTAGGCGAGTGAATAATAAATTCTATAAAATGTTTAATTCACCTGCCTTAATAGGCAACTCTTCACGAAAAAGCCACTGTGGATTTTCCGCGTGAAATTTTGTCACATCCTAAGCAAGTCATCAAACCTGTGCGTAATGATTGTTTAATTGAAAAAGATTGAAATGCTTTTTTTTGCGTTCAACTGGTGCGTTTGATTTCTATACTTAACGAAGACAATTAGCTACACCTGAGAGGGGAGAGTTCAAGTGTCTTTTACCAGGGAAATTGACTGAATACAGATCAAGACTAATAAGCAGTTTAAAGACATGTTTATCGCCCTCCTTGTTCTCTGTCCACCGTCTGCCACTGCTAAAGTGCATAACTACAAACAGACACTCTAGCGAAGGAGGCGTGGCGGACTTCCGGCTTATATAGAGTCCGGGGAGGCGCCGCTCAAGTTCAATCAGCCAGCTTGGTAAAGAATCCGATAGAAGAGGAATTCGATCTCGTCCTGGGACGAGAGCCTCAAAGAAAAGTCCTGAACACAGGCACACCTCCAAAACCATGACAAGAACTCCTAAACCATTGATTATTTCTTGACAAAATTTTATATATGGCTGCATCTTACTATGTAGATGTGCTTTCTCATACGTCTGTGTGTCCTCTTGTCCGTCTGCCCGTCCCTCCACCGCGTTTTGCTTCAAGGCCAGATATCAGCCATGCCATTCTTTTGTGTGCCAGAACTCCAAAATCATCAATTTTTTCTTGTCAAAATCTTATTGTGCAGATCCACCTTTTCACACTTCTGTCCATTCTCTTATACATTTGTTCGTCCCTTCACTTTGTTTTGTTTCCTGGCCAGTTTCAGCCAACCTGTGGCAGGGGATCTGAGGATTTCATGCTTGTTAGCATTTTGTCACATATCCTTTGCATGCAATGACTGCCTTAAGTCTCTGATGCATGGACGCCACCAAAGCCTGGGTATCTTCCCTGCTGTTACATTGTCAGGCCTGTATCACCATCTTCAGGTCTTGCTAGTTTCGGGTACTTTTTTGCCCTATTTCTTTTCTTCAGCATATTGTTGTCCAACGAATCATGAAACATGATCGTTTAATTTCATTGTTTGATTGTATTGCATTTGAACAAGGCAGCCAGTGCGTAGTTACTATTCTTGATCTTAGTACATCCTGCATTTTTATTTTCAAGCTACAGTTAGTGTATCCATCACAGGAACTGCCTGTCCTACACAGCACTTGGAGCTTCAGAAAGAAGTCATTTATGTTGTTGTGTGTACTGTGGATAGGGAGTTGCAGAAATAGATGTTGATTTTGTTATTGTGTTTGGCAAAGGAGCCACAGAAATAAAATTATTGTTTTGCTGTTGTGTTTAGAGAGTTGCAGAGATAATAGTCTTGTTTGTTGCGTTTAGGGAGGGAGCTGCAGAAAGAGATGTTCTGTTTAGAGATAAAACTGCAGAATAAAAGTCCTGTTCGGTTTTGTGTTTAGAGAGAGAGCTGCCGGCTGGTTTGGATCAGAAGCTGATGACCTGGGAGTCGGTGCAGAAGGAGAACTATCTGGCCAAACTGGAGCAGCAGCAGAGGGAGAGCAGTGAGGAGAGACTGAAGAGCACCTCCTCAAAGTACGCCTCCTCCTCCTGAGCACTGAGGATAGGATACACATACCCACTCATGCACGCACGCTTGCAGACGCACACACATACACAAAAGCACACACACTCACATTCACACACACACACACACACACACACACACGTGCACACACTAGCATGTTTACACGCACATGCATGTGTGCACAAGCACGCAGATAGGCATGCACATTAAAAACATGCACAAGGATATATAAACACTCACAAGCGAGCATGCTCAAACACTCATGCAAATGTACACAAACGCACGCATTCTCATACACAAAAATATATGTTTATGCATGTGTGTAACCATCCGCAAATACGCGCATATTGTACTCCCACGCAGGTGCTGCATATGGGTACTGAAACACAGTATATTCACTTCTGGGAACATTGACCCTCTGTTAGATTGGAGAGTAAATAACTATGTCAATCTTGACGGTAGCTTACTGTTATTTTTAGTTTCTTGGCTTTGTGAGCTTTATGAATCAGTTGCTCTCTTGATTCAGGGTGCAGGCTCTGCTAAGGATAGCTGGAGGCTACAAGGAACAGGAGAAGCGCTTTGTAATGATGGAGTCTCAGGTAAATCAATGCTGTCTCCAGTAAATCAATAGTGATCCAGGTAAATTGTCCTGGGTAAATCAATCGACTTCCAGGTAAGTCCATAGTGTTCCGAGTAAATCGCTGGTGTTCCTGGCAAATACAGTTACGCTGAGCCCATATTCAGGTTTTGAGCTGGGTAGATAGAAATGGGCTCAGACAACTATTTGCTTATAAAATATTTATAGAACCACAAGATGTTAAGTGTTTCCATGAGTCCATTGCCAGAGCATCTGAAGCTTGGTTCTCTGGAGAACAACAGTGCTCAAGCACTACACTCAGGAAATACACTGTCAGAGCAGACAAAAGCTTATTTCTGTACCTCTAGTTCTCTTTTTTTGCATCTTTTTTTTCCACCTGTGTAAATTGTGTGGTGGCTTTGTCCTCTAGGCCTCCAACTCTGTCTAACACTTTTTGGAAATTCTATTGCACTCATACTCTCTCTCTCTCTCTTCCTCCCCCTCTTTTCCCTCCTCTCTCCTACTTCTGCTCATCCTTCTCTCTACTCTCCCTCCCCCTCTCCCTCGCTCTCACCAGGTGAAGTACTGTATGGACGTGCTGTCATGGATGGCGGAGTGTTTTGCACAGAGCACGCTCAGTAGCGGCAGAAAAGCTCCCGATCTTCCAGGTGAGTCTGATCCATTTGCACTGGTGCACTACACCTATCCTGTTGCTTTCATGGCCAAATTGTTCTGTTCCTGTAGATCAGTGGCTCTCAATGTCGGGCCTAGGGGCCCACTGTGTATGCTGGTATTCGTTCTCACCACAACTGCAGTCTTTGGATTTTAGCAAGCTATTAATTTGCCTGAATTGGGTACATTTCATTTTAAGAGCAGTGATTTTTCCCTCTTAAGTCGCAAGTTAATTGAAAAATTTTCACATTCCATAAAAAAAAAAAAAACAAAATCGTCCACATCCACATCATGATATATTGGAAAAAAGTGGGAAAAGAACTTACCCTATCAATGAACTTAACCTGTCAGATTAAACAGGTATGTCCCTATTGTGAAAACTAACTGACACATGATTGCAAAAATTTATTACACTGGGAAATGATATACACATTTCACTGTTCTTGGGGACTCAGTCTGTATATCATGCTTTTGCTAATGTATGGATTTACAGGTGCTCTGTCAATGTTGTGATAGTGTCTTCTTCAAAGTCATGTTTCTAACCCTAACTGAACATGTCTGCCATTGCATGTGTGTGTGTGTGTGTGTGTGTGTGTGAGTGTGTACCATTTGTCTGTGTGGTTTCTGGGACCCATAGCCAGGGGACTACACCAAGAGAGAGGCCCAGTTCGGGCAGGCGAACAGGAAGTGGAAGCCGGATCTAAAGAACCCAAGATTGGGTCCCGGGAAGCCAAGTCGGGATACAGCGATGATGATGTTGGGTACAGTGCCAGCAAGAAGCTGCCATACAATGATGATTAGCACCGTGTCTTTTCCACTGCATGTTTCACATGATGCAAATAACACAGATCCTACAGCCAAGGCAGATGGTCAGCTGTGTATATGCATTATCTCTGTCTTTTACCATTAAAATGCTGAACTGTTCCAAATGTTAGATATGAATATTCATTATGTGGGGCTGGTGATGGACATTAGTCCTACTGTTGTGCAGTGGAAGTTTTCTCCTCGCCATAATCCATCCGCATTAATTCCACATTCATGTAACTGGGCAACTAGGGCAGAAAACTTCTATTACCAGCCAGCACCTCATAGTACAAGGCATGAAGGAGAGCACAAGCTGACCGTCTGAATATAGAGGATCTGTGGGGATTGGTCTTGTGATGTGTTGATGAGCTGTTACATGGGAGATATTATTACTGTGACTCAGGTGGCAGGGGAGGCCATTTTCAAAATAACCTCCTCACTGCTGTGCCTTCAAAGTAGATACTCTGTACTGAACATACTGCTAATTACCTACTGCCTACCCAAAAACTGGCTTTTTGTCATAAGAGTAAGTTCAGTACACTGAATGAAATGTCAAATTTTTGCTGAATGTTGTTAAAAATCCCAAAATTATGTCCATATTTCTGTGGTTTAGCTTGCGTACTTGGGAAACCATTGTTAAGGAAGTAAACCATGCTTTTTAGGAAGAGACAGATCTGTTTTCAGGTCCCATCACTGTCGGGTGCATCATATAAGGAAGCGCACATGCTTTTTAGCATAAGCATGAGCACTTAAGTTCGTCCACTTAGTATGCTTAGTCGGTAGTGCACTTGGAAGACTCAGCAGTTTCGGGCAATGGCCACTCAGCGAAACTGTGGAAATTTGTACATGATCTTGCAGGTATTTTAAGTATGCAGTTACATTTATCATACAGTGCCCTCAATTTACACTAGCAAAAGTGATTGAGTAACTGTTTCAGACACAGTCCATGTTGGTCTTGTTCAGGTATGCAGCTCTGGTAATGGAGGGCCAGTCTACATGCTTTTTTGTGTTCCTGTTTTTTCTGACGGCTTAATTACGTGTGCGGTTTAACTCCACTTCTTCAGCCTAGTAAAATCTCGCAATACATTTAAGCTGATTAAATAAATGAGTGCAGAGGTTGTTACAACAATCTGACATGAATTGGTCCTTGTTATGTATCATCTGCTGGTGACTCTCTCTATGTGAGCTTCAGTCCAGCTCCTGCTTGTCAGGGTCACATGACCAGCGCTGACCAATCTGGACTGCACCTTCTCAGGCCAATGAGCTTCGATGTACTGTGTATGTACTACAGCAGTGGTTCTCAACCCTGTCCTCAAGGACCCCCTGCCCTGCAGGTTTTTGCTCTCTTTCAGCTCTTTCACACCTGATCCATTTAAGGGCTTCATGCTGATTGGTTGAAAAAGATCTACCTGAACAGGGTGGGCATGAAGGTGCATTGGGCCTTAAATGGATAAGGTGTGCAAAAGTAAAGCTGCAACAATAACCTGCCGGACAGGGGGTCCTTGAGGACTGGGTTGGGAACCACTGTTCTACAGCATACTCTCTCCTCTAAAAAAAGAACTTCCACTTTGATTTTTCTGTTCCACACCTGCTGCAGTGTCGTGTTTCTTTCTTATTTAATATGTATTTAAATGTTTTTTTTCTGTTCATAGTGTGCCTTATATTATGCTTTATATACATTCCAGTTTACATAGAAGACTGTTTATTGTCAAACCAGAAGTAAGAAATATTGTTAGATTGCAGGATGGGGAGTTTAGTCCGAGAAATGTGTAGCTTTGTTTCAATTTGAAAGTCACTTTTTTATCTGATATCAGCATCTGTCATGAATGATCAGGAAAATAATGAATTCTTAACAACATTTGAACACACAGTCCATGGACATTTGCGTGTGAATATCCAACAAAACACTATTTTTGCTTTGGATGTTTCATTATTTACTCTTCAATAAAGCAGACAAGTGTTTTACGACAACATTTCAAGGGCATTTTGTGTCTTTTAACAAATGCAATTAATTTTTTTTAGCTCACTGTAGATTATCCAGTGAACAACTCTGAATTTATAGTACATATAAATGTGCTATTACATTCCATATGCATTCTAATTGGCATATATGCCACTAATATATGTTGACGGTGTAAAAATGTATGTGTAATAAATGAGTGCTCCACAAAAATAGAGGAATTGAATATTTTATTAAAGTCGATCTTGAATTAAAGATGCAAGTAAGGCATGCCAAAGCTATAATGCACTTTGATTATTATCACAATTTAAATGCCGAATTTCAGTTTAGCTGGGCAGTTGGTCAGTTGTTATTATATAGTTACAGTAGGCTCCAAAATTACTGGCACCCCTGACTGGCAATGCACAAACAATACTGAAAAAATTCTAAAAAATATATTTCTAGAGAAACTCTACATAACCACATGTGAGAAATCCTGTATAATATTGATGTTTCAATGGAACCGGCCAAAGTCATTGACTGATATATTCTGTTTCTCTATAATTATATTGTTTATATTTTTTTATATATGCATTGCCAGTCAGGGGTGTCAGTAATTTTGAAGCCCGCTGTATTTTTGACTGACCATATTACATCACTCTATGTCCAAAAAATTCTCACTTGGATTTTTGATTATTTGTCTTGACAAGTTACCATAAAGCACATAGAGAGGGACAGTCCCTTGGGTCAGTCAGTCAAAGTCTCTGCATATATTTCTGATTTATTTCATTCTGAGCCTGGATTTTCCATGAGTGTTAATATGCCCAGTGAATTGATTCCAATTACCTTAGACCTGAAAACTGCCGGCCTTTGAACTTTCTCTGTCAGAGAGGCATGGGATTGCATCAATTCAAAAGGGTTGATGAAAAACTAAGATGTTTGTTCAGACAGGCAAGGATTTCTCTGAAGATAACATTATCAACTGTCAAACACTCGTTGAATGCCGAAGTGCTTGCTTTATCGCTTGTGTAACCAACTCAGAATGTGGTGATTGTGGACACTGCCAAGGTTTGGAATATTTAAATGTAACTGCCATATCCATTAGTGCTGTTCTCACCAACTGAGGTAAATCAATCATCCCGGTTGGCAGGATCGATGTGAACTGGTGTGAGCCAGTTCAGTTTTGGTGAAGCAAATGTTGTCCACCTGGCGCTAGCCTGCTTTTTCCATGTAAAACATAGCTCCAGTAAAGCAAGACAAACTCTGCGTTCATATTCTGTTTTAAGCCGCTTTCACACCGGACGCGAAACGAATTTTTCGCACAACAGATTACATTCAAAGTCGATGCAAAGACGCGAATACACGCGTTTCGCGTGTATTCGCGTCTTTGCATTGACTTTGAATGTAATCTGTCGTGCGAAAAATTCTTTTCGCGTCCGGTGTGAAAGAAGCTTTATCCTGGTGTTCTGGTCTTTCCAGCTGTTTAACTCATTAAAAGATTCCTAAAGATAGGCTATTGATTCACCTCAGACGGGTGTCTGGTTCTGCTTAAAATGCCAGTCGCTTCTAGCAAGGTTCACCTTTCCCTAGCCAAAATTCCCAAAATGTCATTTTCAGAGAAAACCTTGGCTGTCAAAAATTATTCCTCCATAAAAATAAGCTGACAGTAATGTGTAGCAATCGTGTGCACTGTCAGAGGATTCCGCACTATTCTGCGCAACCATATTTAATTTTGCGGTGGATAGCTTTTAGACATTCAAACTGTTTCTTAGGTGAATTATTACAGAGAAACCACAGATTATCAAAAAATTTTTAAATAAACATTTTTGCATTAGGACCACAGTTAGAAATTTTGCGTCTTTTTGGGGCCCATGAGATACAGATACTTACGTAGATTGCTGGACAACAGTCTCATCCCCTTAAGTGACCTTACTCACTTCCACAGCCTATTCAAGTTTCCCAGCACATAGCTTAAGAAACACAGGTGCGGACAATACACATGTTGTACTGTGGGATAGAATTCTATCAAAAAATGACCTTAACTATTCTCAACAAAAGCTGAGCAGCCAAAGGCAACTGAACATCAATATCACCCACAAAGAAGCGTAGTGACATGCTCAGAGTCATCTATCGTTCCTAGCTTAAGTGCAGTGAAATGAGAGAATCAAACAACAGGATCTACTTCTGCCACTCTAAGCCATTGAAAATGTATTATTCCAAACAAAAGCATTGTATCAATGTGGAAAACCATGTGTTCTCCAGTAACTGACTGCTGCCATCACTTTTTAAGACTGCTGTTTGGAAGTCAGAACAAGGGCACTTCATGTGTAGATTGAAGACTGGCCTCATTAATGCCTTTGGAACAAAGGTTCACTGGTGACAGTTTAATTCCAAATCCCTTCTATCAGTGTCATAAACTTCAAGGCTGGTGAACTGGGGCCCATTCTGCTAATATCAACAATTCTGTGACCTGACGTATACCAGATGTCTGTAAGTGATCAGTTAATGCAAAAACCTACACCAAACATTGGTGTTTTAGGGGAGGATTGGTACCAATCCTACCCAAAAACAGCCAATGTTGGTTGGAGGTTTTTGCATTAACTGATCACTTCAACACCTGCTTCATCTGATAAAGGTCTTGACTGAACACCAGGTCAGGTTGAATCTTGTCTTATAGTGATGGACTTCAAGGAAATCCTTCTCCCTCATTCGCTCTCCTCAGATAAAATTTGATAGCCTTCATGTAAAACAAATATGAATTGCTTGATGTTGTAATGGTTTTTCAGTGCACCGTGTCGTGAGCACTGAAATAAAAGCGAAGGAGATTGGATTCAAATGCGAGGAAATAAAGATGTGGTTTGTTTCCTTTGAAGCCGAGCTTGTTGTCGACCCATACTATCCCACACAATTAAAGCAGACAGAATTTGAGCAAAATTAGAATTGTAGAGCATTGTTGACCATTCTTGCAATTAAGTGCAATATTTTGAAGGTGATCCAGAAGGCTTACACTCATTAAGTCTATTTCTGAATGTTTATTTACAGTATTTTTTCAATATAAAATATTTTGTGAAAAAGTCATATATATATATACACCATTATTCAGTAGCCTAGCACTGGGGAAACCAGTAGTCAGTGGCTATTGTGCAAGACTTGGACATGAAAGTTCTACATACCTGTTTGATGTTTGAGCACTTCACAGTTATGTACTTTGGATAAATCCATCAGCAAAATTGCTGTAATCAAACAACTTTCTGTGGTCATTGACACTTTTTAGGGGCACCAATTTCAGCATCTAACTGATAAATATAATTTGCCCCTTGTCATTAATATGCAAATGCTATACAGTCAAGCATACTCACTGATGAACTCAGTAGTTTCAGAACATCACAGCTGGAGATAAGACTTGTGAATCGCTTGTGTGAAATAGGTATGATGAGGAAACATGGTCTCTGAGTAGCTTTATATGAATGACTTTACAAACCTTTTGCTTTTAAGATAGAATTATGTGAGAGCTTGGCTCTAAATGTGATGCTTGCATGATATTCCATTTTATTCGATTAACTTCACAAATTTTCTTATTCAGTGTGACTCAGAAATAAAAGAGTAAAACTTTACTGATCAGAATTGGCAATTTTGCCAAAAACAAATTTGCAGAATCTGTGCTCTTATTTTCCTCGCATTGTTCAATTATAACCATCTAAAACGGTGTCACAGCTTTTTAGTCCAATTTATCTTGCACTGACCAAAGGAGCCGAAGAGTGTAAGAATTGCACCGGAGTACAAGAATTGCTCTTTCATTGCTGACAGAATTTAAGTATTTATTAAGACTATGCGACTTGCACTAAACAGATTTTTGAAGTTCTAAAATACGGTTGTTTCATTCACTTTTCGAAGAAGAGTGATTTTCACGCGTACCTGAAAAGCACCGAAAATACGTGTTTTCATAACTACGTCCAAATAGTGTTGTCATACTGCGGTTCAGCTGACTGCTACTTCTTTCCTAATTAATTTCCTCTATGGGGATCCAAATGCACCACTTTGCATTGGGATGAAACGTGGCCTTCGCACCAATTTGCCAACACAGATCTAATATTCTGACAAATCACAGACAGAAGAACACGGGTCACTCATGGTGGCATGACTGTCAAAGAATTTTACGGTGTAGAAAGAATGCTTTTACAAACAGACAGAGAGCCGGATTAGACGCAGAAAGAGTTCAGAGCAAATTATGTTGCTAGATTTGGTTAGCTGGCTGAAGATTTGTTCAAATTAACAGAAGTGACGGTTATAATAATCTGTCGTCCAATAAAACTAAGAACAGATCCTGGCGACTTCGCTGTTCTCAACAGTTGCACGGGATCTACATCTCGGAACATTAACTTATCAAAAATATTATGATTCGTGGTTGCAATTACAGTGCACTGGCATGAGACAAGCGAAAAACGTGGTGACTGCAGTTCCTTTGTGCCAGATACCGTTTCAAGGGAGGAGTGTCTCGAGTCGAATGCCACAGGACCACAGGATGGCGTGACGCCTTACGATTTTGTTCACCTAGCGACGCGGGAAGTGACGACACAAAAAGTGGACCCAATCACAAATTTTATTTTTTTCCTCTGTGTCCAGTTCAACAGCGCCACACGCAAATTATTAGGGCGAAGTGGCTAACTAACTTTAGTTTGTGTTAAATCCGGTGGGTTCCGATGTGGCTCTCACGAAAACAGATATGGACGGAATAGCACTGAATGTGATTGGTTCTTTCGGATGGCTTTTCTTTTTACCTTGGGATGTTTGATTAGAAAAATATTACTCAGCCTTGCATGTGTGGAATTGTTCGTGCATGTGTCTGCTAGCCTCTGAATCCAGGTAACTGAACCGTGATTTCTGTGGAGAAAACACACGTCGGACTCGAGAGCATGCTGGCTTCTTCTGCTGACCATATTGTGTGAAGGCGTTGAATAGTTAAAGCTATAGCTGGCGAGAGGTTATAGCTGTGCTCAAGTAACTTCCAGCGCCAGATATTTACTAGATTTTAACGAGCAAGCAAGTTGGATGGGTGGTGATTGTCTCGTGCCGGTGATATTTTACCAAGAGGAATATATAAACGTTGTCAGAGTACAGTTGCTGGCGATGTCCTGTGTTCAAGCGAAGTCGGTCATGCCTCTATAGCTGTCTCATCTGGCAGCTGACATGACATTGCTGAGCCCGTACAAAATGACAGACGTAGCTTGTCGGATTACTGAGAGAGGTTAGCTAACGTTAGCTTGCTGGTTATTTTGTGTGGATTTAGTAATTTCACTGACGGGTCATTTGCTACCGAGCCAGTCTTGGGTCATTGATAGACGCTTGGTACCTGGCGATAGCAAGTTGAATTGCAAACTTGACCCTTAAATTCTCACCTGTCGATTGGAAATATTTCTTCTGGAGCCACTGCATTTATTGATTTGCGAGCCAGTTTTTAGCAAGTTAACAGTGACTTGACGACAAAGCTTTCAAGCAGGTGACATATTGTCACATTTCTGGAGGCTGTAACGTTAATCTCTGGATTGGAGTTCCGATGCTGTCTCCATCGCCGGGTGGGGCGATCACCGTGGACGAGATACGGTGAAAATACGCTTCCATTAATATCGTTTAGTTTGGCTAGCTATAGCTCCAGCGCTGATCTATTGCTACAGATTGTGAACTAGCAAGCTAGCTAGCTAGCATACAGTTTTGAGCGAGATCAGCTCCTTAGAATGGCCAAACCCGAGTCAAAGAAATTCAGCGTGGTCTCCGGGGCCAGTAAATCTGCCGCAGCGGAAGAGCAGGTGAACGGCTCACTCGACCTGTCTCCGAGCGAGGGCTTCCTCGATCGAACACCGGTAACACCCGCGACCAAATCAAGATCTGGGAAGCAGGGATCACGGGAGAACAGCTCCCGCCGCACAACGGAGTGTGAAGTGTATGATGACGGAACCAACACATTCTTCTGGTGAGTGATGTTGCAGAATTGGCGAATGTTCATATTAGATTTTGAAGTGTGAGATCCCCTAGTTGACAACCCCTACTCTTCCCTTACTACTAGCAATGAAATCAAGAGGGGATTTAATTAAGACCAAATATTGGCTGACTTATTGCTCGTTGTATTAATCTTGAAATTAATTGTCATTTTATGTCCCGTTTCGCTGATGTGTGCGTTTCATACATCCCGTCAATGTAATTCTGCTGTCAACGATTTTTATGGCTAAGTGCTTGCATTCGTGAAATTGTGCGAAATGGAGAAAGTCTATGTGTAACATTGTGCATTATATTTGTTACCGCGGTGTGATTAAGACGTTCTGTTGGTCTGCAGCCAATGTATTGCCGTTATTGATGTCTGGAATTGAAGGTTCGGCCTTGGAGGGTAGGTGAATGTCAAAGCGGGATTGTCAGAAGTAGCTTACTGATCGAGTGCACTCATTCAAATCTCTGCTTCTCTTTTTAGTGCATACTCAGTTAAACAAAAATGACCTTTTATGAATTGTCATATGAAATTCTTAGGAAACAAGTGGTTGATATTTGGCAGCGTTTTGAACGCCTGAAGTCTTGAGATGGTCGAGTAAATTTGACTTTTTAATTGAGGCAGTAACCAACTCATTCTGTGTCGCAATGTCCAACTGTGCATTGAGGCTGCAGCCAGTGAGGCTCTTTATAGGGATAATTATAAGCTGCATGTTCATCTCTTCTGTTCAGGGGAAAGTGCTCAGGGATCCATATCCATTAAAGACTTTAAGCTTGGACAGAAGTAGGCTGATTGATATGGGGTTGAGGGCACGGCATTGGCGGCAGTGCACAGTGGGGGGGTGTATTAACATATACCCTGTAAATAAGTGCAGCAATGTAGGCCTACTCCACGTATGAATTGGGCACGTTGTGTCGCCCTAATTAAAGGTGTCGCGGTCACTAACCGTCTCGTAACCCTTTGTCACAGTTGGCAATATCTGACTGGCACTCCCGAGTCAGTTATGCCTGACTGCTGTTCACCTTGTCATACAGGTTCCCCTCTCTGTTCGGTTTTGCGTGTTTAGTCCCGGCTGAGCCGAAATAGTTGTTTCGTCCCGAAATAGGGAGTGTGGCGGTGGTTCCGGTCACGTAGACAACGTCGTTGTGTTTCGTTGTATTAATACCGCTGGTTGAGTTGGGGATTTTTATCTAATGTTGGTTTGTGTAAGCGGAGGTTGCGTCAAAGTGAGTTTTGACTCTCAAGAATGTTTAGTGTTCTCCGTCACCGGTTTTCCGCCGGTTGTTTTTATTCTTCGGCTGACTGAGCCAAAGGGCCTTGCTTGCCTGGCTTTTAAGGAAGCACTTTTCCCCCACTTCTTTCCTGTCCTTGGAGCACCTCCCTTGCATTTCTTAGCTTTTGTGGCATTTTCCTGCCAAACAAGCCGTGGGTACATAGCCCTCAATGTCTCACACCTGTGACATCTGTGTATGTGTGCGTGTGGGCATGTAATACTTGTGAGAACCAGCTCTTTTAGAATTCACAGATCTTATGAGGACATTTGGGGTTGCAAGGACATTTTGGGCAGTCCTCACAGAAGGTTACGGAGGATTATGGCTGGTTGGCTATAGTTAGTTACGGTTAATGTCAGGGTTTTGGGTTTAGGTTATAATTTGGTTAGTAAGGGTTTGAGAAAGGTTGTACAGAATGAATGCAACTCAATACAAGGTCCGCACAAGTATAGCGTTACTAATGTGTGTGTGCATAAAGAGACTCTAGGTGGTTGTATATGCGCGCTTGTTGTGTGTGTGAGGGGGAGTGTGTTTGTGCAAGTGCAAGACACTGCGAGTGGGTGTGTGTATGCATGTCTGCAAAATGGCACTGACTTAAACCTGTTCAGTTGAGTGTATTTGAGGCTGTTTGCCTCTAATGACACCCTAACCTGTCGCGCAACTATTGAGAAAAATGCGGAAGGTCCTCATGCCTGCCTGCGATCATGAACTTCCATCTCTGAGTCTGATGTCTTGGTCTCACTTCAGCTCAAACTTTTCCATTCTAAATCACTTTGCCGATAAGTATATTGGCACATCAGTTGAGAAGAATTGAAAATTGGACAAAACTGTTTGGAGAGGACGCAGCCCTTACGACAGCAGCAATGAAAATGGTTCCATAAAATTGAGATGAATTGATCTTTAACAGTGACATTGTGATTACCATAATTCCCTCTTTCCTCCAAGGCTGTGCATCTCTCGCACAGCCTCTAGCCTGACCGCATGGGTCTCTGCGCCCAGCAGACCCATTGATCTGTGAAAAAGAGCCTATGGGGTTAAGACCGCTTGGCGGACGGCAGCACCGTCTTGCACGGTAGTCTCTTGAGGAAGTGTGTTTCTCAAATGAGGCTAATGTTCTGTAATCTGCACAGCTTAAGGGACAAACTGTACATGAACAATTGAAACGTGCTGCAGGCATTGGTAAGGGAATGCACAGTAATGAGATTTCTCACTGATGTCTGCCATTGAGGTGTTGGTGTCAGTCCTCTCTGTTTTTATGTTAGTTCTCTTCAGGTACCCTTTTTTCCCTCTACTTTAAAAACATGCGTTTCAGGCCTTGTAGCTCACTCCTTCCATTGGCCCTTACTAAGGCACTGGTGTTATAACTGGATTTAGCACCTGAGTATTGCACTGTGGATTTTTACTGCCTACTGCCTACCTACCACCTCTAAGCAGCTAGGACAGGTCAAATGTAGAGGTCAGATTGCCTCATTGGGGTCTAAAATTGTGACCAAAGTGGTTCATCTGGTTTGCTCGAATGATTGAGGCTCCTTGAAAATGGAAAGTTTTTTTTTTTTTTTCCTACTGCTGTTAAAAATGTGAAAAAATGTTACTCAAACTAAAAAAAAATAAGTAAATGGCTGTATTAGGACCATACCATGACTTCAGAATACTGCAGAAATTGCTTATAGGTGTGGAAGAAAGGTAACCTTGGCTGCTTAGTGTGGATTCTAGTGACCTCATATTACAGTATACTGTAGAGGCCCACTCGTTTTCTCCTGGTGGCCTCGCTGCTTGGTTACAGAGTTGTATTATTGTTTTGGAGGGATCCCAATTATTCCCGTGGCTATAGCAGTGCCCGTCCCCCTTTTGTGGGGTTACGGTTTGCATGTCGTGCACTCTCTGGCACCCCTCCCTGTCCTCCCTCACCCATGCACGCTCGCAGTGTTTATCAAAATTCACCTCTGCGCTCAGAACTGGAGAATAGCGGCAGGTTTAGTTGTTGGGCAGATGGAGGGAATTAAATGTGAAAGCCAGTGTAACCTGATCCATAACCGCCAGTGTGCGGTGCAGAGGGCAGGGCAAGGCAAGCGGCTGGCTCTGAGAATGATGGGCCATATTATTCGGAGGAGTGTGATCATTAAAATTTATTGGTGTGCTCTTCAGTCACAAATTATGTTATCTAGGCTTAAACAAATGCCAAACCACTATTATGATGGGCGTGATGTAAAATCAAAAAGAACAGTTTTACATCTCCAGTTTTTTAATATGTTAGACCCGAGACCCATGCCTTCAAGCTCTAAAAATATGACATTGGTAACTTGTGTCCCTTTTGAGATATATGCCTACTGTAATGACCCTAAATATGCACTTTTCATTCTGAAGCCAACTTCCAAGGTCATTAAAACATTTAACACAACCATTGTGACTTCGATATTTTTTGTGGTCTTCAGAAAGTTGACCGACAATTTGCATACCAAGTCTCAGGGCTCTATGTTAATTAGTTACAGAATAATAAATACATTAAATTTTGAAAAAATTAGTATGATTGGTGTTTTTTGCTTTTTCCAGGCCACAGTACAGGTAAACTAAACACACTGAGTAAAGAAAAGTAGCTTAAGCCTAGAGTTCAGCAATTTTTCTGATAACAAAATGAAGCTTATGGGTCTGTTTGCTCTGCAAATGCATATCTCAGGCCCTCAAACTTACTCCAAAATTATGGCGATTTTCTTAAAACTGACCCCCCCTCCCTAAAAGAAGCTAAATCTCAGGAACTGGCAATAATTGAGCTTAATTATTTTACCATTTCACACAAGATATATAAATCTTCCACTGTGGGGAATATAATAAAAATTAATTTTTTTGGTGGGGAAGTTCCTAAAATTTGGTTGATTTGACATGGAATGACCCAAGAGCGTCATTCCATGTAAACTGGAGCTGTGGTCAGAACTTGACCCCTTCAAAACGTATGATAAGAAATCATGGCCGTTTGGCAACATGAGAGAGGTCATTTTGCAAAATATTCGGTCAATACACATTTTTCACCAAGATATGGCCTGTGAAATTACAGGGGTCAAAGGTCATTGTTGAGTGGTATGCTATTTTATAGCATTTTTATGCCATTGTTTCCATGCCTTCGCGCAAAGCTAAATCCTTAAAACATGGTACCATATCTAAACACGACCTATATTTTCCAAATCTGCAATCAGATTTGGGCTGTCTGCCACATCTGTGGAGATATAAGCCAGTTGAAACCTTTGCCAGACTGACCTTTGTTTCCCCACAACTGAGCGGTGTCCACAGGTGGCATAATTAATCCTAATGATGTGTTATTGCTGATATATAAAGAGGATTTAAAGTTCTTTGTACATTATCATCCTCTAGTCTTCATCACTTTTATTTACAAAATTATCTGTGTCTGAAATGGGCCACAGACTAAAAATAGTTAAAATTGGCCTGTTTGGTTAGCAGTGTTAGTTGCTGCATCAACCTTGGATATTAACTTGCACATGTGCTTTCCAGTGAAGCATTGTGATGTTATTACACTGCAGCAGATCAGTCAAGCTCACACAGGCATGAATCAGAAGATGCCGCGGATGGACAGGCTGGCTGCATGTGCCTTTAGACCAGAAAGGGTCACTAGAGAGTCATTAACACTCAGCTTAATGAATTCATCCTTTCCTGGATTTTGCTATTTCAGTTGTAAACGATCTTATTCCTGGAAATCTACCATCCTGTAGTTTTCATTTCATCCTTAATTTAGCGCACATGACTTTATTAATCAGCAGATGAACTGGTTATTTTGGGTGTTGAATGAGGTGTGCTTTGTTAGAACTGGAGTGAAAACGTACTGTACTACAGATCTCCAGAAACAAAGCAGGATCTCACTGTACTAACGGCAAGCACCGTTTCGGCCTCTGGGCTTGCTGGCTGCAGACAGCACTGCCATTGTGGCAAGTATCACTCCTGGATCACATGGCAATATGAATGGCTCTTCTAGTTGTAGATGCACTACTGAGGTTTGTGGAACTTGGCACTCCTGTCCTCATGGAGGAGTTGATGGCAGACTCCGCTAGGCCATAATTGCTAACGCTAGGCATAGCTGCTCGCGAAAACCACTCTTTGGTCCCCGCCCCCCAACCAAAAAATCTTTGCAACATGGTTACCCAGCCTCGTCCCCTCCCATCCTGCAGGCAGAGATTTGTATTCCATAGCTCAGATAGTGACAGGGTGTAAAATGTGTTTCTTCCTGTCCCATGAACTGAGCCAGATTAATTCCTCAGTTACCTCTGCTGTTGTAGGATTCCCATGTGTTGCTACTCCAGCTATAATGGCCTGATCCACATTTAAGTGAACACTTAACACATCAGGATGGTCAAGTGTAGGCATCCTCATCAGATGCACTGAAAGGCGGGGTAATCAGAGGGGCGAATTAATGCGTGTTGTTCCTCCTGTTTACTTTTGAAACAGGATTCATTTTATTTAATTTGCCTTTTCTCCCTGCTAGCATAGCACTTGTACATTGGAGGCTGCCAGTGTCTGCCAGTTGTGCAGCTGTATACAGTTTGCCATTTGTCTGTTCAGAGACTGACCTGCCTCTAGCTGGCACAGCCAGTAGCAGTGGGCTGGTCATCAACTCTGTTCCTGGAGATCTACTGTCCTGTAGGTTTTCACTCCAACCCAAATTGTTTCAACTGGCTCAATTTATGAGCAGCTCAATACAGTTCCTTTGCTGTTGAATTAGGTGTGCTTTCTTAGGGTTGGAAGGAAAACCTAAATTACATTATGTCTCCAGGAACAGGGTTGGGCACCTGTGCTGTAGCTATTGAATGAGAATGTGCTGTGTTGTGGTCAGAACAAAAACCCGTGGGACTGTAGATCTTCAGGAACAGGAGTGGTGACCACCAGCCCACAGTAATACAATTATGTGTATATGTGCTAGAATTAGGTGTGTAGGTGAGATACTGTGTGGTGCAGGCATTTTAGGTCCCATGTGTATGTGGGGGTCTTAAAACCCTTGGCGTGTTTAAAAGAATGGCAGGTGAAAATGAATTCAGTTTATTGTGCAGTGCAGAATGGCCGCACCGCATGTGACATGTGCGGTGCCAGAGGCCATGTTGACGCATTTCCTGAAACCACTCGACTTTTCTTCTCGTACGCCCAGACATCAAAGAAGAGCACTGAATGATCAAGTTAAGGCAGTCGCGGCAAAATCTAACATGAATGATCCTGCTTGCGTTGTCCCTGCTTGTCTGACAGATCAGACGAACCTTCATATTTCAGAAACAATGACACCGACTCACTCTTTGTGACATCTGCCTTCCAACAAGATGAAACAGGAAGTGTTAATGTGGAAAACCTAACGTTGCACTATAGAAGCTGAAGTCTGTAGATGCGGTGGTCATCTGCTATGACGGCATAATTATTGGGTAATAGAGCTACATGGACAAGCATTTTCTCTGTATCAAACCTCCTTGTCAGCACAGTTAACAGACTAGATTCCTTTGGCGGTTTACTGGAGGCTCTATTTTCTGAAATGCCCTGCGCCACCTTCCTGAGGAACTGCAGTAATCGGTGCAATAAGTCTTGATCATAGCATCAAAAATGCTGTGGAGGATTTTTTCATCCTGCGGGTGGATTTGATTTGACCTGAATTTGATGTAGAGTATCTGATTCTACTAGTTTACACAATCTAGTGGATGAATGAGATGTGCTTTGTTGGGGCTGGAGTGAACACCTCCTGGATGGTCAATCCTCAGGAACAGGGTTGTGCAGCTCTGCTTTTGTGGCTCTGCCTGCTTTGTGGAGGGGAGGCTGGTTTGGGCGAGGTTAGCTCAAGCAGACTGGATCTCCACTGCCTCTCACTCTGGGCTGACGCTGTGCCCTCCCTGCGCCAGGGAAAAAATGTGTTGAATTAGGTTCTTGCCCTCTAGGTTCATTCTGTGAAAGACAGAGCGACCTGGTAATCTTTGGGAGGGTGTAGGTCGTGTCCCTGGCTGGAGCACTAGGTTGGTGCTGAAATGTGTAAAAATCACAGTCTGCTGTTTAGTAATGATGATCAATTTTATTTGCCTAGTGCCTTATCAAGGGCGTAACAGTACAGTCCTTTGAAATTGAAGGGGACGTTATTTGCTTTAGCCCACATATAAAACCTTATCGCTGGTGATAAAGTGAAGGGTAAACAAAAAGCTGTGAAATGCATTGATGAATTGACGGCATGAAGGGTGTGTGTTATTGGTGAATGTTTTTAAATATTCTGTTTCTCTCTCTCTCTCTCTCTCTCTCTCTCTCTCTCTCTCTCTCTCTCTCTCTCTCTCTCTCTCTCTCTCAGGCGAGCTCACACACTCACAGTGCTCTTTATTCTTACCTGTGCCCTGGTTTATGTCACCCTGCTGGAGGAGACGCCCCAGGACACTACCTACAACACCAAGAGGTTAGTCACTGCCCCCATTAGCCCCAACCCCGCCTCCTGCCATTCTAATACCGCCTCTGTCCACTCCAGCCCTGCCTCCATCTGGAGTGGGCATGGTCAGAGTTGACCAGAGTTCAAGTACCTCCCACGGGGATGCTACAGCTCCATGCATGACATCCATGCATGCACACACAGGCACACGTGCAAACACACTCACGCGCAAATATGAGTGCGCGCAGGACTGTGAAAGTGGAGACACAACGTTGTGACGGCAGTTGGATGCCCATCAATCCATCAGTCGGATGCCCATCAATCCATCAGTCAACCAACAAATCAGCAGGCAGCTACTGATCAGCTGATGTCATGTAATAGGACACACCTCCCCCCCCTCCTCCTGCCTGGGTGGTTATTGCTTGTGTTTTCCCGCACATTTCCTGCACGTGTACGCAAGCTGCCATGAAGGTCACTGGCTGTCATGAAGCGCACGTCCTACTGTAGCTGTCCGTGTCACTCAGAATGTCAAAACGCCACACATTTCACCCTTCACCTGCACTGCTGTCACGGTCACTGTCACTTACGAGGCCTAAATGTTTAAACGCTGCACTGTGCGCCCAGACACACTTCAGTAGCTACAATCCCAAACACGCCGCACATACTCCTGCACATTTGTTTGTGCGTGAAGAAAGTCTAAGCCATGCTCACAGGATTTTGACACATTATTCACTGCCGTCGGGATGTAGATCAGCTGTGCCTTTGCTGACAAGCTAAAGATAGCGGGTGATTCACTGTTGAGCAGCAGGTGTGTGCGTGTGAGTGCGTGCATGTATTTGTACGAGTGTGTGTGCGTGTGTTTCTCTGTGTGTGTGCGTTTGTCTACTCACCAGTTAATACAGATCGTATGAAGCAAAATGTTCACAGCTCAGTGAGGTTAGTACTCTGTTCTAAAAGTGTTAAAGGTCGGTGTAATTGCATGATTTCAAGCATTGTTTATCAAATACAAGTGGTTTCAGAATTTCAATTTTGGTAAAATAATTTCAAAAAGCATTTCATTTTAATCTGTTTTAACATGTGTGTGTTTGTGTGTGTGTGTGTGTCTGTGTGTTTCAGGGGGATAGTGGCTAGTATTTTGGTGTTCCTCTGTTTTGGTGTGACTCAAGCTAAAGATGGTCCCTTCACTAGACCGCATCCTGGTAAGTCACTGCTCTCTCGCTCACATGCATGCATATTCTTTCGCCTGCCCACACTCCTGGATGAATTTTCTCGCTGTTTATACTGACGGCCTGGAGAGAATCTGACGGGATCTCACTGTGAGCTCTCCCACTCATCAAATTAAACCTCTGCTCTCGGCCCGGCGCCATATTTCCTTCCTCTGGCTAATATTATGATGGAGGAACTTCGCTACCCATTCCTGCAAACTGTAGCGAACGGGCTCTGGTGACTATAAATAATTATGCCCACTATGACCACTTAGGGACTCGGAGCTTTGGATCGCGGCGGTGCTGAGCGTTTGCATATGCGAGTACAGACCAGGGATGTGGCCCTTCCCGCTCAGTGAGGGTGCAACATTAGATGCTAACGAGGTCCTCTGCTTCCTGTTTGGGCTGGCCATTATGAAACAAAAGGGTATTAGTGCTGCTCCAGTACCCCTCTGTAATGGAGTATTGATTCCTGCTCCTCCCTTCCATGGAGAAATGCCGGGACGCGGGGTACGGCACTGTACCGTACGAGATTGTGAGATGGGAGTGAGGATGATTGGACGTATTGTTTGGGACATAAAGGGAAAAATTCTGTTTTTCAATGCTAATACTTCAACCCAAACACCCCTCTTTGTGGCTGGATTTATGAGATTAATTCTATATTTTGACGTTGCTGGGATGACAACCTTATTTATTGTGAAATGTGTATGCTGTGTGGCGTTCACTATATTGGTGGTCTGTCATTATCTTTGTGATGTTTATAACCGCTCATATGTTCTTGTGCTGGCGCTATTCTGCCTCACGTGAACCAGAGTTTACTGCCGGCCCTGTCACTTCCATGCTTTCGTCATACCAATGAAGAATCTTTTCTCTGTGACATGAATACAAATGCCTATATATGAACAGAATGTGTGAGGTGTTGATTAACCCTTTGTTGCATCGTGGTTACGAAGGTAACCAAACCTACCCGCCACCCTTGATGTGTTGTCGTGGAAAATAGTCATACAACTAAGTGTTAAGTACATGACGGACTTTGTTTCAAAATGGAGGGGTGGTTTTTTGCCAAGCATGACAGAAGAGTTGAACTATTTCATTGACTGCTTATCAAAGCGAAGCTAGTTGAGCCAGTTCCACAATAAAGATGAATAGTATAGGGAGGTTCTCCCTGTAGCTCGTGGTGTGTGGTGTTTTATGGATGGTTCAAGGTGGTGTCTTGAATGAGTCATGCTAAGCATTACATGGGCGGTGTACTTTGTACGCCATTGTCGCCCTAATTCTTGGCCCTTTGACCTTGATTTTACCATGGAGCAGTCTATTGCTAGGGTGATGTGTCATCTTTGAGCTGCTTTGCTCGGGCCTGCAGAACCTGTACTGTGCATAAAAAATGCGTAAAAAACACTGTCACAAAGCGACCCCATCTGTTACTATGACTGTACTGAGTTTAGATGTTAACCTGCATACAGGCCAACCCCTGGTGTTCCTCTCTAATTTGGGGCAGTAAGCTGTGCGGGCAGAGATGGGCCAGATGGGGTGGAGATGGGTTGCTTTGTGAACTCCCAATGTGGCTTCTCATTGGGCGAACCCTCACCTCCCTGGAATCTGCTTATCTGTTTCTGATTGGTCAGAAGTGCGGGTGTTTTTGCAGAATCCCCTATGAAATGTGGAGAGCTGTTCTGTCTTTCTCTCCCCTGTTTCCTACATCACTCTATCTCTCTGTATTCCTCCCCCTTCTTTCTTTATATCTCTTTTTGTATCCCTCTCATTGCCTTCCTCCCTCTCTCTCTCCCTCCTCCCCTCTCTCTCTCTCCATGTGCAGCATACTGGCGCTTCTGGCTCTGTGTCACTGTGGTCTACGAGCTCTTCCTCATCTTCATCCTGTTCCAGGTGAGAGAGATTGAAATGCTCGTGCACATTCACACATTCAGAAATACAAGAATGTGTGCACACGCACCCGACTGTTAGCGTATACATATACAAACAGGCGCACAAGGGTGCAAACACACACACACACACACACACACACACAAACGCATAACTGTTCATGTGTATATTCTTGCTTTCACTCACTGTCTCTCATTACATAATTCAGTTTAAAATTCAATGAAGTCTATTGATAATATATTGCTGGCTATGCATGGAGTTAGCCCTTGCCCTGTCAATAAAGCAGATTTATTGGCACTTAACTTCCTCCTGCCACACATTTACCCTGGGTTTTATACTGAGCTGAAAGCAGTTGTTGCCTTTTAAAGAGCTCTTAGGAGTGGGAGAGTGCTGTGCTATCATCTGTGCTAGGTCTCTGTGCTACATCATGCTTTTATCAATCACTCTCGGTCTCATTTATACTCCGTAATGTAGGCTAATGCTATTCGGGAGTCACTGCCATTGCTGTCTTTCTCTCCCTGATTAGCTTTGGCTTACTCGGCCCACAAGCTTCTGACTAGCATTGCATCGGAGTGGATTAGGGAAACATTGAGACAAAGCTAATAACAGATCTTGCTGCAAAATCTTTCAAAGCACTAAGAGTATGAATCTGACTCGATTGATGGGGACTGCTTGAACATGAAGGCTTTAATGTCTATGTCTGTGTAGTTATGTGTGGGTATATCTCTGCAGGATGTGTTTATGTGTGTTGTGTGTGTTTGCACATTTATGCATGTGTCTACGTTTGATGTTTTGCTTATATTTCTTGTGCATGGTGGAGTCGATGCTTGTAGACGGACAGGTGCTAACAGAAGTCTGATGTAGATGTGCTTCCTCCTCTTTGCAGACTGTCCACGATGGCCGACAGTTCATGAAATTCATCGACCCGAAACTGGGCGTGCCCCTGCCAGAGCGCGACTATGGGGGGAACTGTCTCATATATGACCCTGGGAACACCACCGACCCTTTCCACAACCTATGGGTGAGTCGGCTCGTACTCCCGCTTAGGCCCGTGTGTCTGTGTATCTTTGTGCGTGACTGAGAGAAGCTGTGTATATGTGTCTTTGTGTTTGTGTCTGTGTGTGTGCTTGCATGTGGTGTATGAGTGTGTGTATTGGTGTCTGCCTGTCTGTCTAGATATGTGTCGGTGTGTTTGACCAAGAGAAATTGCGTGCATGGGCATGTGTGCTTACGCGTCATCTATATTTTTGACTAAAATGCCTTAAGGGGACTTAAAGGAGGCTGGTAAAGTGTGAAAAAGTAGCATCGTGGGGTCATTTTTTGGGATCGCATGAGGAAAAGGCTTGGCTAATTTCAGGCCAAAGGCTAGTTAGGCTTGGGGTTACAATTTTGCTTATGGTTTGGGCTCAGTCTAGTTTTAAGGTTGGGTATAATGTTTTAAAAATTATTTTCCAGGTCAGGGTGAGGAGTTCAATTTCAAGAGGGAGGTTATTCCATATCAAATTAACCAGGGGGTCCCAGGTCACTCTCTCAGATCCTCCTGAAAAATTTCACTGGTGTTCCAATACCAAACTTAAGGGGAAATCCCAAATATTTGGTCTGTATTTCAAATAGTTTTGGAAATGCAGCCCTTTGAATTTTTAGGTAACTTTATGCATTTGGCCAAACGTGGCTTTTGGTCCAGATTCATAGCTCCCTTGATATGGCATGACCGCTTTGAAACTTTGACTAGGGCAGCTTCTTCTGTAGGCTTCTTCAAATTCGGCTATTTTATTGATTGTCAAACATGTGGCAAACCATTATCACTGGTAATAAATAAATAATCACTGCAAGAACTTTTTCTTTTCAGCACATGAACAATCATTGTGAGGAGTATTCAGATTCATAGTAACAGTAATTTATACTTTTATAGAGACGAGTCAGCATTTCATAAATGGCTTTTAAGATTAGAATATTTCTAATTTTTTTTTGCTTAAATTCTAAAGTTTATCATATTGAAGAACTACGGGACATCAGTGTCACAAATAACACAATGGCAGTGCTTTCTAAAAGCATTGCCTTTCCCAAACCCTTCACCCAACCTTCAGCCTTTTAAAAAGGATGATTGCTTTTCCCAAACCCTGAACTCTGACCTAAAACTTCTAAAAAGCACGATCGCCTTTTCCAAACCCTCAGCCCGAACCTTAACCTTCTAAAAACCACGATTGCCTCAATTGTGTGACATGGCACAAACGTAGACACATATGAAGTCATTGCATCTATATGGGGACTACACAGCAGTAAATGGCACTTGAAAAGCTTAAAATACATGGATAAGTGAACTGTGCTTCAAAGTGATACGTTATTTATACGCCATCGCATAATATCACATTGCAAAATGAAAATTGTTTCATTAAGCAATATGTACGCAAGATCTTGCTTTCCTTGCAAGTTAGATGCAGGGAGACATGTCCCAACACGTTTCAGTGACATCACAGCAGGAGCGCGATAATTGTGACAAATTTAATTCCTTAAATTTGAGAAAGGATTGATGGAAGAAAAATGATTTTTTTTTTTTTCCTTTCAGTGCACAGATCTGATATATTCTTCTTATCAAAAAAATTTAAACAATAATTCATGGTTTCTTGTTTAAACTGAGCCATTGTTTCATATTTGGCAAAAACAATATTTTGTAAACGAATGAATTGTTTCTTCTCACTGCAATGTTGCTTTGTGACACTGATGCAATCTTTATTTAATATGAATTGAAAAAAATCATAACTTCAGAGAGAAGCTCAGCAGCAACATTGCATTTTTGTCAGATCATCTTCAGACATGTAAGAAAACATGGTACAAATGTGACTGCCCACATACAGTGCCTGACAAAAGTCTTGTCACTTATCCAAGTTGTAGGAACAACAAATAATAACCTGACTTGTAGTTGATCAATTGGAATCAAAAATGGCTTATATGAAAGGCAAAGCCCTCTAGATTATGCGAAATATACCTAAATAGAGTTTTGTGTCATTGATTGAGTTTTATTCTTTAATTTGTACAGAAAGGTCAGATTTTGCTTGGACAAAAGTCTTGTCGCATTGAAAAAAAATGTGGAAATTATACATACACTTTATTTTGAATACACAAATATGCCACTATAGTATCAGAACATAAAGCCATGGTGCCTTGGAAAAAGAATTAATATTATGATGACTCCCATGAGCTTGGAGGACTGCATCCATACGCCTTGGCAATGACTGAAATAACTTGATGATGAAATCATCTGGAATGGCATAGAAAGCAGTCTTGCAGGACTCCCAGAGTTCATCAAGATTCTATGGTTTCATCTTCCAAGCCTCCTCCTTCATCTTACCCCTGAAATGCTCAATAATGTTCATGTCAGGTGACTGGGTTGGCCAATCCTGGAGTACCTTCACCTTCTTCGCTTTTAGGAACTGTGACATGGAGGCAGAAGAATGAGAAGGAGCAGCAGTATAAATAGGGCAGCAAGAACTTCTGGATATTTCAGGCTGTTGATGTTGCCATCCACTCTGCAGATCTTTCTCACACCCCCATGCTGGATGTAACAACAAACCATGATTTTTCCTCCACCAAACATGATTGTTTTCTGGGAGAATCTTGGGTCCATGAGAGTTCCAACAGGTCTTGTACGGCGACTGGCATGCAGTTCAATGGATGATTCACCAGAAAAATAAACTTTCAGCCACTTTTCCAGTATCAATCCTTTCTGCGAGCTGTCGGCCTTGGCAAATGCAATGCAGGTTTTTTGTTTTCTGTTTAATGCAGACTTCTGTGTACTAATTTGGCTATGAAAACAACTTTGAGAGAGAATTTGACAAACTCCTCTTGTAGATACGGGGATTTTTGGTGACATTTCCTCATGTAGCTTTGCTGTAGTTGAAGAAGGGCTAGCCTTGTACAGTTGAAGCAACAAGCGGTCCTTTCAAACAGATGTCATACCGGGGTCTGTCTGACCTGCACTTGCCATGAACGTCACCAGTTTCTTCAAATCTTTTTCTCATCCCCTCCACTTGACATTTGGATACATTAAAGATGTCTGCCACCTCAGCAGCAGACTCAGTCTTCAGGCTCTTGATGATCAGCACTTTGGTCTGTGGTTGAATCTTTGGTATGTTGTCAGAGGTCTAGTCGCACCTCATATGAAAGTCTGGTGTGCTGGGGTTATTTCTATACACATCTCGGAATGTGTTAATTACAGTATTTGTCATAGGTTAAACTCTAATCTGCGATTTGTTGCATCATCTGAAGAGACGACAAGACTTTTGTCCCAGCAAAAACAGATGTTATGGGCTTAGCCAAGCTGTGAACATCAGAACACTTTTTGACGGTTTCATTTTGCACCAAATTATTAATGTGAAAGCCCTTGACATTAAAATGGACCATTTATTGTAACAATTGATTGGTGAGAAATAAAGTTATATGCTATTTTTAGTTACTATGTCCTTATGCGACAAGACTTTTGTCAGGCACTGTAGTCAAATGAGGATATAGAAATAGGCCATTTTGAGGAAAAGTGAAAATCAAGCACATTTAAAAAAAAGACACCTCGATAATAGTGATGGATATGGTGACTGCGTGCACATGGCCGAATGTGTCATAACTGACCGGAGAAAATGGAGTGCTTCATCTAGCATACTGTTTGAGTGAGAGGCTCTCAAAGTGAGCGTCGTTTTCTTGCGTTTTGAATTTTTCGCCATTTTCTGAGCCTTGTTGGGGGACAAGTACATAAGCGACACCTGATCTGATTACATTTTTGACTTAAATAAATTTTTTAAAAAAAAGGCTTTTTCAGTAAAATGCATAAAATTTCAGAAGGCTGTACTTAACAAAACTTCTGGAGATACAGATGTAATATTTTGAATTTTTCCTTAAGTTGGGGATAGGAGTTCCTGGGAATTTTTTCAGGGCACCCTGAGAGGGTGACCTTGGAAATTTTTCTTGAGCTGGGTCATTTTAACAGGAATGACTCGGAGGGTGGGGGGGTTTGAGGATTTATAGGCTACGGTTAAGGTTAGGGTTTAGCAGTGCGCATTTTCATATACACTAGAGATCAAAATTGAAGAATAATTTATGAGCACTTCATTTTTTCAGAAATAATGTAATCTTCATTGCGCAACATTTGAAGGAGTTTTTGTTGTGGCTATACCATGCTACTAGGACAATGTTTTACAAAATAACCAAGGCACTTCAACAAAAAACTTTTATTTGTGGTAAACACAATGATCAAAATTAGAACCGCAATGACTGTAGCATGGAGAAAGATTACAACAAAATTTTCTGAAGATTACAACAGTCAACAATTAGTAGGAAGTGTACAGGCCGGTGCTTTTAATGACTTCAGCACATCTGCAGCCACAGGACATCACTAGTCTCTCACACTGCTCTGGTGTGATTTTGTTCCACTCTTCTGCCAGTCTCTTCCACAGTTCGGTGACTGTAGTGGGTTTCTTGGCTATAACTTCGTCACCAAGGATTTTCCAGAGGTTTTCTATTGGATTTAGATCAGGACTCTGGGCTGGCCATTTCATTATTTCAATGTTTTCAATTACAAGGAACTGCTTTACCTGTTTTGCTGTGTGACTGGGGGCATTGTCCTGCATAAAAATTGCTGGCTGATTGGGTGATGAACGCAGGAAAGGAATCACATGTTGTCGAAGAAGGTTCTGATAAACATTTGCATTCACTCTGCCATGTAGCCGTATAAGAGGCCCAACTCCTGCTGCAGAAAACATTCCCCAAACAATGACGCTTCCTCCTCCACCTTTCACTGACTTCTTTACACACTTTGGGTTCAGTTTGACGACGAACATAATGTTTCCCATTGGACCCAAATAAATTAAACTTGCTTTCATCACTAAAGTGAACTTTGGACCAGTTCTCATCTGTCCACACAACATGCTCCTCAGCAAAGGTTCGTCTAGCCTTTTGGTTCTTTGTGCTAATGAGAGGATTGGTCACTGCAGAGTGGGCTTTCAGTCCAAATGCTCTTAAACGTCGAGACGCTGTATGACGAGACAGATCCTTACCCTGTTCAGCGCTGAACTGGCGAGCAATTCCAGCTGCGGTGTTGAATCGATTGCCTATTGAGATTCTCTGCATTATCCTGTCCTCTCTTGCATTTGTCTTTCGTGGACGCCCGGCCTTCTTGGGGGATTTGAATGAGTTTGTGACATTGTAAAGATGCAGTATTCTAGAAATCACAGATTTAGAATGACCAACTTGTCTTGTTATGGCTGATAGGGTCATCCCTCTGGCCTTCATCTGGACAACCTGCTGCTGGAGGGTTTCAGTCGCCTCAGAACGGCTCACCATCTTGCAGAGTCAGAGAAAACTGGAAAGTTAGGCTGCCAGTTAAATGGGGTTTGTCAGATAATTAAGGATATTGGCACCAGGTGCCAGATTAACACCAATAACTGGGAGGTATCTGAAAGTGTTCTCTAATTTTGATCAGTGTTCTTTTTCAAATATTTCATTTTAGTTATTTATACTGTGCTTCAGAATATATGTAACTCATGAAATATGCATAAAATACAGCTTTTTTACTCCTGTTATGGTAATTTCAAATAGGACTGTGCAGTGACCTTGACATTTAGGAAATTGTAGCTTGTTCTCCAATTTTGAACCCAGTGTACATACTGCATATTAGTGTGTTTGTTTGTAGGTCTGGCTTTGGTATTACCAGGGCAGCAGGTTGCATCAGCAAAACTCCTTGGAACCCTAATGTGTAGCTGGTAAGGGTACTCCAGGGAGTAGGGGGCAGGTTATGTGTGTGCTCATGTCCCTGTGTGTGCTTGTGTATGTCTGTGTGTAGGGGGGGTGTGAGAGGGTTTCCTGTCTGTGTGCAGTGTCACGTTTCCGCCTGCACTAGCTGTGACGGGGCCCCCAAGGGCCTGAGAGAGGGGCCTGGGAAGGGATTCCCAGATCTGCTGATTGGCTGCCTGGCTTTGTTAGGAAAACGACTTCAGATTTCTCCTGAAGGGATTTTTCTGTTCCTCTGGGCAGGCAACAGCTATGGCTGAAGGCAGTATGTTTTTGGGTTGTCCGTCCGTTTTATTCTTGTGAACATGATATCTCAGGAACGCTTTTAGGGAATTTCCTTGAATATGGCTCAAACGTCCTCTTGGACGAAAGGATTAACTCATTTGAATTTGGTGGTCAAAGGTGAAGGACACTGTGACCTCACAAAACACGTTGATGGCCATAACTCAAGAATTCATGTGATAATTATGACAAAATTTCACTCAAATGTCTGAGAGGATAAAACTGAGATGACAGTTAATATCCAAAAGATCAAAGGACAAGTTCACCATGGTATCATAATTTTCTGCAAAAATACTTCCCCAGCCATAATCAACTCAGAACACTTGGGGAGATTGTGACCATATTTCGCATTTAGCGGATACAGAATTGGTTCTGCTGATATTGAGCTTCAAGTGATTGTCGTTGCACCACAAGATGAAGCTCTCATTCAGTCATTGGTTCTCCTCTGTGAAAATAGCCTTTAAGCGAAGATGTGTTTTTCTCCCTGAAAATAATCCTCTGCAATCCTGCACATCAAAACAGCTATAACTTCCATTTCACTGAAAATACACTAAATAGCTTTTATTAAATTCCTTCAAAATCTTCATGATATTCATATTACAGGAGTCTGTACAGACATAGATGTGTACTGCAACTTAACTAGTTTGCTGAGACATAGAAACGCAAAATGGTAATTCCAGCTAAAGGAAATTGTTGTATTGAATGCGGCTTCACAAACATGATGTTTCTGACATTTGCAGTGTGCTGTGTGTGTTGCTATATCTCAACCGCTGTCTGTTGCAACCTGGTTACTTTTTGCAGTTGTTTTTTCAATAAAAATGCTTGTTATTTTTCTAGGACAAGATGGATGGATTTGTGCCAGCTCATTTTCTGGGCTGGTATATCAAGGTGGGTGTTTTTGTGTTTGTGTACATGTTTTTGTGTGTGTGTTTGTGTACGGCATTCTGTATCAGTGTTTGCTGACCTGTTTGTGTGTGTTTGTTTGCATTGCATGTTTATTTGTTGGGGCAAACATATTATGGGAGACCTGTACAAAAGGACAGTTAACTATGTGGGGGTATGTCCTCATACAAAAAAGTTTTGTCCATTTCACACACAGACACACACACACACACACACACACACACACACACCCCCATACTTCCACATAGAAGGAGATGCGGGAGGATTGGAGGATTCATTTTTTGAGCTTTGGGAAGAATCCTATATTTTGAGTTATCATCTGCAAATTGGATGTCACTGTCCCAGAGCCCAATAGTTTATCAATATCCCATAGGGATTTGCAACATCATCGGCCTAGAACATTCTTTGCATATATTTGTGACTTCACTTTTTAAATACTTTGCTGGAACTGTTTAAGTTCCTCGGAACAGTCAGGTGTTTAGGCTGGAACATGGCTGAGGGCGTGTGAGGCTGTGGCACAGAGGTTTTGAGGGCGTAAGGGCGTGCTCTACTGGCTGTTAGTGAGCATTGTTTGTTCTCTTTCTGTTCTCTTACTCTCCCTCTCTCCCCCTCTCCCTCCCTCTCTCTTTCTCCTTCTCTCCCCTCTCTCTTCCTCCCCCCCTTTCTCTCTCTCTCTCCCTCTCTCTGCAGACCCTGATGATCAGAGACTGGTGGATGTGTATGATCATCAGTGTCATGTTTGAGTTTCTGGAGTACAGCCTAGAGCACCAGCTGCCCAACTTCTCTGAGTGCTGGTGGGACCATGTATGTATCCTATACACTCGCCTGCTTAGTGAATGTACACCGATTTATTAGGACCATGTATGTACCCTATACACTAGCCTGCTTAGTGAATGTACACGCATTTGGTAGGTTCATCTGTGTACCCTATACACTCGCCTGCTTAGTGAAAATACACTTTATCCTGAACTATACATACTCAAGTCGATGCACATTGTGAACATGCACATTGTAAACATTATGTGCTAGTGATTTTTTTTTTTTTTAATCACTTGTGGTCCTGCATTTCTCTTCTCTCAGTCCCTGAGATCTGGGATTTGACTCAGTCGCAAATTTTAAGCAGTTATTCTTCCATCCTTGCACCTAACTGGGATATCGACTCAATCATCCAAACACTTTCAGGAAGAGATTGAAATCGAGGGAAAGAGTTAGGTCACAATCACAAAGGTGTATCGCAAGACGGAGAGATGAGCTGCGCCACTCCTCTCCAGATTATCAGCCTCTTTCACGCTGGGCTTTAGTGGAGTAACAGGCAGGCGATGGTAATTGAACTGTGAGGCTGATGCTCCAAATTTGAGAGAGCAGGAGGTAATGGGACAGTATGACCAGCAGGGGGTGACAAAAACTCTGGCATCTATCACATGTACACATGCTTTACACGTGTCCCAGGATTATAAATGATCACTGTGCACCCTACATATACACACGCATTTATTCTCCCCCACACACACACACACACACACTCACTGCACTTACGTGTGGTTTTTCCCTTGTCTGTCTCAGTGGATAATGGATGTGCTGGTCTGTAATGGCCTGGGGATCTACTGTGGGATGAAGACCCTGGGCTGGCTCTCCATGAAACCCTATCAGTGGCAGGGCCTGTGGAACATCCCCACCTACAAGTACGCTGCCTGTTCCCCACTCACTCATTATTTTATGTGCTTCCTCTTCCTCTTCCTGTTTCTCTGCGCCATTTAATCCATTTACTTCCTCTTCCTGTTTCTTTGCATCAGTCTGACCTTAATTCACTGTCTCTTGATGTCCCTTCATGGTGTATCTGCCCAGCTCCTCACCTTCTTTTCCCGAGTCATTTATCTGTCCACTTCCCTTTCCTGCTTCCCTGCATCAGCCTTTCCTCTATCCACTTCCTTTTTTCCCTGCATCAGTCTCTCATGAATTCACTTCCTCTTCCTGTTTTCCTATATCTGTCTCCCATCTATCTACTTCCTGTCTCCCTGCATCAGACTCTTATATGTCCACTTCCTCTTTCCTCATCTCTCCCTCATTTGCCCACTTCCTCTTCCATTTCTTTGCAGAAGTCTCCTCTTGCATTACCATGGACTGTTAGGAGACATGTCAGTTGCTAGCATTGGCAGTAGCACTCATTGAAATGAATTGTGACTGCCATCAGCAAATATTTAGTTTATTGCGAATAACTGTTCAGTGGATTATGGGCAATGTTGCAACAGAGGAATGCTTTGCCTTTTACCATTTTCTTCTTGATCCTTAAGAAAACAATTTCTCTGTAACATAAGATGAATCGTGAGGCATGTCCACAAGTATTTAACTAGCTGAGAGAAAAAGCTGTTTTGACACAACCCTTCTTTGGCGCTGAAACATTGTGCAACTAACGACCGCAACGTGTCATTTGGGTGTTGTATCTGTGATAAGCTCATATTTGTACGCTGTTGCCCATTATGTCCACCCTTGTTGACTTGGCTTCTGCTGCAGAATCTCTAGTATCTCTCGTCTGACCACTTCCTCTTCCTACATTAGTCATTCATCTGTTCATCCTTCAAAAGGATGTACTTTTCAATGTTTTTCTAATAATTAATATCTAGTGCAAAATCTAATTCCATGGTTGAGACAAAAGGCTTTCAATTAGGGACATGGAATGGGTGTGAAGGAAATCGGAACCGTGTTTGCTAATTATTGACGAACTGTTAGTGCGTCAGTTATGTTGTATAATGAGTACATGCACAGAAAGAGTGCTGTTGCTAAGTCAGAGCTGGGCCCTGTGATTTGTTGTTGCTGTGGTCTGAGGAGTGTCTGAATGGCCTCTCATCTGCACAGGGGGAAAATCAAGCGAATCGCGTTCCAGTTCACGCCCTACAGCTGGGTGAAGTTTGAGTGGAAACCGGCGTCTAACCTGCGCAGGTGGCTGGCTGTACTGGGAATTATCTTCATGGTGAGAGACAGTCTTGGCACCTCCGAACCGGGTCTGAGCCAGGGGGCCAGGGATTGGCATCCCCGCAGAAATGGTCAAACTCAAGGTGGTTAACGGCAAGATGGGAGCATAATGAGCTACTGGAGCCAAAAAGCAAATTTCCCCATTGAAGTCTGTTTAAAACCTCGACTTTACTTTGGTGAAATTATTGAATGGTTGGCTATAGTTTTGAATTCAAAAATGTATTTTTGCTGAAGCAGCAATGACGTGACAGAAACTAAGCTTTTGATTCAATTTTTGTTCCTCTTCACCCCTTCCCATTTGGGTACGAAGTGCGCAACCTCTGGTCTCAAAACAAGCCCTCTATTGTGCACACTCTGGTGCCAGAATAGCTCATTGTCAAACGTGGTGACTTCCATGAATTTGCTTTTAGTGCCATTTAGCATCTCCTCTGTGGACCCGTCCAGCAGAAGCTGTCTCCGGTTCTGCATACTAGTAAATGGTCTGAACACACAGCTGGGGTGAGGGATGCACCTTTTGTGTTTGAGATTTGATAAAAACACATCGGCCATTGGACATTGAGTCTTTTGCATTTGATGTCCAAGATTTCACATTATAGTTTGGAGTGGTCTGGAACCTTTCCATATGTCACACTACAGTTATGCAGACCCATTTTAATTTTAATGCTCCAGAAATGCAGAACTGCCCTTAAATGCTACAAAATTGGGAAGTCACGAGTGTTGTTTGTCAGATCTGGAACGACGGTCCTGGTTGTAATGAGTTTGATGACATGTAATGCAGTGTGTACTGAGCAGTGGTGTTCTTTTTTCCCATAATGCAGTTCCTGCTGGCAGAGCTGAACACATTTTATCTGAAGTTCGTGCTGTGGATGCCGCCGGAACACTACCTGGTCCTGCTCCGACTTGTCTTCTTCGTCAACGTGGGCGGAGTCGCCATGAGGGAGATCTACGACTTCATGGATGACCCGTGAGTGTTTGTTCGTGCATATCTGTGTGCCTGTGTATTAATGTGTGTGTCTTTGTGTGTGCATAGCTGCATCTCACCTCTCCCCTCCATCCCTCCTGCTCTCTCTCTCCCTCCCTCTCTCTCTCTCTCCCTCCTTCCCCCTGCAGTAAGTTCCATAAGAAGTTGGGACAGCAGGCCTGGCTGGTGGCAGCCATCACAGTGACGGAGTTCCTCATTGTGCTGAAGTACGACCCTCACACTATTATGCTGCCCATCCCCTTCTTCGTCATGCAGTGCTGGGTCCTGGGCATCGTCCTCATCCTCACCTGGACAATCTGGCGTTTCTTCATCCGGTACGACAGCCCCACCCTTTCTGCGAGTGGTGGAATTGTGGTGAAACCACCCCTCCCACTGCTCGCAAAGTGTCGCACGAGCCCCGTCATCGCCCCCTGCAGGACGGCAGTTTCCCACAATTTTTCTATCCCAGCGGACGGGTTCCGTGATGCCAGTTTCTTACCCTGCGATTTTAACTCGAATAACTTTATTTTAAATTTGTTTTTGTTTGCTTTGAGCGAGTCGTCTCCCACCCCTCTCCCGTAGGCTGCTGTAAGTACATTCCTGCATGTTAAAGCTTCTTGTATGTTCTCCCCCCCCCAACCCCTGACCCTTGACCTCTGACTCCTCCCCTGTTGTCTTCAGAGGCAATGTCCATGTACAGTGAGGTAGGTGGGTAAGGTCTGTCCGGCATCTTGTTTTGCGTGACCTTTGTTGTGTTTACTTTTCGAACGCATCTTTGTCACCTGAGCAAGATGCTGCTGTTGGCATGTTGTCACTGCCCCTTTTGGCTGCAGAATGAGGCTCTGAAATTTAGTTTCTTATTGTTTACCTCCTTTGGGCTCCCTCTCTGTGGATGGCACTGGTTGCACTGCTGGTGATGCAAACCTTTGCACAGTTTTTTTTTTTTTTTTTTTTTTTTTTTTCCCCCTCTCAGAAGATCCCTCCCCCACCCCCCCCTTTTTTATTTATCACTGGGCAACTGTAGTCATGACATCACGAGAACTGTGGACTGTGGTCCCGCCCCTCTCACATGAGGCCAGACACTCAGCCAATCAGCATGCCTCCACTCTGTCCCCAGATCACCTGACACCGAACAGCGCAAGGGGGAAAGAGACGTGTGTGTGTGTGTGTGTGTGTGTGTGTGTGTGTGTGTGTGTGTGTGTGTGTGTGTGTGTGTGCGTGTGTGTGCATGAGTGAGTGCAGTGCGTGCATGGATAGATAATGTGAGCGATGGAGAAAACATAAGCGGGTAATGCATTAACTGACACTCATGCAAAATAAATTATGCACATCATGCGCTGAAGGTCATATTATTCTGATGACCTTGAGCTGCGATCATGGTACTGGTTTGGATGCCCGTGCTCAAACATTCGCACGAATGCACATGTTCAAACACACGCTCGTGCACACACAAACCAATCAGAATCCAACACGCATACTCAAACGCGCACGCTCACTCATACACAAGTGCATGTGAGATGCATTGGGAATGAAACTGCCTTTATTTACAATCTGTCTCACACAGCCCTCTGTGGGCATGGCCTAGTGTGTCTGCGTGCGTGTGCGTGTTCGTGTGAGTGCACATTTTTGTGCATTTGTGTGTGCCTGCGTGTGTTCGGGTGTTTGTATGCATGCGTGTGTGTTTTTGTTCATTAATGGTTTTGTATTTGTGGGTTTACTAACGCCCCCTTGTGGCTCTGCAGGGACATCACCATGCGCTACAAGGAGACGCGGCGTCGCCGGCAGGAAGGGGTGGGGGATCGAGACCGTTCCCTTGGTAACGGCGGCGGAAACTCTGCCTCCTCGGGACGCAGCAAGCTGAACGGAAGCTCTGATTCACTGAAACACAGGAAGTCCTGAGTGGCTGTGCCTGACCGGGGGTTGGGTCATGGGGGGTACAGAACAAATATTTCTGGGGGAGGGAGGGTGACGGTGGAGAGAGGGGGTTAAGGGGATTAAGGCAGTGCTATGAAACTCCCTACAGGGGGCGTTCTCGAGCTGCTACTGTGGTCAGCATGTTATCCTGTCTTCACCCATGGTCATCGCACCACAGCTTTTACAACTGTTAATGCTACCTTCTGAACAAACACACATGCATTCATTCTGACCCACACATGCACACGCATAAACACTAACACGCGCTGACGCACACGTTTTGGGGATGACAGTGAGGATGTCTGACCATGGATTTTTAATGTGGGAAAAATTATATATTTATTACTATTGTTCTACTATTGTTCTATTTTTGTTGTATGCATTCCTGCATACAGAGATTGGTGTGAAGGCAGTTTTACAGTCTGAAATTCCTCCCATTGAGTGTCAGTGTAAGAGCATCTTTACTTTGAGACACAATAGATGAATGTCCAATGAACGTCTTACTTGCATAAGTCGCAGTGGGTGTGAGTCAGGTCGACTGTATCCCATGAACTGCTTCTGTCTGTGCCATCTTCCTTCACTTGGACTACAAATCCCAGCCTGCCCCATCCTATCGGTCAGCTGTAGTTTGGGGTGGATGTTCATTAATCAGGACGCGCGGAGGTTATATAGCGCCTTTCTTGTTGTATGCAATACGGTGCAAGGGAGCTGCTTCCCAACTTCACAAGGGATTAGAACTGAAACAATTATGTACAGTTAAAGAGTTCTCAGTCATTTTGTAAAATAAATGTGTGTAATATATGTGCTATCTATGTATACAAAATTGAGCTGTAACTGATTATACGGGAAGAGTCTGGCTGCACATCTCTCTGCCGCCTGTCAGTCAGTCAGTCTCTGCCTGTCTGTAAATGTGCTGTAAATCGGTGTGTCCACAGGGCTGGGTCTGTGAACACGTCCCTGGGGGTGAGCCCACCATAGACGTTTGTTTCTGAACTCCCCTTGATCCCTCCCAAAATCCTGCATGACACGCCAGCAGGCATTTGATCCCAGCCAACACCTGCCATTGAAGCATCCTGGGGATTAATTTAAAAAATGGACCGGAGGTTTCTACTGACCTAGCTTTTACTCGGCCTTCTATCGCCTTGACACGCAGGCTGAAGGGGCGTGGCGGAGCTCGCTACCCTGTGATTTTAGCATTACGGCTCTTATCCTTAAAAGGGGTGTCATGTGCCCTGAGAGGCGGGGCAAATTTTATCTTTTTTTTTTTCTTCTTCTTGCTGCTATGCAAACCAATGACACCATTAACACTCTCCTTCTCCCCTTTGACGCCATACGCACACGTGTTCTGAGCGAACAACACTCATTCCAAACGTTTCGGTCCTGCGCCATGAAGGACAAAACAAAGCGGGTTGAATTATTGTGTATCTTTAATTTTCTTAGCTGTTTGGATGTGTATATTTGTATATGTCTTGCAAGACTCTCGGATTATATCTGAGGGCACGAATTAGCTTTTTTTTTGTGGAGAAGGGTGAGAGTTGTTGGATGCCCACAGTTTGCGGCTTCAGTGCAGTGAACATGTAACTACAGTGGTATGCACACAAACACCCACAGGTGTACGCAGGTAGCCATCGAACAGAGGACAATCAGGGTTTACATATGTGATTCGTTCATGACACACTTGTGTTGTGTGGGGCTCGGGGTGAGACTGTCCAATTCTGCGTAGGAGAGGGCAATAAAAGGGTAGCTCTTGGCAACACCTTTTTTTGGTTCCTGAGAAAAAAGAAGAGAATGTTTTAATGCTCATGCCAAATAATCCCGTGGAAAATCTGGTGGCTTTCCAAATGAAGGGAAAAGACCTGTTTTATTCAACGGTGCTGGGTCATACCAACTCAGGCTGACTGCAAAAGCTTTTGTCTGGACCGACAACATGAAGTTCACTAAACAAATACACTTGATCAGAGGCCAGGAAGCATTCACCAAATTGAGCAAATGAACCCTAACTTTGCACACACCCCAACACGGTTTTGTTAGACATCATGGATGTTCATGCCACAGATATAAAACCTTGTGTAGAACCCTTGTGTGGAACCCTTGTGTAGAAATGTGTTATCACTGTGGAGTTTTGAGGTGAAATCACTGGTTGTGGTGTTTTCATAATCTTCAGCAAATGACTATTGAGTATGATTGTACCAGCTCAATGTAGATGCTCTGGAATATTGCATCAGTGATATATATGCTTTGTATGTAGGGTTATTTTTGTTTTTATTCTGTTCTCTGCTTTTGCAGATTTAGTTGTGCACAAATTGACAGTGTTTGTAACTGTCATGCAAGAAGCTCACAAGAGAGGAGTTGAGGGACACTGTACAAACTAGCTGTTCTAAACGTTGGACGTGACTTTTTTTTTTTTTTTTTTTTAACGCTTGATGCCATAATCGTCCAGTGAATGTACACCACCCAGTCTAAAATTTCACAGAAGGGGACTGTTATTTCATGCTTTTTTTTATTTCCACATCCTGCCAAGAGCTGCAAAGCTTTTATATTGATCACATTCAGATCAGTTAAGAGTTTATGAACATGGTGTTTTGTCAAAGTAAGTATCTTCAAAACTTGCTGTCTTCTGACCAAAGCAAACACGGGAGCCTACTCCAAAAAATGTTACATGTCAGTGTCTCTCATTTGTCCCCTTCTTTCGAAGCTTAGACTGCCTTCACAAGAACACTAATTTTGTTAAGATGAACTGAACTCATACACTGTTGTAACGCCCTGTTCTCTGTAATTAAGTCTGTTCTAGAGATGTCATCAGTGAGAGGCTGATTTAGCTTGTTGGACAAGCTGTGGTGTGGTTGGCGGAATTGTTTTTTATAAGCAGCAAGGGCTGAGTGTTTCACCTCATTGACAATTTGCGTATCTCTGTTTGATGTCGTAAACCTCCAGCTTCTGTTTATGGCTTCTCCCAGTCCCTGTCTGTCTAATGTCTGCACGGGAGAGGAGCAGGGAAGCCATTTTTATCGTTTAATGATCACAGAAAGAAGGAAATGGAATGGAAAAGTCAATATAATAATGTTATTTTGTAACGTTTTCAATAAAACCAAACAATTATCACAGAAAACAAATGTCCAGTGGCTTTACTTGCTGCCAGTTTGAGCTCATTTTTGTCACCTCAGAAATGGTATCAAATTGACTCTGGCCCCAAACTGTGTTTGTGTTGTTGCAGATAGTTTTCAAATGAATGTGATGAAGGGCCACTCTTATGGAGCTAGAACAGTCTCAAAATAGACAAATGCACAGAAAAAAATTCACAAATGTATTTGGGGATTTATATATACGTATGACTCAAAACACAAATACATTTTCAATGCATACACAAATATGTTTCATACACAAATACATTTTCAATGCACACACAAATATGTTTCATTCCATATACAGTATCTCACAAAAGTGAGTACCCCCCCTCACATTTTGACAATTTATTATATCTTTTCAAGGAACAACGTTACAGAAATGAAACCTGAATATATTCTAGAGTAGTCATTGTAAAATATATGTAGCAGTATAGATTTACTGCACTGTCCAAATAACTGAAGAGTCACTATTTCCAAAATGGATGGCAACAAAAGTGAGTACACCTCACCGTAAACATGCCAAATTGTGTCCATAGTGTCAATATGTAGTGTGACCACCATTGTTGTCCAGCACTGCCTTGATTCTCCTAGGCATGGAATTCACCAGAGCTGCACAGGTTGTTGCCGGGATCCTCCTCCACTCCTCCATGACAACATCACGGAGCTGGTGGATGTTGGACACCTGCTGATCCTCCACCTTCCTCTTGAGGATGCCCCACAGGTGCTCAATGGGATTCAGGTCTGGAGACATATTTGGCCACGCCTTCACCTTCACCTTCAGCTTCTTCAGGAAGGCAGTTGTCATCTTGGAGGTGTTTTTCGGGTTGTTATCATGTTGGAAAATTGCTTTGCGGCCATTTCTGAAGGGAAGGCATCATGTTCTGCTTCAGTATGTCACAGTACATGTTGGAATCCATTATTCCATCAATGAAGCACTCATGCAGCCCCAGACCATGATGCTGGCGCCACCATGTTTGACTGTAGGCAGCACACACTTGTCTTGGTACTCCTCACCAGGGTGCCACCACACATGCTGGACACCATCTGAGCTGAACAAGTTTATCTTGGTCTCGTCAGACCACAGAACATGGTTCTAGTAGTTCATGTTCATGGACTGGTTGTCTTCAGTAGACTGTTTTAGTTCTTTCTTGTGGGCTAGCTTCAGAAGAGGCTTCCGTCCTGGCCGACGGCCATGTTGACCAACTTGGTGCAGTGCATGGCGTATGGTCTGAGCACTGACAGGCTGTTCTCCCACTGCTGCAACCTCGTTAGCAATGCTGCCAGCACTCCTGCATCTGTTTTCTGAAACCAATTTGTGCACCTGACACAGAGCACGAGGACTCAACCTCTTTGGTTGACCCTGATGAGGCCTGTACCGAGTGGAACCCGTCTTGGAAAACCGCTGGATAACCTTGGCCACCGTGCTGTCGCTCAGTTTCATGGTTTCACAGATCTTCTTGTAGCTTAGACCATCTTTGTGGAGAGTAACAATTCCCTTTTTCAGATCCTCAGAGTGTTCTTTCCCCTGAGGTGCCATGTTGACCATCCAGTGACCAGAATGAGAGCATTGCACACAAAGCACCACAATTTAAACTTTCAAAACATGTTACACAACCTCATATGGCTCAGTCGAACAGACAAAAGCATGAATATGATGAATAAGTCACGTTTCATTGCTTGGTTGACCATTACCAATTGGGGTGTGTACTCACTTTTGTTGCCACCCATATTGGAAATAGTGACAGTTTGTTCAGTTATTTGGACAGTGCAGTAAATCTACACTGCTACACATATTGTACAATGACTACTCTAGAATATATTCAAGTTCTGTTTCTGTAACATTTTCCCTTGCAAAGATATAATAAATTAATTGTTGAAATGTGATGGGTGTACTCACTTTTGTGAGATACTGTATTAGTAAAAAAAAAAAAAAAAAAATTCAAAAGCATATTTTCGATGCACACACAAATCGAAAAAAATTCACAAATATATGCATGTAAAAGTATTTGCAATCTTCATCAAATACATATGTGGAGCTTGTTACATTCATATACTATTCAAAAAAAGTAGGGGATATTTTATTTTGAGATCAAAATTTTCACATATACAAAGGGATACGAAGCCATGTTGTATAGTTCCTTACTGAGGAAGCATTTCCAAAGAAATTCATCACCCAAACACATCAATAACACTCTCACGATCTGCACGGGATGCTATTGATGATCAAGGGGGTTGTGCCACAAATTTGCATGACTCTGAATTGGAAGGTTAGAGCCACTGTGAAGGAAGATTTTGAAGAGAAAGCATCAGATTATCAGTGGTTGAAGTCGTTAATTAAACAGAGACCATGCGCCGTCTAACACAGGAGGAGAGGTTACGTGCCCTTGGCATGCTACAGGTTGGCACAAGACAGGTCGTTGTGGCAAGGGCAATGAATGTTTCCCAGTCTGTCATCAGCAGATTATGGTCCAGACATCGTGCTACAGGGTCTGTTCAGGATAGACCACGATCCGGTCGACCAAGGGCAACAACTCAGGCTCAGGACAGATTCATCCGCACTATTGTCTTGAGAAATCGTATGGTAACAGCAAATCAGATAAGGTCTCAACTTCAAAGGATACTGGCTTGGTAGTGAGTGGCCAGACCATCAGGAATCGTCTGCACAGATTTCACTTACACGCCCGACGTCCTCGTGTCATTCCCTGTTTGAGGGATCGTCACATTAGGCCAGACTCCAATGGTGTCGTCATCATCAACGCTGGGATAATCGCCGATGGAACAACGTAATGTTCTCAGATGAGTCGAGGTTCACTGTGGACTTCCTTGACAGACGCAGGAGGGTTTGGCGCCGACGTAACGAACGTTTCCATGACGTTAACGTCATTAGACATGATCCGTATGGGGGTGGATCTGTAATGGTGTGGGAGGCATCACTGCTGCCAGCAGAACAGACTTGCATGTTGTTGGGCGACGGTCACAGAGCAGTACTACCGGGACAACATCTTGGCACCCCATGTTGTGCCGCTTTGCACGCCGTTATGGCCGCCCGTTTCATTTTCCAAGATGACAATGCCAGATGTCATAGGGCCAGGATCGTTACAGATTACCTCCAGCAGCAGAATATCACCACATTACCATGGCCAGCACTCAGTCCGGACCTTTCCCCCATCGAGGATGTCAGGGACATGCTTGGACAGCGGCTACGCCAACGTCAACAACCTCCTGCCAATGTCCAAGAACTTGCTGCAGCATTGCAACAGGAATGGAATAACGTTCCCAAAATGACCTGGGGCGTCTCGTTAGGAGTATGCCACGCCGAATTCGAGCTTGTCTAGCCAACCGAGGGGGTTTTACCCACTACTGACTCTGTTTCACAATGGTGGTAAATTTGCTTTGTGACCCTGTGTTTGTGTCGACCCTTATTCTGGAGAATCTGTCCTTTACTGACTGTACACAGGGTTTCGAATAAATTGACTAATGTTTCCTTAATGTTTTTATGTCATTTGTTTCCTTCCTGACCTCATGATCTGCATTTCATGGTACTTGTAAATCCAATATCCCCTACTTTTTTTGAATAGTATATATGAACTGTTGGATCTGCATTTACAAAGTGCTTTTAATTTGTAAACTTTGCTGCATTTGTGTGTGAGACTTTTGAGACTCCCCTGACGTGTCTCCGATCCACAAATGCATTTTTTCTAGGAGGGATCGTCTGTAGCCAATCAGATGTCTCACTCCTTTACAGCCAATCACCTGAGTGCCTCTCCAAGAGGGGTGTTTTATAACGTCATTAAAACGCGCGTAGGCGGCCAGAGGCATTTGGAGGTATTTAGGCAATCTGCTTCTGTGATATCATCTTTAACATACAGGCTGTATCACACCTGGGCAAAATATCAGTGGCAGCAACTATTGCCAACAGCAGCAGTACTTACATTTCTGTACCTTGCTAACCAAGCTAGCCATCGCGCTAATAAAATTATTCAGTCGAATCTCGATGAAGTCTCGATTTTACCAATTATGCAAACGATGTTTGCTTCGTGTTTCTGGACCTACTGCAGGACACTACACTAACGTCACTTTCGTAGCAAGCTAGCTGGCTGGCTAGTAACGTTACAGGAAATCCGTGGCTCTCATTTAGCAGCCAGTGTTTCACGTATCTCAGTGGCTAGCTTGCTTCTAACAGTTAGCATGTTAACAAAGATAGCTAGTATCTGTGTAAGCACACAAAGGCGATGTAGAGTCATCATTGCGGCTGTTGCGGAATCTGTGTAATAAAGTGCCTCTTGATTAGCAAATCACTGCTTTACGCTGTACTAATTTTCCCTGTTTATAGCTTACCATTTCTAATATTCTAGACTTTTTACGAGTAATCTCATCACACTCCGTTTGACATCCAGAAGAGACGATTTGGAATAGAACAAGACAAGGAGTGAAAAGGTTTTCGTGGATCTTCCTGAGTAAAAAACACGTTCATATATATATATATATATATATATATATATATACAATGACTGTGTGTAGCCAAGTGAATTTCAAGCCATTTCATAACCTCTGTCTTGATTAGCATACAATATCAGAAATGATCACTCTACTGACCATACACAATAGCGATCGTAAGATACTCGAACTTTCAGTATTAGGAAAAACAAAAATTATTCTTTGTAAGGATGAAAATCAGTGTGATCATAATAGGCACACTAAAAAAAGCCATCTATTGCAGGGGTTCTCCAACCTTTGCCTTATTTCCTTCTTAAAATTTGCCTTTGAGAGCTACCATAAAAATAAATAAATACAAAGAGCAAGAGCAACTCTTGTCTTACCTGGCCATGACAACCAATATAATAAAGTTGATGAGATATTGTTTCCTCTGTGGTCTTGAAATGGAAATCAAGAATTGTGGATTTCTACTGCTAGTGCTAGTAAGAACTACCAATACAGTACAACAAATGCTTTAATTCATTATCACAGTCAGATGGTAGTCACTGCATGGAGTCCACACCAAGTATCCAATGGAAATTGAATCAGGTCAACTAAGCTTAGTTATGTCTTAGAAGACGTTTCTCCCCTCTACAAATGGCTTCATCAGTTCATGCTGTTCATTAGGCTAGACTGGCTAGTCTGCCTATGACCTGGATGAATGAGAATATGCATAGACAGTCCATACTAAGAGTTCTGCAGTTGGAGGGAAATCTTGTTCATCCATGTTGACTTTTTGACAATTTTCAAAACCTTTCAATGATAACATTACACATACAGGCCATTTTTAACACAAGTACAATATACTTTAGGCTTATTTGAATCAATCATGACTAAAATATGCATTTAATTCAGTAACAAAATACATTCACAAAAATAAAGAAATTACATGAGACCAAAAAGATGCATATGGTCTCCTGGAACATCTAATATTGTGATCAAATATTGTAAATTTGTTTCCAATGGTATCATTTGAATATTCATCAATGTAAGATGCATATACAGTGTACATAAACGCGGCATTAATGCTTTTCTGCTCTGAAATACACATCTCGGCCGTCCATGGAAATAATTTGCATAACGTGGCCAATATCGCGTTTATGTACACAATATATGCATATTATATTGATGGACAGTCAAATGATACTATTGGAAACAAATTTACGATATCACTTTGATCACAATATTTGACGCTCCAGGAGACCATATGCATCCTTTGAGAAGTAATTTTTCGAAATTATTAAAAGGCAGCTTTCCAGAAGAAAATAAATATTAAGGACAGAGAATTGGAAAAATATTTTTAATTGACCAAATTAAGGCACAGGGCAGGAAAACAACAAAAGGGAAGAAATGGGGCAATGACACAAAGTATGGGTCCAACAGGCTATAAAATCTCCAGGTCTTCAAGGTGTTCCACGAAACATTGGAATCCTATTAATGGACCTAAAAAAAACAAGAAGATCGATGGAAAACCAAATGATATAGGTGCCATAATTTTCACTAGTATGGGTTTCACAAGCTGGTTTGAAAGCAGCATTTATAACATTACACCTCATAGTAACTTTAGAGAATAACTTGATAAGCTGTCGTTCATGCCAAAAGAGACTGATGATCGATCATAATTAGTAGTTCAAATTACTTGAATAACTACGAACATTCATGCTAAGATAACTAACGTTGATGGTTCGCATGGTCAGCATAGCATGCCAGCATCTACGTTTTAGTTATTAGGCCTATAATGTTATATTAACTATTTAGCATTATTTAAAGCTTTAAGTGAACCATATAACGTAAATTCACACATCACCGAGATACGCTATTAAACTTAATTATAGCTCAGTGAAATGTCTCAGGCATTAAGCACAGTTAGCAAAGACGGACAAAGCCGTGTCAATCTACGCTAACTGCATTATATCTTCAAATCTGCTCGAAAGAGACAAGCTATAATGTGTCAAATCACACCGTTAGTTCGGTTAAAATATGCTTATAAAATGGTTATCATAATAGATTGACCTGCTACTTCTTACCCTTAAATAATCGCTTAGAAGATGCAAGACACACGACTTCTCCACAGCGATATGGTTTCCCAGGAAGCTTCGTTTGGAACTATTGGACGCCTCCATGATCCGTCATTGCAGTGGCCCGTAGAAGTCAATGGAGTTGTTGCAACTGTTTATGGCTCAGGGATCCATGGCTAAAAACCTCCAGCCTCTGGCCGCCTACGCGCGTTTCAATGACATCATAAAAAACACCCCTCGTGGGGAGGCACTCAGGTGATTGGCTGTAAAGAAGTGAGACATCTGATTGGCTACAGACGATCCCTCCTAGAAAAAATGCTTTTGTGGATCGGAGTCATGTCAGGGGAGTCTCAAAAGTCTCACACACAAATGCAGCGAAGTTTACAAATTAAAAGCACTTTGTAAATGCAGATCCAACAGTTCATATATGAATGTAACAAGCTCCACATATGTATTTGTGAATTTTTTTTAAATTTGTGTGTGCATCGAAAATATGAATCTTATTTTTTATATGTGGATTTTTTTACTTATATATGGAATGAAACATATTTGTGTGTGCATTGAAAATGTATTTGTGTATGAAACATATTTGTGTGTGCATTGAAAATGTATCTGTGTTTTGAGTCATATATATATATATATAAATATAAATCCAAATACATTTGTGAATTTTTTCTGTGCATTTATCTATTTTGAGACCTTTCTAGCTCCATGCACTCTCTACCCAAAATTACTTAGCAGTCCTGCAATAGAAATAATATTTTCACACAACGTCGCTAATATAGGTTTTTTTTTTTTTTTTTTAACTTACTGTCTTGATGAATGTTTTGTTTATAAAGTATGCTAAGTATTGCTCAAATATAGGAGAAAGAAGTCTTCTGTCCGATTTACTCTTCTTTTCTAAGCTGAAAGTTGGTCGTTCGCGCTCCGGGAACTACAATACCCATGATAATCAAACTGTTGTGCATCGCGATTGCAGTCCGGAAGTGAATGGAGTTAGCGGTTGTTGATGGGTGAGTGAACGACGAACACAGGAATTGAAAGCGAAATAGTTTAACAATGAAGCATCGAACAAAAAGACGAGTCTGCATTCTCTTCATACTCTTAGGCTGCGTCCGAATAGTAAAAAAAATTACGTCCTATCGTCTTATTCCTTGCCACTTCTTTAACCTTTGTGTAAAACGTCAACAGGTAAAGGAAAGGTGTACAGGGGACTCTTACAGTTTAGGAAGAGAACCGCGCTAATAAGAGAATCCGAATGCACTTAAACTAGGCACAGTGATCACCCGCCTCCTGTTTGTTTGTTTTCGTGATTGGCCGCATGGACGGTCATTGCGGGATAGCATTTCCTCCTTTCTTTTCGAAAAGGATGGTTCAGTGTACCCTATGCTAAAGGTGATAAATTAGGAAGCATTGTTAGCACCTTTCCTTTACATTTAAAGAATCCGAACATACTTCTCATGGCTGCCACGCAAATACTTAAGGATCGTTTTCTTGTAGTGAGGAGCTTTCTTAAGCAAAAAAGACCAAGGCGCAGCCTTAAACTAGCCAGAATCCTCTTTTCTATCGGTGCTTGACGCCAAATTGACGTTTCAATAAGCTTGGTTAGCGTGCACCTTTTACCTGCGCTTACAGCTGACCTGAGTCAATGAGTTTATCTTGTGCACAAATGAAAAGATACATACAGTGCCGTGAAAAAGTTTTTGCCCCCATCCTGATTTCTTACTTTTTTGCATATTTTTCACACTTAAATGTTTCAGATCATCAAACAAATTTTAATGTAAGACAAAGATAAGCCGAGTAAATACAAAATGCAGTTTTTAAATGATGATTTCATTTATTAAGGGGAAAAGGCTATCCAAACCTACCTGGCCCTATGTGGAAAAAGTAATTGCCCCCCCTTCTTAAGTCATGAATTAACTGTGATTAACCACATTTTTGAGTCCCATTTCACTAGCCACACCCAGGCCTGATAACTGGCAGACCTGTTGAATCAAGAAATCACTTAAATAGAACCTGTTTGACAAAGTGAAGTAGGCTAAAAGATCTCGAAAAGCAACACGTCATGCCGCAAACTAAAGAAATTCAAGAACAGATGAGAAACAAAGAAATTGACATCTATCAGTCTGGAAAGGATTGCAAAGCCATTTCTAAGGCTTTGGGACTCCAGCGAATCACGGTGACAGCCATTATCCACAAATGGAGAAAACTTGGAACAGTGGCGAACCTTCCAAGGAGTGGCCGACCTACCAAAATACTCTAAGAGCGCATCAACTACTCATCCAGGAGGTCACAAAAAAACCCAGAACAACATCGGAAGAACTGCAGGCCTCACTTGCCTCAGTTAAAGTCAGCGTTCAGGATTCAACAATAAGAAAGAAACTGGGCAAAAATTGCATCCATGGGAGAGTTCCAAGATGAAAACCACTACTGACCAAAAAACATAAAGGCTCGTCTCTTATTTGCCAAAATACATCTTGATGATCCCCAAGACTTTTAGGAAAATATTCTGTGGACTGACGAGACAAAAGTTGAACTTTTTGTAAGGTGTGCATCCTGCCACATCAGGCGTAAAACTGTTGAAGATTATATTTCAATATTTCTCATCATATTCATCAGTAGATTAATTGCCATGTTTAATAACCATAATCAATAATCATAATCAATAACCATATTATGTAAGCAGCAGTAACACACACACACACACATACAAGTAGTTCACATACGCATAGGGAGGACATGAGCAGTGCAAACACACATGTACACATGTACATACACACACACACACACACACACACACATACAAGCAGTTCACACACAGACACACACATACAAGCAATTCAATTCACACATGCATGAGCAGCTCACACACATAAGCAGCGCGCTTCTGTAGCTTTGATTTGTAAGCAGGCTTCTGTTTAGTTGATTCAAAAACATAATCAGGTGATGCATTTGATTTCTATAGCTTTGATCAATATTTGTTCAGTAAAATCATTAGTTGTTACTGAAAAAAACAATTGAATCATTTATGTATCCACTTGTATCCTATTCCTTTGTCTGTACTTTTCATCTCTTGAGTGGAACTTTCCACTCCTTTTTAGTGATGTGTAGCTCATCTTTGCTTTGAATTCCTGAAGGATTAGGTAGTGGCGTTTTGGTTTGGCTGGCCAATTGTAGCGCGAGAATGAGAATGCGGAAAGACCATATTTGGAAGATATTTCCGGTGAAGAAGGTATAAAAACTGGGTGTGAAAATTAAGAAATCGGTTCTTCTTGCGCAAAAAGAACTCGGCTTTACATTTATCAATATGCCTCAATAAAGCCTAATCGTCTGAAGAATCTGTCTCTCTCCAATTGCTTGAGGATGGGGGAACCTCATGATATGAAAATATGTTTGAATGAAAACCACAACAAAACTAACACAGCATTTCATAAAAAGACCATCATACCAACAGTCAAACATGGTGGTGGTAGTGTGATGGTTTGGGGCTGCTTTGCTGCTTCAGGACCTGGACAACGTCATAATTGATGGAACGATGAATTCTGTTCTCTACCAGAAAATCCTGAAGGAGTATGTCCACCCATCAGTTCGTGACCTCAAGCGCACTTGGGTTATGCAGCAGGACAATGATCCGAAACACACCGGCAAGTCCACCTCAGAATGGCTTAAAAAAAAACAAAATGAAGATTTGGAGTGGCCTAGTCAAAGTCCGGACTTAAATCCGCTTGAGATGCAGTGGCCGTTCATGCTCAAAAACCCTCCAATGTGGCTGAATTAAAACAATTCTGCAAAGAAGAGTGGGCTAAAATTCTTCCACAGCGATGATAATGACTCATTGCCAGTTATCGCAAACGTTTGATTGCAGTTCTTGTCGCCGAGGGTGGCACAACCAGTTATTAGGATTTAGGGGGCAATTACTTTTTCACAAAGGGCCAGGTAGGTTTGGATAGCTTTTTCCCCTTAATAAATGAAATCATCATTTAAAAACTTCATTTTTTATTTACTCGGGTTGTCTTTGTCTAAAATTAAAATTAGTTTGATGATCTGAGACATTTAAGTGCAACAAATATGCAAAAGAAACAAGAAATCAGGAAGGGGGCAAATACTTTTTCACGGCACTGTACGAACCTATGCCCGTATGTCTGAGCTTGTGCAGCACTGCGCAGTTCATTTTTCTTTCCAGACTTGGGGTCTTCGCCATGGTATATGAACTGTCATGTCTGTGAGCAGCTGTTTTTTTATTTTTATTTATTTATTTATTTTTTTACTTTTCCGAACTTAAGCGGACATGGCTCGCCAGGGGGCTGGTCGATTGGACTGTGATCGTTCTGACTTGCCAACATAAGGACAGCGTGTATGCCTTTCAAAGAGGTGAGAAGCAATAACATGCATGAAAATAGACTTACAATTTTTGATTCAATTTTTTTTTTTCGCCCAAAGCATCATATGTTACTGGTTGAACAATATAGTGCAGGGGTTAGCAACCCTGCGCCTGGAGAGTAATTGGCCAAGCTGTTTTAGTGGCACACCCGATCTAAATTATTGTCTCTTTATCAAGCATCTGTCTTGTTTTCAGGCCCATGACGAGCCACAATCATTTCAATCCTGTGCGATTCATTTTTTTTTATTCGTCCTTTATTTGATATGGAAGGCCAATTGAGATTCAAGACCCCCCCCTTCCCGCCAGGGAATCCTGGTCAAGACGGCTGCACAAGCAGTTTCACATAAAATAATAATAATTCGTTAGACCACATACAATACATGAAAACAAAAACAACCCAAGGGAAATGGGAAACTACTGAGAGAGGCATGCAGGCCATACCAGCGATATCCATAACAATCCGCCTTGCGTCAAGGATTATGTAAAACAGCAACGTGTTTTTTTTTTTTTTTTCTTTCAGGGCGGTTAATAAAAGACATTTTAAGGTATTCAAAAAAGCTCTTACTGCTGTGGTAATGGTGTTATTTGGCTCATTCCATGCCCAGAGTGCATAAAAGGTGAAAGAATTTTTATCAAGCTCTGAGTGCACCCTGGGGACATATGAAAGAACACGATTAGTAGATACTAGTATTACTGGTGTGATAGGATTAAAGACCA